>JAKSZU010000013.1:86531290-87131290 GCA_026018925.1 Tupaia tana
ATCTTTGGCTGGCTCTGTGACTTCGGAGGCGTGACCTCGCTGAGCTTGTGTTTTGGTCTGTAAACCAGGGGTAGGGTGAGTAGTCACCCCATAGGCTGCTGTCCAGATTCAGTGAAGTACAGCCAGCCGAGGCCAGGGGACCCAGGACGTCCTTGTCATTTCCTGAGCTATTTTTATCACTATTGCTACTCTTACTATTGCCGCCACCGAGGTCCAAGCCTCTGGTCTCCTCCAAAGGCTGGACCCTAACACCTTTCCTGAGCCTGGCACACTGCCTGCGACTGGCGAATGTGTTTGTTGAATGAATGAATGGGCTTTTCCAAGACCAGCCTGTGAGAATCCGGCAGAGCCAGGGCTAGAACCCTCATCCCAGCAATCACCCCAGCTCTCCACCCCATTCCTTGCCTTTTATCCACATACGAGTGGGGGAGCTCTTCCCACAGCCTGCAGTTCACTGGAGCCGAGCCAGACCTGAAGGAGGCCCTCCCTGCCAGCTCTGGTGACCATGTGGGCCATTGTGTGAGGGGCGGGCTCCTCTGACACCCTGTCACTCACTTGCCCTCCGTCCCTGGTCATTAACCCAGGCAATGCTGCCATCCACACCAGGTGGCTGGTGCTGTGAGCCGCCCCGTGGCCCCGGGGAACCCCACGCACATCCTCCGGCAGCCTCAGGCAGCCTCCAACACACCCCATCCCCTCTTCTTGCCACTCCGAGCCTCATCAGCCCTCCTCCCTGCCTTAGCTCAGGCAGCGCTCCTCCCGGAAAACCATCCCCTCCCGCTCATGCCAAATCCCACCTGACCAGAGCAACTTGTCCAACACTGAGCTCATAATGTCACCTCCCTCCGAACCCCCCCCCTCGTTTTGGCTCATCTTTTTCCCAGGTACACAAGCTGGCGTCAGCTGTCATCCTAGCCACTTCTCCCTTCCATCCCATAACCAACCCATCATCAACTCCTGCTGATTTTATTTCCTGAATCACACCAGAATCTATCCCCATCCCTGCCCTGCAGCCTCACGTGGCCTCCGGCATCAGCCTCGCCTGGAAAGTTCTCGGCCTCCCCGATCCGTTTCCCGCACTGCGCCGCTGGGATCTTCCTAAACAGAAGTTTCCAAGCAGGGCCTCCACAATATGGCACTTGGACAGGGGCGCACTGCTCAGAGGAGAGCAAGTTTCACGGCCTCTCCGCCCTCGCTCACCCACTCCTGTAGCACCAGACGGAGGTACCTGCTCCTCCCACCCAACCCTGCATCTCCCTGCCCACTTCCAGGCAACCAGCAGACCTCAGCTCCCTCCTCAGGGCCCTCCCTGGGCCCTCGCATGCAGGGTTCCACCTAGTAGGTGATTGTTTACCAACATCTGTGTCTTGGCTCCTCCTGAGTCTGGGGAAGGCCGTCTGCTCCTGACTCCCTGGGTGTGTCTTCCTAGCTCCTACCCTCAGCCCTCTTCTACCACGGATGGCATGACCTTAACTGAGGCACCCTTCCTCCCCAGGCCTCGGTGTTCACCTGTGTCAGGGGAGCTCAGACTCGATGCTCGTGCAGGCCCTTCTAGCTCTGTCTCTCTGTCCTTCTGCGGATGTGCAAACTGCTGTCTCAGGGAGGCCCAACTTTCTTGTCTCACTCGCCAACCTCAGGAACTCTGTGAGTCGCTCACCATCACACCCCCGCGGCCAGCATGGCCCTGGCACACAGCAGAAATGCAATCGTAGGTGATGGATGACCCACTGCACTTGGTTGCCCAAACCTGACCCACAGCCTGCACAACAACCCAGCATGGCTGGTGTGACATCCCCATTTTATAGCTAGGTACACAGAGGCCCCTACATCCAAGCAATGTGCACAACGTCACAGCTGGTGGGTGTTGGCAGACGTGCAGACACACAGACCCACTTCCTAACGACCAGGCGTGGTGTTCACACCACTGCAGTCCACAGAGAGCGTGAGTATCTGTGCCCGAGAAAACTGAGAGTAGAACTTATCACTACAGATGGCCCTGGATCAACATGGGTTTGAACTATGAGGGTCCACTCAGACCCAGATTTTTTCCAATAAATAGTGTTATTTTCTCTTCTTTCTGATTTTTTCTTTTTTGAGAGGTTTTTGCTATAGGGCACGTGCACTTGCCAGGAAGACAGAGAGAGACAGAGAGACAGAAGGCCATGCCACAATCTCTTCTCCTCCCTTCTCCTCTCAGGATCTTGGCCACACACGCACACGTGCCCAAGATTTCTTAACAATTTCTTTTCTCTAGCTAACTTTATTGTAAGAATGCAGCATGCATGGGACCAGCAGGTGGTGTAATGGCTATGTTGCTGGACTCCCATGTAGTCAACTGCGGTTTGAGTCCCAGACCCAGTGGCTTAAACTCACGCCGGGCGCGTGTGCGTGCGTGCCCAAGATCCCAAGAGGACAATGGAGGAGAAGGGATTGCGGCATGGCCATCCCTTCCAGGGGGGTGATTTCTCACCTTCTGTCTCTCTGTCTCTCTGTCTCTATCTGGCGAGAGCGCACACACCCTATAGCAAAAACCTCTCCAGAAGAAAAATAAAAAAGAAAGAATGCAGCGTAGTACATATCACAGCGAATATGTGGTAACCGACCGCTCACGTTAGCAGTAACATCAACAGTGGGCTACAGTGGTTAAGTTTTGGGGAGTCAAAAGTTATATGAAGGAGTCAGCAGGTGGTGTGGTGGTTAAGGTGCTGCACAACCACGTGGCTGATAACGGTTCAAATCTCAAACCTGGAGGCTTGAAAATCATGACGGGAGCGTGTGCGTGTGCGTGTGTGTGCGTGTGTGTGTATGCCCAAACTCCCAGGAGAATGGAGAAGGGATTATTGTGTGGCCATCCCTCAGGGAGTGACTTCTCACCTTCCCTCTCACAGAGTGCACGTGCCCTACGGCAAAATAAATAAATAAATGCAAGTTCGAGGCCAGCAGATGGTGTAGTGGTTATGTTTCAGGACTCCACATGGCCAACCATGGTTCGAGTCCTGGACCTGGTGGCTTGAAAATCACGTCGGGAGCATGTGTGTGCCCAAGATCTCAGAAGGAGAATGGAGGAGAGATGGTGGCATGGTCATCTCCTCTGGGGTGTGATTTTTTCACTTTCCTTCTCACTATCTCTGTCTCTCTCTCTCTTTCAAGCGAGTACACATGTTCAATGGCAAAAACCTCTTAAAAAATAAACAAATAAAAAATAAAAGTGATATGCAGATTTTGGACTGAAGAGCAACTTTATATCCAGGCTCTGGTGCCATGAAGAACCTTCTGGTTTTCTAGCATGTTTTTTTCCCCTTCTTACCACTAGAGGTTTAAGAAGAGCGTTGGGGGGACCGGCAGATGACTCAGTGGTTAAGGTGCTGGACTCCCCCTGGCCAACCATGTTTAGAGTCTTAGACCTGGCGGCTTTCTTTCTTTCTCTCTCTATGGCCATATGTAAATAATAATAGTATTAAATAATTAATAATTATCTTTTTAAAAAATAGCATTGGGAAGCGGACAGGACAAGAGTCCTGTTTCATTGGATAGGAGAGGCAGCTGAGGCCCAGAGAGGGGAACACATTAGTTTTTGGCCACTCAGAAAAGTAGACAAGAACAGCAAAACCCTTTGCCCCTACTCAAGTATGATCAGCAGGGACATAGAGTGTGGCTGGATCTGCCTCCTCCCCACCTCACTGCTGGCCGGTAACACGGGGACCAGAGGTGGGGTTTTCCTTTAAGCCTTTGGGGGCATCCGAGGACACGCCCCAGGATTGAGATGGGCCACACTGCTGATGTGAAGAGCCCGGGACGGTCGCCCTTTCACACAATGCCTTGAGGCCCAGGGGTACAGTGGGGCCACCAAGCTCCTCAGCCATCTGCAGGAAACAGAGGCTGACAACTATGGGGACAGAGACTGTGTCATCTCATCCTGAGCTCCTCTCTCCCCCTTCTCTGGGAAAGGAATGAAAACCACTCAGAAGGCCACCACTCCTTCCTGCCCAGGTTGGGGAGAGAGAAGCAGGTCAGGATTTCGAGACTGGACCAAGAAGAAACACGGACGCCTGGCTAGGGTGTGGGGACCCAAGTTCCAGCCTGGTGACCCGGACAAGTGTCTTCCATCCTCTGAGCTTTGGAACCTGGGGGCTTAACGAGCTTATGGCTGAATGGTCAGAGATTATCTCCTAACACCAGCCTCCTGGACTCGATTCCATTCGCCCACACAGGCGGAAACGCCACGCAGGTGAGAGGCTGTAGGGCACAGGTGTTCACAGCACGGGGACCTTGCAGGCATACAGAGAACTCTAGGTTCTTCCTTGGAAGCTGTGTGACCTTGAGTAAGTGGCTTAACCTCTCTGAACCCGATTCCTTCTCTGTAAAATGGAGGCAACGCTGACTTTATAGGTTCTTGGGATGATAAATGAGAATAAGTGCCTCAAGTCCCTGGCCCCAGGTCCCAGCTGGCACAAAGTAACTGCTTGTAAATAGATGGCTTTGCCTTTCAGCGACAACGCCTGCATGGCCTGCTCCCTGTACGACGGAGCTGAATGTTCCTGACTCTGGAGCTTCCTCAGCGTCAGCCAGAGTTCCAGCTGTGGGTCTCGAACCTGAAAAGGGAGAGCCAGCCCTCCCCAGTGGAGGACAAATGCTGCCTCCTCCCTGTGACCCTCTTTCCCATGGCCTCCAAACCAATCCTGGGGCTCACTACCCCACTTAGAAACTGTGTCCCCACCCTGAGTGGTTGAGAAGGGAAGGAAACAGGCTTTTCTCAGCCAACTGAGTGTGGGTTATAAGGAGGGTGTGCTTACGTGGAGGAAACACACGCTCACACATACACTCAAATGCATGCTCTTTTCAGAGTCAAATGGGAAAATACGGGCAGGTGCTAGGGACGTACTGCCAACAGCAAAGCGTTCCCGAACACCTGTTCTGTGTCAAATAGCCTGTAAGAAGCTTTGCATGGATCAAGGTCTTCTTATTTCATCTTCATATCAATCTAAGGAGGTAAAAATTATGATGCCAATCTTACAGGTGAAGAAGCCAAGCTTGAGCCAAGCTGTCTGAATCTAGAGAGTACGATTTTAATCACTTTGTGATTGAAACACGAGTAGATAAAAAAGTTAGAAACAACCTCAGTGTCCAATGATAGGGGATCAATGAAATAAATTATGATTTCTAAACTAAAAGAATGGTATGAACCTATCAGAGGTCATACTATCGAAGAATAGGAAATGATCTTAAAAATTGTGATATGTTAATTGAACAAGCCAGTTATAAAATAATATGTATTGGGCCAACCAGTGGCATGGTTAGAGCAGCTGGATCTCACATGGCCAACAGCCATGATTCGAATACCAGACCCGGCAGCTTGACCAACGTCTTGGGACATATGTGTGTGTGTGCTCACATTCCCGAAAGGAGAATGGAGGAAAAGGGATTGCAGTGCGACCATTCCCCAAGGAGGGTGGCTTCTAACTTTCCTTCTCCCTCACCCCCTCTCTCTGGTAAGGGCATGCACCCTCTAGCAAATTAAAATAATGATAATATATATCTACTTTGAGTCCATTAAGGAAATAAAAACAATAAAATATGGAGGAGAGGAAGAGATGAAAGAGAGAGAAGAAAAAAGAGAGAGAGAATGAAAGACATGCTCTAGAATGGTTTTTTGCTAATTGTCACTAGGTAGAATTATAAACAAATTTATCTTTTTTTTTTTTTTTTTTTTTTTTTTTTGCCATAGGGCATGTGCATTTATCAGAGAGACAGAAAAAGAGGGAAAGTGAGACGTGAAAGGGATGGCCACACCACAATTCCTTTTCCCCCGTGCCCATCTCAGGATTTTGGGCATGCACATACACATGCCCAGCTTGTTTTTCAAGTTGGGTTCAGGACTCGAACCACTAAGTCGCCATATGGGATCCAGTACTTTAACCACCACACAATCTGCTGGTCCCAAATTTACCCTATTTAATTATGTATTTTCTAAAAATAATAGTTGCTTTAAAAACAAGAATAAAATGAATATCTACTTATCTTAAAAAAGCAGAAACAGGACCAACCCATGCTGTGGTGGTGAAGGCAGCTGGATCACATGGCCAAGCCTGAGGTTTGGTCCCAGAACCGGAGGCCTGAAAACCACACTGGGTACGTGTGCACATGTGCCAAAAATCTGACAGGCAGGGTGTTATGGAGAAGGGACTGCAGTGTGAATACCTCCCATAAGGAATATTTTCTCCTCTCCCCCCTCTCTGTCTCTCTCCAGCAAGCACACATACCCTCTGGCAAATGAAAAAAAAAAAAAAAAAAAAAAAAAAGAAAAGAAAAGAAAAGAAAAGAAAGAGAGAAAGAAAACAGATAGGAATAGCACCTCACATCTGTGCAGTGAAGAAAAGAAAGAAAGAAAGAAAGAAAGAAAGAAAGAAAGAAAGAAAGAAAGAAAGAGAGAGAGAGGGAGGGAGGGAGGGAGGGAGGGAGGGAGGGAGGGAGGGAGGGAGGGAGGAAGGGAGAGGGAGGGAGGGGGGAAGGGAGGGAGGGAGGGAGGGAAGGAAGGAAGGAAGGAAGGAAGGAAGGAAGGAAGGAAGGAAGGAAGGAAGGGAGAGAAAGAAAACAGATAGGAATAGCACCTCACATCTGTGCAGTGCATCATTCTGATGAGGCCTTGGGCAGGAAGACTGGGAAGAGTGGTTGGGCCCTCTGCAGCTCTGATGTCAGCTGACGTTCTGAAATGCTCATACTTTCTCCTCCTCTTATTTATTTATTTAAATTTGACCAGAGAGGTGCAGGGAGAGAGAGAAGAGACAAAACGAGAAAGCAAGTCGCCAGGTTGGCCATGTGGGAGTCCATCGTCCTTAACCACCATGCCACCTGCTGGCCCCTCTCCTCTTCTATTTTTTTATTTTTTTGGAGAGGTTTTAGCTATAGGGCGTGTGTGCTTGCCAGAAAGACAGAGACAGACAGAGACAAAAAGCGAGAAATCACCCCCAGGGGGGATGGCCACGCTGCAATCCCTTCTCCTCCATTCTGCTCTCGGGATCTTGGGCATGCATGCACACGCGCCCGGCGTGAGTTTAAGTTACCAGGTCTGGGACTCGAACCGCGGTTGGCTACGTGGGAGTCCAGTGACATGGTCATTATGCTAACTGTTAGTCCCCTCTCCTCCTCTTGTTGACCTCTGATGCTGTGTGTTACTCTCCACCAGGCAACATGTAGGGAAACGTCAAAATCACATAAAGAAAAGGTGGCGAGCAGCCCCCATCCTTGGCCACACTTAACTCCAGAGAAAGGCCTGTGCTCTCTGATTGGCTCCTTATAAACAATCAGGCATTTAACAGATGAAGAAAGGCTCAGAGAGGCTACAGGACTTGTCCAAAGTCACACAGCACTTTAGAGCTAGAGTTGGGGCTACATTCACAAATAATCCATTACCCTTGAGATGACTTCCTCACTTTAGTGGCTGAGGGGGACCTCCTGGACCTGAGCCCTCCCAGCATCCCTGGTCCTTGGCTGTGGTCCCAGGACACCGGGGAGACTGACAGCTGGGCATCCCACTCTGGCCTTGCTTCCTGGCCCCTCCCCCAGAATCAGCTCAGCAGGCACCCTGGCAGGGACCTAGGGGCTGGTGTGGGAGCAGCCCTGGAGCAGGGGGTCTCGCCTGGCAGCTGAGCCGGAGCTTGGCTAGAACTGGCAAGGAAGCCCGAGCCAAGCTGGGATTGTCGGCAGGGGTGGAGGAGGGGCGGAGTAGTTAAAAATGGGAGGCTGTGGGAGGAAGGAGGCCGGGGTCCAACTGGTCCCGAGACTATGATGTTTTGTTTCTGGACCTCTCTGAGACTCTCATCTGCAGGCTGAGGGTGGCATGTCCCTCGGGGTGTGTGTAAGGCAGCTGGGCGTGTTTGCACAGAGCAAGCCGCAGGCAGACGTGCTGCTGTGAGCCCCCTCCTGGCTCCCAGGCCAACAGCAGTGCCTCTTTCCAGCTGCCACCTGACTCGCCCTCCAATCTCTTGGCACAATGGATAAATCTCAGGCCACTGCTTTGCTCAGGTCTTTCTCCCGCCTAACCACGACCAGCCACGGCTCCGTCACTTTCAAGTTACAGGCCAGACGTTGACTGCGGCCTGGAATTCAGGCTCACGCCCACTCGTGCCCAGTGGGAGGGTGGCTGCCCCGCACAGCTCACGTTGCAGACGGTCAACTTCATTTCACAAAGGTTTCCCTCTCAATCCCACACTTCGGGGAGCTGGAGAGGGGTGCAGGCCTTCTGGCCTGGCTCCCTGCACTGCCAGGAAGTCCCCAAATCCTAGCTTCCAGGCAGAAGCAGGGCTGGCCTTCCAGCCTCTGACACTCTTCACATGCAGCAGTCTTTAAAAACACACTCATGGGCCAGCAGGTGGCGTGGAGTTTAAGCGCTGGGTTCCCACATGGCTGACTCAGCGATTCGAGTCCTGGACCTGGAGGCTTGAAAATCACACCAGGTGCATGTGTGTGCCCCAAATCCCAAGAAGACAATGAAGGAGAAGGGACTGTGGCATAGCCATCCCCCCAGGAGGGTGGTTTCTCACTTTCTCTCTCTCTGACCAGCACACATGGCCTGTGGCAAAACAAAACAAAAGAAAAAACCGAGCAAAGCTCTCCTGTGTGGCCTTCACTAATTTCCAAGGTGTGAGTGCCTTACTGTGGCCAGGTGCATGCTGCCAACCCAGTGTCACCGACGAGAACCAAGAGGCCGCCAGCATGAGCAGGTCTCACAGATGGCACCAGACTACCCTCGCACCAGCCTAACCCCGTGTAAGCACTGCCTAACCCCAGCCAGGAGCTGTGTGACTACAATCAAGTGACTTGACCTCTCTGAACCTTAGAGTCTCATCTGTAAAATGGGAACAATAACACCTTCCTTCACAACATGAAACTGGCCTGACTTGTATACCAACACACATACACGCACACACACATGAACACACACTTTCACCTACTTACACACACATAATAGATAACATCATGAAAGTAATATAATCCAGACGATCGGCCAGAATGTACTGAGCACCCACTACCTACAGGGCTCTGCGCGGGCGCTGGGAGTCCGTAGCGACAACACAGATGAGTGGCCACTCCTTCACAACTCACTCCTTGCAATGAAACCCTTGGCGCAGCGGCGCGAACACAGCACTCAGACACCAGGCGTTCGCATCCGTGGTACTGTGGTTGTCAGCACCCCTTCCTTTCTCTGGGCCTCAGTTTCCTCACTCACTGGACTGTGAGAGGAGCAAAGGCTTTCCATCAGAACTGCCTTGGCTGAGCCGGAGAGTGGTACTAAAGTGGGTGTGGCCATCCCCATTTTATAGAGGGGAAAACTGAGACTCTCAGTACTGAAGCCAGGCTGGGGACTTGAACTCCTGGTCTTCACATTGTTGCTACCTTCCAGGAAGAGGAAACATACAGAGGACCTGGCACTCGCCTGGCGAGATGGCATTTTGAATACTCTCCCACCCCTCCCCTGCCCGCCCCCTCATAGGAGTAAACGTTTGTGTGCTAGTTTCCAAAATATCCTCTTGGCATAACAGTATCACAGCAGTGCTGGACGGTCCCGCCTCTGACGCCCCAACCCTGGCTCCTCTGGCAGAGTGCAGGCCAGTGGGAGCTGATGAAATCCCCTTGTAAGAAAGGGCCCTAAGCATGGCCAAATGCAAACCGCTGGAATTTGGGAGGCG
This sequence comes from Tupaia tana, assembly GCA_026018925.1. NCBI lineage: Eukaryota > Metazoa > Chordata > Mammalia > Scandentia > Tupaiidae > Tupaia > Tupaia tana. The sequence goes on from JAKSZU010000013.1 coordinate 86,540,977, forward strand.
AAGGCCCCACGTGGGCACTGGGACCCTCCAGCAAAAGAACTGACACCTCTCCTGGGAATAAATCCAGCTAGCAAGTCCCCCAAACACCATAGGTTCCATCCTTCCGTTAGTAAATAAATCAGATTTAAATTCTCTCAAACAGATGGGCAGTTACTCTATTTTCTAAATGAAACAAAACAGTCCGACATGAAAACCCCGAACCCCAAAGGAGGCACCTGGAAAATTCTTTAGGGAAGTCCCTGTATGTGCCTAACGTCAGTCCTTCATGCTTCAGTTTCAGCACATGTCTTCTGTTCTAGAGATCAGAACAATGTCTCTTTTCACTGTAGCCCGTCTCAGCGTCTCTACTCAGCTCCCAGACAGCCCGGGTGTGTTACGGGCACCTCTCCTTTCCAATGTTCTCACCCAGAAACAGAGGCTTTTAATCGTAGGTAATGATCCGCTCCAACCTGCCCTTTCAACAAAAGCCCGAGAGAAGAGCCCTGGAAGAGTCTCGTCCAAGGTCACACAGCAAGCTGGCTCTGGCTCAGCCCGTGCCAGCTCCATCAAACTGGGGAGAGGCCATCTCTACGGTTCCCTGCTGTGCGTCCTTGGACAAGCCGCGGCCCCTCTCTGCGCCTCGGTCACTTCTGTGTACGTAAAGGGGACTGACCTTAATTTTGTAGCCCGTTCCAGGCCCTGTCACTGTCGGCGCCGCCCACCTCACGACGGCCCTTGTTTCACCTCCCTCTCGCTGCCAAAAAGAGGAAAAGAAACTTGCGTTGTGCGTCCGGGAAGTGCGCGCGGCTCCCAGCCGCCAGGCTGCGCGGGCTGTTGCCGGGGGAGCGAACCTCACATAAATCCCAGAACAGAAAAGCCCCACCTTCCCAGTAACCACAGTAACCCAGGCCACGCCTCCAGTCAAAACAGCCCGAGGCCCCGCCAAGGACCACGTCTGGCCTCCCTGGGGACCCCTCCCCTCCCTGCCATCAGCTCCAGCTGGAGAGCAGAGAGCCGACGCCCCCATTGTGCGGAGGTGGAGACTGAGGCCGGAGGCTGGAGGCCGCGAAATCCCGCGCTGGCGGGGCCTGGACTCCGGCCCTGCTTGCCTGTCCAGGGCTCCCTCCCATTCCCGGAGCTGCGGTCTGTCTCCGCGTGCGTGTGGGGTTTCCACGTGGGGCAGACCGAAAGTAGCTCAATCCCCGTGGATCGGAGCCCATCGGCCCGGTCCACTTTCCCGCCCCATTCTCCCGACCGAGAAACTGAGACCCACAGAAGGGCCGGACGCGCACTGGACCCACCGCGAGCCCCTCCCCACGACTCACCTGCTGGCAGCGGCGCTCGGGCGGTTTCCTGGAGTTGAGCGGCAAACAAAGACCTCCAATCCGGGCGCGGGGCGGGGCGGAGGCCTCTTTGCATAATCTCCGAGGCGGGCCCGCGACGGTGGGGGGCGGGCCCTGGGGCGGGACCTCTGGGAGCTCCACCAATCTCGGGGAGGCGGCTGCCAGCGTCCCGCCCCTAAGAGCTCCGGGACTGATCGTCTCACATCTGGGAGGCCACGTCTCCTTAGGGAAGGTGCCCTGCGGCAGACGGGGAGACTGAGGCAGGGCTGCACGGAGCCACCGTGAGGAAGAAATCACAACTGATGGCTGAAACGGACTGCCTAATAACAGCAGTAAAACACTTTTCCTGAGACCTAAATACAGCCATTACAATACGTTGTACACTCTTCTTATGCCCAGGCTCCTTCGATGGTATCCTTACTCCCTAGTATAGTCTATTCCACTTCCCCATCAGACAAGTTCGGGAACCAGACCAAGAACTTGTACAAGGTCCCCCAGTGAATACAGGACCCGAATAGCCCATTGTCCATCTAAAAGCGCACCCTGGATGGCGGTGTGTGCTGTCAAACTGACCTGGGCTCTGGTCCCAGTTCAACCACTGCACTTCAGGCGACGGGATTTATAACCCCTACCCCATGGGGTTGCTGCGGGGACTAGACCTGTAAGAGGTAACTCAATGGCACTAGCTAAGAGCTCCTGGACCAACCCTATCACACAATAGCGTTGCGGCCCAGTTCCCTTCGCAGTTCTCTGGGGTGCCAGTTACTGCCCCCAAACCCTGCCAGGTGTCTAGAGGTAATCATAGCAGCAGCTTCCATTCACCGAGGGCAGTGTGCGAGGGGCAAGCATTGTCGTTAATCGTTATGATAACCTGCAAGTTGGATTAATATTATGCTTCTCATCGAAAAACGGGCAAGCAGAGGCTCAGAGAGGTCAGATGTCTTGACCCTGGTCACACAGCTAGAAAGTGGTGGATGTAGGATTTGATCCTGGGAGTCTGGCTCTGAGGTGTGGATGCTGCATTGTGCCTTGCTCTCTGTCCTTGTGTTCCCCTCATGGGGTTGTCCCACCCCTCCAGGTGACTCGGGGACCAACTCAGCACCTGTCTGGGCAGGCCCGCAGCCCAGGAGCCACACTTGCCCCCTCCTGCCATCTTCTGGCCCTGGAGTGTCAGGGCAGGAGGGGCTCAGGCACGGCCTGTTTACACTGTCATGGGAGCGAATGTGTCCCTGGAGTTGAGCAGCCTGGCCATCCTGCCTGAGATTCTTGGATGGAAAGAAAAACCGAGGCTTAGTGCACTGTGGAATCTGCCAGGGTTCTCCAACAAGAGAGGGACAGACTGAAGCTCGCCAGCTGTCCCCCCACTCCCCTCCCAGCCTGGCCATCATGAATAATAATATGAGGGACACAGGTCCATGTGGCCTGGACACACCTTCCCCGATCTCTACATTCAAAGTCTTTTTATTTATTTATTTATTTTGAAGTGTTTTTTTTTTTGTTTTTTTTTTTTGCTATAGGGCGCGTGCGCTCGCCAGACAGAGACAGAGAGACAGAAAGCGAGAAATCATCCCCCAGGGGGGGATGGCCACGCCGCCATCCCTTCTCCTCCAGTCTCCTCTCAGGATCTTGGGCACACACGCACATGTGCCCAGTGTGAGTTTAAGCCACCGGATCTGGGACGCGAACCGCGATCAACTACATGGGAGTCCAGCTACATAGCCATTACGCTAACTGCTGGTCCCTCAAAGTTTTTTTAGCTCACTATTTTGGGCCCCTTCAAAAGACACTAGGACAGGTGCTCATCCTATGGCTTCATGTTGGAAAGAGCAGGCCCAGGTCGCGGGTAGCTGGGGGAGAGGGGCACACGTGTCCTCGGAGCTGTGCTACTGTGCCCTGGACTGCAGCTTGACCTTACTGAGCCCACTTGCAAAGGAATCATTTTTAGCACTAAAATTCTACTGGGAGGAGAAGCTTCACACCCACTGGGCTGCAGTTCCAGAGTCAGGCCTGGGGATCCCAGCAGTCACAGTCCCAGAAACTGAGGATCCCCGTATCCCCACTGCATTTGTTTCATTTGTATGGCTGCTGTGACAAATTAAGGCATATTTAATGGCTCAAGAAATAAAGACAGGCGCCCCACCTGTGCAGGGTTAGTATCAAGGCATCAGCTCTGAGAGGGGAACCCATCTCCTCGCCTTTCTCAGTTTCCGGTGGCCACCTGCACCCCTCGGCCTGTGGTCCCTTCCTGCAGCTTTGAAGCACTTCACTCCAACCTCTGCTGCCATCCTCACGTGGCTTTTCCTCTCCAGTGTCGAATTTCCTCCTTCATCCCTCTTACATAAACCCTTGTGATTATACATGACCCACCCAGATAATGTGGCGTCATCTCCCTGTCTCACCTCAACTTAATCACACCTGCAAAGTCCCTTTTACAGGTTTGCAGGTTTGCAGGTTCCAGCAATGGAAAACTGGCTGGCTGGTGTGTGTGTATGTGTGTGGCATTACTTAGCTTACTAAACCCACTTTACAGATGGGAACTTGAGGCTCAGAGAGGAAAACGACTTGCCCATGACCAACAGGATTTGAGTTGGAGTCTGAGGCCCTACAGAGCCCTTGTGCAGCCAGGTGGGGGCTATGCCCTCCCAGATATTGGGACTCTGCAGGGAGGGGAGCCGGAGCCTTCGGGAGACCAGCTTCTCTAAGGGGAGCCCATGGCTCTGGCTTCAGATGATCTGCTTGGACTGAAAAGGGAACAGGAACAACTGAAAACAGGGTCTGGGACAAGACCTTGGAACCACCTGACCCCCTAACCCTGCTTTGGCAAACTCCTGAACACTGGGCTAGGCCAAGTGTGACTTCAAACTCTCCTCCACTGGACAAATCCCGAGGACAGAAGGTGGGGCCTGGGGCTGGCACTGAGGCCATACTGCAGGTCTTTTTTTTTTTTTTTTTTTTTTTTTCCTGCCAGCTTTTTTTCCTTCCCCTTCCCATGTGTTTTGTTTCTAACACTCACTGTCTTAACTGTTGGGATAGGATGGCCCATGCAGGTGGGGAGAGGCAGGAAGTGGTTGGGGATGGACTGCCTCTGCCCCAGGCCAGTCCTGAGATTGACAGGCAGGGGGCCCTGCCCCACACGCCAGGGATCAGGGGATCCCTATGAGATCAGTCTGAAATTTCTCCCTGGGCTTCCTCCCCTTCCCTGTCTTGTCCTCCACTCTCTGCTGGTCCCCGAGAGCACGTCCCTGGGGAATCCCTTACACACAAATCCTTCTCTCAGGGTCAGCTCTGGGAACTGGCCTCAGACGGGCTGTGTCTGAGTTTTCAAACACTCATGCCCATTGCATGTTTGGTCCCATAACATCTCTGTGTGTTCCAATAAAAATATTATTTGTAGAGGCCAGCCAAAGGTGAGGTCGTTATGGTGGCTGGAGCCCACATGGCTGACTGCATGGGTCAAATCCTGGCTCCGGAAGCTTGAAAAACATGCAGGGTGCATGTGCATGTGTGCCCAAAATCCCAAAGGAGAATGGAGAAGAAGGGGTTGTGGCAGGGCCACTCCTCCTGGGTACTTCTTTCTCACTTTCCCCCTCCCTCACTCTCTGGCAAGTGCACACAACCTATTACAAAAAAACTAAAGCTAACAAACAGTCAACCCCCCCCTCCATACTATCTGTAAATACTCCCATTTTGGCCTCCAACCTTCGAGGAAGGTGCACCAAGATGTGGTGTCACTTGAATGCTACTGCACATCCCACCGGGCACCCCAAATCGAGCCGGAGGGGCAGCATTAGAGAGTGGCCAGGTGCCCCCCCGTCCTACCCACCCCTCTGTCCACATCGAGCAATCAACCCTGGCCACACAGGCACTGTACACAGCACAGAGGCCCGACCTCGTTCCGATTTCTTTATTGAAAAATTAAAGTCATAAGCTCTGTATATAAATACACTGACGCTGCTGGTCACCTGCAAGGCCTCTGGGATAGGATGGGGTGCGGTGGGAAGCCAGGGCTTTGGGGTCCCCAGGAGAGCGGGGAGGGAAATAAATAATAAATACCATGGGGGATAAGGAGCTGGGAGGAGTGGGGTGTGGATGGGGGTGCTCGATGCTTATCTGTGGCACTAAAGGTCCTGCAAGATGCCCCCTGGTGGGAGCTAGCCATGTCCTTCAGTTCTCACATGACCTCACTCCAGACGAAGGCTCGGGCATCCGGAGATGGGCTGAGTCTCCCCTCCAACCTGGAAAAACAGGCACTCTGCCCTTCCTCTTCTTTCTCCCCCCATCGGGACCTGCTTGCATTGAGTGCCTACTGTATACCTGACACAGCACAGGATCCTGGCTCGCCCATCCACGTGCCTAGCCCGCTTTCTCCTCCTGGTTCTAGGTCTGCAGGCTGGGATGGAGGGGTGCATCTTCCTGCTACCCTGGCCATGCAGCTTTGACCCCTCAAGGAGCCCGGTGGTGCCAGGAGGGAAGAGAGGCCAGGAGCAGGGGCTGGGCAGTGGCAGGAGACCCTCAGGACTGAGTCCCTAGAGCATCACGTTGAACTCAGTGACCAGAAAGTCGATGTAGTCACGCTCCTTGGTCTTGAAGGCCTCGGCGATGACGCGGGCGGCCTCCCGGTGCTCCTTGCCCCGGAGTGTCAGTCCGTTCACTTCCAGGATCACATGGCCCACCTTGAGCTGCCCGCAGTTGTGGGCCGAGCCACCTCGCTGCAGGGGAACACAGGACGGGGTCACGAGAGGCACCTGGAGTGAGGTGGCCCTGGTTCTGACCACTCAACACAGCAGGCCGCGCTGCAGACCGGGAATCCACCGCCCGCGCCAGGCACACCAGGCTTCACAGAGCAAAGCTGATGTGAGCTCGGGGCTGCCATCAGGTGCTGGGTCACCTCTGGGGTGCCACGACACTGGGAAGGGGCCTTCCGGGGAGGCCCGAGTGAGGCCCGTGGGGACGTACCTGAATGGTGACGATCCTGGGCAGAGGCTGGCGGGTGTTGGCACCACCCTCAATGGCGATGCCCAGCGTGGCCGCGCTCTTCTTCACACGGATCAGAGTGGATGTGGGCTCAAGGAGCCCAGGCTGCGGGCGTGAGGAGAGGGGCAGACACCACTGAGGCCTTCTCAGGAGCAGGCCTGGCCAGAGGCCTTGGCGGTGACTCCAACCCCGTGCTGGGAGCCTCGGGGGGGGGGTGCCCGGCGCTAAGCTAAGCACTCCGTGTCCCCGGCCCTCTAATCCCCACAAACACCTAAGGAGCTTCCCAAGGCTGTCTGGTGGTGGCATCAGGACTCGAGTCCAGGCCTGTCTGACCGCAGACTGTCTCAGAACAGAGGGGACCGTCAAGAGTCCTGAGGGCAGCCTGCCGTCTCAGCCACCCGGTGTCAGAGGTGGACTTAAACTGGGCTCCAGATGCTGGGTATAAGGCTCCTTCCGATTCCCAACCCTCCAGTGAGAGGGGCTCACTACTCCCCCTGGTGGTCACCCACGGAGCTGCACTCTGGCCTAGGACCTCCCACTTCCCTTCTGGGCTTGCCTCCCTCTCAGGCCCCTGCACCCTACTCCTAGCTCACCGGTTTCTGGGTCCCCTCTGCAGTCCTCTCGTTCCGAGGCGCCTCCTTGCTACTCCTGCTCTTGGTGGATGCCGTCTGTCTGCCTCGGCCCGGGATGCTGGCCTCTGCTTCGCCAGCATCCACGCCACTGTCCTCACTCAGGGTCTGCCCACTGTCCGAGAGCTGGGAGAGCGTGGAGGCTGCTGGGAGGAGGGGAACAGATTAGCAGTTTATGCAGCTGATGTCAGGGAGGACTTCCTGGAGGCGGTGATGGAGCTTAAGGCTAGAAGGCTGGGGCAATCCCTCAGGCAAAGATGGGGGAAGAATGAAAGGACTGTGGGCTGGAGGGCAGGGAGACTTCCATCACACACCCTGATTACTGAAGACCTGCCTTTCCAAGTGAACCTGGCTGAAGGCGGCCATCTCCAGGATGTCTGCCTCAACTCCCCGGCTCCCGGCCACTGACATAGCTGTTAAACAGGCCAGGAGGCAAGCCTGGCCCATGCATGGGGTTGTTCTTCTGTTTTCCTTTCTAAACTCAAACAATGCTGTCCATTTTTAATGATGGGCCGACACATTTAAGTCAGATTTCAAATAAAAATGAAATTCCTAGCTTCCCAAGGGGAAACAAACAAATGTCCATGCCAGCCTGTACCCCTGAAGGTCCCCCAAGCGGCCTGAACGGAATGGTGGGCACAGGCTCTCCGACTCGGTCACCCGGGCTGCTTTCTTGTGTGTGTGACAGCCTGGCCCCTGAGTGTGGCACCCTGAGTTGAGAACACACAGTCTGGGGTTGGGCAGGTTGGCCCAGCTGTGCAGGCCTGGGTGAGTATCACAGCCTCTCTGAGCCTACTGTGTTCTCGTTCTAACACAATGGTGCCTGAGCGGTGGGGCCATCGCCAAGGCTCACAGACACAATGGAGCAAGAAAAGGTGTTGAGAGAACGGACTGTGCGGAACCACTGGCTCCTCGCTGCATCCGGTCTTGGTGTTGTTATCTGTAAACTGGAGATAATAATAGTACCAGCCTCCTGGGGCTGCTGGGAGTCAGTGGGTGAGTAACATATGCTAGACCCTGGAACAATGTCTGCACACGGGAAGTGCTTTATTTTAGTTTATTATTTTTAATTCGTTGCAGGGCATGTGCACTTGCCAGAGAAAGAGAGAGAGAAAGTGAGAAAGCACCCCTGGGGGGATGGTTACACCACGATCCCTCCACCTCCATCCTCCTCTGGGGATTCTGGGCACGTACACACGTGCCTAGAGTATTTCTCAAGCTGCTGGGTGCGGGCCTGGAACCACACCGCTGGCCATGTGGATCCAGCCATCTTACCCACTACACCACTGGCTGGCTCAGAAAGTGCTTATTTTAGGCCGTTGTTGGCTCTCATTACCACCTGTGTGTCCAGCTCAGTGCCGGCCCAGGGCCGCAGTGGTCTGTCTGCGACAGCACTGGTCTCTCTCCCCACGTCCTGTCTCCCCTGGCTGCCCCCGGCTAAGCTACTGAGGCCGTGGCCCTACCTTTTATCTTGCCCTGTCTGTGTACTGCCTGGCACAAAACAGACACTCAGGGACCGTCCCCTGCCCCGGCCTGCCCCAACAGGCCGCGCTTATCAGTACGGCCAGAAGATGGCAGCAGAATGCAGCACAATGTATCCGCACTGCTAACAGAAGGACCTAGAGCCAGGGCCTTCCTGGGGAGGTGCGGAGGGGGCAGCTCTGTGCTCCCTCCACCTCCTGGGCTGCACAGCCTCTGGAGGCCCCTGGGGAGTCTGTGCATCAGGAGACATGCCAGGGGTCCAGAGACTGCCAAGCACTACCACCTTTTACCAGCACCTACTCTGTTCGGTGCCAGGCCCTGGGAGACGGGATAATAGAAGCCAGCCCTGCCCCAACAAACTCAGTCTCACTGGGGACACTGTTAGGTGAAGACAGGGTGGTCAGGGCTAGGGAGCTGGACGAGGTGCCCTAGCACTCCGCAACTTGGCAGGGTTATCATTGTTTTTATTCTTTCATCATCATCATCATTATTATTATTATTTATTCTATGCTAGTAGGCACATGCACACCCATGAAGGGAGAGAAAGAGAGAATGAGAGAGAGAGAGAGACCCCAGTGGGGCCTGGTTACACTGTAATTTTCTTTCTTTCTTTTTTTTAAAGAGAGATTTTTGATACAGGGCACATGCATTTGTGCTGGATAGACAGAGAGGGACGGAGAGGCAGAAAGCAAGAAATCACCCCCCAGGAGGAATGGCTATACCACAGTCTGTTCTCCATTCTCCTCTCAGAATTTCGGGCATGCATGCACATGTGCCCCACGTGCCTTTTAACCAGGTCTGAGACTCGAACCACCGTCGACTATGTGGGAGTCCAGCGATGTAACCACTATGACATCTGCAATTTTTTTTTCCTCCACTCCTTCATCCCATCAGGATTCTGAGCATGTGCATGTGCAACCAGCCTGTTTTCCAAGCCCTTGGGTCTGGGACTTGAACCTGGTCCTCTGCACAGCATTTAACCACTGTAGTACAGGCTGGCCCCATTATCTCGTTTTATGATGGGACATGCGGTCCGGAGAGGCAGGGCAGCTTGTCCCAGTAACAAACTGCCAGTGGCAGAGCTGGGACTCAAGGCAGAGTCTCCAATGCCAATGCCACCCAGAACACGGGACTCAGGGCTGCTGCCCTGGCCACTCTGACCCTGAGTACGGACGCTCTGAGCTAGCAGGCCTCTCAAGGAGCAGGGAGCCCTGCCCCTCCCTGTGCTGATGGGTATGTCAACGGAGAGAGGAAAAGCACCCCCAGGGCCACAGAGCGGGGCCCCCACCCCCAGCCTGGCCCGCGGCACTCACTGCGCGTCTGGGGCAGCGCCCTCACTTCATTCACGTCCGGTTCGCTATCCGGGCGGTGCACCTCCACCGTGACGAAGTGCTGGCTCGTGCCAGTCTGGTCTGGGTGGCTGGAGGGTGAGGGCGGTGGAAGGCAGCTCCCGGCCACCGCAGCCTCTGCAGGGGGGCTTTTCAGGTGTGGGGGTGACTGGACTCGAGGGAAGGGACCAATGGGGTGCTGGGTGACCAGGGCCAGATGAGCGTCCAGTGGTCTCTTGGAACCAGGGTTGACAGGGGAGACAGAGGCGTAGATGGGGGAGGAGGGCGAGTCCTGTGTCAAGGCGGACCCCGGGGTGGGTGCGGTGCCCGCCGGCGGGCTGCGGTTCCGTGGCGCTGAGAAGACGATGCCCGAGTGGGAAGAGGCTGAGGAAGGAGACTGGAGGTCCTCTCTCCCTGGCTTCCTGGGCTGGACAAGGGGACAGTTGTGGCCTTGGGTCAGAGGTGGGGCAGGAGGTGGCTTGAAGCTCTGCAGCCCCTCAGAGGTGGATTTGACGTCATCCTGCCAAAAGACCCAACAGGAGTAGAAGGAGTCAGAGCCCATCGCGGCTGGAGGAGAGACCAGAGCAGCCCAGTGGTGCCGGGCCGGCTGGACTCCTGTTCCCGTTCTATCAGCTCTTGGCCACGCCGCCCTGAATAATGTAACAGCCGAGTGGAAAACTTCTCCCCAGCATCTCAGCCGCTGATAAGCATCGGGATCTTGGCAGGCATCTCTGGGGACGGCATTGTTACCTTTGGGAATTGACGTTCTTGGCATTGGCCAGGGCTTGTCACAGGGAACAAGGCTTAACTAGAGGCCAGCAAAGAGGACGGGCAGGAAAAAGACAGGCGTTTCTCTGGCTTTTCTTTTTATGGGGTTAGCTTAGGTACCAGAGATGGGAGGTATGGTAGGGCTAGAGGGAGAAGGAATGCATAGAAGGATGGGTGCTGGGGGCTGTGTGGCCCTGAGCAAGGCACTGCACCTCTCTGGGTGCCTCTGGGCGATGGGGAAAAGCACACCCACCCAGCAAGGCTAATGCGCTAGCAAGGGGTCTGCGACACGGCAGGTGTGCGGTGTGTGACAGCCACGGACACTGCCCAGGCCGGCACCCATCGCCTACACGGCTCTGCAGACATCCCAGGAGCTTCCGAAACGCTTTACTCATTAACTTACCCTGCTACTACCGACCTCATGTAACCATGGGAAACTGAGGCATGGGCAGGCAAAGAAACTTCCCAGAGTCACACAGTCAGTGGCAGAGGTGGGATTTGAAGCCACTCAGTTTGAATTATATGATTTTTTTTTAAGAGGTTTTTGCTATAGGGTGTATGTATTCACCAGAAAGACAGAGAGAGATAGAGAGACAGAAAGCGAGAAATCTCCCCCTGGGGGGTTGGCCATGCCACAATCCCTTCTCCTCCATTCTCCTCTCGGGATCTTGGGCACACATGCACATGCGCCTGGTGTGAGTTTAAGCCACCAGGACTCAAACCATGGTTGACTACATGGAAACCCAGTGACATAGCTGTTATGCCAACTGCTGGTCCCTGAAGCCACTCAGTTTGGATCCTGAGTTTGGGCCACACAAAAGCCTTTTGAGGGCCCAGCAGCTGGCATGGTGGTTAAGGTGCTGGACTCCCACATGGCCAACCTTGGTTTGAGTCCCAGACCTGGCAACTTGCATTCTCACCTTCCCTCTCTCTCTGTCTTTCTCTAGTCAAATTAAAAAGAATAATAATAATAAATAAAAATGAAATAATTGAAATAACTGAATAAAAATGGAAATAAAATAATAGTTGAAATAATAAAAATGAAACAATTCTTTTTTTTTTTTTGGAGAGGTTTTTTTTCGCTATAGGGCGCGTGCACTCGCCAGACAGACAGAGAGAGACATAGAGACAGAAAGCGAGAAATCACCCCCCAGGGGGGATGGTCACGCCACAATCCCTTCTCCTCCATTCTCCTCTCGGGATCTTGGGCACGCACGCACACGCGCCCGGCGTGAGTTGTAAGCCACCGGGTCCGGGACGCGAACTGTGGTCGACTACGTGGGAGTCCAGCGACATAGCCATTACGCTAACTGCTGGTTCCCAAACAATTCTTAAAAAAAAAAAAAAAGCCTTTGGGTCAGAATCGCATGAGCACGACACTGCGTTTAGCTTCCATCCCCAGCCCAGGCCTAGCCTGCTCTAGCTCTCTCCACACACTCCAGGCCTCAGTACCTGCCCTGGTAATGTCCAGATAATATGTCGAAAGGAAGAGCCCACTTGGTAAAGAGCCTGATGGCCACACTGAAGATCACCAAGGTGAGCCCTCCTGTCCCCTGCAGGGTGGCAGGAGAGTGTGCTCGTGTGCAGGTCTGAGTGTCCACAGCAGAGGCCTCTGTCCTCTCACACACTCTGTGTCCCCTCCCTGGGGCTGTCACGGAGCGCAGTGAGCCCCAGGGCAGAGCAGCCCGGAGAGGGTATGCCACACTCAAGGACTAGCCAGGGCCTTACCACAGACACGTCTTGGAGAGTGTTGGCATTGCCCTGGACGGCCTCGCCACTTTCCTCCAGGTCCAGAGTGTTCTAGAAATGCATAAGAAAATAGCATGAGCAAACAGAAGCCGAGGGGGGAGATCTGTTTGTTCCTCAGCACACCAAAATCAGCGGGGGCTTCTGACACTTGGACGGGGTTCGTGAGACCCCTGACATGGCCCACTCCATTAAAATGTACTTTACTCATTAAAGTCCATTTCCCGCAGGTCACTTGGAAGTTGGTTTTCCTTTGGAACTTCCTGATCCTTTTTGGGCCTCGCAGCACTATCTGGAGATACAGGGCCAGGGTCTCCAGCCTCCCCTGGGGATTCCTGGAGTAGGACTTGCTCAACACTTCCAAGGCCCCTCCCTCCACTGGCCCTGAGGCCCAGGAAGGGGTGAAAATGGCAGGCCACAGGTAAGAAGAGGATGGGAAAGTCCCTCTCTTTTTAAGTGCTGATGGTTTGAATCCTGACGGAGCGGTCTAAGCTTTAAATGGGTGGTATTTTGCAAGAATTCGATTTCTTCTTTCCTCCCTCAGCTCATGGGGAAGAAGCCCGAAGTTCCAAGTGAGCTGCTAAAGGGCTCTCTGTGTGCCCTGAAGACCTCCGTGCACATGGGCTCCCCCGAGGGTCAGGGGCGCCACTTCCTCGGCTCCAGAGCCAGGGTGACCATGAGCCTCCAGCACAGTAATAGCTAATTATTTTAAAGACTCATTTTTTAAAAAATTTCTTCCATGAGTGAAAAAGACAGAAAGAGAGCGAGAGAGCGAGCACTCCCTCCAACAGGATCCTGCCGCCACCCCACCCCCCAGCTTCAGTCATCCCTGTAAGATGGACACACAGTGCACCCAGAGTCCTCGGAGATCTCCAGACATGAGCCCAGAACTTTCCACGGTCGGCCTTGCAGACTGTAGATTTGACTGCTGCAGCTCCGCCTGGCCCCTACGATGCTGAGCTTTATGCATCAGCTTGACTCGGCTAAGGGATGCCCACATAGCCGGTAAGTCAGTATTTCTGGGTGTGCTCCCGAGGGCGTTTCCTGGGCAGATTAGCATGGGAATCGCCAGACTGAGTAAAGATGCCCCTCCTCAAGGTGGCGTGGCATCCTCCAACCTGTTATGGACCTGACAGGACAAAAGGGCCGAGAAGGTGGAATTGGCTTTCTTCTGGAGCCAGAGTGTCAGACACTGGTGCTCCTGGTGCCAGGGCCCTTGAACTTGGACTGTCACTACACCACGTGGCAGATCGGGGGCTGTTCAGCCTCAGTTGTGTGAATCAATTTCTCACGATAAATAGGTCTCTCTCTTCTCTCTCTCTCTCTCCTACTAATTCTGCAGAAACCTGACTAATGCAGCCACTGACACCTGTCTCAAGTCCCAATTGCCGTGATGAACACTGAGCAGTCTCTGAAGCTCCAGACTGACAGGGGCTGGGGGTCCAGAGGAGGTGAGACGCCATCCTTGCCTTTGTGAGCTTAGAGACAGTGAGGTGGGCTGATGAGCAAACAAGTGAGGGACTGCAGAGAGGACATGGATTGGAGGAATACGGGCATATAACACAGCTGGGGGACGGGGTTACCAGGAAGGCTTCCTGGAGCAGGGGGCACAGCTTAAAGTTCGGTCTTAAGTTGAGCAGGACAAAGAAAGGAACACTGAGTGTTTCTGAGAGAAGGGTGTACATAAAACAGGAAAGAGACAGGGGGTGTTAAGAGAATTTTTGAGCAGCTCCATGTAAGTCAAGCTTGGAACAGCTTAGACTTGAGGCCGAGGGCAGTGGGTTGCCATGGATACGTGGTCACAGTTGCCTCGACAATGATCCTCTCTGCTCACATCCTCTCCGGCCATAGTGAAATGCCACAGGTGTGCCGGAACCTTCACACTGGCTGCTGCGTCTTCTCGTCGGCCACCCACATGGCACACTCTGCTCACCTCCTTCAAGATCCTACCCATAAGGTCTGGCCTGGACAGCGCAGGACCCGTGTTCTCCACCCAGCAATCAGTACATAATCTCGAAACACAAATCAGGTCATGTCTGGCCCCTGTGTCTGCACCCCTGCCCCCGGCCTCCAGGCCTCTTCATCCTACTTGGGGGAAATCCCAAACTCCAGTCGTCCTGCCTACATGACCGGGTCCTTGCTTGGTCCTCCAGCACGAGGGCTTCGTTCCTGCCTCCGGGCCTTGGCGCCGACCGCCCTTCCTGCACCAGGCCTCCGGCACGCTTCACTTAGCTCGGACTTGAGCGAGGTCCTGCCAGGCCAGCCCACTCCGCAATAACACGGCGCCACCCCTGCCAACCTGACCCCGCTTTGTCTCTCGGTGTACCGCTGGTCACGACCTGGCGGTATACAGTTTATTTGCTCATCGTCTGTCTCTCCCACCAGGAAACGACTCCGAGAAGGCAGGACTTGGACTCCCGGTCCCCGCTTGGTCCTCAGGTTCCCGTACAGTGACTGCCTGATAAATATTTAAATATTTACCACGCAAATCGATGGACTCACAACTGCGGCAACAGATGAGTGCATCAGCCCTCGCGGGGAGGAGGCTGGGCAGGCAGTGAGGGGAGCGGGAGGAGCTGCAGTTACTGCAGGAGCAGAACGGACAGCGTGACTGAAGGCGCCATGGGGCACCCGTCATGCCACACAGTCCCCTGTCTTGAATAAGCTTCCTGAGGCCTTGAGCATACTGGAACAGGCCAAGGGCACATGACCACAGAGGCCCAACGAGGGCCCGTCGACTGGCAAGATGCTCGGCCCTCCTGGCTGCGAGCCTTACAAACCCAGGGCTCTGCATCTGGTCCCAGGATGCCTCTGGGGCAAAGTCAGGTTGGGGTGATTGTCCCCATTATAATGACGAGGCTGAGGTTACACGTGCAACTCGGCCTGTTCACGGCACAACTCACAGGAAGATGCTGCTGCCGACCACCTCTGGGCGCTCCTTGGAAGGGGGAGTGACAGGCTGTTCTCTCACCCACCCTAGGGGCATGGTTGGCTTCTCTGAGCTCACACCCGGTTCTGCCTCTTGTAGCTAAGGGGTGGGCAAATCACTGAACCTTCTGTGCCTCCGGGTCCTCACCTGTAAGTGGGGTGAGTGCCTGCTTCCTGTATTTGCTGTGTGAGTGCCTGCAACGCACTCAGACCCGGGGGCCTGGCCCATATAGGAGGGAAGGTGACTGTCTCACGGATCAGAAGCAGGAGGCCTTGCAAACCTGCCCCAGCAATCAAACCCCGGATGGGAAGGAAATGGCGGCCCTCCTGTGCAGCCCCTGTCCTCCCAAACTGTAATTATCCAATGTGCCCTGGAGGTGTGCACAGCACAGACCACCCGGAGCGCAGGTGCAGGGACAGGCGGGCTGGTTACACACGGCTACTTCCCAAGGCTCCACATTCCAGCCCAGGGTTTAGCAGAAGGCGCTGGGTGGGCCAGAGTCTCAGAGGTGTTTGCAGGGAAGGGAAGAGAGAAGAGGGGAGGAGCCTCTGCCTCCCGCCTGCCCTAGGAAGTCAACCAGCGGGTAGCCCGGAGGGAAGACAGGGTGAGACTCAGAAGAGAGGGAACGGCAGGACACAGGACACAGGACAAGGCCCACGCCGTTCCTGTGCATTAGGAGCTCTGTGCATTTGAGGACTCTCGGGTGACTGACTTGAGAGGGAAGCAGAGGGAGGCGGGACTCTCCAGGAAGGCACCATGGAGGACCGCTGAGTGCCGGCCATGCTGGGTGTTGGATTACTGTCTCACTCAGTTCTCCCAGCGACCCTGCGAGGCAGGCACGAGACTCTCCCTTGCCACATCGGCTACAACTCAAGCTCTGCGAGACGGACGTGACTTGTCCCAGGTCACATGGCCATTCTGCAGCAAGTCAGATCTGGGGCACCCCGAAGCCCATGCTGCCCTGCCTCCCAGTGCGGAGTCGAATAAGACCCTGATACCATAAGAACCAGAGGGTCCCACATGCACCCCGAAATGAGAGGAGCACAGTCATGTGGGGCCTTGGGCTTGACCTCCTTTCCGGCCATTGATGGCATCTGGGAGCCACGACAGAAGTGGGGATGGCGGAGTAGGGGGAGGGGGCCAGAGACCCAGCCCTGGCAGGGAGGCATGAACTGGAGCAAACGGCAGACGGGTCGGAGCCCGGCTCTGCCAGACTCCATCTGCCGGATCCAGACGCTCAGGAGCCCTGAGTCCCCGAGCCATGTTCCCGGTGCATCTGAAATAGCTGCAGACAGCAGGCTGGGAACCCGGGGGAGGTGTCAGCAGAAAGGCTCACGGAACAGGCTCAGAGAGGAGGCTCAAGGTTAGAGCTCATGTGGGCGCTAAGCCTGCACGCCCTGGCTACCTCCCGGGCCCCAGCCCCAGCTGCCTGGGTCCTTCCTCCACGCCCACCGAGTCCAGAACCCCGCCAAGTGCTGAGACCAGGTAGAACCTTCCACCCACTCTACAATGGACACTACTGAGGCTCAGAGAGGGCAGGTTACCTCAGCAAGGAGACACAGCAAGGGCAAGCCGGACGCTGAACCCTACCTAAGGCCCGACTGTCCTGGACAAGAAAACCTGCTTGCCACCACAGCCGGGAGACATGTTGCCACGGTTCCCCACGTTCTTCCTTCTCAAGTCTGTGGAAGCTCAGAAAATTCCCAGCCCCTCAGAGAAAAGATCTCCCTATGGTCTGAGTTGGTCTGGTCTGGGGCGACTGAGAGCGGAGGCACAGTCCCATGTGGGCCTTTGCTGGGTGTGCACGTGACTCTGGCAATCAAGGTGCTAAGGCCTGGCTTGGATGCCGGGAGGGCACAGGTGCTGGTTGGGTGCCCAGGGCCACCTCAGCAAAATGGGGCTCCGTGCCGTGCCCCTCCTCTCCCCGACTCCCCATTGTCTAGGCCTTCCTCCCCTCATGACACAGAGAAGGCTCTTACATAGGGTTGCTGTTCTCAGCTCCGGGTTCCTCCTGCCTCTTCACTCCGAGGTGAGGCTCCCTCACCCCCAAATGCACCGGAGGCTTGAGGCTGGGTGTCTCTTACCCCATTCAGTCTAGGGGGAAACTGATGTACTTGGTCACAGAAGCTTCTGGAAGGTCACCAGTGGGGTCCTAGAAGGAGCTGTCGACATGAAGAAAGAGAAGGGTAGAGGGAGAGAGAATGAGACAGAGAGAGGAGTGAGAATAGGAGAGACAGAGAAAGAGAGACAGAGAGAGGGAGAGGAGTGAGAATAGGAGAGAGACAGAGAGAGAGGGAGGAGTAATAAGAGACAGAGAGAGAGAGGAATAAGAATAGGAGACAGAGACAGAGAGAGAGGAATGAGAATAGGAGACAGAGAGAGACAGAGAGAGGGAGAGGAGTGAGACTAGGAGAGAGACAGAGAGAGAGGGAGGAGTAATAAGAGACAGAGAGAGAGAGGAGTGAGAATAGGAGAGAGGAAACAGAAAGGAGAGGATTCAGCAGAAAGGACGGAGGAGAGCAAAGGCAGGAACAGGAAGCAAAGAAAAGAGAACAGCAAGGGGTGGTGGCAGCGCTAGAGAGGGCTGGGGAGTGACACTTGTCACCCCAGGGAAGGGGTGGGGGGCGGGAACAGAGAGGTGCTGGTGTTCCTAGGAGGGAGTGGGGCTGCCAGACGGAGGGACCAGGAGGCCCAGAGCCAGATCCTGGATGGCAGGGATGGGGGATCATCAGACCCCCATTCCTCCGAGCACAGGGTGGGGAAGCTTGGGGCCAAAGGTGAAGGTCAGGGCCGCGGAGCAGGAGAGAAACAATGCTGACAGCAGAGAGCCAGGACCACGCTGGCTAGGGCGGCTGAGACTCATCCGGTGCAAGTCCCCAAAGCGGAAAGGTCTCTGGGAAGCCTCGGCAGGAGCCCTTCTGAGATGGGATGGCAGGGGGCACGGGGTCTGCCACAGGAGCTGGCGCCACTGCTTCCTCCTGCTAAGCTGAAACCTGTCCTGCGTCACCCTCCCTGTGACCTTGGGAAAAGGATGTCATTGGATGGAAAGACAGTGACTCAGAATCTCCAGAAGGTCGGGCTGGAAGAGTCCTGACGACAAGCGCTGGAGACCAGGGTTCCCGGGAGAGACTGCGGGACCCTGCTGGGGAAAACTGCATCTTCGCTTTCTCTCGCCTCTACCCAGAAGGTTGCATCCTCTTCCAGGACAAAAGGAGGCAGCCAAGCCTCCCGCAGAACCAGCCAGGAACGAGCAGCAGTCACAGGCCTTTCTTTTTTGTTTTTAGACAGATTTTTGCTATAGGGCACATGTGCTTGCCAGAAAGACAGAGAGAGACAGAGAGAAAGAGAGAAATCACCCTCTAGGGGGATGGCCACGCCACAATCCCTTCTCCTCCATTCTCCTCTAAGGATCTTGGGCACGCACGCACACGTGCCTGGCGTGAGTTTAAGCCACCGGGTCTGGGACTCAAACTGTGGTCGACTACATGGAAGTCCAGCGACATAGCCATTATGCCAACTGCTGGTCCCGACAATGCCGGCTATTTTAGATCTTAGCTCTAACCTCTCTCCTGAAGCCCGATCTGGTCAGGGCCTTCATGTCCTCTCACCACCCTTCAGACCCTTATCAGAATGTGGATTATGCCCATTTCCCTTGAAGCAGCCTCCCCCTCTAGACTCGCTAAGTTCCAGGAGGGCAGCTAGGTGCCTGGCAGGCTGTAGGTGCTCAGTGGCTGCCTGTTGCACACACGCTGGAGCCGTTGGGGGAGAGTGACTGTTGGGGGGGTGGCACCGCACGGGGAAGGACTGCCTGGAGTTCTCCAAACGCTTCCAGGCTAACTCTGGAGAAGGGAGGAGGCCCTCTGAGAATCTGCCCCATGTTTCTGTGAAGAGCTGCCTTGACAGTCAGACCCCCCTGCAGCCAGAGGGGCCTGCGACAGGCCTGAGCTCCCCACCCTTGTACCTCAGATGAGGGAGGCCCAGAGGCTACAGAAGCTGCTGCAGCAAAATCCTGAGAGCCCTGTCGGGCCGGAGGGGGAGGAGAGGGAGGCCTTCGAGGGCAGGGGCCCACCCGTGCATCCTTGGGCAGGCCCCAGGAACCCCTTTCCAGGCATAGGAGAGGCCTGGAGTACAAAACCTCTCAGATGCAGGTGGGGAAAGTCTGAGGTCAAGGCCAGGGCCCATCCAGCTGTCATCTCCTGACCTCAGTGGCATTACCCCGCGTACGGACTGGCCTTGGCCTCTGGGTTCCCTTTTCTTCCCGGCCTTTTCTCAGCCTTTAGAGTAGTAATGGGACCAGCTCCTACATCTTGCTGGTAGCCAGTTTTATTAACCCACTGTTCAGATGAGGAAACTGAGGCTCAGAAGACTTAAGTCAGCTGCCCAAGGCTTCTATGCTTAGAGAACCAAGCCCCGTTGGTAGGATTCCAAAGTCCATGAAATTAAGGCCTGCCACTCTGGGCCTGCTTGCTCTGGATGAAGAATTCAAGAATTATCAGGCAGGCTTTTCCTAGTTCACTCTGTTCTCGGGGCCAGCATCTTCATGGGGGGAAAGGATACTGTTCAGGGTGGCAAAAAATGCCCAGGGCTGACTCTGTCTCAGAACAATGGGAAGTAAACACAAGCTGTTGACGGCGGAAGACTGCATGTGATCTCCTTTGATCGATCACGTCTGGTTTGAAGGGAAACAGCTACACAATGAGCCACGCCGAACCTGAGATGGATCACCGCCCGGCATGGCCCAGGGAATCCAGGCTAAATGGAAACTGGCTCCCCCTGGGGCAGACATCTGGGGCAGCGGGGTCAGTGACAGCCAGCCTTCCAAGGACACTCTGCCCTGAACACCAGAGCAGAGACCTTCCATGAGGTGAGGTGAGCAGTGAGGGTTTAGGAGGCTGCGTGTTAGGAGGTACTACTGCAGGTGCCCAGCGACCGAGGGCTCGCTTCCAAGTGTCTGATCCACATTCCTGGGCCTCCACTCCACCAGGCACTGACTAGCACTGGGATGCAAACAGGAGAAATACGTGGTCCCTACCTGCACTCCTGCTCTCTCCTGGGGAAGAGACGAAGTGCTCCGAGTGACCTGGCATGTATTTTAGTGAAGATATGAAAAGCATGTGAACTTGATGAGGGAAGGGATCTGGCCACGAGAAAGACATGTTTCATCCATCAAGATTCGGAGCCTCCCCAGCTCACTGTCACATCTCCTGACAGCTCAAGCAACACAAGCTCCCCACGCCCCTCTGGGTTTAGCCAGTTCCTGGGAATGAACCTGTTTGTCTTGGTACAAACTCATCCCCGACTATCCTCAGTCACTAGGGGATCCTCTGAAAACAAAGTCAGATTACATCAGGGGCTTCCATCTCAGTCAGGTGGAAGTCTCCCCTCAGCACAGGATCTCCCCTGCCCTGCCTGCACTCACTCTGCCCTGGCCCTACTGCCCCTGGGCTTTGCTCAGACACTCTGGACACACCCCCA
This sequence comes from Tupaia tana, assembly GCA_026018925.1. Taxonomy (NCBI): domain Eukaryota; kingdom Metazoa; phylum Chordata; class Mammalia; order Scandentia; family Tupaiidae; genus Tupaia; species Tupaia tana. Next base: position 86,561,630 of record JAKSZU010000013.1, read on the forward strand.
CCTCAGGGCTTTGCACACGCTATTCCTGCTCTTTGAAATGCTCTTCTCCCAGATGAGGGCATGGGTATCCCCTCACTTCTTTTTTTTGGAGAGATTTTTGCTATAGGGCATGTGCGCTCGCCAGACAGACAGAGAGAGACATAGAGACAGAAAGCGAGAAATCACCCCCCAGGGGGGATGGTCATGCCGCAATCCCTTCTCCTCCATTCTCCTCTTGGGATCTTGGGCACGCACGCACACGCGCCCGGCGTGAGTTTTAAGCCACTGGGTCCAGGACGCGAACCGCGGTCGACTACGTGGGAGTCCAGCGACATAGCCGTTACGCTAACTGCTGGTTCCCTCCCCTCACTTCTTCAGGTCTTAAATGTCACTTCCAATCCACTCCCACGTCTTCCCAAACCCCCTTCCCTGAGTTACACGTCTCCTTGGCATGTATCCCCACTTCACACACTGTAGTTCCACTCCTCGCCTCACGAATCGTCTGTTCTACCTGCTTACCACCCAGTTCCATAATGGGAAAAATGCCTCTGTTGTTCACCGCCGTATCCCCAGCACCCAGGCCCGTATACAGCCCACAGCAACTGCTCCATATTTGTTAACAGAAAGGACAGAAGAGAAGGCGAGAAGGAGGAAACAGACAGGTAGGTGGGCAGATGGATGGTGCTCGCGCACCAGTGAGATCCTTCGGTGAGGAAGCCCAGGGATGGTAGGGGTGGACAGCATCAGCTCAGAGGCAAGCAGGCCTGGGTCTGAATCCCGACTCCACCATGGTCTAGCTGCGTGCCCATGAGCAAGCCACCGTTTTCTGCTCTGTAGAACAGGGATCCTAGCAGTACATGCCACTCTGTGGGAGTGTGGAAAGAGACATGACTGAAAAGCACCATCACTGGGCCGGCTGGTGGCATGGTGGTTAAGGTGTTGGATCCCACACAGCTGACTGCGTGCTTGAGACCTGGACCCAGCGACTTGAAACACATGCCCGGCATGTGTGCGTGCAGGCCCGAAACCCAGAAAGAAGAGATGGAGGAGAGGTTGTGGCACGGCCATTCCCCAGCAGGGTGCTTTCTTTCGCACTTTCCCTCTCTCTGTCTCTCTCCAGTGAGCACACACGTCCCTAACAAATTAAAAACAAAACGAAAAGCAAGAAAAGCATTATCACCGTGCCGTAGAACACTCTTGGCAAATGTCAGCGACTGTTACTGCTCTAAGGCCCAGGTTACTAACAGGGGTCAGGCTCTGGGCTGAGCACGAGGGACTCAGTGGTGCCTGCAGATGTAGTGGGTACCCCAAAGCAGCTAGTAGTCAGGGGGAAGGGGGACAGGTGGCAGGTGTGGACAGATTGCTAGAATATAATGAGACAGGCCAGCCCCATGGCCTGGTGGTTAAGGGAGCCAGATCTCAAATGGGTGTCCCCCACTGTTCAACTTGCAGTTCCAGTGGCTTGAAAAACACGCTGGGTACATGTGTGTGTGTGTGCCCCAAATCTCAACGAGATGAAGTGAAGGAGGAGAAGGGATGCCGCATGGCCACGCCTCACTGAGTGGTGCTTTCTCCCTCTCTCTTTGTCTCTGTCTCTCTCTGGTGAGCATATACACTCTCTGGTAATAAAAAAATAATTAGACTAAAAAAATACATATCTATAGTTATCTCTCCCTATCTCATTATATACATATAAAGAGAAACAGGGACAGAGAGAGAGAGAGAGAGAGGCAAAACCAGGACAGAAAGAAGCCCAGGGACTGGAAGAACCTAGGGTGGAAAGTCACCCTCCTAGAGAAGATCAGGGAAGTCTTCTCGGAGGAGATGGCATCTGAGCTCTGGGAGACAGGCTATGTGAAGTGGAGGAACACCCCAGACAGAGCATGTGGCATGTGAAAAGGCCACATGGTCTCTCAACAGTCACAGCATAGAAACATCTTCTTCATTTTTACAGATGCTAAAACTGAGCGCAGAGAGATGATACCATTTCCCAAGGTCACACAGCCAGGAAATGACAGTGCTGGGATTTGAACGGAAGACATTCTCACTCCAGAACCTAAGAACACCTGGTGAACTGGCACCCAGGGGAGATAGTGAGCCCTAAGAACCTCCAGCCCTCGCCAGGGCCTTAAGGGGGCGGCAGGAGGGGCCACGGCCCGCCCCCTGGCCCTGGCTGAGGGATTCCCACAGTCCCCACCCGGCAGCAAGGACGGTACCTCCATCAGGTCTATAAGCCACAGCAGCCGCTCCTGGGGAGGAAGAGTGGGCAAAAGGCAAAAAGAAAAATACATCAAACAAATATTAGGGAATGGGCAGGGCACCGCAACACCCCCTTCCCCAAACACCCATGCACATGTGTGCTCACACATGTGTGCTCACACACACACACATGCACGATAAACAGCCTCCCTTCTCCATTTACCAAAAATGCTTTGGACAGGAGTGGGAGGGAGAGGAGAAGAAAAGGCACCGCCAACACTCCCGCCTGCCTTGCAGAAAACCGGGGGTGGGGGGTTGCTCTGAAGAGACAAAACTTGTCCCTGAGAAAGGCCTTCAGAAGAAGCTCATTCACCTGGGGGCAGGACTGGGATCCTCGGTCCCATTTGGCAAGTGGGAACAAAGGCTCAGAGAAGACAAGTGACTAGTCCAGGTGCCTGGTAATGAAAGCCAGAGCCTGAAGGACGAGCCTACTTGGGAGCCTTGATGGGAGGCGGCCTGGGTTTCAGGGAGGCCCAAGACGTGCAGGGCCAGAGAAGCTGCCGGCCTGAGAGCTGGAGCCACGGGCAGGGCATGCGGGTATCCTAGCAGGTGCATGATGGTCTCAGCCTTGAGCTTCCCAGAGCCGCCAGGTGTCCACAAGGCCCCAGATGCAAGGCAGGTGGGAAGGGCAGAGGAGCGAAGGCTTCCCCTGCCCTCCAGGCTGGATTGCGGTTCTGGGATGCCGGCACCAGCATGGGACTCACCCCCGGACACATGAGCACCCTCCTCTTATCCTCCCAACAAGCTGGGGGAAGTGAAATCACTGCTTTACCGAGAGGACAAGGACACGGAGGCCCCGCGAGATCGCGACTTTTCTACACGGCGTGCTGTTGGCATCTCTTTTTCTTTAGAGTCACTGCAGGAGCTCATCCTGGTCTGGGTCAGCCCTGATCCTGATGGACATGTGCTCCTGGTGGCTCACAGACTCTCAGAGTAATGCATTCTCAGTGTCATTCCCATTTGAGAAACATGGGACCATCCCTTCATCTGTCCCCCAAAACTCAAAACCACCTATGGCCTGAGTGATGTCTGCATTCCCCAGTCTGCCCTCACTTGTCCCAAGCACCCTCCTGGTAGGGCAGGATCCATGCCACAGCTGGGACGCAGGCTGGCCTGGGGCAGTGCTTCCTGGGTAGAGCGGAGACGCCTGGGCTGTACCAGGGCTGAGCTGGTCTGAGCGCTTGGAGCTCTCTGCAGGCGAAACAGTCACCCTGGCTCCATCTAGCCCTCCAGCCGAGGACTCAGGTCATCTTATCCACTGGGCAGCGGGCTCAGAGCGGCTGACGGTAAACCTAGATCTCCTGCCTGCCAGCCTAGAACCCACCCCTTCCCACCCACGGGCTCTCTCGTCAGTGGTTCTAAAGGCGCCATCGCAGGATTCCAGCTGGCAGTCCCCGGGGTTTTAGAGCAGTGGCTCTCGACTCCTGAAGCCCACGTGGACATTACCAAGCCCAATCTCAGTGGAGCAGGACCACAGAGAAATGGCCCCTCTGTCCAAAAGCCCACAGCCTGACACAGCTCGTCACCTGGGGGCCGTGTCAAACTGTGCTCAGAGCTAACCACGCAGCCTGGGGTGGGGGAAGGCCTTGCCCCTGCCCCGGAGGGATCTGCTCTTTCTAAAACACCAAGTGCCTCCGCATAGCCACGTCTAAAGCCCTGTTGGGATGGACGCGTGACAACTTCTGGTGTCATCCCAGAAAGGGGATGAGAACCCTAGGGCTGAAAGTGACCTGGGGTGATAGAGCAGTAGAGGAACATTAGGTGCCCCAGAGTCTCAGAGCTGGGAAGTGGAGTGTGCAAATGCCCAGGGGGTTTCCAGGGGCTGCGAGCTCACTGTACTGACCAGCTACCGGGTCTGCAACCTTGGGTGCTCCTGCACCCCTGGGCTCCTGCCCCTTCCAACAGCACAGCAGACACTGAGTCTTCCTCGAATCTAATTGCTATCCCAGACGTGGGCTTCAGCATCTAGGAGCCAACAGGGCTGGAGGATCCAAAGAGAGGCAAGCATGCAGGAGGGGATGGACCCCCGTCACTCCTGACTGCCCACCACCACGGTGACGTTCAAGATCTGTTGTTCCCCAGGGTGCATAACAAGGCATTTCCAACCGTCCCTTCCGGGCAGAGCCCCTGGGATTTATTTGCCTCTGTGTGTCTTGGAGGTTGCATCACACCCCAAGATGGACCAGATGCTTTTCCGGGGGGCTGGAGAGTCTGTAATAAAATAAAGCTGGACTTGGGGCTCCACAGACTGGCCTCTCAGGAAAAAAAAAAAAATCACCATGGCCATTATGGTTTACAGAGTGCCCACTGGAGCCAGGTGCCATGCCAACCACATTGCCGTGTTCCCACAGACTGCAATTGCTCTTCTTTGTCTAATTATCTTTGAACCCCAGCCCCTGACCCCCGAGAGCATGAGCCCCATGACACAGGGCCTCATCTCTCTCACTCACCCATTATCTCCTGGTGCCCGGGCCTGGCATGCAGTAGGCACGCACTAACTGCTAGGCTTTTACAGAGGAAGAGACTGAGGCTCAGAGAGGCAACGTGTGGGGCCGGGAAGTGGTGGTGCTGGGATTTGAACCCAGACTGATCTCACTCCAAAGCCAGTATCTGAACTCTGCCCCTGGCCATCATGCCAGGGCCGGGACAGGGGCAGCTCACCCTGGCTGAGCTGACGGTGGTGGAGGTGCCATGGCTGCCTGTGGACGAGCCCGTGTCGCTGTAGGAGACCATGGAGTAGGTGTCCCCAGCCCCAGTGCCTGGGGGTTGCCGTGCCTTCATGGACTCAATCTCCCGCCTCAGTACCAGGTGGTCGAAGCGGTCCAGATCTTGCGGGGAGATGATGCCTCTCACCTCAGAGAGGAGTGAGAACTGGAGGTGGAGACAAGTGGGGTACTCAGCAGAGAGCACTACCAGCAGGTGGATCAGGTCCCCCGGGTACCCCCAAATGACTTGCATGCAAGCCTGACCTCCCCTCCTTAACCCTCTATGGCTCCCCAGTGCCCTCAGGAGAAAGTCCAAAGACCTTCGCCAGGACACCAGGCCCAGCAGCATCTCACTCCTCTTCCTCCACAGGCACACATGCCTGAAAGCTGCAAACAACACGCTGTGCCATGCCAAGAAGCTCATGGCTGTCCTTCCCCCCACTTGTCTCCAAATCCCATTTCTTCTCTGAAGCCTTCCCAAGTGTAACCACCTCTCTCCACACACAATGGGTTTAATCACTCCTTCCTTCGTGCAGCTCTGAACTGCAGATGGCACTGGAGCAGGGCTCTCATGGCTGGGCGTGCGGAGACTACCCGGGGAGCTTGGGAAAATGACCTACAGCTGGCCCCACCCACAGCTGTGCAGTTCTCGCCTGGGAGGGGCTCGGGCAGCTTTCTAAGAGCAACCCTGGTGATTCTAAACGTGCACTGATTCTACATGTCAATGAGCACCTCTGCACTGGGGCTCCACCCATGGCACGTTCCCCAGGCATCTGGGAGCTTCCCAGGAGCAGGGTCTGCCTTGGTCCCCAGGCTCTGCCCAGGGTTCAGTTTGGCCTGACTCCTTGTAGGCTCTCAGTAAAGAAGCGGGTTGGGGGAGGCGGTCACCTTGGCGTGGGTGTTCAACAGCTCGAACAGGGCCATGACGAGGGCCTCCACAGAGACGCTGCCGCCACGGTACTCGTCCAGGTAGTAGGCCATGGTGGCACGCTCCTGCTCGTTCAGCAGGTGCCGCGCCTGCTCCTCCAGCAACGCCCGTGTCTGGTTTCCCAGGCTGCTCAGGGTCACCTGGGAGCCGGCTGGGCCCTTATAAAATCCTGGCTGAAAGACAGAAAGGTGGGGGCTTGGCAATGCTGAGCTGCCCAGGAGCCAAGTGCCCATGCCCAGCCAGAGATGCAGAGGGGTGACACCGTTCTGAAAGCCCCCGGTAGTCTTGGCACACACAGTGAACCCCCAAAAGATGCTATTGATCGATGTGTGGCCAAGCTGCTTTGCAAAGCGCTCACCTAGCACTTTCACATGGGACCTTGTGGGACCTTGCAACAGTGCAGTCGGGGCAGCAGGCTCTGCCCATGTGGGGTTGCACGGGTGAAGGAGGCAGGGAAAACAGGGCGAACCTCCAGGCAAACCCCATACCATAAGGTTCTCGTTTTACTCCATAGGCTTCAACGCCTCCTTTGGTAATGACGGGTCCAGTTAGAGGGGGCTTCAAAAAGTTCATGGGAAGTGGAATTAATATAACTAGTTTATTTTGGGGTGAAAAATTAAAACCCACACACTTTTTTTTTTGGTAATAGTTTCCTTTAGCTCTTAGAAGAACTCTCATATTTCCAAAACGTAGCTCGGATCTGCACACGCACTCCCACCCCTCCCTGCCGCTCCTTTCCCATCACTCCCTAAGACGCTTTCCAGTCTCCCCTCAGGTCCCCTCTGCCCCTGTCACCTACACAGACCAGATGAAATGATCTTATAAAAGCATAGCCTCGTCACATTGTTCCCTGCTTAAAAGCCCTTTACTATAAAGAGGGACAGTCATTAAATATAAATTTAAAAAATAAAATAAAATTAAACGCCCTTCAAAGGCATCCCATGATTTCAAGTTAGAAGGCAAACGTCTTCCTGTAGCACACAAAGCCTCATGGAGTCTGGCCATCCACCACCTTCTGTTCAAGTACCCTTCCCCCCCTCCCCTCAGAGTGCCCTGTCCCCTCCCCCTGCCCTCCACTCCATCCAGCTTGGTGTCCCCTCAGCCACTCTCCCGTGCAATTCCCAGCAGCTGGCCTCCACGACACTGAGCATCTATGGAGGATCGTTTCATTTTTCTGTGTGTCCCTTTTATTGGGTGTAACCTCCACAAAGGCAGGGCCCTGTCCCCTGCTCATTGCCACAAGTCCAGTGCCGGGGCAGTGCCAGGAACCTCACATGCGTGTGGAACGAGGGTGACGGGCAGGCGGGGCGGCTGGCTGTGTGAGTCGCTCGGCACCCTCTGTCCTGTCCCGAGCTCCGCATGTGGGAAGCTAAGAAGACACCGAAGGCCCTCCTGGGCGGAGAGCGGCCTACCTTGCTCGTCCCTTCTGTGCTGGGGTCCCCAGGAAACCTGTGGACAAAGACACACACCTTCAGCTGCACATCTGAGCAGTTCAGGCGGGCTTGGGGGGGAGGCTGGTTTGGGGCAGGAAGAGCAAAGCGCTGAGGGAACCAAGGCTCGCTGGCTCCTCTGGTGGCCAGCTCAGTTGGGGCACTCAGAGGCCTAGACAGCTGCGAGGCGCTTGGTGGCGATGTACGCAGCACTTCTAAAACCACGCTGGTGGACTCTTGGGTCGTAGCCACCCTATGAGACCAGGCAGGTGACACAAGGACTGGAGAGAATAAACAGCACGGATAGGGGACCTTGGGTCAGGCCAAGGCTGGGTGGGGCGGGGCACCAGAAGGCCCCAGATCCAGCTCCCAGGGGAGGCTCAGCCCAGCCCAAGTCAGCATGGACACGCATGGGCCCTGGCTGCTGGACTTCTTGATTTGGAAGAAGCACCCAGAAACCTAGTTTTGTAAGAAGACCCTTCAAAAAGCTCTTGAAAAGTGGAATCAAACTGAATTTTGGTGCAAAAAATTTTGATATCCATGTAGTTTTTTTTTTTTTTTTCCACAAATTGCATTTTCTGTGAATGCTTTGAAGAGAGCCCCTCATGCCTTTCTAAGGTAAGAAAAGAGAGAGCGATGCCTTGGGCACTGGGGCCACTAGCCAGTAGGCTGACAGCGGATGGAGATCAAAGGCGACACTTTATGTTATTGACAGCTATGTCTCATTTTATGACAGCTGAGACTTTTTCACCCAGATGACTTCATTCACAGATCTGGGATGGGGGCTGGGGTACCACCGCATATTTCAAATGGAGCAATTAAACACCAAAGAATGAAGGAAGTGTTTGCCCAAGGGCAAATAAAGGATGGGGCTGAAGCCTGTTATTTCTGCTTCCCATGGGGACACTGAGGCCAGGAGAGGAGAGGGACATGCCCATGGTCGTGCCCTGCAAACAAAGAGACCCTAGTGTTGGGACCCCAGGCTCTGAGAACCAGTGCAGTGGGAGGGTGGGAGGGGCTGCCACTGGCTTTTGTCCAGAGTGAGCAGAACAGCCAGACCCTGCTGAGTTCACGGCAATCTCCCCAATCCGGGAGCTGGCGATCCACTTCGTCTCGTCCACGGTGGTGCGGGCGTGGGGCAGCCTCCCGACGTCCTTCACTGTCAGGATGAGGTGCCGAGACGACTTGAGCAGCTTGACCGCCTCGTCATGCAGGATGTTGAGAAAGCTCCGCCCGTTCACCTCCAGAATCTGGTCCCCAACCTGCCAAGACCACACAGTACGGTCACCTGGACATCTGCAGGACGCTGCAGGACGCTGCAGACTCATGATAGGAGCTCCACAGCCCTGCTCTAATTCTCCTCTGGCCCGTCTGCCAAGGAGGTCATTGAGGCTCAGAGAGGTCATAGCGATGCCTGGGGTCACACAGCAGGTCAGTGGCAAAGCCTGCCTTCCAATTCTGACACTGAGGTCCTCGCTCCTGTTACTGGAAGGGGCCCCCTCCCTGACTCGGCAATGGCTTTGAAGGTGAGTCTACAATGGCATTCTCAAGGGTCCCCTGATCCAGAAACAAGCCATCTCAGAGTCCAGCACGGGGGCGGAGCTGGGGCTAGGATGAGCAAGAGCCATGAAGGCAGACTTCCGCTATTTTCCTGCCGCGCTTCTGCATGGTTGAGATTTTTACCTTGAGCACGCATCCTTCTAGTGCCTAAGATAAACAACATTTTAATGTACTACAGAAAAAAGCAATACACGAGAAAACCAGCTTCCCATGAAAGCAATACATACTGCTTGGATTCTCACAAGCAGGCAGTTTCATTTTGTAATGCAAAAAATACCATTTTTAGATGATAAAATAAACAAACAAAAACGCCGTAGTTTTGCAACAAAAATAAGTATGTGAGCAAGAGAGGGGACTGGGAGGGAAGGGGCTGCAGTGTGCTATGGGGCTCCTCTGCGAGACGCCCGGCAGGTTTAAACTCAGAGGGTTTCCTTTCACAGTCGCACAGCCAGGCTCTGGCTGGGCCACAGCTGTCCAGGGGCCTGCCTCCCCATGGCCTTGAATGACAGCTTTGTATCGCCGGTTACTCTAAGCTCCTGTCCAACAGCCCAGCCTGCTGCAGCCCACGGCCAACTCCCGTGGGGTTTACCCAGTAGTTTTCAAAGCAAGAGTTGGAAGACACGAGCCACACGGGAGTCCAGGAGAGAAGATGTGCTGACAAGGCTGAGGACCAACGCCCTGGTCCCCGGTTTCCTGGCCTGCAGCCGAGTTCCCAGTACGCAAAGTGGCTGCAAATTCGGACCTCACCTCTCCCTTCTGCAGCAGCTTTTGCATGCTCAGAGGAGCCTGAGGTCTCTGCCTGCATGAGTCCAGGCAGAGCGGGTGGTCTGTGCTGCATTTCAAGCACGCACCAACATTTACTGCAGCCCTACTACGTGCTGCTGTACCGGGATGCTGCACCGAGGACAACCTGCTGCTGCCCCTCCGCAGGCCTCACGGTCGACAGCGAGCTCAAGCTTGTGCTATAATCGGGTTTCCCCATCAGCCTCTCTACTCAGGGCCCCCAGGGCCCAGCACACAGTGGGAAGGCAATGAAAAAAGAATAACATGTCTCACATCTCAGTCCGTCCCTAGCTCCAGGACCATCTCTGCCGCGGCCCACCAGGCACAGGCACATTACTCCGCCGTGTTTGCCCCTTTACGAGTCCCTCCTTTCTCAGAAACCCCAGTGTCCTATAAAGGAGCAGCCTGCTCTCGCCTCACCAGAGAGGACACGGACGCTAGAAGAGGGTCGGCAAGTAGCGTGTGTTCACAGAGCGAGGCAAGAGGAGTGCCGCGGTGCCAAGCCAGGTCAGACTGGCCCCAGGGGACACGTGGCACCGCCACAACCCCGCATGTCCAGAGCCACCATCCTGCCATCCTCTCTTAACCCCCCACAGCCCCCTGGCCTGAAGGCCAGGCCGCATCACCGACTCTGCCTTCACTGCTCAGAGTAGATCCTTCTGCTAGAGCCTCCTGTGCGCCCCTTCCTCCACCCACACAGCCCCTACTGGGGCCCCCACCTGCTCCAACCTCGGCTCCTATGCATCCCCCTCACTGTGCCTTCACCTCTAAACAGGCCACAGGCACAGTGCCAGATGGGTTTCACCGCTTTGTGCTTCCCTGATGTTCTTCTCCACTTAGAAACCTCCGATGAGGGGCCAGCCAGTGGCATGGTGGTTAAAGCACTGGATTCCTACATGGCTGACAGCAGCTGGACTTCTGGACCTGGTGTCCTGAAAATCACACTAGGTGTGTGCCCAAAATTCCAAGAAGAGAATAGAAAAGATGGGGTTGTAGTGTGGCCGTCCCTCCTAGAGGGGTGATTTCTCACTTTCCCCCCTCTCTCTCTCCTGGAAGCGATGTACGTCAAAACCTTGAAAAACAAAAGCAAAAACTGGAAACACTATGGTTAAGAGTTTCAAAGAGTGCAAGGCCTGGGTGCATCCTGGCTCTGTGACCTCTGTGCCACCAGACTCAGCAGCTCCTGCCGTGTGACCCCACAGATACATCCAAGAGTTTTCGGGACTCACTTCCCTTGGGTGTAAAAGGGTATCCTAGCCCAGGATCATCCTTCTCCAAATTTCTACAGTCATCAGTCTCCGTTTCCCAATGCCCTGTGTTTTACCCTTGCTATAATTCCTTCTCCCTTTCTGTGTCTCTGGGCTCCCTGCTTGGGAAACCCAGGTCCCGAGAACTCAAGCAGCTCCAGCTGGTCTCCTTGTAAAGAGCTTGAGACGAGACCCAACATCCAGTTCAACTCTTAGCATCCAGCAAGCACTCTGTAAGTGCTTCCGCATGAAGGCGTGGAGAGTGCCAGTCCCACCCTGGCCTCCACAGCCTCTCTGGCCTCGGTCTCTCTTTCACTCGCTCTAGGCTTTTTCTGACTAACGAGCAGAGCTGTAGTGAAGGAGAGCTCTCCCAGGCACTCGAGCCTTCCTGAGAGCAGAGAAGAAACCCACTCGGACCTAGCTCACTAAACAGCCTCCCCGTGTGGCAGCTCTGCCTCTCCTCTGCTCAGCGTGAGTCCTCTCCACTGCCACCACCGCTCGGAGCTGGAGCCCAGGCTGCACTTGGCACCCGCTGAAGTGCTTTGTTTTCTTCCCTGGCCCCTTCGACAGCTCTGGCTCTTGCTGAGCTCAAGGAATCAATTTTAATCTTCCCTATAACACACTTGATTTCAGCCCGGCAATTTAATTAAAGGAACTAGCATTTGAGAGTTTAGATAGGTGTGGGCATCCTTCCATGGGTAAGCTGCTCCTGCGGGTGCAAACCAGGTGGGCAGAGACGGAGGGACAACTCACCCCACTGGCTTCTGCCTGGCCACTCTAGGCTAGAGTGCAGGGCTGCTGGGTAAAATGCAGGGTGCCCCATTAAACTCGAATTTCAGATAAACTACAAGTACAGTACTGTAAATGTATGTGACCCCAAATATTGCACGGCCTCATGAAGGGGGGTCAGCAAGTTCATGGAAAATGTACTAAAAAAATACTATGTACAGGGACTGGCAGGTGGCTTGGTGGTTGAGGTGCTGGACTCTCACATGGCTGATGTGGTTCAAGTCCCTGACCTGGTGGCTTTCTTTCTCACTTTCCCTTGCTCTTTCTGTCTCTCTCTGGTCAAATTAAAAATAATAATAATAGGGACCAGAGACTCCCACGTAGTTGACCACGGTTCAAGTCCTGGACCTGGCAGCTTGAAATTCACACTGGGTGCATGTGCATGTGTGCCCAAAATCCTAAGAGGAGAATAGAGGACAAGGGATTGTGGTGTGGCCATCCCTCCTGGAGGGGGGTGTGATTTCCTGCTTTCTGTCTCTTTCTGTCTCTCTGGCAAGCACACGTGCCCTATAGCAAAAAAAAAAAAAAAAAAAAAAAAAAACCTCTCTAAATGATTAATTAATTAATTAAACAATTCTTTTAAAAAACTATGCATCATTTGATGAACTTTTGCATCAAAGTAAACTTGTCCTTTAAAAAAAAAATTTGCTAGAGGGCACGTGTGCTCACAGAAGAGAGACAGAGAGAGAAATAAAGCATTCCCTAAGGGGCAAGCTCACACCACAATCCATTCTCCTCCATTTCTCCCTCCTTTAGGAATTGTGGGTATGCACACATACCTAGCATGATTGTCAAACTGCCGGGTCTGGGATTTGAACTGCACAGTGATCCATGTGGGATCCAGCCACCTTAACCATGAGGCAATGGACTGGTCCTAAGCTCATACTTTTATTTTTTCACAAACTTTTTGAAGTCCCCTCACATAAATACCAAAAAAAGTATTTGTTATGTATCTAAAACTCAGACCTCAATGGGCATCCTGCATTTTTCAGGTCAGAGGGGTACTGAGCCAACATCATAACGAGGCTGGAGAAAGGCACCCCCCCCCCCCCCCCACAGCCCCGGGAAACCCAGTCACCACGCTTATCAACCACAAAAGGATCACCATCCTCTATATTTCTATTGCCTAGATCTGGCCGCCCTGAGGGGGAGGTACCTGGGGGACAGGGGCTCTCGTGGGGCTAGGCCCCGAACTTGTAGTGTATGCAGTTCGAGTCTGTGAATGACCCAGCATGCTGCTCTCTGCAGCCTCATCCTCGGAGCAATCACAGGTTTGCTGTGCTAGCTCCATTTTCTCTGATGCCCATGAAATGAATGCCTCCCTGCCAGAGGTGTGGGAGGCAGCGCGGGGCTCCTGGGCAGCCCGCGGCTCGGGAACAGTGTGAAATGGAGGTCACACCCAGGGAAGCCTGGCCTACATGAGCCTGGCTTCCTAGGGTCTTCTTTTACTCTGTTTGTTTCTTCCATAGGAGAAAGAGGAGAAGAAAGATACAGAAAGAGAGAGAGAGCAACCTCACGCACAGGGACCCCATGCCACAATCCACCGGCAGCTGAGCGAGCCAGCTGTCCGCACTCTCAGCCAGCCAGAACCACGGGCATGCGTGCACTCAGCGAGTTCAGGACGACCTCTGGATGTGAACTAGGAACCTTCCAGTCACAGGGCACTGTGCAACCACTGTGATAAGCCGCTGTCTGCAGTCTCTGCAATTCTCTCCTGTCTCTTCCTCCAGGGCCTGTTCTAAAACCAGAGTTCTAGGCAGACTGGCTTCAGAGGCTCCTGCAGCCCTCCCCAGCAGCTGAACTGGCCTGAGTTACCCCATTCTTGGGGTCCCGCTTTGTGCACTTCCCCTACTTGTTGGAGAGCTTCCTGTGGTCCAGAGCCCTGTCAGGACAGTGGTCCACATTGCAGCAGGCGCTGAGTTTAAAGTGAGCTCACTCACCACTTTCAGACAGGGCCAGGGTCTCCCTGCTGCTCACAGCAGCCCCTGCAGCAGCAGAGGTGCAGTTCCATCCTACACTGCGGTCTCAACTTTTTTTTATTTTTAATTTTTTTAGGTTTTTGCTACACGGCATGTGCGATCACCAGAGATAGAGAGAGGCAGTGAGAGGAAAAGTGAGAAATCACCTCTGGGGGGTGGGGGATGGCCACACCACAATCCCTTCTCCATTCTCCTCTTGAGATTTGTGAGTACATATGCACACACACCTGACGTGATTTTCAAGCCATTGAGTCTGGGACTTGAACTGTGATTGACCATATGAGAGTCCAGTGCCTTAACCGCTATGCCACCTGCTGGCCCCAGCCTTGGCTTTTGAAGCCAGGCAACCATGACACAGTAGCCGGGGGCCCTGCACAGCTCCCAAGCACACTCAGAGTCTGTTTTCTCACCTGTTGGGGGCGTGGTACCACCAGTCCCCAGGAAGCTGTGAGAATCTGAGGGGACCACCCTGCACACTGCCTGGGCATGAGTGGCTCTGACAGTTCCCCTTTTGCTTCCCTTCCCCATTGTGGAGGCAGGCTCAGAGGTCTAGCGGCTTGCTCCAGGTCCCTAGTCACACAGGAAGTGAACAGATGGGTCAGCACGTGAGCCCTGGCCCTTCTCATTTCTCCCTGTCACCTTGTGCCACTGTTACCTCCACTCAGTGCTGGCACACAGGCGCCGCTCACGCCATTGTAAATGGAGGGGGGTGTCGGTCCTTCCCGCTCTCCCCTCTCCTCTCATCTGCTTCTCCTTTTCCTTGCGTGTGTGTACTGTGAAGTTGGAGGTGGCGTGTTTAAAGGTCTTCATCTTGCTCCTTTCCAGAGAACAACTGCAGGTTCTGTTTATTTGCTGAAATGTGACTGTTTCCTACCCTGCGAACCAGGTCAAAGTCAGACAACAGGCAGGTAAATGGGGTAAGAAAACACACAGGCAAGGGCCTGCATCGGCCAGCGCCTTCCAGAGGTCTCCTACAGAGGTGGAAACTAAGACACAGGAAGGACGGGGATGTGTTTAAGGCCACAGAGCGAGGCCAGGGCAAAGCCAGGGCCCTGGGGCTAGCCAAGAAAACCCCCACTCCCCAGGACTCATCAGAACAGGCCACGCCAGAGATAGGACAGACAGGTGCGAAGCGCGATCGAGGCCTAACGTTGCTTAGCTCACTGTGGAGTGTGGGGAGAGAGGACATGGAAGGATACACAAATAAAGGGGGCTTTATTTTATGTGTCACCATGGGCGTCCGATCCATCAGCAGTGATGGTGGAGCACAGGGTGGACCATGGGAATGCCCTCGTTTTAGAGCAGAGGAGGGACTCCTCCATCACCCACAGCCCCGAGTGGCAGGCATGTGTTCTGGACACTCAGAGCACAAGGGATTGGACGAGGGCAGGACGCTGGTTTTCCTGGAACTTGCCAACCCCAGGAAGAGGAAATGCACTGCTGTTAGGTTTGAGGCAGGCACCGGAGCATTGAGGAAACCCTTTGGAGCAGCAGAGCGTGCTCAGCTGACCTCCGTTAAAGCCCTCTCTCACTCTCTCAAAACTCCTTCGGTGCGTGACCTTAGGTGATTTTCTTCGTTTCTCTGTGCCTCAGTTACCTCCTCTGGAAAATGGGGAGAATTACCAGTACCTAACTCACAGGTGAATTAATACGCTCACCCGTGTCCTCAGCACTTAAAACAGAGTCTGGCACATAGTAGGTGCCTAGGGAATGTTTACGGAAGGGACACAAATGTATCGTGTTTGTAAAAGAGGATCTGACATGCAGCAAGTGCTTAGTAAACGTTGGCTGCGCTTTGGAAAACTTGTGCATACCTCAAGGTCACCCTTTGATTACTCTCCCACAAAATCCTGCCATTCTGCCTCCTCAGGGTCTCATAATGACACCCTCGCCATGCACCTTCCTCCTGCCTCCTCCCGAAGCCCTGCGTCCAACTTCAGCTGCCAAGCACACACCATTATCCCCATGTCACAGGAGAAGGCAGAGGCCTGGAAGTATGACAAAGGCTGGGAGATGTGGCCCGTACTCTGCCAGCCCGCGAAGCCCCACTAGAACCAATATCAACTTCTTCTCTGAGCAAAGCCAGGCTGCCCCTCTCCACCTCTAACCCTCTCAGCCCTGCGCAGCATGCCATGTGCACAGTAGGTCTTCTTTGCATGCCTGACGAAGGGAGCTGAACACAGACTAGGAGGAAGAACCCAGGTGGGATGGCAGTAGCTCTGAGCACCTTTCCCGGAGGCTGTCGGGAGAGAGACCGGCCCACAGTGTGATCCTGTGCTGAGGCAGGAGATGGGAATCCATCTCACCAGCGAAGCCACGCTGGCCGGGGACTTGGATAGAAGTCTATCTCAGGGCCTCTTCACCACCTTCCCAAGAATGTGCTACAGTGGGATTTGTGGCTTCGAGTGGGGACCTGGCTGTTCGCAGCGTTACTCCAGTGAGAACTCAAATTCTATTAAAGAGTTTTATTGCAATTATGAATCTTTAATCGTTTTCCATGTCAGGTATAAAACTTTAATGGGCTTTTGTTTTCCTTTCAGTACAAGTGAGCAATGCAGTTTTCATGAGACAACATTCATTTTTTCCCAAACGATTCCATAAGCTCTGTCTATATAAACATAAGGAAGTTAACAATGCAAAGATCAAGGTAAATGCTAAGAAGGGTCTTGGAGCAAGCTCGGGGTCAGGGTTGGGTCTGGGTGAGCCCGTCACACAGGCCTCTCTGGTTTAGTGCTCCCGTAGGGCAGAACCCAGCTGGAAATGCCATGCATAGAACTGGCAGAGCCGGGGCGCCTGACTGCCCCATGGCCCTGCTTCCTTCCGGTTCCTTCTCTGGCACTGGCAGATCCGCCATCAGTGCCTGCTCACTCGGCCCATGACATGGGCAGCCGTTGGCGAAGGCCTGCTCTGACGCCCTAAGTCATCAGTGGAAAAACGAAGGCCAGAGGGTGAAAAGGACTTGCCCAAGGTCAGAGACAGGGTGGAGAGGCCAGTCCTGAATATTTCCTGCAGGCTTTGTTTGAGAGTTACAGAAACTGCAGAGGAGAATAACGCCGACCCCTGAGGGCCTTGCTTAGGCCAGCTACCTCATACAGTTCATGTAATTTAGCTCTAAGTTAAGTGCCTCACGGTCACGCACAGTTTCCTGTTTTATAGAGGGGCAGTGAGGCGAGTGAGGTACAGGCACTTTCCCAGAACACTGAGCAAGCAAGTAACAGAGCAGGATTTGAACCCAGCCCAGATGCTGTTCTGAGCTCCAGGCTCGGATTTGACTACTCAACGTTTCAACTCAGAGACTCGGAGGCCCTCTAAACCAGCCCTTCTCAGGACAATCTTCTGCAGTAATGAAAATGTTCCATATCTGTATGTCCGAGAGAGTAATCACGGCTACAAAGATTTACATTAATTAAAGTGAAATAAAATGGGGACCAGCAGTTAGCATAATGGCTATGTCACTGAACCATGGTTCGAGTCCTGGACCCAGTGGCTTAAACTCACTCCGGGCACGTGTGCGTGCATGCCCACGATCCTGAGAGGAGAATGGAGGAGAAGGGATTGTGGTGTGGCCATACCCCCTGGGGGGTGATTTCTCGCTCTCTATCTCTCTGTCTCTCTCTGTCTGGCAAGTGCACGTGCCCTATAGTCAAAACCTCTCCAAAAAAAAGTAAAATAAAATGAAAAATTCCTGTCCCCAGTCATAATAGCTCCATTTCACCAGCCACTGTCACCAATGGCTACTATACTAACAATGCAGTTCTAGAAGCACCCCAAGATGGAACCCTTGACCTTCCCCTATCCTTCCTCCCAGCCCAGTCTTCCTCTAGGGCTGCCAATCTCAGTGCTTTAAAATCTCCAAGTCCACTAGACCCCTCATCTAGGCCTGTGGATTTTACCTTTCCTTCAATAGGATGCTCCAATCTCCCCCAACTTCACTCCGGCCCCAGCCACCGCTGTCTCTCACCTGTACCATCATGGCAGTCTTTCAAGCTCCTCCCTGTTTCCATTCTCCCCACCCTCAATACCTTCCTAGTTTAGCACAGGGACTGATGTAAACTGCAAAGCTGACCTTGTCACACCCTTTCTGGCTTCCAAGTTCCTCCTTATCTAGCCCAATGGGTGATCTTTGCTCACTACCCCTTCTCCTACTCCTTCCACCCCAGTTTTTTCCAGTCCAACTATCCTTGCCATCCATCTCTCAGTTCAGATAGATAGAGCCCTTGCCTACCTCAGGATCTTTACATACGATGTTCCTCTACCCAGAACACTGTTCCCTCCATTCTCACCAGAATAATGCCTACTCGGCCTCCAGGTCTTGGCTCAAATGATATCGTTGCCATTCAGTGATCTCCGACCACACTCTCCAAGGCAGCTTTCACGAATCTCTCTACTGCCCCCCAGCCCCCCAGCCCCCCAGAGCTCCCTGGGGGGCTGCCCCCTGCAGCACTGCAGTTTGAGATTGTGTTGGACTGTAAATAGTGAGTTCAAAGCCAGCGAGCTGCATCTTCCTTGAATGGCGCATGGGAGTCCCTGACAGATGCCTGATGGAATCCATGAATGAATGAATAAACGATGAAATGAATGGATGGCCAAACATACAAACAACAAGCTCATTCCCTGCCAGTTCCGGTGCCTGCAGACGAGCAGGAGACATTTCCACTGATGTAAAGGTTAAATTTGACAAGTCCAGAGCATACGGGGAGGCTGGGTGCTTACAGCCCAGCTCTGTAGGCTGTCACAGGAGAAATGCATCCCATTTCTTCAATCAACGGGAGGCAAAAAGGTAAAAACACAAATCACAATTTTGTTTTTGCAGGACTCACACTCTGGGAAATAAATGGTACATATTTATCCAGCCCCTCATGCTGAGGAAAGAAAACTGATCTGAGAGGCCCAGGAGGGGTGTCACAGTCCATGGTCTCTTGGTCAGCTGCAGCAAAGCTGGCCCGGAACCCAAACTACTCACTTGCTTTGTGTTCTACAGACCTGCAAGAATCAGAGAGTCTCAGGTTCATATACACTCCCATGTGTGTATATCAAGTCCATGCCCTTCATATACACATACAGTAACCGGTCAGAAGATAGGATGGACCGGAAACCCATTTGTAACAGCAAAAGAAGAGACACCAACTTAGGAAGAAATTTCACAAGAAATGTGCAACACATATTTGAAGAAAACTTATTTAAACATTCCCAAACCCCTCAACATGGGCTCAAAAAATTGAAAGAAAAAAAACCCTTTTTTTGGAAAGGTTCAGCAGCATTCAGAGTATCAGTTCACTCTCAGTACACTTACAAAGTTAACACTTACAGTTCCCAATAAACACACCAAGTCTTTGATATAAACGTTCATATGAGGGGCCAGTAGGTGGCATGATGGTTAAGGGGCTAGACCATGGTTCAAGTCCTGGAGCCGCAGGTTTAAAAATCACACTGGGTGCTTAAAAATGCACTGGGTGCGTGCATGCCCAAAATCCCGAGAGAAGAATGGAGGAGAAGGGATTGCGACAGGCCACCCCCAAGGGAGATGATTTCTCACTTTCCCTGTCACTGTCTCTCTCTGTCTTTCTCCAGTGAGCACATGTATCCTAGGGCAAAAACCTTAAAAAAAAAACTCATGTGAAAAAATAAATGCATGCATGGAGTAACTTCGATGAATACTGATAAGGGGACGAAGTAAGTGTGAAATGACTAAGCACTATTCAATTTCGACTGTATAACACTCTGGAATAAGCAACATGGTGGAGACACTGTGAAGGGTGGAGACACTGTGAAGATCAAAGACCAGTGATTGCCTGGTGCTCAGGGCAGGGAGGGTGGAAGGGTAATGCTGGGTACATGACACTATGCATTTATCAAAGCCACCGGAACCGTCATCCTGCTATAAACCATGGACTGGGGTCAATGATAATGCCGTCGATACCGGCTCATCAGTGGTAACAAATGTACTTCTGTACACTGACGGAGAGTGCTAATAAGGGAAGCTGTCTATGAAAAGGGCACGGGAAGAGGTATATGGGGATTCTCTGTACTTTCTGCTCAGTTCTCCTATAAACCTAAAATTGCCCCAACAAAAAATCTATTCATTTAAAAAAAAAAATAATAACTTCATTATTTTAAAATAACTTAGGGTTGGCCCAATAGCCCAGTGGTTAAAGAAGCTGGAAAACACATGGCTAACTGCTGTTCAGATCCCAGTTCCAGTAGCTTGAAAAATGAAACACCATGTGTGTGTGCATGCCCCAAAATCTAGATGGGAGGGAGGAATGGAGGAAACAGAACTACAGCATGACCGCACCCCACTGAAGAGTGTTTACTCTCTGGTGAGTACACATCCTCTGGTAAAAAGAAGAAGAAAATAATAAATAAAAATTAATTTTATGATGATGAGGAATTTATCCCAGAGATGCAAGGATGGTTCAACTCATGCAAATCAGTAAGTATAATACACAACAGAATGAAGAACCAAAGGGAGAGACAGAGAGACAAAAAGTAAGAAATCACCCCCCGGGGGGATGGCCGCACCACAATCCCTTCTCCTCCACTCTCCTCTTGGGATCTTGGGCAAGCATGTACACACGCCTGGCGTGAGTTTAAGCCACCGGGTCTGGCACTCGAACCGCAGTTGACTACATGGGTGTCCAGCGACGTAGCCATTATGCCAACTGCTGGTCCCAGATCAGGCTTCTCTTGAGCAGTACATTACTGCTGTGCCACAAAGCTGGTCCTATAAAGAATTCTTAAATTTTAGAGAAAATAATCCAAAATCCTGATAGCAAAGTAAATAAATAAATAAACAGACACAAACAAGTCATAAAAAAGACATAAAAGTGCTTTAAACATATGGAAAGATGTTTACCTTCACTCATAACAAGATAATTGCAAAGTAAAGCTCCATCAAGATTCCATTTTTCACCTATAAGATTAGGGGAAAAAAAATAAAAACCTGGACAGCACCTGTTGGCTATGGGGAAATAGGCTTACTCACACATAACTGGTGGGAATTCACAATGGTATAATGCCTACGAATCTCATTTGCAGAAATTTACCATGAAGATACACTCCCAAAAGTGAGAAAATACACACGCACATAGATACTCATTGTGGCAGTGTTTGTAATTTCAAAATATTGAAAAACAACTGAAATGCCAAAGAGAGGCAAGTGTTTGAATAAAGTATGATACAGCCACATAATGGAGTACTGTACAGCTACGAAAAAGAATGATGCACAAAAAGGGAGGCGTTGCAACTGATATCAGAGAAATACAAAAGATTGGAGGCTGGAGGGTAGCACAGTGATAATGCGAAGCTTTGCAAGACTGACCAACATGGGAAGGTTCTGGGTCTGCAACTGGGGCCTTCCGAAACATTCTGGCCGTGTGTGCTCATGACTTTGGGGTGGGGTAGTGGTGATGGTGGTGGATCTCAGTGTAAAAGAACTGTTGAGAGTTCTCTCTTTCTCTCTCACTCATGAAAGAAAGAAAGAAAGAAATGAACTTTAAAAAATAAATATGGAAGATCATTAGACTATTATGAACTATCAGGATCCCACTATATGCCAACAAATTGGAAACCCTTGAGTAAATGAATAAATTCCTGGAGACACACAGCATACCATGACTAAACCAGAAAGAGATGGAAAACCTGAAGAGACTAATGACAACAAGAGACTGAATAATAAAAGTCTCCCAACAAAGAAAAGTCCAGGACCAGATGGCTTCACTACAGAAAATTCAAAAATTTTTAAAGAAGAACTAGTGTCAATCCTTCTCAAACTATTCCAAAAAACTGAAGCAAATCCTCCTAAATTCACTTAATGAGGCCAGCATTATTGTGATAACAAAACCAGACAAAAACTCACAAAAAAAAAACTACAAATCCATGTCTCTGATGAACATAGATGTAAAAGTCCGCAACAAGATACTGGCAAACTGAATCCAATAGCACATCAAAAAGATTATATACTACAATGACAAGGAATTTATCCCAGAGATGCAAGGATGGTTCAACTTATGCAAATCAGTAAGTATAAGATACAACAGAATGAAGAACAAAAGTGATATGATCATCTCAATAGATGCAGAAAAAGCATTTGGCAAAATACAACATCCCATCATGATAAAAACTTGCAGCAAATTAGAAACAGAAGGCAAGTTCCTCAGTACAATAAAGTCCGGGCATGATAAACCCACAGCTAGCGTCATACGAGTGGGGAAAAGTTGAAAGCTTTTTCTCTAAAAAGCTGACCAAGACAAGGATGTACACTCTCACCACTGGTATTGAGAGCACAGTGCTGGAAGTCCTAGCAAGATCAATTAGGCAAGTAAAATAAATAAAAGGCATTAGGGACCAGTAGGTGGCATGGTGGTTAAGGTACTGGACACTCCCACATGGCTGATCACAGTTCAAGTCCCAGATCTGGTGGCTTGCTTTCTCACTTTCCCTTACTCTCTTTCTGTGTCTCTCTGGTCAAATTAAAATAAATGGATGAATAAAGTAAAATAAATAATTAAAAATAAATGAATAAAAGGTATCCAAATTCAAAAGGAGTAAGTCAAACTGTCTGTCTTTGCAGATGACACAATCTTACACATTGAACAACTTCCACCAAAACCTCTCAGACCTGATTTAAAAATTCAATAAAGTTGCAGAATACAAAGTCAATGTGCAAAAACCAATTATCATTTTTATACACCAGTAATGAACTGGCTGGAAAAAGAAAATCAAGAAAGAAACCAACTGACAACAGTTAGGTCTTGATTTTTTTTTTCCAGAATTTTAAAATTTTATTTATTGTTATTTTTAAATTTCATCAGAGAGAGAGGAAAAGTGAGAAAGCAAGCCACCAGGTCTGGGACTCAAACTGCTGTCAGCCATGTGAGAGTCCAGTGCCTTAACCACCATGTCACCTACCAGCCCCAGGTCTTTATTTCTCAATGCCATGCCCCACTGAGGGAAACAGGGACCCTGAAGAAATGGCTGATTCCAAGGTCGAGGCAGGAAATATACAAGGAAAGCTTGAATCATCTTCCTGAGCCAGAAGGTAAGGAAGTACGGAGAGAATGGCAGCTACATATTAAAAGTAGCCAGTCTGAAGGGACTGCTGTGCCCCATCTGGGACACTTTGAGTACCAAAATAAATTGTGACACTATTGAATTATAACCTAGTAGAACTGAACACCCGAAGGTCCTCCCAACCCCCGCTAGGTGACCGTTGGGCATTTTGCCAGCTGAAGCACACTTGGTGGAAACTAGCTAAGGAATATTTGACAATATGGGGGGGGAAACCTTTGCAACTCTACTTACAGGAACTAACCTCAAGCAAATAATCTCAGAAAATTAAACAAAATTTAAGTTTATAAAAAAGAATTCAGACCTCCTGCTAATGTCTAGAAATCAGTGATTAATCAAATACCCTGTAGTATATCTGTGCAGTGAGTCCTGCAATGCCATTAGAAATACTGTTGAATATTTAATGACATACAATGATTTTTCCCAATTAAACTTGTTTTTCATTACAAAACCAAAATAAGCACATAGTACAAATAATCCAATAGTAAAAAGGGGTATACAGAAACTAGGAACTTCACACACACCCCTTTCCCCCTGTCTAGAACACTCTCTTCCCTCTTAGAACACATGCGAGGCCATAGACTTTGAAGTCTCAGGCCCCTGGACCGAGCCTAAGAAGATGAGTTTAAGATTATCAGTTGCTTGGGTGAAATCTAAGGAACTCTATTCATGTATATAACTATGTACAAGTGAATGTGTTTCCCTTTAAAAAAAATAGGATCACTGCACTGCATTCCACACGTTTTTTTTCAGTTAATATTTGCAAAGGTCTTTTTGACAAAGAAAGATCCCCATTCTTGGGACAGCAGGTGATGTAATAGTTAAGGCACTGGACTCTCACATGGCTGACAGTGGTTCAGCTCCTAAATCTGGCGGCCTGAAAATCATTCTGGGCACATGTGCATGTGTGCCCAACATCCAGAGAATGGAGGAGAAGGGACTGTAGCATAGTCATTCCTTGGTGGGGGTGGTGGTAGTGGTGGTGGCAGTGGCGGTGGTGGTGTGATTTCTCACTTTCCCTCTCTCTGTCTTAGTCTCTCCAGCAAGTGCAAGCACCCTGCAGCAAAAAAAAATCTTAAAAAACAAAAAAATGTACAAAGATCCACATCCTTGTTATGGAGGGTGGAGGAAGGAAAATAGCCGGATCCTAATTTTGCAAAAAACAAATTTTGCATGTAGGCATGACGAGCTGGGAGGATACATGCCAAAACTGCTACATCAGTTTTTTCCCAAGTGTAATTTGTCTACATCTTCTACAGTGACATGTTTTATGTTTGAATTTAGGTTTTTAAATGTTATCTTAAAATTGCCTCTCTAATGTGGTCTGCCACGATGTTGAAAGGACTGGGAAGAAAAATGCCAAACTGTTCATAGGAGTTGACTGAGTGGTGAATTTCAGGCAATTTCAATTTCAAGCTCTTTGCATTTCCTGTACTCTCCAAATTGTAAACAAAGATCATACTGTCGAGGGTAAAAATTAAAAAAAAAAAATCCTAAAAAGAAATGTAAAAATTTGGGAGAGGCATAATATGACATTGGCCATCATTTCCCCAGCCTTCTCTTCCATTTCTTGGGAGGTTTGGGGGTAGGGGAGCCCAGGGCATTGTGGGATCCACTGTGCCACACTGGGAAATCTTCACTCGCCCACCCGGCTCAATATATGCCTCTCAGTAATTGGGGAAAACTCATTCCTTCCCCCCACTGGGCTTGGCAGCCTGCTGGCACAGATACGCTTGGAGGTGGGCTAAGCTCCTCTGGAAAGGTCCTCTGAGGTTTCTCTCGCTTGTTGCTCCTTTGAAAAGCTATTTCAATTAGAAACAGCTAAATGCCTGACTCCAAGGGAACGGGTAGGTAAATTATAATTCAGCCACAACATGTAACGTGACTATGCAACTATTACAAATTGTGCTTATGAGAAGTTTTCCATTACATGGGAAAATGCAAGTGAAAAATGTAGAATGCAGAACAGTATCTAAGCTTATAATATTAACCATGAAAAAAATACAGAGAAAACAATGAAAAAAAAAAAAAAAAACGACACTACGATGCTAACCCAAATGTCCATCAGCTAATGCATAGATAAGCAAAATGTGACATGGTCACACAATGGAATACTATGCGGTCGTAAAAAGGAATTTGCTGGATGCCAGAAATGAAAGCCACATAGTCTAAGATTCACTGATATGAGATGCCTCAAATAGGTACTTCTATTTAGACAGGAAGTAGATGAGTAGTTTTCAGGAAGTGGGGAAGAGGAGAATGGGAAGTGGCTACTTAATGGGACAAAGGACACTTGGGGGGAGGCGTAATAAAAATGTTCTGAAATGAATAGATAATGGTGATGGCTGCACAACCTTGTGAATATACTAAAAACCATTGATTTGTATACTCAAA
Organism: Tupaia tana; assembly: GCA_026018925.1. Lineage (NCBI taxonomy): Eukaryota > Metazoa > Chordata > Mammalia > Scandentia > Tupaiidae > Tupaia > Tupaia tana. The sequence goes on from JAKSZU010000013.1 coordinate 86,586,752, forward strand.
AAGAGTGAGTTTTATAGTATTGCAATTATATCTCAAAAGAAGGACACACGAATAAAGGTTGCCTTTAGGAGGTGAAATGCTGGTCTCTTATAATACTTCCTGCACGAGTTAGCATGTGTTTCATTTATTGAACTTACAGTATTTACAAGCGGCGGGGAACACTAAAAAGAAACAGGTTCCTCAAAGGGCTTGGGCTAACAGCTCCAGCTCACGGTTCCACGCGATTGTCTGGACACCCTGAACTCCGAGAGCTTTGGCCTCCTTCCATCTGCTTACAACGAACTCTTTGCCCGTGGGATTTACTACAACAACCCTAATGCCACATGCAGCGCTAGGTTTATCTAGCCAGCTGTTCAGACCCAGAAAAGCAGCTGGAGCCAGCATCTCCTTCCCCCCCATGCCCCCTCCCCACCTGTCCTCTGTCAGGCCCTCAGCTCCTCTCGGCAAGCCTGGCCCCTCTTCTCCACGCCTCTGTGCCTTCCAGACCAAACCTGAAGATGTCTTCCTCTGCTTCTCTGCCCAGCCACAGTCCTCCACAGTCACTGCCCCGGCTAGACCGCACACTCTTCGAGGGCAGAGAGGGTGTTTTCAGCTCCTGCTTGCATGTCAGGCACACAGAGATGTTCAGCAAGGGCCCAGCTAGCGAGCCACCACCTCTCCGCGGCCACAGCCAGACCTCTTCACCTGGACTGTCTGCTCCCTTCTGAGGTGTTGCTCAGGAAGGTCAGTGCAGGGGCTAGCTACAAGGCCTCAGACCAGGCTGCTGGGTTCGAATCCTGGTTCCACCACTTCCTGGCTGTATGGCCATGGGTCAGGAAGTCATTTAACCTCTTGAGCCTCACATCAGTGAACAAGGGATGGGATCCTCACCATCGGGTGGCTGTGAAGTTCAAAGGGGTTGATGTGTGTACAGTGCCCAGAATGGGGCCTGCACACAGAGGTGCCAGGTATAGAGTCCGTGGTTACTGCACACCCGAGTTCTGGGGTGTTTGTACAGCCACAGCTGTGACTTACTGCGTCTTAATCAGCCGAGGTCCCCTGGAGCTTGGAGGGATGCATGGCCAAGTCCCAACGCACTGCCCAGTGTGGTTACCTAACTCCCCGGAATGCCCTATCCCTGAGAAATGCTTGTGGACAGTTATCTGCCCACGAGAGGGGGGACCAGGCTGACCTCCACTGCAGCAAACCAGACACACCCTCGATGTGCAGGCAGTGGACGTGGCTCGGCCACATGTGAAGCCGGAAGAACAACTGAGATCTTCACCAGCTAGCTCCTTCGGCCCGCCGCCTGCCCCAGGCCCTTTGCTCAGCCACTTGGGAACAATGGATGAGAAGGAAAGCTCGCGCCAGCCCCTGTGGCTGTCTCCCTCCCCTCCAGCAGACAGGGTGGGTCATCCTGAGCACAGGGACAAACGCTCTCGACTTTTCCTGTGGCCAAGTCAAGCCACTGTGGGGCTCCTGCTCTCACCCCTCTCCCTGGAGAAACGGAGTCTTTTGGTTTGCAGCCTGCCTGGGAGCAGTTATTGCCTTTATTAAACCTTGAATGCTTGCAATTTAATAAACACCCATTTCAAAAGCCCAGTTAACGCGTCCCATAAGGAAGGATTGAGGTTGTGGTACACTGGGGACTGGAGGAGGGGTGGAGCTCAATTTCTCAGGTAAGAAGCCACCTTCTGGCTTCTTGGAAAAAGTGTTCTTCATCAACGCTGCTCAGCCACCTGAGAGCAACAGATGCTGTGTGGACCAGTCACTGCCAGCATGCACACTCGTGAGAGCACAGGACAGCACTTACACAATAACTGCTGCCATGTTTTTGGTGGCTTATGAGCGCCAGGCACCGGCTAGGGGCTTCAGGTGCGTGAGCTCGTGTCCGCTCCTAACACTACACGGGACCTTCACGAAGTTCAAGGAGTTGCAGTTAGGAAAAAATGACGCCTGAATTTTAAAATTTTTAGCACCAAAATAAACTTGAACTTTAACTCCATTTTCCCACAACTTTCCTAAAGGTAGTATGACCCCAACTTCACAGACAAGAAAACTGAGTCAGGAAGAGAGTGACATGGCAGTGAGGCTGAGTCCAAGGCATCTGCTTTTAACCACACGTGGCACGGCATGGCCACTGCAGGTGTCAGGAAGTGGCTGCTGTTGTTATTATTGGTTTCCCGCAAAATACTACTTTCTTACTGAAATATAGCCTTAGTCACAATTTTTTTTTCTTTTTTTGGAGAGGTTTTTGCTACAGGGTGTGTGCGCTTGCCAGAAAGACAGAGAGAGACAGAGAGACAGAAAGTGAGAAATCACCCCGAGGGGGGATGGCCACGCCGCAATCCCTTCTCCTCCATTCTCCTCTCAGGATCTTGGGCACGCACAGACACGCGCCCGGTGTGAGTTTAAGCTGCCAGGTCCAGGACTCGAACTGTGGTCAACTATATGGTCAACTATATGGGAGTCCAGTGACATAGCCATTACGCTAACTGCTGGTCCCACAATTTTTTTTTTTTTTTTAGAGGAGACTTTTTTGCTATAGGGCACGTGTGCTCACTGGAGAGACAGACGGAAAGAAAGAGAGAAATCACACTCTCCCCCGCAAGGGGGATGGCCATGCTGCAATCCCTTCTCCTCCATTCTCCTCTCAGGATTTTGGGCTCACATGCACACATGCCCGGTGTGAGTTTTTAAGCCACTGGATCCGGGACTTGAACCATGGTTGACTACATGGGAGTCCAGCGACATAACCATTACTCCATTTGCTAATCTCAATCACAATATTTTTTAAAGAATTATTTCATTTAACTCTCTTCCTTCTCTTCTCTTTCTTTCTTTCTTTCTTTCTTTCTTTCTTTCTTTCTTTCTTTCTTTCTTTCTTTTTCTTTCTTTCTTCTTTCTTTCTTTAAATTTGCCCAGAGAGGGACAGAGTGTAAGAAAGAGAGAGAAGTGAAAGTGAGAAAGCGAGCCACCAGTTCCAGAACTCGAACCATGGTCAGCCATGTGGAAGTCCAGCACCCCCAATCACCATGCCACTTGCTGGCCCCCCAGTCACAACTTTTTTTGTTAAAAAAAAGCTTCTCAGAGGGTACCAGTGCTTGCCAGAGAGAGACAGAGACACAACACAGAGAGAGAAAGCACCTTCTAATGGGGCGTGATCATGTTGCACTCCTTTTCTTCCAATTCTCCATCCTGTCAAGGATTTGGGGCACACACACATGCCTGGCTTGGTTTTCAAGCTGCCAAGGTTGGGACTTGAACCCCACAGTTGACCATGCGAGATCCAGCTCCCTTAACCAGTAGGTCACCGGGTAGGCCCCACAAATTCTTAATAAAATCATCCCGGAAGTTGAGCTTGGCCAATATGGGCACAGGGGGATGCAGGTATCCCATCATCAGGGCTGCAGGTCCCCGCTTTCTGCCCGCGGCATTACGCGAGCCCGAGCATCAGCTGCGGAGTCCTTCCGGTAACGCCCAGTTACGAGCAGGCAAGAATATGTGCGGCACACCAAGGAAATGGCCTTGGCACAAGATATGGATTCCTGGCTGGCTTGGGAGTCAGAGAAACATGGACACTTCCTGACATAGAATAAGAAGTGCTTTGCCAGTCTGAGACACTCCGATGTCTGTGTTCAGCCATCCTGTCTGCGGAAAAGCAAAGGCAAGACACGTGGTCTCTCCTGAGTGTCCCGACCTTGAATCACCACTTTTCTGCTAAGGAAAACACACTTTGGGGCAAGAGGCTTAATTTCACCGAGCCTCAGGTTCTTTCTCAAGAAAACGGGGACAGGGACAATCAGGACCTTTCCACGGGGCTGTCGTGAGGACAAAATGATCCCAGGGAAGCACCTGGACAGGTGCGAGGCCGGCAGCGAGTAGTCGATAAACAGTCGCTTTTGTGCTGTTATTGTTGTGTAGGTGCAAAGGAAGAGCACTGCGGAGGGTGTCTGGGTGTGAGCACGGACCAGCAGATGGTGTAATGGTTACATTGCTAGACTCCCACATGGTCGACTGTAGCTCGAGTCCTGGATCCAGAGACTTGAAACTCACGCCAGGCGCATGTGCGTGCGTGCCCAAAATTTCAAGAGGAGAACGGAGGAGAAGGGATTGTGGTGTGACCATCCTCCCTGGTGGGGGGTGATTTCTTGCTTTTTGTCTCTCTGTCTCTCAGGCGAGCACACGTGCCCTATAGCAAAAATCTCTCTTAAAAAAAAAGAGCTATCCGGTAAACTAGGCACAGGCGTCATGGCGGACTACAAGCAGGTCTAAAAGGGGCCCCTGAAGCTAAAAGGTGTCGCAGAGCTCGGTGTGACCAAGCGGAAGAAGAAAAAGGACAAAGACAAGGCGAAACTGCTGGAACCGATGGGGACGAGCAAAAAGAATGAGGAGGAGAAGCAGCGCGGCCTGGACAAGTGGATCCCGGCCCAGGTGGCCTTCAAGAAGATGCAGGAGAAGCGGCAGATGGAAAGGATCCTGAAGAAAGCGTCCAAAACCCACAAGCAGAGAGTAGAGGACTTCAACCAACACCTGGATACTCTGACGGAGCGTGACGACATCCTCAAAGTCAGCTGGACGAAGTAGCCCCCCGGCTCTGGGTATGGAGCAGCACCGAGGGGAAGCAGGAGATGGCAGGGCAATGTCTGGCCTCTTTGTTATTTTCTAGAAATACTTTTCTCTACACAGACCCTTGCATCCTCTGGTGGGACAGCATTTTTCAAAGCTGTGTGCCCTCATTCCGGAGCTTGATTAAAAGCAAGAATGGTCCTTTTATTCCATTTTGCTTTCTTGGGAACATGTAGAAGATAAGTCATTTTAGGCCAGCAGGTGGCACGGAGGTTGAAGTGGCTGGATCTCACATGGACGACTGCATGGTTTGAGTTCTGGACCCGACGGCTTGAAAACACTCCAGGTGCATGTGCATGCATGCCCAAAATCCCAAGAAGAGAATGGAGAAGGAATCGTGGCGTGGCCAGGCCCCTGGGGGGTGATTTCTCACCACTCCCCACCCCTTTATGTCTCTCCCTGTCAAGTGCACACATCCTGTGGCAAACTAGTAGAAGAAGGCTTTTTAGTTTGGACCAGAAAGTTGTGCATTCATCCAGAGGTTAAGATTGTTTCTGTGTAAGTGCCATCTAAGAACGTGTTTACGCTGGAGTTGCCTCTAACACACTTAAAGCAACCAGCTATTCTTTGCCTGGATGAGACAGACTCCAAGGATAAGGAGCTAGTGCTGGTTTGACCTGCAATGGGCAGACCCCGCTGGACCCAGCATAGGCCACCTTTGCAAGCTCCCTCTAGCTTGGGGCTTCTGCTATTCTGTGTAGGCCCTCGGGAAGCCACTCACAGCTCATGGCCTTCAGACTGCCCCCTCTGCCTGGGTGGTAGAACCACCACCACAGGCAAGCATGGAACATCTGTCTTGTCTCCTTGAGCCCATGGCCAGCATGTGGTCCCTTCCTCCAGCTCACTCCTTCCAGATATGTCCATTGCCATGGCAGACATTGCTAGTCGATCCCAACATTCTTTGTAATGCAACCCGGACACAGCTTGCCTCCTAACCCATAGCCTGGGGCTCCAAGCAGATTTATTCAGAGATGGTATGTGTCCTCCGAAACGTGCTTGACATTTCTTGCCTAAGGACACCTCAGGGTGACAATGGGCAGAGCACAGCCCCGCACAGACATGGGTGCAGTCCAATGGGAAGGCCCACATGGCAGGACTAAAGAGCTGGAACCAGAGAGGCCACGTGTATCCGTTGAGAATCACTACATACACTGCTGGGAGATACAGTCTCTGCTGACACAGAGCTTGAAAGAACGAGCAAGTCAGAAGAGAAAAGGCGAGTGCTGGGTTTGGGACTGTTATATACTAACTGTGGAATAAAGCAAAAACCAGTTCTTAAAAAAAAATAAATAAAAAATTAAAAAAAAGGTCTAGTATTCTTTCCTCTTTCATTTCCTGGGAGCAGAGTGAGCTTGAGCTGCCTGCTGGCCTGTCCTGTGACACGTTCCCGATCCCCAGCTCTGCCTGAGAACACTGCAAAGGGCCCACCCCTCATGTTGTAGTTCAGTAAGAGCCCCAGGGGTTGGTGTGAGAGGAACAAAGAGATGGGAACTGGGCCTCTGTACCTAAGTGCCAGACCCGTCTGGATTCCAATCCCGGCTCCTGCATGTCCTAGCTGTGTGACCTCGGGCTGCGTGACTTAAGCTCTCTGGGCCTCAGCTGCTCAACTCAAATGGGAAGTAGTTTTTTTTTTTAATTAAAGAATTATTTATTTAATTTTGTTTATTTATTCATCTATTTTAATTTGATCAGACACACACACACAGTGAGAGAGAGAGAGGGGAAGGGGGAAAGCAAGCCATCAGGTCCAGGACTTGAACCATGGTTGGCCATTTGGGATTGTCCAGCGCCTTAACCACTGCTCCACCTGCTGGTCCCATCAAATGGGGGTAATTCTAGTGCCTTTTCACAGGGTCGAGGAGGATGAAATGACTCAGGGCCGTGACAGCGCTCACTGAGCACCAGCGCCAGCGGGAGGGCAGCCTCCCCTGGCTGACGGTGACTGTATTATTACTGTAAATTGGAAGGCAGGCAGACTGCCCTGCCCTAACTTACCCACCTCTGGAATTACTGCCCCTTATTGTTACTAGGCCCTTCCCGCTGTCACTGCCAGCCCTTCTGCTGTTTCCATCGAGCTTTGACGTAAACACATTCTGAACGGTCATTAGAATCCCCAGGTTCCGAATCTAAATGCGGAGTGTGCAGAACACCAGGCAGGTGTCGCGAATGTGCTGACGGCGAAAACGGGGGAGTGGGGAGGGCCGACTACCCGGCTGCCAAGGGCCATTGGTCCACATTTATTTTTCCATCACACCAATTTAGGATTATCCAAGTAAAATAGAGGTTCTAGTGTCAGATCCTCATCCCAGTGCCACCATTCCCTTGCTGTGTGACCCCAAGTAAGCAACAACCTCTCTGAGCCTCAGCTTGCTCATCTACTTCGGAGACCGTTCAGAGGGTCATTAAGGCAGAACGTAAAAAGCGCTTAGCGAGGTGCCCAGAATAACCCCTCAGTGGGTGCTGGCTGTCATCGTCTCCCTCAACAGCATCCCGCCAGCACGTCGCCGGGGCACCAGGGTCTTCTCTGCCTTCTGTCTCCCCACCCCCACCCCATCCAATGTCATTTCCTCACGGAGCACGCACCAGACACAAATCAAGGAGTTGGGTGGCACACACTGCTCTGTCCCACGGATTGCCAGGACCTGGGACCCACTCAAATGCCTGCAGTGGTCCAAGAAAAAGACCCATGAGGCCCTGGTGAGCCCTGGGAGGAACATGGCTGCCCCTCTGCCACCAGCAAATGATGCTCTCTCCACAGCCTCCTCCAGGAAGATGAGAAAACAGACATGCTCAGGAGACATACAGTTTCCCCTTCCGTGTTTTCTTCTCTCTCCGACGGCGGGAGAGAGGACACTAGACATATTGAATGGCCACAGAGGAAAGCAGCCAAGTAAGATCCCCCAGGTACTCGTCCGCTGCATATTTCTGCTTCCACTTTGCAGGAGGCCCATCTCAATTCTTTGGAGTGGCAACACCTTCACCCCAATCTGATAAATCAGAGATGTCAGGCGTTGAACAAAGAAGGGAAGCAATTTTCTAAGAGGCTGACGGCTGGCTCATAAAAGCAACAGGACGAACACAAAGGGTACCCACGTCACTGCGCAGAGCAGAGCAGAGGGAAGGACAGGCCAGCTGCTGACAGCTGTCACGTCCCAGGGCTAGACAGGGGCAGGGGAGGAAGGGCCTCCCTGCAAACACAAGCCAGTAAATCGCTTCTCTCTTCTACAACTCACGAGTATTATTTTTGCTACTGGAAAACAGTGAAGTTTATTTTAATGTGTATTACACTCAGCTGACGTAGGCGACTGCCAGGATCCCCTCGGTAAATGTATTATGCTCCCGTTATAATTATGAAATATATTGGTAAAGCTATTTTGAAACTACGCCCCAAAAAGCCTGTTTCTGCTTAAACTTTTGCCCATTATTTAGCATCCAATGGTGTATTTGCCTACAGCAATGATTACTGTAATGTGATGTTTCGAATGGTGATTTTCTATTCCTGTATGCCTTTCATATTTATTAATGGAAATTTCTCCTTAAGGAAGAATTGTCTCTTTCCCCCCACTTATTTATTTATTCAGTTATTTCTTGGCATTATCATGGGCTGGTGGGTACATATTTTATTCTCTGTTGGTTACTGAGAGCCTTTTTAGGTTGGCTTCTGTGCACAATTGATGTGCGTGTTTATTTAGTTATTTGTTTGTTTTATAGAACAGCTTTATTTTCCAAAGCGAGAAACCCCAGGCTCACCTTGTACCTTCCAGGCTCTAGACCTGGACTCAACCAGTCCTACAAAGAGCCCTGGTTTCTTTTATTTGGCGAAGAGAATTGAGACCTGGATGTGACCCCCATTTTTACTGGAGGGTCTCTGCCTCCAGCCCCTCCCAGTAGATGGAACTAGGAGCTTATTGATAATTCATGCACACAGATTTCCACATCTATATATCTCTTCGTGTGCATACATCCATATATATATTTTTTTCTTTTTTTGTAAATGAGTCCATATTGATACAGCTGACTCTAATCCAGCACCCCAGGGTTTATTCTGTCCATCTCCCTTCCTCACTTGTAACTTCTTCCAAGAGAAACCTGCCTCTTATTATCTAAAACAGTTACTTTTGTTGTTGTTGTTTTTAATTGCCAGAGGATGCATGAGCTTGCCAGAGAAAGACAGAAAGACCAAGAGGAGGGAGAAGGCACCCCCAGGGGGGCACGATCATGTCACAAACCCTTTTCCAGTCCTCCAACCTATTGGGATTTGGGACATGTACATATGCACACGCTCTCAACAAAGGTACGCTTCTGTTTTCAGGAAGATGCTACATGATATTTCTTCCTAAACTGTTTGGTAGAGTTCGTTTATGAAAACATGTAGGCTGGGCATTTCTTTTTTGGATGGTGTTTAATGACGATTCTCTGACAGATACAACAGCTATCAGGTTATCCATTTTCCTTTCTTTGGTGTTAGTAGTTTGTGACTTTCAAGAAATTGGTCCGTTCATCTAAGTTGTGGAGCTTAAAGGCAGAGAGTTATCTGTAGAGGGTTGTTGGAACAGTCATGATGCATTTTTGTATAGGAAAACAGAAACATAAGTCATGTCAGGACTTTTCTGATGACCCAATAATGTGCATTTACTATCTGAGATTTTTTTTAACTGTTGGGAATTATATACATATGAAGACAATACTTTTATCATCTTCACTAGAAAATAAAAACCAGCCACAATCAGAGTAAAAAAAAAAAAAACACATGTAAAGATCCCTATGAGGGCCAGCCTGTGGCATGCAGATTAAGGCAGCTGGGTCTCACACGACCAACTGCCCAGTTCCAATCACGGGCCCAGCAGCTGAGACACGTCAGGTACATGCGTATGAGTGCCCGAAATTATAAAGGAGGGAGAATGAAGGGGAAGGGATTGTGGTGTGGCCATTTCCCATAGGGGCTGCTTTCTCATTTTCTCTCTCTGTCTCTGTCTTTCTCTAGGGAGCACATGTGTTTTTGGCAATTAAAAAAAAATCCCCTGTTAAACATATACAGTAGGATCTTCAAAAGTTCATGGAAAAAGGATATTGCAAAAAAAATTATGCATCAATTTTTTAAATTTCTTACACCGAAATCAACTTGTACTTGAATTCCATTTTTCTGGGAAATACTGAAGTCCTTTTTTTTTTTAGAGGTTTTTTCTATAGGGCACGTGCGCTCGCCAGAAAGACAGAGACAGAGAGATAGAAAGCGAGAAATCACCCCCCAAGGGGGGTGGTCACGCCACAATCCCTTTTCCTCCATTCTCCTCTCGGGATCTTGGGCACGCACGCACACGCGCCCAGCGTGAGTTTAAGCCACCGGGTCCGGGACTCGAACCACAGTCGACTACATGGGAGTCCAGCGACATAGCCATTATGCTAACTGCTGGTCCCTCTGAAGTCCTCGTAGAGTAACCTCATCCTTTCTCCCACTAGGGACAAACACAATGCTGCCTTGGAGAGCTTGTCAGATTATTCTCTCCCAGCAAAATTCCTTCAGGAAGCACAGGGACACAGGTAAGTCAAACAGCCTGAAGACAGAGGGCTTCTGAGCTGCAGACCCAGAGATCTGGGCTCTTCTCTCAGCCGGCCCTTGTCCCTCCCTCTGGTCCTCAGGCCCCCCAGGTATAAGGCTGAGGTCAGGGCTCTGCGAGTGTAGACTGATTCCTGCCCTCTTTCCTCTCTCAGGGACGAGCTGAGCGTGGCCCCTACTCTTCATCGAGCCCCTCTGAGATGTGCAAACCTCACTGCGGACCGTGGCCGCTACTGAGCTTCCTGTAGCCCAAAGATAAGCGTTCCTGAAGAGCAGGGTCTGATTGCTCAGTCCACACACCAGGTGAAGGTGAAAACCACCAAGACTTCTTAGCAGGGTTCATTCCTTTGATAACAACGCCAGCTCCGTGCGGTGTTCAGGCCACGAGGCCAAGGACAGGATTCAAGGACAGGGCTTTGGAGGCAAAGCCAGCTGCTGGGAATCCTGCTGCAGCCACAGCCATTCTCTCAAGCCAAGAATGACTCCCAAACACCTACTGTGTGCCAGACACCGTCCTGGGCACGGGATACGGTGTGTAAAGAACACCCGGCCTCTGCCATGCAGCCAAGCGGTGGGAGCCAGTCGTTAAATAAACATGTACGGATGGGATAAAGAGTTCCCCTCCCAGAGCTGCAGTGAGGGTTGAGACGAGACGTGTAGATCCCTGCTATCTGCGTGTGCTCTGCAAAGGTGGGCTGTTCCAAGGCTCAGTCCAGAGGGGACAGGCAGGAGAACAGACAAACCCTACCCGTGGAGAGACCAGCCCAGCCCAGGTGGCATCATCGATAAAGGGGACACACATCAGGCTCCAGGAAAAGGCCAGCACCTCTGACAGATCTGCAAATCAGCAGTTCGTCCTCTCAGCATCACCGAGACACGGCTTCTGTACCAGACACTCGCTGGGTCCCCACCCCTGGACAACCTCAGGAGTGCAGGACACGTGGCCAGGAAGAATCCAGAACCATACTGGACTTTAGAAGCTTGATTTCTAAGAGGACTCACTGTTCTTGGTTTTCTTCTCTGTAGTCTTTAAATATTTGGTCAGGTCAGGTTGCAAGGGAAGCAGAGGAGCAAAGTACGTGGCCTTTGGAGGGCCCAAAGGGCCAAGGCTGGGGGCCTGTGTGATCCTGGGCAAGTAGTGCACCTCTCTGAGCCTCTGTTCTTACTCTAATAAATGGTGCCGTTACTGCTTGCCACAGGGCTATCGACTGGGTTAAATAAAACTGTATCTAAAATGTTTAGCACAGTGCCTGGTTCATAATAACTGGTTAATAAATGGCAACTGCTAGCATTACGATTATTTTTAAATGCCAATCATTCTCCGTTGTCTTCAAAAGGAACAAAGAAAGTTTTAAGGGCCATTCTTGCACGGGACTTGAAGCTGGGTGGTAGGTGCAAAGGATTAAGAAAGATTGAAGCTAAATTCTGAAAGGAGTGTCAGCCCCCACTGGGAGGGTAGGAAAGTTCCAAGCCCCAGGGCACCCTGCCGGGTAAATTCTAGGAACCTGGCTGACCTCCTAGGTGCCTCTCCACTTAGGGCAGCGTGTCCTGCCCGCTTCCCTGGATTCAAACGTGGGCTGAAGCGCACAGCCAAGCAGAAGGCACATTTTCCCCCCAGGAACGCTTTGCACAGCAGCAAGGAGCCCTATTTACAAATAAAGCCGGTTCTTGGTTCTGCCACCCACATAGTCGAGCCCCTTTATTCCATTTCAATACACCTAATTCCACTGAAAGTGCATTGGCAATAAACAGAATTAATCAGCCCTGGATGCCGGAGTGAATGCAGGCAGGTGCCAGCGTGTCCGAGGGGCCTTGGAGGGGAAAGCAAAATAGCGACGGGGAATATAAAATGCTTTACTGCGGAGGGGACTGGAGATGGAAAGGACTTTACGGAAGGAGGGCATTTTATGAGCAAATAAAGCCTTTGATGGCCTACAGCTGAAAGGCAAACTGAAGCGCCTGGGAAACTTCTCTGGAATATTTTGCCTCTGTCTTGTTTCAGAATGGAAATTGCTTTATTGTTGGTGTTTTCATGATTATAGAAGTAATGCTTGCTCCATTCAGATCCTGTGGAAGGACGTGGAGAAGAAAGTGGAAAACCACCCATCATCTTACCCCTCAGGATCACCACCCTTGACATTTTCGTGTGTGTTCGGTGTCTGTTGTCAACGCATATTTCTGCATACGTACAATACAAACGAGGTCCTCTTAGATACCCTTTGTTTTACAGCCTGTGTTTCCCACTGAGTAAGAGACCTCGGACAACCTCCCACATCTGTAAGTGCAGATCCCGATCACTGTCTTTTCACGGCTGCATGACCGCGAGGGAAGTATATGCCCCACGCCACGAGCTTGGTTCTGTTTGCCTCGCCAGCATCATCTGCCCTTGCCCCCAACCCAGCTGTCTGCCCTCAGCCACGCTGGCCTTCCTCTACAACTGGGAATGCTTCTTACCCCTTCAGGGACCTATCATTTGCTATTCTTTCTGCCTGAAATTCTGACTTCCTTGTTCACATAATTAGTTTTGTTCTCTTCTTGTCATTTCAACCGAACTGTTTCTTTCTCCGGGAAGCCTTCCCAGATAGCCAAGACCAGGACTAATCTCTCTTGTTACCCATTCACATGGCTTGATGTGGTTCGTATCTTGGTATTTATCATAACTGTAATTTAACAGTTGTGTAATTTGCTTTTGCTTTTTATTCCCTGCCTCATCATCTTGGTAGAACACGAGCTTCAGGAGGTCAGAGACTGTCCATGCTGTGGCCCGGAAGCTGCAGAGCGTGATGTGTGGCACAGAGGCGTCATCAGTAGTGTCCTGCTGATTAAACGGAAGGGAAGGGAGAGGGGGCAGCCATGGACACCCTCTGCATGTAATGTCTACCTCCTTCCTTCCACAGAAAGTGGGATCTGCCAGCAGGTCACTGGGTTCGGCATCTCTCTACGGCTTTGGGAACCTACAGGTGAAGGAGAATGGCGTATATTCCTGGTGTCTGGGCACCCCTGGCCCCCCAGCTGGGAAAATATGCAGACCTCAGAGAAAGCTTCAAAGATCAGCTAGCCTCATAGTGAGCAGCTGGTAAGCAGTAGGTCCCAGGACTCCTGTGCCCTGCATAAGACAGTCCCAGCCTCGGTCAGACCTGGGTTCAAATCTCACCTCTGACATTAGAAAGAACTTGACCTTGGGTAAGTCAGTTTAATTCTGAGCCTTGGTTTCTTCTGCTGCAAACTGGGGGCAATACACCTACACTGTCACTGAGCAGGGTATAACACAGTGCTTAAGAGCATAAACTTAGGGATCAGCAGATGGCATGATGGTTACGTTGCTGGATTGCCATGTGGCCGACAGTTTGAATCCCAGACTCGGTGGCTTGACATTCATGCCAGGCGCCGATGCGTGCTTGTCCAAAATCCCAAAAGGAGAATGGAGAAGGGATTGTGGGGTGGCCATCCTCGTTGGGGGCTGATTTCTCACTGTCTGTCTCTCTGGTGAATGCACGCACCCTCTAGCAAAAATCTCTCAAAAACAGAACAAAACATAAACTTGGACTTCGGTGGTGTGAGTTCAAATCCCGCCTCTAACACTTCTCAGCCGGGTGACCCTAGGCGAGTTGCTTAACACTGCTCTGAAATCTGCCACCTGTAAACATGGGAAAAGCACGTTCCTTTTTCATAGTTTGTTGCAAAAATTAAGTAAAATAATGAATGGAAGCATTGATCCCAGTGCCTGGTCTACAAAGGGTCTTTGAAATAGTCATGAAAGGGACCAGCAGTTGGCGTAATGGCTATGTCGTTGGACTCCCACGTAGTCAACCGTGGTTCGCGTCCCAGACCAGGTGGCTTAAAACTCACGCCAGGCGCGTGTGCGTGCGTGCCCAAGATCCCGAGAGGAGAATGGAGGAGAAGGGATTGTGGCGTGACCATCCCCCCTGGGGGGGTGATTTCTCACTTTCTGTCTCTCTGCCTGGCGAGCGCACGCGCCCTATAGTGAAAACCGTTCAAAAAAAAAGAAAAAAAGAAATAGTCATGAAAAATGTGCATTATGAAAAAACTCTACATAGACTTCAATCTTTTTTTGCACCAAAATAAACTTGAACTTCAATTCCATTTTCCCATGGGCTTTCGGAAGTCCCCTCATGGTAGCTGCTCAATAAAGAGATAAGCTGGTCCTAAAAGGTGCAGCCCGTCAGTAATCAGGGAGTAAGAGATGCTGTGTTCTCGCTGGCTCCCTCTCTCCCTCTCTCCTACCATGGATTCAATCAGAACAGGTTCACCATCAGCGGAGGGCAGAGCCTGGTGGCACACTGCCTGACACCAAGGAAAGACACTGTGTTCGGAATCACACAGCATCCTCTTAAAGAGGGACCAGAGAAAATGGCTCTGAGGTCTCTGGAGAAAGAACAAACTGGGCTTCTCAAGCATAGCTGTTCTTTTTAACCTTACAGAGACCACAAATGTGCTTTCCTCTGTGTGTCAGGAAGACCAGAACGAAATCTGTGGCCTGCCTGTAGCTGGGGCTACAGTCCCACGGAGCGGGCACCCTGGGAAAGGACCTCATCCCAGCTCCCTCTCTTTCTCTCTGTCCCCATTTTTCTTCCCCCCAATTTCCTCATTCACAGAAAAAAATGTTTTTACTGTGTTTAAAAATTGCTTCCAACCTCTGTTAAAATTGGGGGTGGGGGAATAAATGGCATTAAACTGCATATACACTAAGTGCAGCGTGCTATGACGGACTAGACTAGACTCCGGAACAGGAAAAAGACACTAGCAGAAAAACTGGTGAACTCCGAATAAAGGCTGCAGTCTGTTTAACAGTGTCACACCAACGCCTGTCCCTTGGTCTTGGGAGATGTGCCCTAGTTACATATGATGTCAACGTTACAGGAAGCTGGGGGATGGGTAAATGAGAACTCTCTTTGCAACATTTGCTAAATCTAAATTATTCCATGAAAACCAAGTTTTTGAACAAAAACTGCACACAAAATACCATGAGGTTGTTTCCTCCTGGAGTTTCAACAAAGTCATCACTTCTACCTGCTGAAACCATAGCAAGCCCCAGAAACAAGGCATCTCAGAATCAACTAGACTCAACCAACATTTGTGGGGTACCTGGTGACTGCCTGGCTGGCCTGGTTATGAGCATGGCTCTAGAACCAGATTCCTGATTCCTGGATGGAAATTCTGACTCGCAGCTTATCGACCATACAACTCTCTGAGCCTCAGATACTGTAAAATGGGGCTCACCAAAGGACCTGTTTTCTCAGGGCAATGTGAAGCTAAAGTTCTTGGAACAATACCTGGGTAATAATACACACACAATACCCACTAATTCTCATGCTTATGATAGCAATAGCAAGATGAGACGATAACGATGTGTGTCGGTCCTCTAGGCTGCTCTAACACAGTACCCTAGGCAAGGTGGCTTCTAAACAACAGGAATTTATTCCTCACAGTTCTGGAGGCTGGAAGTCCTGGATCAAGGCAACAGCAGATTCAATGTCTGGTGAGGGCCTGCCTTCTGGTTTGTAGAAGGTGCCTCCTTGCTGTGTCCTCACATGGTAGAAGGGCCAAGGCAGGTTTCTGGAGCCTATTTTTAAGAGCACTAATCCCATTCCCAAGGGCTCCACCCTTATAACCTGATCATCTCCCAAAGGTCCCACCTCCTAATACCATCACCTTGGGAATGACGATTACAGTATATGAATTTTGAAGGGACACAAACATTTAGTCTACAGCAACACTTACCATAATAGTTAATATTAGTGTGCTCCTTATTTGATCTTTTCAATAATCCTGAGAAGGGAATGTTACTTGCTATTATCACACAGGAAAGGGAAGCTCAGACAGCGCAGGGACTCTCCAAGCACACAGCAATGAGAGCAAAAGCAGGAAAACTGGGATTTGAACCTGATCCTCCTGTCTGCAAACTCAGAGCCTTCCCCACCCTGCCATACTTCCTAAGAGAACCAGCAGAAGTCTCATCTCTAGCACACCAGCCTGTCTACCACAACACCGCAGCAGGCGCCATGCTGATCTGCCATGACCTCTTCTTCTCATCTATATGGAGAACAAGGTCTCCATGCATTGGTGGGGCTTTCCAGGCCCTTTATCAGAGACATGATCTCACCTCATGCTTTGTTCTCCCTGCCTCACACATGGACTGGTCGCCCATCTGCTCACCATGCCAAACTCACACAGTCCTTCAGCTGGGACTTACTTGCATCTCCAGCTGCTTTCCCATTCACCTCCTTCTGAGCCAAGGCTTGGCTCAATGCCACCTGTCCCATGGTCCCACTCCACATCTGCTGTCACGGCACCCTGGGCATCAGGATTTAGCCTCAACACACACTGCTATGCGTCCTGGTGACCTGCGTCCCAGGTCCGGTGTCCTGTCTCTCTGCCTCCCTGAGCAAGTTCCTGGCTCTCCCTTCTGCAAGTGGAGTAGTTGAGACCATGGGCTTTGGAATTAAGACGCCTAAGTTAAATCCTGCTCTGCAACTCACCAGCTAAATGACCTTGGAGCAGTCAGTTAAATCACTTTATGCCTCAGTGTCCCCACCTGGAAAATGTGGGTAACAACAAGTTAGCCCATAGGGTAGCGTGAAGATTGAACGAGATGACACGTGTGAAGTGCATCACAAATGCGGGCCCTCTGTAAAATGTGAGCCAATGATCTCACTTCTTTCTTTTTAAAATTTGCTCTAGGGTACATGCACTTGCTAGAGACAGAGACAGAGAGAGAAAGAGAGAGAGAGAGAGAGAGAGAGAAGGCACCCTCCCGGGAGATGCAGCCATCCCTTCTCCGTTCAGAATGTGGGCACGCACACATGCCCAGGGTACTTTTCAAGCCTCCTAGTCCAGGACACGTGCTGCGCAGTTGGCCATGCTGTCCAGCTGCCTTCACCACCACGCCACCGGCGGGCCAAAATATCGTTTTAATAATGCCAGTTGTCCCAGATTGAATGCCAGTCTCAAAGCTCCCAAGTGCAACCCAACTCGGCTCATGGCTTCCTCTCTTCCCTCTCCACACACCGTGACCAACTCTTAAGTCAGGGCCGTCACAGGCCGTCTGCGGTGTTTGCAAATCAGCAGCTGGGGCTGGCCCGCTGCCCAGAACCATGCAGGAGGCTCCCCTGCTGCTCTGAGCTGTGGGTTAAAGGATCCACAGCCAGAGGTGGGCCCCAGCTGGGCCCAGTCCTCCAGGTGGGGTGCTGACTGCTCTGCTGGAAGCCCGATTAAAACCAGCGGCAAAGAGCTCAGGGAACAGAGCCTTCCCTCCGCCAGCCCCTCCCCTCACCTTGAGCCCGCTGCTTTCCGACTCAGAGCCCGGGTCCACACCGGTGATGTAAATGCCAAGGCCATACTCAGCTCCCCCACGGATGGTGAGGCCCAGGGACCGGCCGTCCCCCAGCACCAGGTTCACCTGCAAGAGGGAGAGGAGACAGCATCAGAGGGCCTGGAGGGAGCCATGCCCTTCGGGGACACCAGGCTGTGGAGCCGCTCCTCTTCCTTGTAGAGCAGGATCTGTTGTGGCCTGCCAGAAGGCCCAGACCACAGCCTGGACGACCCCCTAGAACATTCTGGTTCCACCCCAACTCTGCCCGGACTTGCTCAGTGAGGGCAGGACCCTCTCCCGCTCTGGGTCACAGGGTAGCTGCGTAAAAGGCACTGATGGAGATCACCTCTAGCGGTCCCCCTGTGCCAACATCCCAGAGCACTTGGACATTTCAGTGTTCACACATTCTTCACAGCACGGGGTCACGTGCCCTCTCTACCTCCACTGGCCACCTTACGCTTCCATGGGGGGTGACTGTTCAGGTCCTGGGGTCTGGGCCCAGACTCCTTCTCCTTCCATCTTCCCTCCTCAGGGTCAAGGCTCAGCTCAGGCTCGGGACCATCAGCACTCTGCCTGCCCGGGGCTCTCCTCCCCACCGCCCCCTGCCTGCCCCAGGTCTGGAGCCACCTGGGAGTCTCCTGCCAGGGGTTGGGCGGGGGTCTTCTGCCTCCCTGCGAGCTTCTGCCAGCTGAAGGGCTCCTGCCATTCCTGCTTGGGATCCTGCCTGGCACAGAGAAGGCGCTCAGAAAACCCTGGCTCTCGTCTTCCAGATCGCGCCTCGGGCCGGCCAGCAAAGCCTCTGCAGGCCTAACCTGGAAAGAGCACCGGGGCCTTCCCCACGGGAGGCGGGGCCAGCAAAGCCTCTGCAGGCCTAACCTGGAAAGAGCACCGGGGTCTTCCCCACGGGAGGCGGGGCCAGCAAAGCCTCTGCAGGCCTAACCTGGAAAGAGCACTGGGGCCTTCCCCACGGGAGGCGGGGCCGTGGGCTGTTGCACCAGTGGGGACAGGCCATGGGGATGCGAGCCCTCACCGGTCCTCGCCTCTGCTGTCAGAGAAGGATCTGACTGGGCCCCTCAAGACGCTCGTGACATCGCTGGGTAGTAAGGAAATGCTGAGTAGAGACTGTGGGCTGCCTGTTCCCCCCACAAAAGTGTGGGGACCCTTTTTAGGACCAAGGTACCTTTCCCCTCCAGGTCTGGTTGTGGGTGGCCACTAATGGTTCAGAAAGTCCCTTCCTGAGAACTGCCCCAGAGAACTGGCCCTCCCCAGCAGCTCCTCAGCTTCCCCAGCCACCAGAGATGGGGTGAAGACAGGCCTGCCTCCCGCCTCAGTCGGGGCAACTCTGCGGGGCCAGCCCCTCACAGCTCCCTGCTGTATGACACTGAAGCCACTCCTCCCTCTGCCAGTCCTGCACAGGACCAGCTGGTGGCCTGGTGGTTAAGGTGGCTGGATCCCCCATGGCCGACTGCGCAAATCGAGTTCCTAACCCAGAGGCTTGAAAAACATGCCTGTGTTGGGGCTGGTAGGTGGCGTGGTGGTTAAGGGCGTTGGACTCCCATGTGGCCGATCACAGTTTGAGTCTCAGACCTGGCAGCTTGCTTTCTCACTCTCTGTTCCTCTCTCATCAAATTAAAGTAAAATAAGTAAAAAAAGATAAAATAAAAAAAGAAAAACATGCCTGTGTATGTGCGCTAGTGCCCAAAATCCTGAAAGGAGGAAATGGAGGAGAAGGGACTGTGACATGACTGTCCCCCATGGCGGTAGTAGTGGTGGTGGGGTGCTTCCTTACTTTCTGTCTCTCTTTCTCTCTTCAGCGAGTGCATGCACCCCCCTGGTCAAGTTTATAAAATTTTAAAAAGTGGATTCATTATGTTATCACTTCCGGAAGACAGAGGGTAAAATGGGCCATCTGGTCTGCAATCCTTCTGGAAGCTCTCGTTCCTCCTTTGCTGGCTCCTGGAGGCACTTGCATTCCCCGCCCACTGTCCCATCCTCCATGCTCAAAGCTGCAAGTGCAGGAGCATCGTCCGCTCACTCAGGCTCTGCCTCCAGCCTCATTCTCCCTTTCTCTGCCCGACCCTCCTGTCTCCCTCTCATCATGACCCTGTGATGACACTGGGCCTGCTTATCACCTGGGATAACCCCCATCTCAGGACCCTTTGCTTAACCGTACCTGCCAGCCCCTTGTGCCTATAGGAGACTATTCACAGGTTCTAGGAGGAGAAGGTGGACGTCTTCAGAGCAGGGGGCATTATCTGTCTGCTCTGGGACTCTCTGAGCTGCCTCTTCCAGGCAGAGCTCGGTCCCAGGGTCTATTCTAGGAGCCAGGCCTCAGACGTGGTGCCTCAGATACAACCACTGAGCCTCAAAGGCTGAAGGGCAGCCAGAGAAAGAGGCGGGAAGATGAGTCTTCCAGGGGCAACAGCGTGCGCTAAAATACAGCCCAGAGACAGGACAGAGCATGGTCGTCAGTCTCACCCGGAGGGCTCCGTGCGCTGGAGCGTGGAGGAGAGGGAAAGGCAGGGGTACGATTCTCCTGTCCAGGAAGCCTGGGCTTTGAGCAGGAGTGTCAGGCTCAGATCTGTAAGTCAGAAGGCTCTGGGGGAGGGGACAGGAGAGGGGACAACTTTCCGAAGATCCTCCAGGAGGAGATGCCTTAGGATGGTGTTGGGCTGGAGAGAGGAAGCTCAGGCCAGGGGGAGGGCAGTGAATCTGCTTTCCCTGGAACCCCAGTGCCTGACTGCACAGAGCTCCCCCACCCCACCCCTATGTTGTGTTTTCAGGACACAGGAGGACAGGCCAGGCCTGGGGTGTATTCTCCAGGACCCCAGCCCAGCTTACTAGTGACCAGGAGCCCATCCCTCTTCACCCCCAACTCCCACCTGGGACCTGCCTGCTCCAGGACTAGAAGATTCCAGGAAGGAGGAGCCAGGGGATCTGGGTGGCTGCAGGAAGCCCAGGAACACACAGATGGCAGCGGAGCTCTGCACAGTCCCTCGGAATACTAAGGAGGACAACAAACCTCCCCGCCGCCTCCTCGTAAATTCTTTACATCAGAATAAAATTGAGCCTTTATCACCGAACTGTAATAACAGTTCTATCAACCACAGGGTAATCTGCCTCAATCACTGCTGGAAATTCACCCAGCGTTCGAGATGAAACAGAATTCATCTACAGGAAAGCAAATGAAACCGTGAGAGGCGGCCTAGCACAGAGAAAAAAAATTACTGCCACTAATAATATTAATATAATAGTAATAACTCACTAAATTAGTCACAAAATACACCGAGTATTTCCTGGGTCCCAGGAACTGTGCTTCACACACATTACCCTGTTTAACCCTCACTCCTCTGTGACGGTTTCTGCTACCTGCATTGTCCACATGAGGAAACGTGGATGGGCTGGGCTTCCCCAGGCTGTCTGCAGAGCCAGGAGTGGAACCATCACACCACACTGCCTGCATCCTGTTGAGGGTGCCTGCCCCTCTCACTTGCTCTCTCCATCTCTCATGGAAGAAATAAATAAATAAACTTTTTAAAATTAGATTTTTGCCATAGGGCACATGTGCTCATTGGAGAGATACTGAGAGAGAGAGAGGGAAAGTGAGGAATCACACGCCAGGGGATGGCCATGCCACAATCCCTTCTCCTCCATTCTCCTCCTGGGATTTTGGGCACACATGCACATGCGCCTGGCGTGTTTTGCAAGCTGCTGGGTCTGGGACTCCATCCACAGAGTTAACCATGTGGGATCCAGTGCCCTCAAAACCATGCCACCTGCTGACACAATAAATAAACTTAAAAAAAATTGGGGAGTGGGGCCAGCAGATGGCATAGCAGTTAAATTGCTGGACTCCCACATGGCCAACTGTGGTTTCAGTCGTGGACCTGGTAGCTTGAAAATCATGCCAGGTATGTGTGCGTGCATGTCCAAGATCCTGGGAGAAGGGATTGTGGCCTGGCTATCCCTTCTGGGGGGTGATTTCTCACTTTCTCTCTCTCTCTCTCTCTCTCCCCCCCCCTCTCGTGAGCACACATTCCCTAAGGCAAAACCTCTTAAAAAAAAACTGTAATAATAGTAAAAAAAAAATAGTGGGGAGAGATATGATAGGCGCCCGGTACTTAGCCAGCATCCAATAGCTGCTAGTTGTTAGTGCAATGAAATGCCATGTCCCAGGCCCTGGGTCTGTGTTCAACTGCCTGATTATTAATCCTTGAAATGGCCCCAGTTGGCTGGCCTGACCATCCCCAAATCACGGATTGGAAAACTTGAGTGAGTCACCCCAGAATAAGCAATTTTCCCAAGTCAAGGTCAGGGAGCTCTGAAGACGGGCTGGCCCTGGCCCACCTGAGCTGAAGGGCAGGTCCCATCTTGGTTCCAGGCTCTGCAAACACGTGAGCTTAGAGGGGAGGCTGTACAGGTTCCAAGTGTGCACGCCAGCATTGAGACATGGGCAGGGACAGCACAGTGCGGTAAGATGCCATCAACGAGGCACACAGCAAACACCTGGCTGCGAGAGTACCAGGGAGAACCAGCGCCTGGGTCCTCCACGTGGCTCTTCCTGCCCCATCAGTCCATCAGTCCCCTGAGCCCACCGCAAGGCCTGGGGTAGAGAGCAGGCAGGTCCTGGGTCTGTCCACTAGAGGGGGCCGCTGTGCGGAACAGAGGCGGGGCCCAAGGGTTGGCACCAGGCCACACAGGAGCAGCCAGGGTCAAGCCCGAGAACGGGAGCATGACCTGTCCTGGCCACTGACTAATAAGTAGCCTAAGGCAATTCACTCAGCCTCCCGATGCCTCTCCGTTGTCATCTGGAAAATGGGAATAATGACACTATCTGCAAGTACTTCGTAGGTCTGGCCTATGAATCGAAATTGGGGGGTGATTTGTCACTTACCTTCTCTCTGTCTCTCTCCAGCAAGCACACGTGCCTTAGGAATCTTAATTAAAAAAAAAAAAAGAAGATTCCACAAAACCATAACGTCTGACATCTGCAGCGATGACCGCTGGGAGGCTGCTGGTCGTGTGGATGCTGGTGTCCCTCCTGACCTCCCTTCCGATACAAAGGGCGATGGAAAGATACACGCGGAGCGTGGAAACGACAGAAGCAGGAGAAAGAAACTTCTCCTGGACGCATCTGAGCTTCCATTTGACCTGCATCGCCCCAGGCTGAGCCCCCCTCCACAACCAGAACCCCAGGACAGGGGCTTGCCCGAAGCTGAGATGGATGCCCGAGTCAGGGGGGAGGCATGGAGTAGCTGGGGCTGAGGAGGCATCTGCCTCAGAAACGTGCCTGGAGACATCACGCCTCACCCCGAGCACCCCGTGCAACACACTGGCCCTCCCTTCCTGCGGCAGCTCCCCGCCCGCGCTCTTCCTTCCTTCTCTCTGGCCCCCCTTCAGCTGATTCGAACCAGCCTCCACTTCAAACCATTTCAAAGAAAGGAGCGCACTCCTGACGGGGTCCAAGGACAATCTCATGCCAGCTGAGTACCGGCACCTTCCTCCAAGGTTCGTGTCCACCTCCGAGTTCACCTTGGCCAGCACCGGAACATCGTAACTGGCTCCAAAAGCCCTTCGTGTTTTCACTTAGCAACTCCCAGCCTTGACAACAAGCTTGCACTTCTTCTTTGCCACGATCTTGCTAATGGTCTTTGCGTACCTGGATGGATTTGACCCATCTTCCCTACCAGCCAAGGGAACGGCCAGTGACTCGGCTCCTACAGGAGAAAATGCTCCCTGCAGCCGCGCTCAGCCCTGCGGGAACTGTCTCCGTCCACCTCTCCAACCTCGCCTCACAGCCAAGGCACCGCTCAGCACCCATCCTGCTCTCTCGAACTCCCACGCCATTGCCATGTCATTCCCTCTGCTCTGCCTTTCTTTTCCACAGACACATTTGCCTAACCCCAAATGCTGCCTCCTCCAGGAAGCCCTCCCCAGTCCTTCTAGCAGGCAAGATCTCCGGCAGGTTGCGTGGTGGTTGAGGTGCTGGATTCCCACATGACTGACCATGGTTCAAGTCCTGGACCCAGTGGCTTGAAAATCAGCTGGGCGTGTGTGTGTGTTTGTGGTGTGTGCCCAAAATCCAAGGAGAATGGAGAAGGGATTGTGTCATGGCTCTCTCCCCTAGAGGGTGATTTCTCACTTTCTTTCGCTCTGTCTCTCTCTGTATCTCTCCAGTGAGCATGGTCCCCTATGGCAAAAATAAATTAATTAAATAAAATTTTTTTGAGAATTTTCTTTTGCTATAGGGTGCGTACACTCCCCAGAAAGACAGAGAAAGACAGAGAGATAGAAAGCAAGAAATCACCCCTCAGGGGGGATGGCCATGCCGCAGTCCCTTCTCCTCTATTCTCCTCTCGGGATCTTGGGCACGCACACACGTGCCCAACATGAGTTTAATTCACCGGGTCCAGGACTCGAACCACGGTCGACTACATGGGAGTTCAGCGACATAGCCATTACACCAACTCCCTGATTTACCTCCTTCTCTCAGTTTATACCGTCTTACTTATCTTGCTCACTTCTGCTCATGTCTGGGTGATCAGCTCACTCCCCACCACGTCCACACTGGCAGGAAGCTTCCTTGGAGCAGGACATCACCTCTCTTGTCCTGCTTCCCCTTGCTGGTCCCTGACCCCACTCTGCCCCCACTGCCCACCCCATTATCGGGCACAGGACACAGCCGCACCGCTGAGTTGGGCAACTTGCCAAGAGGGTTCCTGTTGCTGCAGTGCTGAGTCTTGGATTCCTCATCTGTAAAATGAGGATAAAACACCTGCCCCCTACCCCCCAGGGCAGCCGTGAGGACTCAGGAAGGTGCTGAGTGCAGAGCTCATCACAGAGCACTCCCGACAGTAACCGCCCCTCTACGCTTGGGCTCAGAGCCTCCCCCTGCAAGAGAGGGGCCCGAGGAGGTAAAGCAAGCTCTCTGCCCACCAGAAGGTGGCTGGCCTTGAGCACGCGTCCGCGCTGCACGCAGCCAGCGTGCTCTCAAGATGGCCTGAGTGACGTCCCCAGTGGGCGAGAGGCGCTAGCCCACCCAGCCCAGGCAGGCAACCTTGAAGCCAACCCGGGGCTGTGAGGTGCATACCAACGAGCTCTCTGCTGCCGCCTGAACGGAAGCCACTGTGATCTCGGCTGCATTCTGCATACTGACGTCGGAGGACGAACGCAAAGCACATTAAATAAATGTTATGGTCCTATCGACAGGGAGGAGAACTGAGGAGTCTCTGGAGGGAATGCTGAGCCCAGAGCCTGAAGCCTTGGCACCAAGGGCCTAAAGCGGCAGGGAGCTGCTTGCAGGAGGCAATTCTTGACCCCAGGAGCACCTGTGGGGCACATGCAAACAGCACCCAGGCAGAAGACTAAAACATCGGCGGGGGGGGACCATTTCCTTCTCCTCAGTCTCCCCACACCCTTTTCTTTTTTTGGAGAGGTTTTTTTGTTTTGTTTTGTTTTGCTATAGGGCACATGCACTCGCCAGACAGACAGAGAGAGACAGAGAGACAGAAAGCAAGAAATCACCCCCCAGGTGGGATGGCCACGCCACAATCCCTTCTCCTCCATTCTCCTCTCGGGATCTTGGGCACGCACGCACACGCGCCCGGCGTGAGTTTTAAGCCACCGGGTCCGGGACGCGAACTGCGGTCGACTACGTGGGAGTCCAGCGATATAGCCATTACGCTAACTGCTGGTCCCCCACCCCCACACCCTTTTTAAAAAAGAACCAGTACAGGGCTGACCCCATACCTGGTGGTTAAAGGGAGCCAGGTAGCACATGGACAACCAAGTTCAAATCTTGGCCCTGGTGGCTGGAAAAATAAACCAGCACATGTGAGTGTGTGCCCCAAATCCTGACAGAATGGAAAAATGAGGAAAGGATTGTATGACCACACCCCATTTCTCCGACTCCCTATCTCCGTCCCTCTGTGTCTCACTGGTGAGTACACAGACCCTCTGGCAATTAAAGGGAAAAAAAAAATAGACAGTCCAGGTCTGGCAGCAGGAGGGTTCCAGTGGGCACAGCTACTGATGCCTTGTCACCTTCCCCAGATTACAACACCCTGGGCAACCACCCCTCCCCCACAGCTAGAGTCTCGGTGGTCCTGTCAATCAGGTGTCTGTCCCCGGAATATGACTCTTGAGAGGACGGAATGCTGGGGGACCTCCTCCTCCAGGCTGCATCCTGAGCTCCCTTGCTTCAGTCTGGGGCTTGTCCACACCCCTCCAGTGAACCCCTACTTCACAGAAGTGACCCAGAGCCACTAATAATACAAGACCCACACTGCAAGAGACTCCTGTGCAGCAGGGAGTCCTGGTGGCTGCATGGGGCCAGCACCTGCCCTGGACGTGGGACGGTCAGTCCCCTCTAATTTAAAGAGGTGCCCTGAGCGTCGTCTTTCTGTTTCCTGATGGCTGAACTGTGTGGCCCAGCTTCAACTATCAGAAGAGGTGATGCCCTGGGGTGGGGGCTTGGGGGCGGATGAAGGCATCGGGGTCCCAGAGTAAGTCCTGGAGCAAACTGTTCCACCAGGCTAGGCGGTCCTCTCCACTGTGCTGTGTGAGGAAGAACGATTCCCTCGTCTAAGTCACAATATTTAGGCTCTGCTTTTTTTAAGTGTATTCATTTGTTGAGAGATATCCTTGACCGGGTGACATGCCATGATTCCCCCCACGCCCCGCAGCAGGATCATGAGCATGTGTGTGTGCGCCAGCGCAGACAAATCGATGCAGGAACTGAGCCCTGATCTTCCAGATGGCCTCCAGCACCGCAGAGCATCGGCTACCGCTGCGCCCCTGCCGTTGGGCCCTGTGTGGGCTCCTGTCTTGTGAACGCTTAGCCTGCATCACACACACACCACACAGGTCAGAGGAAAAAAGAACCCTTTGGAAGGAACGTGAGGGAGGGGACAGATCCCCAACAGAGCCAAGCCCCTCCTGGCAGCCTCTAAGAAGCCTAACAATGCTGGATTTGGAAGGAGAATATGGTACCCCAGGGGCCACCTTCGCCCCCTGCCCATCTGGCTCTTCAGGAGGCTGAGGTAGAGCTCACCTTTTTCTCATCCCCGCCTTGCAGCAGGTGTAGGGTGCTCCTCCGGTCACCCTCATGCTGCCTCAGGGCACTGCCGTGGCGCTGGGACAGGCCCGAGGGCGGCGAGGTACTGCGGCCCTGAGGGTCCACCCAGGTGTAGATGTGGTTGGTGACATAGCCCCCGGGGATGCGCCCCGCTGAGTACACGGACAGCACCAGCTTCTTGGAACCCTTCAGAGCCTAGGGAGAGAAAGACACAGGTTAGAGGGAAGTGGGGGTGGGGTGGAGGGACACCCGACCACACATGGAGGGGACACTAGCCCCTAAGTCCCTTTCCTTTCCTCGCCTCAGTTTGGTCCTATGGGAAGTGAGGACGTCTCTTTCACCCTGCCTAGAAGTCACCCAAACACAAAATACATGATCTCTTAAGACACCTGGGCACAAGAGTTAACCAGGAGTCCTTAAGACTAGCAGTTAGTGTAATGGCTATGTCGCTGGACTCCCACATAGTCGACCGTGGTTCACGTCCCGGACCCGGTGGCTTAAAACTCACGCCGGGCGCATGTGCGTGCGTGCCCAAGATCCCAAGAGGAGAATGGAGGAGAAGGGATTGCGGCGTGACCATCCCCCCTGGGGGGTGATTTCTCGCTCTCTGTCTCTCTCTGTCTGTCTGGCGAGCGCACGCGCCCTATAGCAAAAACCTCTCCAAAATAAAAGTTAACCAGGAGTCCTGAGACTGTCTTTCTAAGAAAGGGCAGCTTGAAGGACTGTTCTGGAGCCTAATAATTAAGGGAGCTGGATCCCACCTAGCTAATGATGGTTTGAATCCTGTCTCCAGCAGCTTGAAAGAACAAGCCAGGCAACTATGTGTGCATGCCCCAAATCTGACAATATGGAGAAATGAATGGGAAGGGACTGCAGCATGACCATGCCCCGTGGAGGGTTTTCTCCCTCCCTCTCTGTCTTTCTTTGGCAAGTGCATACCTCACTGGCAATTAAGAAAAAGAAAAAAAAGATTAAGAATTAGGGCTGCTTGCAAGGCTGGCCTTTGGCTGTGGTCTTGGGAACTGGAGCTGGAGCACGATCGCACCGTTCCTTGATGACAAGTAAGGCCCTGTGCTAGACTGTGAGACAGCGTGGTCTGTGCCGAATGCTCGCCTTCCTTCCGGAGGTCTGGAATGTGGGTACAAGCGGAGGGTGCCTATGAGACCAGTCCCCAACAGCAGCTGAGTGCTGACTCTCTAAGGAGCTTCCCCGATAGACAATATTTCGCACATGTTGTCAGGATTTGGTGCCAGAAGAATTAAACATGTGTGGTTGGACCTTTGGAGGCTCATGCCAGGTTTCCTCCAGATTTTGCCCAAAGCACCTGTTTCCTATGCCCATGCTGCTTTGTATCCCTCAGCCATAATAAATCTCAGCTATGAGCACACCGTATACTGAAGCCGGTGGGCCTTGCTAGGGAGTCGCCAACCCTGGGGGTGGTCTTGGGGACTACCATAAAATACCATCCCAGAAAATCGAGATAAAAGCACTGATAGTAACAATAGCTTAACACGAATAAATGACCTGTATGTGTCAGACCATCTTCTCTGCCCCTGACATGCATTATCTCCTGAAATCCTCCCAGAACCCAATTCTGGGTGATCCTGTTACTCAGAGGGGGAAATGGAAGGCAATCACTGGCCTAGGCAGCTAGCGAAGAGTTCTTTTCCCATAGAAACTAATTTTGAGTACAGACATTCAAAATTATTCTATATTTTGGGATGGAATAACCCCATGGATACAGGAGCCCTGACTCTGTACCCTACAGTGAACGCAGAGTGCGGCCATACTGCATTCCCACAATGCACTGCAGCTGAGATGAAGACGTTTATTTGGGGAGACGGTCCCTTAGCTGTAAGATTAACTGCAAACTCTCCCGTGTTAGGGACTGAGTGTTTGTCCCTCCAAAACATCTGTCAAAGCCTTATCCGCAATGTGAGGGTGTTTGGAGATGGGGCCTTTCAGACGTCATTAGGGTTAGATGACTCACAAGGATGGGGCCCTTGTGATGGGATGAGTGGCTTGATAGGAAAAGAGAGGGGTGGCATCCTCCTCCCCGTGAGGACACAGTGGGAAGGCAGCCTCTGCAAACCAGGAGGCAGCCCTCATTGGAACGGACTCCATCTCAGACTTCCAGCTTCTAGAACCGTGAGAAAATGAGCCACCCAAGTGACGATCTTGTCTTGCGGCAGCCGAGCTAACGAACTACCGCCTTCTGCACCTGGGGGCAGCGTGCGCACACGCCGGTATCTGCACGGCCCAAGTCTCACGCTGCTGCTAAAGTCCTGTTTACAGAGGGTTTGGAAGGCTGTGGAAATGTGATGCGTTTCAATGTGAAGTGGGGTCAAAATGCCACGAATCACTGCCGGTGCATCAGGATGATCTCAGTCATATCAAGAGAAAATTTTTACAGGAAAAAAACAGAGCCGGGAAGTAACAAGCCGAGATGCCAACAGAGCTTCTCCCCGGCCGTGAGATTATGTGCGATTATTATTGTGTCTCTCAGGATTTTCCAAACGTTCCACAACGAGGGTACGATGCTTTCAATATGAGAAAAAAAATCCTGTGATGTACAGTGATTGAATGTATAAAATAAATTAAAATTTTTAAAAAGCCATGTGTCTTAAAAGGGGAAGGGCGACACAGCTCCCGGCTCCCTGAGCTTATTGGAACTGCCACACTGGGCTCCCTACCCCCCTCCACAGGGCCTGCACCAAGAGGCCACTCTCTGGCATTTGAGCCTCTCCCAGAAGAGGAAGAAGAGTGAGAGGCGCCTAGGCCCTCAATTCCACAGCTAAATGTCAGCCCCTGTGGAGGGATAATGGTGGCATGGCGGCCGTCCAACCATTCTGCTTTTAAAAAAGATTTTCGAGAAGATGAGCAAGGTAAGATTTACGGGGTTCTTTCAGCATCCCTTGGGGGCCCCCCGACAGAACGGTCAGGAAAAACCGAGTCTCTGTTAAGTTGAAGATGGAGGATGGAGGGAGCCGAGACCAAGCGGACTTGTGCCGCAGCAGAGGGGAAGGTGCCAGGCACAAACAGCAACAGCAGAGGCTACGGCACCCTCCGCGACCTCGACCCCTCATGTCCTCCTGACCCCACTCTCTCCTCCACGAGGCGCAGCTCGTGATCCGATGCTGTTTTAAAGGGCCTTCCTCTTTCTCTGCTCCCTCCTGGACACCCTGACACTAAGCCCTGGCACTCATGCAACCCAGGCTGAATAGGAACCTATTGTGTCCTGGGGAATAAAGAGGGACATCCTTAAAACACTTGAGCTTGGTGAGAGAAAACCAACTCCTAGCACACAGTAGGTCCTCAAGCCTTGTGCCTGGTGGGAGACTGTGTCATGTGGGACACAGCAGGTCCTGAGAAAAGACTGGCCTGCAGGTGTAGAAAAGTAGGTACTGCCCCAAAGAAACCATACGATCCATCGGTGTGATTCTGCAGCCTCAGCGAGTCTGGACGGTTGGGCTAGAGTTCGCAACCGAGGAGTACCACTGGAAAGAACATCCAGGGATGCGGAGTCGGGCAGGATGGAATTTAAATTGCTACTGAAGTCTGCCACTTCCCAGCCCAGAGTCCTAGGGCCGGCAGCTTTCCTTCCCAAGGCCACAAGTGAGGGATGGAGAAAAGGACAATGCCCACCGCCCAGGATGGCGTAGGTTAAAGGAGACGGCATGCATCAATCCAGAGCCTCTGCGCACAGTAGGTGCTCTGCCAACGGCAGAGCCCATGTCCTCTGTCCCCACTGGGTCTGCAGAAGGGAAAGCACGCTGCAGACAGGCATCGTTCAGGGAGTTAAAGAAAGTGGGGAAAGAAGAGAAAGCAAGGTGGAGAGCATCATTTGTATTCCTTATCGCAGGCCAGGCCGTAGTAGGATCCTCTTGGCCGGGTCTATAAATAGGCAAGCGGCAACCTTGAGAGCGCAGAGGAGGTTAACGCCTTCGATGAGAACACCACGGAGAGCTGGCGCCGGGGAAGCTGGGCGGTCAGAGTCTCCCACACTGCCCGCACAGACATTTCACGGAAGGGGACTCTGCAAACCCAAGATAGGTAAGGTACAGGACACCAGAGGCCAGTCGTGGGCAAACCCCTGCTCCTCTGTGCCTCAGTTTCCCCATCACAGGACGTGGGGCCAGAAAACCTGATGGTTTAAGCCATTCGCTATGCCTGATATGGACTGGGGGTAAATGCGACCTTTCAGTGGGTCCTGCTCTGCTGCTTTCTTTATTTTTCTGGCAAAACTAATGAAAAACAAGGTCCCCACACAGCACCTCCGACATTTCAGCAGGCTCCCGCAGCCTCGTCTTGGCGCAGTGGCCACCAGAATCTCGCAGGAACAGCTCACCTTCCACGTACTGAAGTGTGTGCGTCGGGGTGGAAAGGGGAAGGGGACAGTCTATCACGTCGGTCCCGACCTTCCTACTGCCTCCTTGTCGCCATTTTACAACCAACCACTTGCTTATTTTAAAAGGCATCATTAAACGCACGAGTTAATTCCTAAAGAAAGCTGGTTGATGATTGTCGCAGACAGCGAGAACACTGCTGCCACCATGACCCCTGGGCCAGGGCCATCTGGGATCCGGAGGTCCCCCCGCCCCAGCTAGGTGCACCAGGCCTTGCTTCACTTTCCTCCACTGTCCGGGTCTACACGGCAAACAGCCTTAGGCAGCAGGACCAACTTGGAGACAGAGGCATGTCCCCGCTGTGTCCCTGGCTTGCTGGGTGACCTGGGACGACTTCCTCCCCCTTGCTAGGCCTCAGTTTTGCCATCCAGAGTGAACAGGTAGAACCTAGTGTCTGTGAAGGTCCTGCCCCCACCCAAACGACTGCATCTCTCAGGCTCAGGGCTGCATTTAGAAGAAAAGCCTACACTTGCAGTGGTCACAGGTCACGGAGAGCAGAGTGATGGGGGCGTTGGGACCTGCAGAGAGAGACGCCAGGCAGGCTGGAGGACTGGGCTGCCAGGTGCCTGGCCCCTGGGTCTGAGCACCCTTCTTGTCTCCCCCATCGCAGGAGTGAGCACACAGAACAGCGCTGGCCGGCGCCCTGCGGGTCATCAGCCAGCTCCTTGCAGCTGGGGGTTCTGAAGCTCCATGTCAGTGGGGAGGGGCCGAGAGGGTTTAAGAAAACACCCATGGGGCAGATGGAACATCTCAGGTGTGGCGAACAGCCAGCACTATTGGCAGCAGGGGACCTTAGAGAGGCCTGAAATCGGGGAGCGGGGAGGTTTGCCCCTGCAGCGGGGATTTAGCTTCTAGGGCAGTGCCCTGCAGGAGGTAGGTCACACCCAACACCTCTGTCAATGCCACTTCAATCAAGGCTCTACCTACACTGTCAACCACGCCCCTCTCATTACAGCAGCCCTCCAGGGCCTGGTGGTCACTGTCACGAATGCTCTGCAAGGCTAGATTCACATGGGAAGGTCCCTGGCTTGTGTACCAAGGCCTCTTTGTACACGCTGTGTGTGCACGCATGCCCATGATCCAGGCTGTGTTTGCCAAGGCTGGGAGTGGACTGCAGTGATGAATACTCTGTTAGGGATGGCTATTTTTCTTCCTCTCATGGAGGAAATAAATAAAGTTAAAAAAACTCCTGCAGGGAACCAGCAGTTAGCGTAATGGCTATGTCCCTGGACTCCCACGTAGTCGACCGTGGTTCGCGTCCTGGACCCGGTGGCTTAAAACTCATGCCAGGCACGTGTGCGTGTGTGCCCAAGATCCAGAGAGGAGAATGGAGGAGAAGGGATTGCGGCGTGACCATCCCCCCAGGGGGTGATTTCTCGCTTTCTGTCTCTATGTCTCTCTCTGTCTGGCGAGCATACGCTCCCTATAGCAAAAACCTCTCTAAAATAAAAAATAAATAAACTCCAGCAGAATCAGCCAGTCCTCCTGAGTGAATTGCCTATTGCTGTGCACCATGACCAAGTTACCAAACCTCTCTGGTCCATTTGTTTATTCTCTTGCAAAGTAAAGACGGTCATTCCACTCTCTTCAGGTAGAAAGAGCTAGCACAGCCCCTGCCACCCTGAAACGCTAGGGAGCCATGGCTAAAAGACCAGCAGTCCAGGAACTGGCCCCGGCGAGCTGGGGCAGCTGTCAGAGGGCTTGTCCCGGTGCTTGTCGTCATGTCTACACCAGCAAAACTCAACCCGGGACTTGCTTGCATTCCACCAGTTCTGATCACAGAGAAATCTTGATGTGTCCTGGCAGATGGCATGGCTGAGACACCATCCATCACCCGGTGACTATTCAGGCAGCGCGTTATGATTATGGAAATGTAAATTATATGTGTATGCCTTCAAACTTAATAACTTGCTACTTGGATTAATGCTCTCAGGAGGCAAATCTGCCTCACTCAGCTCTTTGGAGCCGACTCTGAAACCCCAAAATCAGAGACTAGGCTGACACCATTCTCTGTTCCACAGAGAACTGAGAAATAACCTGGAGAGGACCCCAGGTGGGGGCGGGGGCAGGCGGGGACTCTGGGGATGTGTCAGCATACAGCACATGCAGCGGGCTCCCATGTTTGAAAACACGCGAGTGCAAGCGTGGAGTGGGCCACAAGGTCACAGGACGTGTGCTGAGGAGCATGTGCAAAAGAATCGTCCCGGAAAAGTCCCGAGTAAGGACGCGTAATGGTGAGTCATTCAGCTTACAGCAGGGCACAGACCTCGAGGGGCAAGGTTTTCTCTTTTTGGGAACAGAGACGCTCAATCTCAGAGTTGGTCCAGACCCAGGTCAGTGATCTGGAAAGGAAGGGAGGACGCCTGCTAGCTTCTCCCAACCCCGACTTGCCAGCTAAGGCTCCGGGTTCAGACATACTGGGGGGATAGGCAGGGGCACAGTGGTAATGCAACTGGACCCACGTGGGAAGGGTCCTGAGTTCACGTCCTGGGGCCTCCCTGAGTATGCCAGGCACATGCACGTTTGTGATCCAGGCCAGAAGAAATGAGGGTAGATGGCAGCGTGAGGACTCCTTGCTCTCTCTTTTCTCTCTCTCTCATGGAAGAAAGAAATAAGTAAACTTAAAAAACAAAATTAGATACACTGGGCAATGATCCTGCTGTTGACTTCTTGGGTGACACTCTGTGACTTTCTGCATTTAAAAAGCAACTTTTTTTTAAAAAGAGGTTTTTGCCTTAGGGTGTGTGCCCTTGCTGGGAGAGAGGAGACAGAGACAATGAGAGGGAGAGTGAGAAATCATCCCCTGGGGTGATGGCCATGCCACAATCCCTTCTCCTCCGTTTTCCTCCTGGGACCTTGGGCACGTGTGTGTGGCTGGCATGAGTTTCAAGCCATCAGATTTGGGACTTGAACTGCAGTCAGCCATGTGGGAGTTCAGCAACATAACTGCTACACCATCTGCTGGTCCCATTAAAAAGCAACTGTTATAAGAATTACTAAGATAATGCAATCTGCCTATAGCACCTGGCACAGAGTCCGTACCAAATGCATGCTAATCCCCTTCCTGGTTCTGCCAGCTCCTTCTCTCAAACATGAGCCCCAGAGATCCCACATGGACACAGGTACGTGAGCCATTCCCCCACATCCCCCAACTTCCCTCCTTTGCAAAAACATCCTCTGTCCTTTAATCCATACTTCCTGCTATCTGTCCTGTTTTCAAGAGTCAGCTCCTTTTCCACCACCTCCAGGAAGCCTTCCCAGATTGTGGCTGACTCTTCCAAGAGTGTCCAGCACTCTTCTCTGGTTTTGCCATCATCTATGCTATAAGCTCTGAGTGCTTCAGGATCCTGTGTTTAGAGTACAAGTCTAGTCCCTGAGGCACACTCTATTTCATGTGTTTGCGACCTCTCCCTGTTCCTTCCCATTCATTTGCTTATCCTCTCTTTCATTCACTCAGTCATTCATTCAACAAGATAATCAATGAGTTTTCTAGATCCCAGAGAGCCCCCAGGAATCCTGCCAAAGGGCACAGAAAGACCAGTGCCAGAGACTTGGGGTCAGGCAGACCTAGGTTCCAGAGCGCTTCTCCATACCAGCACGGGCTCACACACCTCCAATGCACAGGGACATTCGAGAAGCAGAGGGAGGGCTGAGAGCTGCGGCTCTGCAGGCTGCAGGGAGCGCCATCCGGGCTCTGCCGCCGCCCACCTGCACAAGTCACTGCACCAGTCGAGGCCCCAAGTCTCTCGGCATGAGGACCGGATGACGAACGCGTCATTCCACAGAGTGACTGTGAGGACCTAATTTTTCACTAGACAATTTTTAGTGCCTGGGGCTCTCTCTGCTAAGAACCACGAAAGGTTGGGTGTAATTCTCGTGGAGAACCCAGAGTGGAATCGCAACCCACCATCCATGGCAACCACTGTGTTTTGGGTTGTCCTTCCTGGCTGGTGTCGCATTTGCAAAACATATGTATGTACATATGCAAAACTGGTGTATGATTTTGACGTAAACATAAACACTGTCTGCTACATCCTTTTCATTTTTCTCAGCTGAAGATGTATTTTGAGGCTCTTCTCTCACCAGCTCAAGGACATTAAGCTCCTCTCTTCTGCACTATGCCCGTCCTCTGGCAGGGGCTCCCCACCATAGAGTTCTCACTCCCCTGTGCATGGCCATTTAGGTTATTTCTCGTTTCTTTGCCAGCACAAACATCTGTGCGAAATGTCCTTTCACATGCCAGCTCGAAGCTCGCGTGCACCTAATTCTCTAGACTAGAACAGAATTGCTGAGGTGGTGGGCAGCACACTTTTATTCAGGTACAACCACATTTCCTTGTGAGGTGTCTCCTGGGTCATGCTTCTTCCCTGATGTAGTTCCTGTCATCACCTGTAGGGGCAGCACTATGTCCTCTGGGCCTACAGACACCCGGAACCCCCCTGACGCCCTGGATGGGTCTGGGTGGGACTTGACAATTGTTTTCTCCCAAAGCAGCCCTGGCTCTGATGCAGGGATCCACCCTTGCATACTTTTTTCCACTGACTCTAGAAACTCAGTTTGGTCAATCCTGGCTCTATCTCCGACTTCATCTGAGACTACATCTTGGGCCCTAACATTGCAAAGCACCAGAATGAAAAGGGTAGGCTGGCTAGTGGTATCTTAGGGTGGGCCTTTTCCCCTGCAGGAAGTACATTTGCTAGAAGGCCATTCCCAAACTATCTTCTACCCTTTCCTGGCTGTGAGATTTTAGACAAGTTCCTTAACCTCTCTGGGCCTCAGTTGTCTGGCTTATGAAATGGACTGATACGATAACATACGCAAAGAATCTTGCACTGGGCCTGACCCACAGGAGGTGCTCGACAAACAGTGGGTAATGTTAGTCATTGCAATATCACGATGATTTCTGTAATTTTTTTTATAAAACTTTTTAAAGAGGTTTTTTTGCCTTAGGGTGCATGTGCTCGCTGGGGGGAGAGAGAGAGGGACAGAGACAGTGAGAGGGAAAGTGAAAATCACACCCCCCCAGGGGAGATGGCCACTCCACAATCCCTTCTCTCCATTCTCTTCCTGAGTTCCTGGGCACATACGCACTCACGCCCACCCTGAGTTTCAAGCTACCGGCTCTGGGACTTGAACCGTAGTCCAGCGATATAACTGCTATGTCATCTGCTAGCTCTGATGAGCATATGTTTTATTCCTCCCATTGCACAGATGAGGAAAGAGACTCCAGGTGGGGAAGGATCTCATGCAAAGTTGCGAAGAGGATAAGGGGGAGGGCAGGAACATAAATCTGAACTCTCCAAACTCACGCTCCTCTCCCCCTTTTACGGGTTGTTCAAGAGGGTTGTGGGACCAGCAGGTGGCGAGGTGGTTAAGGCGCTGGACACTCCCACATGGCTGACCAGGGTTCAGGTCCTGAATCTGGTGGCTTGTTTTCTCACTTCCTCTCTCTCTCACTCTCACCCTCTGTCTCTCTCTGGTCAAAATAAAATAATAATAATAATAAATGAATGAATAAATAAAATAAATAATTATTTAAAAAAAAAAAAAAAAAGAGGGTTCAGGTGACACCAGGCCAAGGGGATGTGGGACTGACAGGCTACAGACAATTAAGAGCCCCTCAAATGCGAACCCTGAGCAGGTGCCTGGGGTTTTCCAGCCACACAGACTGGAAAGACCCTCCCCACCCAGCCCTGCTTTGATGGAGGACAGAAATCAGGGGTGTGGCCTCTCTGCCCAGTGGCATATTTCAATGTCACGGAAAGCGCAGCCCTAATTAGCACTGTCTTCAGAACTCCTTCCATCTGCACCACTTCATCTGTGTTAATTACCTCTTACAGGGTCCACTAACCACGGCGTTTCCCAGTCTCCTTTCTCCCCGCAAGACCGTCTCTGCAGAGCACTCAGAGGGTCCTATTCAAATATATGTAGACCCTGTCCCCAAGCTGTCCTCACTGTTCTGATGGAAATGCAACCTCCACGCAGTGCATCTCAGGCCTGCGTGGCTGGCCCTGATGCCCGGCCAGCCCCATCTCCTGCTCCTGCCACCTGAGCTTTCTTACAGTATCAAGTACTCCGAGCTCTTTCCACTCCAGGCCTTTGCACGTGCTGCTCGCTCTCCTGAAAGTACACATGTTTACAGATTCAAGTGACTCTTCCATCCACACCGCTCTCAGTAAGATTGGGAAGGCAAGGAATTCTTCTAGCTTACCCATGTACCAGTAAGGAGAAAACATTGGAGATGGTAAGCCATTTCACATAAAACAAGAGAGAGTAGACAAAATGCAAGGGTGCCTTCCCCTTGCACTTGGCCACCAACGGAACCAATGCCTTCTCCAGGAGAATGAAATAATCCACTGGTTTCTCCTTTTGCCTTGATTACTAGGAAGCTCCCAATTCAATTTAAAAGTAAAATACTGTTCCTACCAAAGGCTATTTTTTTCTTTCTCTCTACCTATCTCCAATATAATTTCTGATCCTCTGCCTTTTTAATATGCTTTTCAGGTGAAGTCACTCAATTATTCTGACGTAAGTGGAGATATTAATTATAAACATATTAACAAATAAATAAATGAAATATAGTGAGTTTAAAAAAGGTTGTTAAATCACACCAGTCACGGAGCCAGCAGGTGGCATAGTGGTTAAGGTACTGGATTCCCACATTGTCGACCCCAGTTTGAGTCCCAGACCCAGTGGCTTGACACTCAAGCCAGGCACGTGTACATGCATGCCCAAAGTCCAAAAGGAGAATGGGGTAGAAGGGATTTTGGCATGAACACAAGCACCCTATAGCAAAAATCTCTCTCTCAAAAAAAAATTCACACCAGTCACAGGTAGGTGCTCAACTGAAAACTGCCAGATGGATTAATAAATGCTACAGTCCAAGCACACTTCTAGGATTAGACACCTCTTCCACACAGTTGGAGGCAAAGATTCTTTTCTCAGATGCTTAAGCAATGACTCTGCTTTCTCTTCCTACCTCCCTCCCTCTCCTCCCCCAGAAAGCTTTCCAGCTGCTGAGTTTGACCTAAGAATGAATGCATGTCATTTGGAAACACTCCCTTAAGTGAAAGTCTCATTTGGAAACACTCCCTTAAATGAAAGCCCCAAATATTTATTTATGTATATTGCCAGAGGACACAGGAGCTCATTAGAGAGAAATGGAGAGACAGAGACTGAGAGGGAGGGTAAGAAAGACCCCTCCCACCCCCAGTAGGGAATGGTCATGCCACAGTCCCGTGCCCTCAATTTCTACACCCCGCGAGGATTTCGATCACACGTGCACATGCACACACAATGATGGGTGTGTTTTCAGGCTGCTGGGCCAGGATGTGAACTGCGGTCCACCATGTGGAATCCAGCTCCCTAACCACGAGGTTACAGGGCTATTATTTCTATGATGTATTCCTTAGGAATGATGCCATAACCAGGTAGCGGTGTGATAAGAAATCACTATTTCTCAAAGAGCCATGGCTGCACAGCAGCATCCCAAACATCTGTGTGCCCGTTGGGGGCCAGGACCTGGGGCCACCATGCCGGGATGTGGGCCATTTCTTCTGGCTCTGTAGAGACACCTTGCTCCCTGGAACTCCTGCATCCCTCGGGAACACAGGTGGACCACAGAGCATCCCTGAAAGCCCATCAAAGACCCCTTCTTGACGCACAGATCAACATAAGGATCATGAAACGACACAGCAACATATGTCAAACAGACATGCAAGGAAGCAGACGGTTCAATATGTGATACACAGGAGAGGGCCAAGGAATGAACGATGACGGCTTGGGGCTGGCAAGGTGGGTCTCTTCTTTCCTTTTAATAATTTTCTTTAATGTTATTAATATTGAAATCTGCCTTTAATCTGGGTCTCACAAAGTAGTTTTTAAAAAACTGGGCTGAGGGGACTAGCAGATGGCTTAATGGTTATGTTGGTGGACTCCCAGGTAGTCAACCATGGTTCGAGTCCTGGACCAGGTGGCTTAACACTCATGTTAAGGGTGTGCGTGTGCGTGTGCGTGTGTGCCCAAGATCCCGAGAGGAGAATGGAGGAGAAGGGATTGCTGCGTGGCCATCCACCCTGGGGGTGAATTCTCACTTTCTGTCTCTCTGTCTCTTTCTGTCTCTCTGGCGAGTGCACGTGCCCTATAGCAAAACTCTCTGTAAAAACAACAGCAACAACAAAATCTGGGCTGGGAGTCAGCAGGTGGAATGGTGGTTAAGGCACTGGACTCCCACATGGCCAGCTGCAGTTTGAGTCTCAGACCTGGCAGGTTGCTTTCTCACTTTCTCTCTCTCTTTCTCTGACTCACTCGGTGAGCATATATGGCCTATTGCAAAGTTTAAAAATAATAATAATACAAAATAAGATAAAAATAAATAAATAATTTTTAAAACGGAGCTGGTCCTACAGCCTAATGGGTAAGGGATCTGGATCCTACATGGCTAGTCTGGGTTCAAATTCCATCCCAGCAGCTTGAAAAACACAGTGGGCACTGAACCCCCATTGGATAGAGAAATGGAGACGGGACTGTGGTATGACCACAACCCACTAGGGGTTGCTTTCTCCCTCTCTGTCGCTCTCTGGCAAGCGCATGTGTACTCTCTCAATTAAAAAATAAATAAATAAATAACCAATGCTTTATTTCCTCTACCCTTCTTTATCAGTTTGACCTTCTCCAGGGACTCAGTGTGGAGATGTGGAAGGAAAGCTTTGCTCCCCCATCCTGAGAACTCTGGGACCCCAGAGGCTGGAACAGGGACCTGACATTTTAAAACCTAGATCTCCATCATCATTGCTCCTTAATGTCTCCAGGAGTTAAGGCTGTGTGCAAAGGAAAAAGCACGGACCATCAAAGAAAGGAAAAAACTCTTGACCTTGGGGATAATACCATAAGAAATTTGTAAGAACACGGCAGATACAGTGACCACCTTTTTGCAAAACAACTCACAAGACAAGGACAGAGCAGAGTCCAGAATGATATTGATTCCTTTTTAATGCAATTCTTCAATTATCCAAGAAGCCTGGCTTTTAGTCTTTTGTAATTTAAGTGAATGGCTTATAAAGGTTCTTCTAAATTTTCTCTCTTTATTCTTTTTCTTTTATTTAAGGAAGAACTAACAAGATTCGAGGAGTCATAAATATAATCAGCCAGGATGAGCCTCAGTGGGTTTGCAATGGAGTGTTTCGTGGTCTAGGACTGGTGGCCAGAGCACACAGATCCACCAGGAATATTGGTATATATCAATATCATTTTCTCGGTCCATGAACAGATACATTGATGAAGTTTATTCTCCTCCCAGACTCTTTATATCCCTGTCCCTCAACTTTCTGGCTGTTCTCAGTTGGAAAGGGGATGAGTTTCCAATTTAAATAAACCTCAGACTGAAAACATCCTGAATTTGAGGGGAGTGAATCAACTACTTCTAAAAACCTATTTGGAAGATATCACAAAGAAAAAGACTCATAGATTCTATGACATCAAAATATAATCTCTTGATTTTTGTTTTGTTTTCTTTTTTATTTTTTTTCTTTTATAAGGTATGTGCACTTGCCAGAGACAGAAAGAGACAGAAAGAGGGAAACTGAGAAATCACCCCCCAGAGGGGATGGCCACATGCGATTCCTTCTCCTCCCTTCTCCTCCTGAGAACTTGGGCATGCACGCAAACGTGTCTGGCATGATTTTCTGACCACCAGGTCCAGGACTTGAACAGCAGTTGGTCATGTGGGAGCCCAGGACCATAACCACTGTGCCACTTGCTGGCCCCTGTTTGTTGTTTTCAAGCTGCTAGAGGGTGTGTGCACTCCCCAGAGAAAGAAAATAGAAGAAGAAAGAAGGAAAAAAACAGGAGGGATCTGGATCCTGCACAGAGAAAGAAGCAGGGAAAAAAACACCCTCCAATGGAGTGTGGTCGTGCCACAATCTCTCCTCCATTTCTCCACCATGTCAGGATTTGGGGCACACATGTACATATGACAGGCATGTTTTTCAAGCCATCAGAGCAGTCAGCCATGTGAAATCTGGCTTCTCTTAACCGTTAGGCTATGGGGCCAACCAACCTTGTGATTCAGTGGGCACAGGAGGCCCCGTGCAGTGGAGCAGCTCTACAACACTGGAAGCCATAGGGAAAGTTGGAGTTCAGTTTCCCGGTGTCTCGGTGCACACTGGCCACACATGCACCAGTGATCCTGGCTGGCTGGGAGGGCTGGTGGCAAATCACAGTGTGAGACCCTATTAAGGGTACCTGTCTCTCTCTC
Source organism: Tupaia tana (assembly GCA_026018925.1). NCBI lineage: Eukaryota > Metazoa > Chordata > Mammalia > Scandentia > Tupaiidae > Tupaia > Tupaia tana. Next base: position 86,627,987 of record JAKSZU010000013.1, read on the forward strand.
TCTCTCATGAAGTAAATAAACTAATAAACTTTTTTTTTTTTTATTTTGAGAGAGAGGCTTTTGCTATAGGGCACATGCACTTGCCAGAAAGACAGAAAGTGAGAAATCACCCCCTGGGGGGATGGCCACATCGCAATCCCTTCTCTTCCATTCTCTTCTAGGGATTTTGGGCATACACACACACACACATACTCCTGGCATGAGTTTTAAGTCGCTGGGTCTGGGACTCAAATTGCAGTCGACTACGTGGGAGTCTAGCAACGTAACCATTACACCACCTGCAGGTCCAAATAAACTAATACACTTAGTTTATAAAGGGCATAGGAGCTTCCGTGGCCTCGCTTCCAAGGTGACAAAGAAGGAACAGCTGTGCCTGAAAGGTTCCGTGCGGCCTGTCCGCTGCAGCAACTGCGACCAGCGGGTATGCGAGGACCAGCTTTTAAGAAGTTTGACTTTCGAGGACCAGCAGATGGTGTAATGGTTATGTCATTGGACTCCCATATACTTGACCACAGTGCAAGTCCCACACCTGGCGGCTTGGGACTCATGCCGGGTACGTGTGCGTGCGTACCCAAAATCCTGAGAAGAGAATGAAGGCGAAGGAATTAGGGCACGGCCATCCCCTCTGGGGGATGATTTCTCACTTTCTCTCTGTCTGTCCAGCAAGCGTACATGCTCTACAGTAAAAATCTCTAAAAAACTTAAAAAAAATTTTCAGCATTAACATAGTGGGCAGAAAATGAGTAATTTCATATTCTGCTAATGTTGGTAGGAGGAGACTATAAAATAAAAAATAAAAAAAAAGTCCCAAGAGCAGTTTGGTAACAGTTGTCAAAAACCTTAAAATTATGCCTCTCCCCTAAGCCAATGCCTCCTCTAGAAAGACAGCCCAAGGAATTATTTGCACTATGCTTAAAGATGCATGTGCAAGGATGCCTAAAGCAGCAATATGGATAATATTTTTAAAAACAAACCATCCAACAAGAAATTAGTTAAATACATCAGGTACCTCCTAGCTATGATGAAAAAGGCAATCATTAAAAGTCATGTTCTGGAAACATTTCTCAACGTGGGCAAACAGTCATGACACATCGCTTGGTGGAGAAGCAGCCTGGAGAACTCCGGTCAGAATGGCAGTTTCGTGGAGAATTCCCAGTGAGAACCCACACACAGAAGCACCTGGGTACTGGGAAGACAGGCAGGAAACGGTCAAGAGTGATGACCTCTGGGTAGATGGATGGATGGGATTGTCAATGATTTCTCGTTTCTTCTTCTGTGTTTTCCTGGCCTTTCCCATTTTTTAAAATTGAGCCCATATATATTTAGGTCATTAAAGAAAAGATGGGCCAGCTCTGAAGCCTAGTGGTTAGGACAGCCAGATGCCACATGGCTTACCCCATGATTTACATCTTAGATCCCGTGGCTTGAAAAACATGCCGGGCACGTGTCTGCATGCTCCAAATCCCAAAAGGATGGAGAGTCAGAGGAGAAGGGATGGCAGTGTGACCATTTCCCATGGGGGAAGGTGCTTTCTCCCTCTCCCTTTCTGTCTGTCTGTCTCTGGCAAGTACACACACACTCGGGCAAATAAAAGAAAAACAGACATACTCACATGCTTACTTTACTGTCAGAGTAGGCAAATTCTTCTATTCCTTACATTTCCCCTGAACCACACAAAATGGCCCTGGTCCGGTTTGTGACAGGGTCAATGGCCACCAGCCTTTTACACGAGGCCCAGGAGAGACCAGGCTGTCATCCTTCCAGCTTTCTGATCCCACTCTCACTGTGGTGCAGACCCGTCCAGAGCCCCCCCGCCCCCTTCCATGAGATCATTTCACGAGTTATTAGCTTCTACTAATGAGGTGGAATTAAGGTCACAGTTATCTATTAGGGATTTCCACAACATACAGAACACGGACCTTCAGCACGTGCTAGGAGAGGTCACGGAGAGGGGAAGGGAATAAAAAGGAACAAACGCCCAGTGCCGTCCCTGTCCCTGAAGTCTCAACAGTGCAATGTACAGAGCTTGCCCAGGAAAGGACAAGGAGTTCACAGTCTGGGTTTTCTGGTTCCTCGTGGTTTTCCCATCTAATGGCTACAAAGCCATTTCCATAAGGAAAACAGTTGGGGAATGAGACATTCATCGAACTGCTCTTGGCAGTGTGAGGCTGGACACCTGGCTTCTCTGTTAGCAGCAGCCAAGAGCCGTAGCATGAGCATGCGCTTTGGAGACAGAAAGACCTGGGTTCAAATCCTCATCCTGCCATTTCCAAGCCTGTGTATTTATGGCTGGTCCTCTCCTCTCAAGCCTGTTCCCCTCCTGCGAGAGTGCCGAAGAGTCTGTGGCAGACACACGTGAGACCTAGCAGAGCTCACAACGGCCCACAGGCTCTCAAAGTGGTGACCTTAGTCTTTGAAGACTTCATAGAGAAATGGAACCAAAGTACAAGTTTAGTTGGTGCAAAAATGTACAATCCATGCGTAGTTTTTTTTTTTTTTTTTTTTTTTGGAGAGGTTTTCGCTATAGGGCATGTGCACTCGCCAGACAGACAGAGAGAGACAGAGAGACAGAAAGTGAGAAATCACCCCCCAGAGGGGATGGTCACACCGCAATCCCTTCTCCTCCATTCTCCTCTCGGGATCTTGGGCACGCACACACATGTGCCCGGCGTGAGTTTTAAGCCACCAGGTCCAGGATGCGAACTGCGGTCGACTACGTGGGAGTCCAGTGACATAGCCATTACGCTAACTGCTGGTTCCCATGCGTAGTTTTTTCATAGTATGCATTTTTTTCATGAACTTTCTGAACTAAATACTGTGACCACTTCGTGTGTATTACCTGTCTTACAGGTGATGCCAGGGGAGCATCATCTGACAGGAATACGGATCCTGGGGTCGGCAGGTGGTGTTGTGGTGAAGGCCCTGGACTCCCACATGGTTGACTGCCATTTTGAGTTCCAGACTCAGTGGTTTGAAACTCATGCTGGGCACTTCTGCGTGCCCCAAATCCTAGAAGGAGAATAGAGGGAAAGGGACTGCAGCATGACCATCCCTGCTAGGGGGTAGTTTCTTACTTTTTCTCTCTGTCTCTGTGTCTCCAATGAGCGGAAGCTCCCTATAGCAAAAATCTCTCTTAAAAAAAAAAAAAGGAATACGGATCCCGACAGCAGTCTGAACATAGTGGGTGATCAACAAATGTTCAGACCAATGGGCGCACCCAGAGCTTTAATATCAATACGCCATCTGCATGGCCACCAGGGCCCCCATTTCAGAATTTCAGAGCCGAGGAACCTGGACAGAGAAGGTGAGCAGCTCGCCAGCTTTTTCACTATTATTCCCCTCACACTTGTACTGAAGAGGAAGCTGAGAATCAGGGAGGTTAAGAAGCTCGCTGAAGGCCCCACAACGAGCCACGAAGTCACAGAGCCAAGCTTGGAAAGCCAGTGTCTGGCTCCTGGGGTAAGGCTCAAGCACAGTGGATGTCACCCTCCTCAGCTCCCCAAGACACGAGCCCTCAACCAACAAAACCTAGGTTTACATTCTGGCTCTCTCACTTTCTGTCTTTGTGACAACAGGCGAGCGACAAGTTCTGTAGTTGTGCAAAATGAAGAGAGAAGAGGGGTACCTTCCTTGGGGTTCCTATGGTTGCTGTGAGAGTTGAGTAAGTTCACAACATGCGGGGGGGGGGGGTGTCTTCAGAAAGTTCGTGGAAAATATGTATTATGAAAATGCTATGGGGAACCAGCAGTTAGTGTAATGGCTATGTCACTGGACTCCCACGTAGTTGACCGCGGTTCGCGTCCCGGACCCGGTGGCTTAAAACTCACGCCGGGCGCGTGTGCGTGTGTGCCCAAGATCCCAAGAGGAGAATGGAGGAGAAGGGATTGCGGCGTGACCATCCCCCCCGGGGGGTGATTTCTCACTTTCTGTCTCTATGTCTCTCTCTGTCTGTCTGGCGAGCGCACGCGCCCTATAGCAAAAAAAACCTCTCAAAAAAAAAAAAAAAGAAAATGCTATGCATGGATTTTGGATTCCTTACACTAAAATAAACTTGGACTTTAATTCCATTTTTTTCAAACCTTATTGAAGCCTCCTCACATAAAGCAGGAGACCAGCTCATTGCAAGCTCTCCACTCAAAGGTTATGGTCAGACACCAAGCACTGTGTTATCTGTGTCTGAAGGAAAAGAAACTGACACACTGAAGGAATGGGGGTAGGAGAGAAGGTCCCCAGGGATGGGGACAGGGGTATAGGCCTACTGGGGACAGTGCACCCAGGCTGGGCCTATCAGGAACCATGGGTAGAATCAGAGCCTTTTTGGGGGGGAGTATATTGCTTGTGTGGCCAAGTATGAACTTTACTGGGGAGCGGCTGAAGAAGAGGACTGTTGGCAGGTGAAATGGAGGCACAGGCAGCTGGAACACTCGGCCTCTGCCCTCCAGGTTCCTGGCCCCAGCGCTGGGCTCCAGGCTGGGCATGGCGTGCTCAGACACCAGCAGAGCGGCCAGGAGACCACCGCGGTTCTGCAGGGGTGCATGCGGGGAGCAGTGAGGTCCGAGATGTGCAGGGCAGTAGTCAGGCCTGAAAGTCCAGAGTTCCAGAAGTCGGACCTCAAGAGGGCTGGAGCGCTCCTCCGAGGGGAGACCGGAAAAGAAGAGCTGGCTGAGGTTCCTCACTTGGGACGTGTCCACTGTTGGGAGGTGAGAGAAGGCGCCATCAAAGGCTGGAGATGAGCCAGGTCTTCCAGGGCAAAGAAAGGTTATTCTTCACACCACGGAGGAGCGCGATGTGTGAATGAACAATAAACAGAAACACCCACGGTAGGCACGGGTCCTGTTCCGAGATAAGGCGAGGGGATGGGAGATACAGACATGTGAGGGGGCAGAAGCAGGCATATGGGGGCAAACTCTGCATGCTGATCTTCACAGCAGACTTAAAATCTTACTGTCATAAGGACTCTTGGAGGAGGATGAGGGCTCCAGAGAGTTGAGGAAAATCTGGGAAAGGACTGGGGCTGGGGCTCCCCAAAGAGAAAGGTGAGGGAGGCAGAAGGAGCAACGTGAAGACAAGGCAAAGGTCACGTTGGTTCCAGACACACCAAGGTTGCCCCTCCTCCATCTGGATCCAGGAGGGTGGAACCGTCAGAAGGAAGACCCTGCCCCACTATTGAGGGGAAGCCCCCTAACTACATGGGAGGTTAGCTTCTGAAAACCGGACCACTTCGTTTCCTTTTCTTTTTTCTTTCCTTTTCTTCTCTCTTCTTTTTATCAGGAATCTCTTAATGCAGCTTAGCACAGCATCTTAGATGAGGTTCAAATAAATTACATAGGGCTTCTTTTAATAAGTGCAGAAGCCTATGTTAACAAACCCCCACTCTCACTGCATTAATTGCTTTAATGGCTCTGGAAACAGCCACCCCATCTCCCGCCTCATCCGGGTCTCAGGGGAGCCCGTGAGGGAAGGAGGTGGGGACCAAGGTTAGGGAGGCAGCTGATCCAAAGGACAATGCTGTCCCACTCTGAGCCTCTACGCCTGCCTCTGTCCTATTCGCTTGCCCACACTTTTTCAAGGCATCATAGAAAATCGGAAGGCAGGTGGGGACACTCGGTTCTATTCACCACTGGGCTTTATTACTGCTGTAGAGTGAAAATACAGGTGCCAAAAGCCAGATAGGAGCAATTACATCTTGAAAGAAACTCTGTCCACGTGGGAATATTGACAACACTTAGCAAATGATTCTGCAATTCAAACAGCTACAATGGATCACGCAGGCCCTGAGTCCTGGTATTTTGCTCTAATGACAAAAAAAAAAGAAAAAGAAAAAGAAAAACAAAACTCTGAACGGGGACAACAGAAGGCTTTTCAAAGCCAAGCAAATGCAGTCGATATCATTTTTCATCACAATGTTTGCAGCGGGATTTCCACAGCCATATTTTTCAAACTTCCGATGTGCAAAGATGACAGCGACCTTTTGGGAGGACAATGGCCAGTGTAATGGTGGGGACGCCGGAGTCACAGAGAGGCGAGGGACCCAAGGCACAGCCCAGCAGCACTGTCAGATGAACGTGGTCCACCTCCAGACTCCACCTTTCCCCTCTTAGGAGCAGACCCGCCTTCTTGGATTTCCAGTGTACCATCTGACCCCGCACACCTGGAACCTTGCTCCAAAATAGCTATGACGAGGACAGGGTAGGTCCACTTCTCTGCCCCAGTCTTTTTTTTTTTTTTTTCTCTTTTTAGAGAGATTTTTGTCACAGGGCGCGTGCATTTACCAGAGAAACAGAAAGCAAGAAATCACCTCTGGGGGGATGGCTATGCTGAATCCCCTCTCCTCCATATTCCTCCTGGGATTATGGGCACGCACACACATGCACCCTTTGTGAGCGTTAAGTTACCGGGTCCAGGACTCAAACAGCAGTCGACTATGTGGGAGTCCAGCGATGTAACCAGTATGCCATCTGCTGGTCCCTCACGTCTTTAAGTGGATAAACGTTGGGCGTGGGGGACCTAAAGGCAGGCCGTGCTTCCTGGATCTGAGCGTGGTGAAGACTTCCTTAGGGATGGGCTAGCCCGTAGCCTAGTGACTGCGGGAGCCAGACCCCACACGGCCAATGTGTTTGAATCCCAAATCTGGCAGCCTGAAAAAGGCAAGGGGGGGGACCAGCAGTTAGTGTAATGGCTATGTCGCTGGACTCCCATGTAGTCAACCGCGGTTTGCGTCCCGGACCCGGTGGCTTAAACTCACGCCGGGCGCGTGTGCGTGTGTGCCCAAGATCCCAAGAGGAGAACGGAGGAGAAGGGATTGCGGCGTGACCATTCCCCCTGGGGGGTGATTTCTCGCTCTCTGTCTCTATGTCTCTCTCTGTCTGTCTGGCGAGCGCACGCGCCCTATAGCGAAAATCTCTCAAAAAAAAAAAAAAAAAAAAGGCAAGGGGCACATGTGCGTGTGTAACCACAAGAAATGGAGGAGAAGGGACTGTAGCCTGACCACATCCCCTAGGGTGTGTTTGCTTCTTCTCCCTCTTTCTGGCTAGTGCAACATCCCCTGACAAATTGAAAAAAAACTTGTCTAGAAAATTTGTTCACTCTTGAGCAAACTAACATTTGTGAATCATTTCTTCTAAGACCCCGGTGCCTGGGTTTTAGCCACACCCTTTTCGATGTCACTTTACTAGGTTCCTCTCTCCAGCCTGCAGCTCTAGAAACCAGGAAAGAAGACATCTGGGACCTGTTCATGGAAGGCTGCTGTACCTGCTTCGCATTCAGCTGAGGGAGGCTGATATTATGGAACTCAGGTAGAGCGGAAAAATAACTAGGGAACCGGCTGCCAGCCGAAGCAAAGCCACCGCCAATTTAGCAGAAGGAACACCAATTCTCCAAGGGGAAGGAGGCAAAAGTGTCAGGCTGGAAAAGGAGGAAAAAATAAATCCATTTATGCATTCTCCGAAGAGAATAAAGCAGCCTTTCAATATACGTGTGATTACTGGGGGCTTGGTCTTCATCTGAAGCATCCTTGGGGCTTTTTGAAACCTGAACTTCTTCCTTCCTTCCTTCCTTCCTTCCTTCCTTCCTTCCTTCCTTCCTTTTTTTAAAGCACAAAGCCAGAAGATATATCTCACCCAAAATTGTTCATTGATTGCTTCGGAATGCATAAATGATGCTATTTTGGAATCACAGACACAATCAGGCTACTGAAATAACCCACTTCTGGGAATGGGGTTTTCAAATTAAGAGCAAAGTGACAAATTATCTAGCAGGGGGCTGGGGGATCCTGGAGGGTGACTGTGGGCTGCAGAGGAAGGGCAAAGCTACTGCCCACCCAAGCCCAGAGCACATTTTTTTAAAATAAAGATTTATTTATTTTTAATTTTATTTATTATCATTATTCTTCCATTTTGACCAGAGAGACAGACAGAGAGAAAGAGAGAGTGAGAAAGCAAGCCACCGGGTCCGGGACTTGAACCACAGTCGGTCATATGGGAATCCAGCACCTCAACCACCATGGCACCCACTGGCCCCCCAGAGCACATTTTTTAAAAGGTCTATCACCAAAACAGTTGAAGAATGTTTCGTGTTTTCAGACCTAGTAAACTCATTTGAACCTCACAGCCATCCCCAAGAGGAGGCAGGTGGGAGGAGGCTGTGCCCATTTAGCAGTGTACAAGACTGAGGTTCGGGAGGTTGTGTAACTGCTCAGGGCTGCACAGCCTGCTCTGTGGTATAGCACATGCCCGAGCCCGTGGCTTCCCTCAGCTTCTCTAGCCAGCACCCACCATGCTGCCACATACTGGCAACCAAGGGGCCCTCCACTCAGCAGAGTGGAAAGAGGAGCAAGATCATCCCACTTATTTGATAATGATCCATTCATTTATTAAAGTACCTACTGTGTGCCCGGAGCTGGGGTCTGTGGCAGCAAAGGCAGATTGAATCTCAGTCCTTATAGAACTTACTTGGGGGAGGCAGATGATAAACAAATGGAAAGAAACACCCTTTAGTAGAGCCAAGTGCGCTAAAGGAACTGCAAGCTGGGCAAGGGGCTGGGCACGGGGCTTGGAGGTGCTGCTCTGGAGAGTGTGGCCAGGATGTGAAGACATGAGGAAGTCGTGGTACTTATAATCATGGTGACCTGTGGCCATGAGTGGGTCTGTGCCCTCCCATGACTGCCCAAGGATAAGAGCTGTGTCCTATGCATCCCTGACTTCCAAGTACCAGCTACAGGCTTACGGCATGGTTAGCACTGGTCTGCAGATGTGGGGACAATAGGATGGTGTGGGTCACTTGATGGTAGGTCTCAGACTTCCCACTTAGTAAAACAAAGTCTCTGGGTAGTTCCTCAAAGGCCCCCAGATGCCAGATGAGACTGTAACACATGCTCGCATTCAAGGAGAGGCACTGGCTGGTTTTCCAGAAGGCTGTCTGCTCTTCCTCCTGTCTTCCAGAAGGCTGGCTGCATAACCCTCGGGCTGCATTGCCTTCCACACATGGAGGCCACTGGATTCTTTGTTTTGGGGGGGAGAGGTTTTTCCTATAGGGCATGTGCACTCACCAGAAAGACAGAGAGAGACAGAGAGACATAAAGAGAAATAAACCTCCAGGGAGATGGCCACGCACAATCCTTTCTCCTCCATTCTCCTCTCGGGATCTTGGGTACGCGGGCGTGCACGCACACATGCGCACACGCACCCAGCATGAGTTTAAGCCACTGGGTCCAGGACTCGAACCACGGTCGACTACATGGGAGTCCAGCGACACAGCCATTTCATCAACTGCTGGTCCCGAGGTCACTTGGATTCTATCCCAACAGTGACCATAGGTTTATTAATTTCACCCCCTCTAGGCTGACCCTCCTTGCTTCCTCTGGGGAAGATTAAGTGAAGAGGAGAAGTAAAGCACCTGGCACACAGTAGGTACGCACTAGCCACAGCTTCCTCCTTTCCCAACAGGCTTTCAGCAAAGCACAGTTAAAACACAAGTGTGATGGAAACCGTGGACTCTTGGTGAGCATGAGATGAGAGGAGGTCACTGAGAACAAACGTACCACTCTGATGGGAGCTGTTGGCAATGGGGGCCACCACGCCTCAGTGGGGCAGGGGTATGTGGGATGTCTCTGCACTTCTGCACAATGTTGCTGTGAATCTAAAACATAAAAAGTCTTAAAAGAAACAACAGCCACAAAAAGCCAGGGGCCAGACAGTGGTGTGGCAGTAAAACATGACCCTCTGCAAAGCGGCCCACACAGGAAAATCCCGAGTTCGTCCTCAGAGCCCTCCCTGAGTACTGCAGGCTCACGCATGCCCGGGATCCAGGGCTGGCCGCACTGGAGGAGATGACGACATCGAGACTCTGTTGGGGAACTGTCTCTCATGCTCGCACACTCATGGGAGACATAAATGAATAAAGTTTAAAGAACAAAATAAAAACAGACCACAAGTGCACGGGCCCCGGGGTGCTGCATCTCACAGCTGACACCAGGAATGCACAGGCAAAGAATGGAGAAAGAGTTAGAGCCTCCTCTTCGAACCCCTTCCACCTGCCAGGATGTAAGAGGGAAATGTTGGAGCACGGAAATCTTGAAAAAGCACCCCTACCCTGGGGCACAATTAGAAGTCTGCTTGAGCTCAGAGTTAATATCGGATGCTTGATTGGGAGTTTTTTAAAAAGGAGAAAGATTCCATTTTGAAAGATTTGTATTTCAGCCTCCAGCCATTTAATATTATTCCTTCTAATCAGATTCTCTGGTCCTGACTGGGGACTAGTCTGGGGGTCCCCGAGTAGTGGAGACCAAAGGCTGCCCTTCTAAATCATAAAAGAACCTCACCAGAAAGCCAGTTGGAGCCTAATCCCTAGCGCATGTCTGCTTCAGTGCAAAGCCCTGTGCAGGATGGAGGGGGGATTAGGACTCTAAGGAGACGTCCATGTGCTTCGAGCATGAGCAGACAGGCGCACGTGTGAGGGGCTGCATGCTCTTGACAGGTGCATTTGGCCCGTGCACCGGGCTGACGGCAGGCAGAGGTGGGGAGGAACCACAGGCACAACACCCAATTGGTCAGGGGATCATACTTATCTTTGCAGCTCCATCCAAATGATGACTCTATGGCAGGTAATAAACAACTCTGGGTTTGTCAGCAGAGGGAAACGACAGAAAAACAAGAAGCTAGGCTTGGGGTTTCTCTCGTTCATGCTCTGTTTCAAGGCAGGAGGCAAGCATTTTTCTAGAAAAATATCGAATCTTCAACAAGAAAAGGCATTCTCTCCCACCCTACAAAATACTTCCTCGATTTGAACGGTAAATAAGCAGTTGAAGGAGGATTTTGTCCTTTTCCAGGCATCTTCATTTGCTAAAACCTTGAGTATCAGCTTGAGCCAAATAAATATCCAAGATGACATGAAAGAAAGGGCCCTCTCCGCGCTCACTCATCACATTCTGGATGTGCAGCAAGCAGAAATCTACTCAAATGCACAGTTTATTGAGAGTAAGTTGTGCACATGTTATCGCTGACAGGACTCACAGGACCGAGGGGTGAAGGCAGGCTCAGAGGAAAGTCTGTGCCTGCCTACCCCTGCCTTCCCAATTAGAACACACAAATGACACCAGCAGGAGAAGCTGCATAGCCGATACAAAGCCGTCAGTGGTAATCATTTGTAACATCGGCGGCCCACCCTGTACAATGGGAAAATGACAAGCGTATCGTTTAGAACTTGCCGGACCAAATATAATGTCCGTATGAATACGGATCGAGTCTTCTTGGGTTATTATGCGAAGGAAGGGAAGGTGTGATAACTCTAATGAAATGAAAGGACCAGCAACCGTTTTTAACTTCTGGAATATTTCAAATTCTAATACGCTCCTGGGGGGATGCTGAGACTGTAATGAAGCCGTTTAGTGTTTATTGAGATGAAACACTCTCATACACACACACATCCTAATGGCACCTGGCGTGCCTGTGTTCTGCTACCCACACAACCAGGGGACTCAGAAAGCAAGCGGGTAAGTGAATTTGAGTTGAACGGCACCCAGGACAGTGCTGAGTGTGCCAGAATCCTATTGCTGTTTTCTCATTTACTCTGGAATAGCACCAGGGTTGGTGTTCGTGGGTCAAGAGATAGCAGTCAAGTTCTTGTCAGGACAGTGTGTAACCTATCAATTTCCAGATTTAGTAGGATGCTACAAAACAGTGCCAAGAGCCTCATCTTCCAATCCCTAGCCAACTTTCTCTATGCTGCCATAAACGAAAGCAATTCCAAAAGAACAAGAAAACACCAGATTAGACATCCTAAATGCCTTCTGTGTCTGGACTGAGCTCATCACAGAGTGTCTGAGCTAGAAGGGACCTTGGACAGGGCCCGGGCCCAGCCATCCTGGAAACAGAGAGCAGCAGTGACTTGCCCAAGGTCACACCATGCATCTAGCCTAATGCAGCCTCCTGGGTCTGCAGACTCCTTGGACAGTTGACCAAGCGTGTTGGACTGAAACCCTTTGAAAGGTCTACTTTTTTATTATTATTATGAGTTTGGCTCCTGTTCATTCAAGATAGAGTTTTCAAAAATCAAATGTTTTCAACATAATTGCAAATAGTAAATGGCTTGCCTTTTCTGAACCTGTCGTTGCTGACTTAGCAAAAGGGCTTCAAGAGAGGGAGGGGAGCCCAAGAATTCTCATTGAACTGTGCTGCTAACAATGAATGCTGGATTTTCTGAAAGAGAAGTGGAAAAAAAAAAGCTTGGTCCGCTCAATCCTCTTAAAAAAAAACTGTGACCTTCTTTGATTCATAAAATCTTTTTTTTTTTTTTGGAGAGGTTTTTGCTATAGGGTGCGTGCGCTCACCAGAAAGACAGTGAGAGACAGAGAGACAGAAAGCCAGAAAGCGAGAAATCACCCCCCCAGGGGGGATGGCCACGCCGCAATCCCTTCTCCTCCATTCTCCTCTTGGGATCTTGGGCACGCACGCACACGCGCCCGGTGTGAGTTTATGCCACCGGGTCCGGGACTCGAACTGCAGTCGACTACATGGGAGTCCAGCGACATAGTCATTACACTAACTGCTGGTCCCTGATTCATAAACTCTTAAGTAATTTGGTTTTTTAAATGTATTTTAATGAAAGTTTCTCTTTATCACACACACATATATAATAAGTCTCTCCTTTCAGAAAGTTCAGAGGGTTCCCCTCCCCTTTCTATTGCAGAAGAAAAATAAAGAGTTTAAGATTAAAAAGACATCTTCTACAGAAAAAAGCAGAAAACCGGTCAAATTTGGATGAGAATGAAGTGCAGCTGAGCAGTAATGTGCTTCCACTATAATCACTCCCCTGACGTGATGCCCTGTGGTCCTGTAGTTTGCAAAGAGAGGCACATGTGAAGAAATCCTGGTTAAAGGCAGTGCGTTTCCAGTGGAGAAATGGGGTGGGGGGGGGGCTCTTTGAGCTTGCAGTGAAGGCACTTGACAATCTTGATTATGTAAAAATGTGTCAGTAGCTCTCCAGGTGTTCTTTAAAACTGTCCCTGAAACTGTCAACCCCACCTTGGCCTCAGAGACTAAGTTCCGCCTGCCTCCTCCGTTTTAAATTTCCTCCTGGAGTTAATGTGACACAAAGCAGCATTCATTTTGCCTGTCTTTTCTGGAAGGTCTAAAGGGGTTCCTCCCCAGCAAGTTACACATCTGTATCTGGTGTTAGCCAAGGCAGGAAGTGGGAGCTCTATCTGAGTTAGAGGCCACCTCCAAAAACAAACCGATGAAGAATAACAGTCAGGGCTGAAGAGGCCGTTCAGCTCACGCACACTCCTGAGCCATAGGCGCCTCGGCTTCAAGGACGGTTCTGCCCTTCTCCACGCCTCTTCACCGGCGAGTACTCATTCTCAGGCTCCCAAAACTAAGCCGTGGAGAGCTCGGGTCTTACTCTGGAAGCAACCAGACTAAACAAACGAGCTAAGGCCTGGTGCCACACTGAGTCACAGCTTCCCGGCGCTGTGTAGTCCACGGAGGATCCGGCAGGAGAGGTGGAGGGCGATGAAAGAAATATGGGGGCCGGGAGGGAAGTCCTGCTGGTAAGCTGAAGCTCAGAGCCAAGCAGCTCGACCTTCCTGACATGGCTGAGTCTGGGGTGCAGACTGAAGGGAGAGTCTGTGTTTTTAACGACCAGGTTAACAGAAGGCCTTTCCAAAGTCTATCACCTTGTGATGATTAAGTTACTTGACTCTTTTTAAATTGCCACTAAAATGGAATCCACATTTATAAATAACCATTTGGATCAAATATCTTTACAGCATAAATTTATCATCTGGGCATTCCAGGACCTTTTGGGGCCCAAGTTAATGGACTATTTCCTTAGAAATATGTAGAATGCTAGATAAAAGGGAAAGATGGATGTGGGGGGAGAAGACAGAACTGTTGCATGGAAACCCGCATAGCTGTGTCCGCTGTGCCCCCTCCCCTCAATAAGATAAACCAATCAACTTTTTTTTTTTTTTGGAAGAAACTACGAAGTTTCAAACGCCTCAGGGGCCTCCCCAAAGGTGTCAATGGACTGGCAAGCAAATGAGCGAGGCCAAGGTCAGAGACAGATGGTGGTGTCCCAGAGACACAGCCAGGGAGTTAGCTCACGACTCACCTGGGCACAGGAAGTAGCCCCGGACCTCTGCCCCCTGGGAGTTTCCCAGCAGCCAGTTCAAAACACCCGCGCTCTGGAGGCCCAGGACGCAGGTGCACTGGGGGTACGGGGTCACAGCTACACCTCAGGAAGCACTGCTCTGCAGAAGCAGAGAGTGGATGCTCCTTTTACCCTAAACTCTTTTTTTCCCCCCAAAACTCTTCACACGCAAGGTGGGGGTGGGGGGCAGGGAACACCCGCAAGGGCTCCTTGAATCTACCTTAGGCAACCCATCACCTATTCCAACTGTTTTCAGTAGCCCTAGGCCGTGAGATTAGCGAACAAACGCGACCTTAAACGGTGTGATTAAATCTCTAGAAGCTGTTGTCACAAGGTTATTTTCTCAATTAACACACAAAGTACAAATACTCTCCTGAGGGCTGGGGAATTTACTTTTGACATTCAGACAGGAGGCTCACATCCAGCCAGAGTTAGGGACCATTTATCTGCACCAGCGGCCCCATTTTCCAAGTGGAAAGAAAAGCGGAGGTTCAGGCAGGACGAGTGACTTATTCCAGGATACAAAGCCTGGTCCACAAACAGCATAGTCAGGTCAGGCCAGGGCTCTGAGGATGCCAGACCATCCTCCCCAGGCCACTTAAGCACTAACAAAACTTTCTTTCAGAGGCAAAACGCTACAGAATAATGAGAATAACAATCACAGCAGAGGAAACCTGCTGACTACTAACCACCGACAAGCAGCCACTCCTTTCCTTTGATGCTTGTTGGAATGCACAGCCCTTTACACACTTTGGAGTCCCACATCTGCCTGAGTATTTGACACCATCTCCTGCACCCGCCCCCAGGCTGCACCAAGGCAAGGTCCTGGTCTGTTCTGTGCACGCCTATATCCCCAGGGCCTGGCACCTGTTTGCTCCCTCCACTAGATGTTCCTGTTTAAGAGTGAAGACAAATGGAGCCCAGAAAGGTCAAGTGATTTGGCCGAGGACACACAGCATGAAGCTACTGAAGGAGCTGCAGTCCTCTGCCCCAAACTCTTTCCCCAGACCACAGCCCTACCTTGACGGCCTCCGCGTGGGTCACTCGGGCCAGGGATTTGTCATTGACGCGCAGAATCTGGTCCCCAACCCGCAGCCCTTCCTTCTCTGCCAGGGAGCCTGGCTCCACCAGCGACACGTAGATGCCCACGCCGTGCTCCGAGCCCCCGCGGATGCTGAAGCCCAAGCCCTCGTGAGCTTTGGCGCGCCGCAAGCTCACCAGACGCACTTCCCCCGGCCCCGCGCCGTCGGGGCCACCCCAAGAGGGCTGCCTGTAGGGGGTGGTGGCGGGCAGGTAGAGGCCCTCGGCCGTGTACTGGTCGAAGAGCAGCTGGTCGGAGCGCGGGATGACCAGACGCAGCATGGGCAACAGGCGCCGCTTGACCGGGCTGTCCAGCAGGACGCGCAGGGTGCGCACCAGGTCGAAGACGTTTCGGCGCGCGTGGTACGCGTTCAAGCAGTGCGTGAACTGCTCGCGCTCGGCCTCGCTCAGCAGCGCCGTGAGCGCCTGGTGCAGCTGGCGCACGTTAGCAGACAGCAGCCGCAGCCCGGCGCCCCCGCCGCCGCTCGCCCCGGCCGCCGAGCCCAGCGAGCCGGTGGAGGACGAGCTCACCGACAGGCCGTCCAGCTGCGCGTTCATCTCCCCGCCGAGCCCCTGCCGGACTCGGGGCGCGCGGTGGGGTGCTGCTGCACTCGCGGGCTCGGGCGCGACAGCGGGATCCCGGGAGGGTGTGGAGATCACAGTTGGAGTCTGGTTTGGGGGGAGGCGGGGACCTGGCTCTATTCGCGAGATGCAGAGACGGCGGCTGGAGTCCGGATTTTGGAGAGTGCGGAGACGTCGGCTGGAGTCTGGGTTTTGGGCACCAGAAACAGAGGCTCGATCCTGTGGAATCGCGGAGATCTCTGCCAGAGCCCCAGGGGCGCGAAGGCAGCGAGGGTCGCGAAACCGGAATCCGGGGACTCAGAGACGGCGGCTGAAATCCGGAGGACGCAAAGACGGCTGCGGGATCCTGGGAACCAAGTGTTGGCGGCTGGAGCTGGAGGTCGCGGAGACTGCGGCTGAAATCGGGGGGACGCGGAGAGAGCAGCTACATCCTGGAGGGCACAGAGACCACGGGGAGCAGCAGAGGGTGGACGCAGCAACGCGGACCGCCCCGTCACACTGTGCCCGGGGCTCCCCCAGCCGGGCCGCCGTTCCTCTTGGGCTGGGGGACCCCAAAGTCAGCAGCTGGGGGAGGTGATGGTTCTAGTCCCAGAACCCCTGGGATCGCAGCCGATGGAGCCGCGCGGGCGCCCCGCAGAGGGTGCGAGGCATGTCCGGGGCCGCCTTGGGAGGCAGCAGCCCGGGGACCCCCCGCGCCCCTGCGCCGCCCGGGCGCGAATGGAGCCGCGCGGCCGCGAGCCCAGACTTTGCGAACTGTTGAGTCGCCCGGGGCCGAGTCTTCCAGCTAGTTCCGACGCCGTCGCCGTCGCCAACCCAGCTTGGCCCCGCCCCCTTGTCCCTCCCCCTCTCCCTCCCTCTCCCCCCGCGGGCTCTTCAGGAAATGACGTCCCGCCTCGCGCGCCCGGCGGTTGCCTGGAGACGAGGTGAAACAGTCCAGCCCCAGGAAAGAGAGGGGTGAAAATGAGGGGTCGTAAGTGGGAGGAGTCCTGGAGGCCCTGCTAGGATCCCTAGTCTCCTGCCCCTCCCGCAGGGCAGATGTGATGGCTCAAAAAATGGTCGGGACAGCAGCGTGTGCGCCGGGATCGCTTTGAAGCAATTAGCGGGCTAGCTAATTCGTAATTGTCGGGGAAAAGAGCCAACTTTTTGCTCTTTGCCTCTGAAATACTGAACGATTCAGGTTCGGTTTTCTACTTTAAAACGTTGCGCTCCCCTCTCGCACACGCCCTGACATACAAGTTCTAGTGCTCACGTGATGATTACGGGGCACCTACTGTGTGCATGGGATCAATGCAAGCGCGGGCTGGGCCTGCAGGAACCCTCTCCTGTGTGGGGACAGACCAGGCGGCCTGTCTCCAGTGGCAGAAAGCCGGTTTCAGAAATATGAAGTGTACCCAGCACGGTCATGCCCACATGTGTACACACACACACACACGGGTGCATATAGACTAGTGAAATCTGAATAAAGTGGGTGGGGTGTAGCAATACAACGTCCTGGTTGTAATCTTGTTACATCAGGGGAAACTGGGCGAAAAGTCCATGAGATGTCTGCATTCTTTCTTTTTTCTGGGTATTATTTCCTTCTTCCAGGAGCAAGAGAGACGCAGCTAGAGAGGCAGCCGCCCTCAACAAGGTCTTCACACCAGTATCCCCTCCTAGCCTGTCACCCTACCCCCACCACAACTTGCCTTTGGACACACATAGACTCTGCTGTAAGGGTCAACCCGGAACCTTCTCCTAGCCTCACAGACCTTTACATTCTAGCGACACCACTGATGCACCACTTCTTACAAGTGCGTGTGGTTCTACGATAGTCTCAATAGAAATGTGTGTGTGTGTGTGTGTGTGTGTGTGTGTATGATAGAGAGAGAGATAAATGGGCTGTGAAAAAAGTATTCTATGCCCTCCCAACCCAAGACAAAAGTGAAAGATTTCCTGAGTGTCTCTGGTCCCCTCCCCAATAAAACAAATAAAAGTCCTCATGCTTTTATTCAAAGGTAGCTTTCTATGAAACTCTGTAACACCCATACACACACACACACACATACACACACACACCTTATTTACATCTCTGCCATCCCAATTTGCCTCCTTTCTGTAGAGATTTTGCTATAGGGCACATGTGCTCACTGAAAAGACAGAGAGACAGAAAGCAAGACATCGACCACCAGGGAGGGCGTGGGGTGACCATGCCGCAATCCTTCTCCACGTCTGGCATGAGTTTCAATCTTCTGGGTCCAGGACTCAAATCGTGAGAGTCCAGTGACATAACCATTACGACATTTGCTGGTCCCCCCACTGATTTCTATTTGAGAGAGAGGGAGAGGTGGGTCCAGAAGGATGGATCACCCATTTATTCATTCGTTTTCTTATTCACATACTTTTTTCGGTCACTCTCCATTCAGCCTTTTCCAAGCACCTCAGGGAGTCACACTGCAGCAGCAGAGAAAGATTGTGTAAGTGAGTGAACTCGAAACCGGTATAGTAAGTGCTGGAATGGTTGAGGGAGCCATGGTTGAAGGAAGAGAAAGAAGTGAAGACTTTGTGTGTGTGTGTGTGGGGGGGATTTTGCTGTAGGGTATGTGCGCTCCCCGGAAAGACAGAGAGGCAGAAAGCAAGAAATCACCCCCAAGGGGAAATGGCCACTCTGCAATGCCTTCTTCTCCATTCTCCCTCAAGATTTAGGGCATGCACACACATGCTCTTGGCATGAGTTTAAGCCACCAGGTCTGGGACTCGAACCTCTATCGGCTATGTGGGAGTCGAGCGATGTAACCATTATGCCATCTGCTGGTCCCCCAAAAATGAAGACTTTATTAGAAAAATTGGTACCTGAATGAAGGACCCCTAGGAAGTATGAACTTTCTTCTCTGGACCTTGGGGAACTGTGGACAAATTTTCAATACCATTGGCTTCTTGCATTTCCAAAACCCAGGCTAGGAATTAAAGCTATATTTTCCCCAGACATCTTCAATTCTCAGGGCTAACATAGCATAGGAGTAGAATGCAATTCTGTGAAGCTGGCCCACATGGGAAGTTTGGGTTCTCCTCTGGAGAACACCCTGGCCATGCCAGGCACACACACTCCTGAGAGTGGGCTGTCTGAGGCTGGGGTGGATTGCAGCATGGGGACCTGGTTATTGGCCTTTCTTTCTCTCTATGGCTCATGGAAGAATTAAATGTGTGTTTGTGTGTGTGTGTGTGTGTGTGTGTGTGAGAGAGAGAGAGAGAGAGAGAGAGACCTTCAATTCTCCTCTCCATTTCCCTAAAATAGGCTTACATTAACTTAACACTCAATATACATATCTGACATGGTGTCTGAGTAAGATTTTTTTGAATGGCCAGTTAGGCTACCCTTGGACATCTGTCTTACAGCTCAAAGTTCAGCAATTAATGGTGTGTATCCTTATTTCTCCTGCTTAACTGCTCTTGAAGTCATTAATGCAACTAGACCAAGATACTTAAGGGAAAAAAAAATTCATCTCCACACCCCAAATGTATTAATGACATATCTCAAAATGCCACCAAGTAGGGCTTAATTGTATGCTGTTCAGGTTTCTGGCAAATGTATTTCATACTTAGCTCTTACTTAGTTTGTGTTCTAATTATAATTACAGTGATTGGCTTGATAAATGTATCCTGGGAGCTAACATCCCCCCTTCTCCACATTTTATTTCTGTGCAAAGAATGTTTTTGAGAAGGGATTTGGCTTTAGGCAGCAGAAGCCATGTTGCACACAATCTTAGAAAAAGAAACACTTTCTTCTGCAAACATGAGAAACCATCTGGGATGATGTGCTATTGTTTCATTTCATAAGGACAGTTTGGTGGGGGGCAGACCGCGCAAGGGTGTAGAGAGAGCTTGCTGGGGTTTCTTCCATCCATCTTACATAACACCTTAGTATCGGTTTGCATGGTGTACCCTGGGGCCGGAGGCAGTGTGCAAATGTGCGCGAACCTCAAGAATCCTATTTCATGTCTGAAGATGTGTTTGTCTTATTCAGAAATAAGCTCTTGGAAACTCAAGACGCCTGGACTCCTGAGGGCTGCCCTACCTCCAGCCTCTGGGCCTTGAAGGAACCCTGACTGAGCAGCATGGCCTCGGTCGCACAGGGCCCAGCTCCATACTGCCCTCTTCAGAGGGGAAGTGTTATTTTCCCATGGATGTTACAAGCCTCCCTTTGCTCCTTTCACCAAAGCCACTTTAGTTGTTCATTTTTTTCTCCCCAACTCTGGCCGATCAATGCCTTTCCCCTGGGGAATTACCTGGAAACTTGAACACACTGGGGCAATTGCAAAGAGAGGAAAGGAGTTAATCGGGCTGTGCTTAGTGCTAGCACACCTTAGATGTACTTAGAGTGCTTTGTGTTGAACTAACGTGTGTTTTTTGTTTGTTTCTTATGTGTGTGTTTTAACCAAGGGACGCCAACAGGCAGTGTTCCTCACACGGAGGCAGAAAACCATTATTCTGGTCTCACAGTGTCCCTTTAATTAGTCGTATGACTCACAGCAAGTGACTTCACCTCTCACCTGTCAACTGGGGCTTCTAAACCTTCCCTGTTACAACCAGTAACAGCGACGACCTTCATGTTTTATGTCCTGTGCAGAAAATGAAAGCACGTGCAACTCCTAGAGTGTCATGAAGTTGCTTCCCCCCCCCTTTTTTTTTGGTGTGGCAATACAAAGAGCTTTTTTTGGGTCTGTTTCATAGTTATTTGGAGCTTCTCTCCTTATCCACTAGCATGCATCCTTAGAAAGAGCTTAATTTGAGATGCCCTTTTCCACAGGCCATGGAGAAAATATATAGCTAATGTTTATTGAGTGCTGAATATAGCTTTAAACACATATTTTAACTCATCTGATCTTTTTTGAAAGTTATTTATTTAATTGTATTTATTCATTCATTTATTTTAATTTGACCAGAGAAAGACAGATACAGAAAAAGAAGGAAAGTGAGAAAGCAAGCCACCAGGTCCCGGACTCGAACTGTGGTCGGCCATGTGGGAGTGTTCAGCGCCTTAACCACCACACCACCTGCTGTCTCCACTGATTTGATCTTAACTGTACTTTATAAGGGAGAGATCATCATCATCAATTTTTCTGGTGGTCAAACAGACAGGATAGACACACCTAGAAGGGACTCTACCCAAGGTTACCAAAATAGTTCATGGAAGAATCAGGATTTGAACTTAGACAGTCTGACCTCAGAGCCATCCTTTCAACCTCCATGCTGTGCAGTCTTCCAAATGTTTGCTTTAGAGATACTGAACTGTCCCAGCATCTCCGCTGGGACCAGTATGAGGACTTCTCTAGAAAGTTGTGCTGGGAAGCTCAGAGGTTAAAAGCAAGCACGCAGCAATGATTTGGGTGGTATGTTGACATGTGTGGTGAAAAGAAGGAGCAGGAGTTTCGTAAAGAAGACATCCCCGAGAGACAAGGAGATGGAGGGCAACTGAGGACCCTCCAATTCTCAGCCTGGGCACAGGAGGAGGAAGCTCAGAGGTATACTTTGCTCTGTGTCGTAAGAAGCCTTTTCTAGCTCTGTGAGCCCTGGAGAAGGACGTTAGCGACTGAAGTTATCGCTGAGGTCCAGGGCCTGTCTGAACGCTGCCATGTCGGTGGGGATGGTATCAGTAGAAGAGGGAAGCCGTCGCCTCTGTGCCTGGCAGATAATGCAGACAATATTGATGGAAGTGCAGGGAGATAAGAGAGAGGCGACAAAAAAGAGAAAGCACAAAAACATCAGGGAGAGAGGACAGATACAGGAATTTATCTTGCCCTGGCTGTAATCTCTAAAGAGTCTGTTTCATGGTCAAGACTAATCATGTGATGTTTGTGTGAGGAAGAGCGTTAACAAAGAGTTGATCTCTAGGTTCAAATCCCTCCTCTGTATTGGCTACCTCTGTGACCTTGACAAATCATGAAGGATTTTTGCACCTGAGTTCCCTTACCTGGGAAATGAGGACAGTGGCCCTGTCATCAACATTATTGTGAATATTGATTGCGCTCCTGCTTGCCAAGTGTTTATCCCCGTGCCTGGCATATACCAGGCACTCCTGCAATACTTAGCATCCATGTCAGCTACAGTTTTTACTTCCTGGAAGCACCCGAGAGCAGGGGCCTCACTCTTTTACACGTCTGTGTCTGGCATTCAGCCCCAGGATGAGCACATAGTAGGAGCTCAGGAATATTTGTTGAATGACTCCTTAATACCCAACCCCAACCCCCTCAGCCTCCCAGCCCTGTGTAATAGGACAATCTGGGGCCAGAGGTGGTTGTAGTGCTCACAGTCTTGCCTGTAACCAGCGGTGCCTGCCCTAGGTTCTTTCATTATTAGCGAAAAGGAAACTTTACTGGGCCCAACCTGTAGCACAATGATTAAGCACAGTACATTGGGAGCTGGATCCCACATGACCAACAGCAGTTCGAATCCTGATCCCGGTGGCTTGAAAGACACATCAGGACACCCATGCACCTGTGCACCCAAAATCCTAACAGGATGGAAAAATGGAGGAAAAGGATTGTGGTATGATTGCACACCACTGAGGAGTGCTTTCTATCTCTCGCTCTTTCCGATGAGCACATGTGCCTCTGGCAATGAAAGACGACAAAATACAAACAAACAAAAATAATACAAGGAAACCATATTGACCGCTTGCAGAGGGCTAAGCACTTTACAGACTTTGTTTCTCTTAATCCTCACCATTCTAGGAAACAGATCCTGTTGTTACCCCCACTTCACAGATGAGGAAACCAAGTGCCTGGGCTCTGAGCCATTTCCCCAAAATGTGTGCTTCAACTTTACCATACAGTAAGTTGGAATCGATGCTCATTTACCTACTCAGCTTGGGGGAAAAGACTGAACTCTCATGATAGCAAAAGTAAGTTGTAAGGAACCAATTTGCGGGCTGGAAAGAAGCAGAGCAGTGGAAGTGACCTTATCAGGCACGCTGTGCTATAATCCGATCGCTGTGAAGACTGTAAGAGCTCCTTTAATCGGGGGATTACGTGTTGGTTACACTGGAACATTCACTCCAACACCAGCTTCGGTCAGATTAGAGAAGCCCCTAGCGAAAACATCCTGCCATGTTCACATCAGAATGGTTAATGGGACATTCATTCATGCATTCTCTCCGTTCATTCATTCCTCATGCACGCAGTACTTGGCAACTCGATTCTGCCAGACCATATTCCAGGGACGCAGCAGGAGCAAGACCCCCACAGCCTGACCTCCTGGAGCTGACACTTGAGAGCCATCATGTTGTGTGCATCCAACATGATAATGACACCTGAAAAGGAGCTTCACGAGCTGTGAAGCAGGGTTCTAGGCAAGGCTTCCCAGCATGCACCTTCCCTGAGCCTCAGCCCTCATGTCAGCATCACAGCACCGTAGTCAGCACTGCAGATTAACTGGGTTAGATAGTTCCTGGTTAGTAACCTCAGTAGAATTGCATCTTCTCATTGAGCCTCAGTTTCTTCATCCATTTAAAAAAAGAAAAAAAAAAGAGTTGACCCAGTCTCTGTGGTGCAGTTGGTAGCACACCAGACTGTGGAGCTGGAAGCCACATGCTCACCAGGGTTCGAGGCCCTGGCCCTTTTGGCCTGAAAACCTGCATGGTGTACTTGCACAGGATCCTGGCAAGCTGGAAAACTGAGGGGGCGGTGGGGGAAGCTACATTGTGACAAAGCTCTATAGAGGGTACTTCTCTCTTTCTCAAACACCCATGCACTTTATCATGAATTTAAAAAGAGAGAGAGTATTTGCTGGGAGCTGTAAGAAAGGAGTGGTTAGAAGGTTAATAAAGGTGGAGCCAGCAGGTGATGTCGTGGTTAAGGTGTTGGACTCCCACATGGCTGATTGAGGTTCAAGTCCTGGACCTGGTGGCTTGCTTTCTCAATTTCTCTCTCTCTGGTCAAATTGGAGAATAATAATAAATAAAATAAAATAAGTAATTCTTAAAAAAATAAGATTAATAGAGGTAACCCATATGAAGCTTATTGTACAGTGTTTGGGACCAGGGGCATTTCTGGACTGCTTTTAAGAGCTGTGAAGCTTTGAGAAAAATCACTTCTTAGCTTTGCCTATTTATGTAGCTCCAGTCAAACTTTTATTATTCTTATTTTTTCTTCCTTCAATTCACCATCCTATCAGAGTCTTGGGCATGAGCATGTGTAGTGGTGAACTGCTGCTGCAGCTGAGATTTGAACCCCAGATGGCCATGTGGGATCCAGGTTCGTCTGCACAGCAATTAACCATTGGACCACAGGGACATCCCACTTCCTCTCATCAAAACTTTTTCCCTTAGAATAGTAAGGTGTTTGCATAATTGCCTCATTTCTTCATTGACACTCAAAGAAGCTTTTTGGTTTTTGTTTTTAATTTTTTTTTTTTTGGGGGGAGAGGTTTTTGCTATAGGGCATGTGTGCTCTCCAGAAAGACAGAAAGAGAGAGCGAGAGAGCGAGAGAGAGAGAGAGAGAGAGGGAAAGTGAGAAATCATCCCCCAGGGAGGATGACCACACCACAATCCCTTCTCCTCCATTCTCCTCTCAGGATCTTGGGCACGCATGCACATGCACCGGGCATGAGTTTAAGCCACTGGGTCTGGGACTTGAGCTGTGGTCGAATACATGGGAGTCCAGCAACATAGCCATTACACCAACTGCTGGTCCCATGTTTTTAATTTCTGTCTACAGGGGATTCTGAAAACGAGTGCTGTTCTTGGGACCCTCTGTGTACTCAACCAAATCCTTTCTCTCTTTTCCTTAGTTTTCCATTTGTACAACACAGGAGGGGGTAACCTGCAGGCCTGCCCAGCACGCCAAGCATATTGCAGTGTCTGGGACCAAGGGCATCTCTGGGCTGCTTTTAAGAGCTGTGAGGCTTCGAGACAATAGAAATTATTGTTTCTCTGGGAGAAGAGGAGGTGGGGGGCAGGGAAGACAGGGAGAGGTATGGAGAGTTTTCTGGGAGTGCTGAGCTGATGCAGATTTAGAATTCTGTCCCTGGCTCCATGGCGGACAGATAACTCTTCCCCTGACTGGTTCGAGGCTCTCAATGTCTCTGCCTCTGGGTTTCAAATAGCAGCTGATGGTTCTAGCTGCCTCCCAGCTGGTTTGTGATTTTTGCCTTTGCCTTTGACCATCTTCAATGACACTCAGCAGACATTGTTATTACATTTACAGGAGAGTGTACCCAACTACCTGGCAAATTGTGTCAAGGACTCTATAACTGTTACAGAAGGATGCTCGCTCTCTGTATTCTTTGTTCCTGGGAAATTTGATATTTTCATCGACCTTCTATGAAGGTAACAGTAAACGGAATATCCACATCCCATAATACAGAGTGTGTGTGTGTGTGTGTGTGTGTGAAAAGCCAGGTGGAAATGTAAATAGCATATTCATAGTTTTCATTCAACAAGCATTAACTAAATAATTAATAAATTTCAAATTTCACCAGAGAGAGAGAGAGACAGAGAAAGTGAGAAAGCAAGCCGCCAGGTTTGGGACTTGGACCACTGTTAGCCTGTGCGATTCCAGCATCTTAACCACCACGCCAGCTGCCAGCCCTCAACAAGCATTTATTAAATGCTTACTCTGTGCCTGGCACAGAGTAGGGAGAAGGGGGAGCTGAAAGAGCCAAACCCTGGTCTTTGCGCTCATGACTTTCATTTAATTGGGGATAACATATGAAGGGTCTTTCAAAGAGTTCATGGAAGATGCATGTTATGAAAAAAGCTATACATGGATTTTAATTTTTTTTTGCACCAAAATAAACTCGTACTTTAATTGCATTTTTCTAAAAACTCTGTGAATTCTCATCTTATAAAGAATAATACTGGCTATGTGCTATAATCGAGTATATTGTTTATCTATGTGTTGTAACAGAGTTTTACTTACTCAGTAGCTTAAACACACATTTTTTAGAATTTAAATTTAAATTTTTATTTGTTAGAGGGTGCATGTGCATGTGCTTGCCAGAGAGAAAGAAAGAGAAACCAGTGGGGTGTGGTCATGCTGCAACCCCTTTCTTCTACCTCTCCATCCCACTGGGATTTGAGGCACACATACATATGTGCTTGGTATGTTTTTTGAGCTGCTGGAGCCAGGATTTGAACTGCAGTTGGCCACATGGGATCTGGATCCCTACACACAGCACTTAATCACAGAGCAAGAGGGCTGGCCCAACAACATACATTTATTATCCCACAGTTTCCATGAGACAGGAGTCTGGGCATGGTTTAGCTGGGTCCTCTATTTTGGCTGAAATCAAAGTGTGGGCAGGGTCGTGTACAATTGAAAATCTTCAGTGGGAAAGGATCAGCTACCAAGTTCATGCAGGTGATCTCTGTGACACTGTGACAGAGAGTCTCACCTTTTGGCTGGCTGCTGGATGGAAGCCACTCACAATCTTTTGCCAAGTAGCCCACACGTTAGCAGACTTCTTCAAGTCCTGGGGGGAGTCTCTCTCTCGCTCTCTCCCTCTAGTCTGCTAAGATGGTGCCTTACATGACAATGTAATCTCGAAGGAATGGCATCTGATCATCTTTGTCATATACAGTCACCTATTCAATGGAGTGACAACCTCTCATCTTTACTATGCTCTATTGGTTATTTGCAAGTCGCAGATTCTGCCCACATTGAAGGGGAGGAGAATATTCGTGGACATAATTCCAGGGGGAGTCACCCCAGCATGTGTCTGTCACATGGAAGGTGGCGAAGTGTAAAAAGCGCACAGAGGACGAAGCTGTGATTCTTCAGGTGAGGTCAAGAAGACTCTGAGAGAGGGCACCTTAGGAAGATGACCCTTGAATGAGTAGGGGGTCATCAGGTGGGCAAGGTGGGAAGGACACTCAAGGAAGAAGGAACAGCATGGATGAAGACATGGAGGCAAGAAAGAAGTAAGATATCCAGGGGACTTAAGGAATTTCTGCATGATTGGAGGTAGCATGCTGTGAGCTGAACCTGGCTGGAGAGGAGTGGGTAAGGACTGAATCGTGACAAAGACAGGGTGTTGGGCTAAGCAATTTTGACAGCATTCTAAAAGCAACCGAGAGCCATCAATTTGCAAGAGCGAGTTCTGATTTTCTTTGGAGGATCGTCAGGCACCTTCTTTCACAGCTCTCAGAGATTTACAGATGCACTTGTACTCCATAAAGATTCTCCGTGAGTGTGGCACTCTTTCAAGAGTATGATAGACATCAGAGCTTGCTAAAAATATGTCTGAGCCTCCACAGCATGCAAAACCATAGACTGTTTATGTTGGAAGAGACTTTCAGAATCCATACAGGCCAATGACTGCCTTTTCTTCTCACCTTGACTTGGTAGAGATGGGCAAGGTGCAGCGAGCATCAGGTTAGACTGACCTGGGCTCAAATCCTGGTCCTGCAGCTTGCCAGCAGGCAAGACCTTGAACGAGTAACTAACTCTTCTGGTTCTGTTTCCTGAGATAATAAAGGATGCAGTGATGACTACGTGTAGTTATATATGACAAGCATGCCCTTGGCATAAAGTGTATGTATTAGGATTGCCATAACAAAGTCCCACGGATTGGGTGACTTAAACAACAGAAATTTATTCTCTTACAGTTCTGGAGGCTGGAAGTCCAAGATCAAGGTGTCAACAGAATTGGTTCTTTTGAGTCTTCTCTCCTTGGCTCATGGGTGTATCTTCGCCCTCTGTCTTCCCATGGTCTTTCAGGTCTTTCATCTGTGCATTTCCTTTCCTTACGAGTCTTATTGGGTTAAAGCCCACTTTAAGACCTTAATTGCCTTTGCCAAGGCCTTATCTCCAAAAGCAGTTAAGTTCCAAGGTACTGGGAGTCAGGACTTCAACATACGAATTTGGGGGGGCCCGGGAAGAGACATACTTCAATCTCTAATGGTATATTCTCAACTAATATTAGAGACAGCTTCCTCCACCTCCAATTGGTAAAAGTCCTTTTGTCTCATTTCCAGGTATGATTTCTCAGTCTTTCCTATTTTAACTACTCTGTGAGAACCAATTCATCTCATTAATAATCTTCCAGAAAGATGTGTATTCCTTCCTTGCTTGTAAATAACAATAACAGCAGCCATAGCCTAATGTGCTCCTAATACTGCAGAGGTATGTCTGACGAATCAGTTGAATAACCTTTATTTAATGTAATCTGATGGCAGTAATTTTCTGGAACACACCATTACAAGGGAGCAGTGTGATCTCCAGGGCTTTTTGACGCCTAATTAAAAGGCATTGTAGCAAGAAGGAGATTGCAGTTACTTTTAAGAATCACCTTATTTTGATTTTGGAGTTGAAGGAAATGAGGATTTTTTACTGAGCGGTGAGAAGGTTGGGAAAGGCAGCCAGGGGATATGTTGAGAGCCTTCGCTGGTCACATGAAGGTGGCTTTATGCCACTGCTTTTGCTTGTTGGAAAAAGCCAAGGTCATCCCACTGACTGAGAGTCCTCTTTCCTTAGAGGTGATAAGCCCAGAAGCCTGATCTGGGACTCAGATGGTCATTGGCTGAGGATTTTCAGGGAAGATAATCCTTTTTCATTCAGAAGCATCCCCTTATTGAACATGAATTAGGTGCTGCTGAGAGTGGGAATAATAATAAAAATAACTGACATTTGTAAGTATCTCTAAGTTATGAGTTTTTTTTTTTTTTTTTTTTTTTTTTTAGTATTTTTTTTTTTAATTGCTATAAGGCACATGGACGAGAGGGCGTGAGAGAGCGCGAGAGACAAATGAGAATGCATTCCCTGGGGGGATGACCATGCAATCCCTTCTCCTCCGTCCGCCTCTTGGAATTTTGGGCACTCATGCACACTCATGCAGCATTTTCCAAGCCACCACATCTGAAATTCAAACCACATTGTCGGCCATCTGGAATCTAGCCACCGTAACTACCATGCCACTAGCTGGCCCTAAATTATGAGTTCTTCATTTGAGGTTATGGCTTCAGAACACCTGTGAAGTCCTGGGAATTTTGCACAATATTTTTTGCATGTGTGTGTATGAATATTTTACTTTTTAAAAATGTGTTGGCTGCAACCCAGAAAGATTAAGACCTCCCTATTCTAAGTAATAGTTGCTTTGATTTATTGAGAACTTACTAAGTATCAGGTATATTATATGCCTGTCTTCATTTTATACTCATGTCAACATTCTACTATCTCTATAGCATCCCCATTTAATAGTTAAGAAAACAGAATCTGGGAGACTAAATTTTCAAGAAAAACTCAGAACCTGAGTTGTATCCACCATGCAACAAACCTGTGTTGCACAGCCCTGCTCTAGAAAGAGTTAGACTATTGCAATACAATGAATAGAGGGAAGTGAATGAGAGATAAAGGCTGCACCTGACCCCAAAGGGAACTGGAAATCAAGAAAGGCTTCTGGGAGGAATAAATGCCTGGACTGAGTCTTAAAAGAGAAGGCAGGTGAAAGAGCTGAGGAGGACATTCCAAACGTGAAACTTAATATGTGTCTCAAGAGCACATGGGAGTCTGTCAAATCATGATGATAGAGAAACATAAACCTGATGAAGATCACTTCTTTTGCTAAAACTGCATTTCACCAATAAACCACAGTAAAGATATTCAGCCTCATTTCTGATCAGAGAACTCCAAGTTGAAGCAATAAGAGTCCATTTTATATGTACCAGATTGGCAAAATAAAATACTGGCAAGATTGTGCTGTGAGAGAAATATACTTGCAGTGATGGTAGGACTTTAAATTGGCATGACCACCTGGAGAGTTACTTGGCAATATCTAGTAGACATGAAAACATGCCAATTCTTGGCATATTTCCTGGACTGACATTGTACCAGAAGTGTGTTAGTTAGTTTCTACTGTATAACAAACTATCCCCCAAGTGCACTGTCTTATATAACCATAGTTTTTTTCTTTATTTTTGTTTGTTTGTTTTTGAAGAGGTTTTTTTCTATAAGGCACATGTGCTCGTCAGAAAAACAGAGAGAGACAGAGAGACAGAAAGCGAGAAATCATCCCCCAGGGGGGCATGGCCACACCACAATCCTTCTCTTCCATTCTCCTCTCAGGATCTTGGGCATGCACGCACGCGCCCGGTGTGAGTTTAAGCCACCTGGTCTGGGACTCGTATTGCGGTCGGCTACATGGGAGTCCAGCAACATAGCCATTATGCCAACTACTGGTCCATATATAACCATCTTTTATTTAGTTCACACTTCTATGGATTAGTCGAGCAGTTTTTCTGGTCTGGACCAGCCTGACTGATCTCTGCTGGGCTCCTCTATGTATCTATGGTCAGTTGAAGGGTTGACTGGCAGCTGAATAATCTAGGAGGGCCTCACTCACATGTCTGCCAGTGTGACTGTTAGCTGGGGTTACAGGAGCAACAGAGCCACATGTCCCTTGTCCTCCAGCTCCGTGTCATGTTTAGCACCCTAATCTGGAGTAGGAGAGATACTTCTAATAAGTGAGAGCTATACTCACATTTTCCTGCTGGAAAACCCTAGGTTTCATATATTTTTGTCTTTTTCCTTTTCTTTTTCTTTCCTTTTTTTGGTAACAGCTTTATTGAAATATTAGGGCCACCAGGTGGCATACAGGTTAAGGCAACTGGATCCCACATGGCTGACTGCATTGTTTGAGTCCTAGACTTGGCAACTTGAAAAACATGCTGGATGTGTATGTTCCCAAAATCCTGAGAGGAAAATGGAGGATAAGGATTGTGGCAAGGCCATCCTCCTGGGAGGTGATTTCTCACTTTCCATCCCCCTTCTTTCTTTCTCTGTTTGTCTCTGTCCAGTCAGCACACATACCCTATAGCAAAGAATTAAAAATAAATAAATTAAATTAAAAATTAAAATTAAAATAATACTTATGTTTAAAAAAGCTTTTTTTGAAGCATTATTAATGTTCCATATAATGTGCTCACCTAAAATATATAATAATAATAATTCAGTGGTCCTAATATATTCACAGAATTATGCAATCATTACCATAATTATTTCAGAATATTTCATAACCCACAGGAGAAACCTTATTGCCCTAGTCCATTTTCTCCTTCTGTAATAGAATACTACAGACTGTAATTTATTAAGAACAGTTTATTTGGCTGACAGTTCTGGAGGTTGGGAAGTCCCAGAGCATGACCCCAGCATCTGAGGAGGGTCATCCCTTGGCAGAATGGAGGGTAAGGAAGCACACTCTTGAGATAGACAGGAAAGGGAGCCAAATTCCTGAGCTAAATAACCTATCCCATGCTAGGGGCATTAATCCACTCATGAGGGCAGAGCCTCATGGCCTAATCACCTCTTAAAGACCCCACCTCTTAATGTTGTTACAAAGGCAATTAAGCTTCCAATACATACACATTTGGGGGACACGATCAAGCCATAGCACCATACCCTTTAGCTATCGAGGTTCCAACATTCTTCCGAGCTGTAAGAAACCACTAATTTACTTCTGTCTCTAGAGAATTGCTTATTCTGGACATTTTACACAGATGAAATCATGCAATATGTAGCCTTTTGTGACTGGAATGTTTTGCTTAGCATAATGTTTTTTCCAAAGTTCATCCATGTTATAGCATATGTCAGCATTTCATTCCTTTCTAGGCCTGGATAATATTGCATCATGTGTCACAAACAAAATAATATGAAATTATAAGAAATATTTTGAACATTATCTTTAAAATTCAGTATTTTGAAATTTTGAAAGTTGTTTATTAGCTGTCAAGAACTATGGAGTATGAGCAAAATTTTTTTGATATGTAAAGTAAATGTGGAAAAATGTAAAAATAAATAAATAAAGGAAAAAAAAAAGAAAGGAAGAAAAGAAAAAAATATTTTGTTTATTCATTCACCAGTTGGTGGACTTTAGGGTTGTCTCCTCCTTTTGGCGATTGTAAATAACACTATGAACATTGCTGTATGAGTTTTTAACGTGGAGATGCAATTTCATTTCTCACAGGTACATACCTAGGAGTAGAACTGCCAAGTCATATAAGACCTCATGCTTACCCTTTAGAAGAACTGCCAGACTGTTTTTCAAAATGTAGGCACTAAACCTTAGGGTTTTTAGAGCTTCCAAGAGTCAGCCTTTTGTGGCCTATAGCTGTTTAAGCAAACGCCTGCTCAAGAAACTTCTATGATAGTTTCTTCTTCATTGTTGTTTGTTTTGTTTACAAATCAGGATTCAGATGCGATGTGGCTTCAGGCCCAGTGAAGCTAACAGTGCTTGGGCAGCTCAGACAGTACATTCCACTGGGTTCCCCGGCCCCAAGCATTCCCACACTGTGGCCCCCTCACCTACATGCTTTCACTGGGCTCATGGGGAATGATTCTGTTCCCAGTTACATTTCATTCCTGTTCCCTCTGGGTGGAACTTTTCCTGCCCACCCTGCCTCCACCAGGATACTGGAAAGGGACCAGAGGCCACCAACCAACGTCCAAAACCCCATTTCTTGCCTGGAACTCTGAGCAGGATGGGGTTAGGAGTAGGCATTGTGGTGCCTCAGCTCAGAAATTAAGTTGATGCAGAATTGAACAGAAATCCAAGTTTCCTTACTTTTTTTATCTTTAATTACAAAAGTAATGTATACTTATTAAATGAGAAAATAGATGTAACTCAAAAAGAATAAAAACGTTTTTGCAAAAGATCACCTATAGGCCCAACCCTGGTGGTACAGGAAGTGGGGCACCACTGTGCATTGCTGGAACCATACGGGAAGCCCCAGATACCAGGGAGAGCTGGGCATGCCAGGTAACCCACCTGTGCCCAAGGTCCTGGCCTTCTGGAAGACCCAGGGGATCACAGCGTGGTGAGAACCTGTCACCTGTCTCCTTCATTCTTGCTTGCTCATGGGAGAAAGAAATAAAGAAGAAGAAAGAGAGAGAAAGAAGGAAATGAGAGAAAGTAAGAGAAAGAAAGAAAGAAAGGAAGGAAGGAAGGAAGGAAGGAAGGAAGGAAGGAAGGAAGGAAAAAAAAAAGAAATCGCCTTATACATTGTTGCTGTTTAGGGCACTTGGTTCATGAAGAAAGAAAGAAAGAAAGAAAGAAAGAAAGAAGAAAGAAAGAAAGAAAGGAAAGAAAGAAAGAAAGAAAGAAAGAAAGAAAGGAGGGAAGGAAGGAAGGAAGGAAGGAAGGAAGGAAGGAAGGAAGGAAGGAAGGAAGGAAGGAGGGAAGGAAGGAGGGAAGGAGGGAAGGAGGGAAGGAGAGAGGGAGGAGGGAAGGAGGGAAAGAAAAAAGGAAGGAAGGAAGGAAAAATTTAAATCATCCATAATCTTACCCAAAATAAGCAACTAGCATAAACTGTCTCTCTCTGGCGAACACACACACCCTAAACAAACAAACAAACAAACAAATAAGCAAAAACTATGCATAGATTTTAATATTTTTTTCTTTACACCAAAAAATCTTGTATTAACTTGTTATAACATGTCTGAATGGGATCTAGTTTGAGGAACTAAAAAGAGTAAGACATCTGTATGAAAAGAACACATCTCAGAGCAACATAAATTCTGCTAAAATTGAAGCAAGAACAAACAACAAATTTAGAGTTAGAAGTTAGAACAGAGAAATTGCTGATTCTTTATGAAAAGTTTACAGGAACAATGCCCCAAAGAAATCATCAGTTTTCAAATGGATAATTCATTTTAAGAAAGAACAAGCCGATGTTGAAGATGATGCCTGCAGCAGCAGACAATCCATATCAATTTGCAAGAAAAAATTAATCTTGCTCATGTCTTAATTGAAGAGGACTGACAGTGAACAGAAGAAAACAGCCACTGTTATAGACATCTCAGTTGACCCAGCTTACATAATTTGGACTGAATAATTTTTTAAAATGATAATTATTATTCTCATTATTTTTAAACATTCAATCACTATTCATCATTTGATTTATAAAGAGAATTTACCTAACACAAAATACTTCTCAGATTAGTCCAGCTGAAAACACAATACATGTTATCACCAACAGATATTAAACCATTGCTGTGTCCCACAAATGTCTCTATTGTCTCTCCTGCTTTCCTTCTCTATACTCTCCCCTTGTCCCCCTGCCCCGTTCCACACTGTCTTCAGCTTCCATAACCATTTTCACTGCTTTTATGCCCTCCAATATTTCAATCTCTACCATAGAGTGTGGATAGAATAATTTAAGTTGAGCAGACTTTCTGCATGATAGATGCCAAAACTTTTGCACCCAGATCAGTTGCAGACAAGAGTAGAGTTCTCCACAGAAATTTTGTTTATATTATTTATTTTTAGAGAGTTTTTTGGTATAGGGCGTGTATGCTCACCAGAGAGACAGAGAGAGACAGAAAGCGAGAAATCACCCCCTAGGGAGGATGGACATGCCTCAATCCCTTCCGTTCCATTCTCCTCTCAGAATCTTGGGCACGGGTGCACATATGCTCTGTGTGAGTTTTTGCACATGTGCCCTGCGTGAGTTTCAAGCCTCTGGGTTCAGGACTCTGGTCTGGCATGTGAGAGTCCAGTCATGTAACCATTATGCCATTTGCTGGTCTTCTTTCTATGGAAATTTTAAGGAAGTGGAATCAAGATCCTGAAGCATTTCTTTGAAGAACTATGACCGGTGATGACACAGTTTTACCAGTATAATTGGCATCATAAATGATGACACCATTATGATCCTGAAGATCAAGCACAATAAAAGCGATGTCTACAAAAAGGTGGAAGTGGTCTAACCAAAGCAAAACCCCCCCCCACCACCACCAAGAGTGAAGGTCAGACAATACTTTTGGGGATGCTGATTTTGCTTGTTGGCTTCCTGAGAGCCAAAAAATGATGACATCTGCTTATTGACAAAGACAGACAGAGAGAAGAATACAGAGGGTGACCCACCACTCTGGATCTGGAGGGTGAAGTCTGAGCAGAAAATCTTCAGTTGTTCTCTTCTTTTTCTTTTCTAATCTTAAAACAAAATTTTCGAAAAGGCACCCAGTTTTCTTTAGTTAATTATGCAGAAAAGATTGCACTGACATTAAATTCCCTCAATTCTTTAGGAAAGGACTAAATGGCTAGTATTATCCCTTAATAAAGTGCTTTGAACTTGATGTACCTTATGTTGAGAACAGCATTTATATTTTTTTATTTTTAAATTTCTTTTTCTATGAAATTTTGTCTTTAAAACACATCTATTTGATTTTATGTATTATTGTTATTATTATTATTAATAATAATTTGACCATAGAAATACAGAGAAAGAGAGGAAAGTGCAAAAGCAAGGTGCCAGGTCCAGGACACAAACTGTGGTCCATCATGTGGAAATCCAGTATCCTAACCACCATACCACCTAGCAGCCCTTCATGAACTTTTTGAAGTCCTTTTCTATATCCCTACCAAAAAGCACTCCTTAATGACTAACTTAATGACCAAGTTCTGTTCCTATGGCAAAATTGTTAAGCAAACTGATTGGTAAGTGAGGAGCTTAAAGAAGGATGTCTGGGACCAGCAGGTGGTATAGTGGTTAAGTCCCTGGACTCTCATGTAGTCGACTATGGTTCAAGTTCCAGACCCAGTGGCTTAAAGCACACCAGGTATGTACACATGTGTGCCCAGAGTCCCAAGAGGAGAATGGTGAGTTTTGAGCATTCAGGCTTAGAAAGCTTGGGACCAGCAGATGGCATAATGGTTACATTGCTGGACTTTTTGTGCAGTTTTTGACTTCTGGTTCATGGCTCTAACTTGCTGGGTTTCTGGTCTGTAACTTCATTTCAATGCCCTTTCTGTAATCCTTTCCAAAAACGTTTATTACTTATTCCATGAGCAAGAGAGAAGTGAGAGAGTGAAAGAGAGAGAAGCACGCCCAGTGGGGTCCCAGTGCTGTGATCCAGTCCCAGCCTCAGCCAGCCTCAGATCATGGGCAACCATGTGCCCAGCATACTCAGGGAGGTCTCTTGACTCGAACCAGGAACGATCCCATGTGGGATGGCCTCACAGAGCACTACATTCCACCACCCTGCCACAATTTAGCCGCCTTTTCTGTAGCCCTTTTGGGAGACTTGGAGTTGTTGTATTAGTTTGCTAGGGCTGTTACAAATGACCACAAACTTGATCACTTTACACTCTCACAGTTCTGAAGAATGGAAATACCAATCAAGGTGTCAGAGCATGCTCCCTCCAAAGACTCTAGGGAAGAATTCTTCTTTGCCTCTTCCTAGTTCTTGATGGCTCCTGGCCATCCTTGGCTTTTCTTGTCTTGCAGTTAAATACCTCCAATCTCAGCCTTGGTTTTCAATGACCTCCTCCCTATGTCTCTGTGTGTGTCCATGCCTCTTCTTATAATCACATTAGTGATTGGATTTAGAATGCATCCTAAACCCAGAATGACTTTATCTCTAGTTCTTTAACTAATTATTGGGTTGTGGAAAAAGTTATGCTTTTTTTTTTTTTTTTTTTTTTTTGCATCGAATAAGTCATGACACTTTTTTTCTATGCAAAAAAGATGCATGACTTTTCCGACAATCCAATACATCTGAAAAAGCCCTACTGTTAAATAGAATCAGCCTCTGAGGTTCCAGAAGGACATGGACTTTGTTGGTTCCGTGGTTCCTCCACATGGATGTCCCTGAGCCCCCAGACATTTGCTCTAATTCTATTCGAGCCACTGTGGTGACAAGATACAAGTGTCTCCCCTGCAGCTAGGATTGCATTAAGCCTCAAATCCAAACACTGTAAGATAAGTTAATTAAGAACAAATCGCTTTGCCTTCACAGCATACAAATCCACAAACTGCATGCAGACTATTCAAAGCCAATTATTTTTAAAAGTGCTTTTAATTTCCTGGATGCTGTGGATTCTCCTCAAAGCAGCAGACTCAGGTAGGTTTGTGTTGTGAGGCAGTTGAGGCTGATCAGGTGAGCCTCAGGATGAACTTTTCCTTTCCTCAAGGCTGTGACCAGAAGTGGCAGTGATTTGCAGACAGAGGGTCCAAAATCTTGTGGTGTCACCAGACTGCAAGCTCTTAGAGGGCAGTGAGCATGCCTTATTCCTTGTTTTATACACAGAACAGTTTCTAGAATGCAGTGTGAGTCATCACATGCAGTCGGGTTTCCCGTAAATAAACCCAGAACTGTAGATCTGGGGACAATGGTTTATTATGGGAGTGCTCCCAGGGAGACCTACAAGGGAGTAGGGGAAGCAGACGGGAAAGAGGAGAAAGACAGATAGGCAGGGTCCAGGCTAGGGGGAGACAAGTGAGGAGACCACAGTGCACAAAGCAAGATGGCTTGTGTGTAAACCTGAGAGTGTCTATTAAATTTTGTGCTGCAGTGGTCTCACCCAGACGACCTATTCCCAGCTCTCTGGGCAAGGATATTTCAGCCAAAATTGCTCAGAGAGCAGTTGAAGCTTGGTCCTGTGGGGGGTCTGGAATGGACGTTACATCTCGGAGCTTTTCTAATTAGAGGTCAGGGGTCTGGGCCATCTGACTCCCATACTCCTCAATCTCTGGATAAACACATCCCGAGAGTGGGGAGAATGTAAATGCCCAAGAACAATCCGCCTAAAAAGAGCCACAGGGACTGATTGTTGGAAGGGGGAACACCCCTCAGGAGGGGGATGTGGGGTGTAGAATCAGTAAAGAGGAGTTTGGGTGGTGCATTAATGACATGCTTCAGTCATGTTGTTGAACGAATGAATAAATGGAAAATGGAAGACATTCATCAGTGAATTACCAATGGAACAAATGGAGAATTGTACTAAAAGTAGAAAATGCTCATTAAAGTCTTATCCATCAACTCACTTCTAGCACCCACCCGGCTCAGCTTGCATGTGACTTTCGGGGAGATAATGCTATTTATTGGTAAGAGGCACGTGCAATGGTGGATGTCTTTATACCGAAGTCCATCTCTTCCTCACCAGAAAATGTTCCTTCACTGGAGGAAATACATAGAATGTACCCCCCACCCCCACCCTATCCCCACCAATAGGAGCCAAACACTGGTGAACATAACCAGAAAAAGAGAGCAGAGCAGGGTGTCCTTCCATTCACTAGCAGATCCCTTAAGAGACGGGAAGGATAGAGGAAAGAAGTCACTTGTTTATCGGTGCCCTGACCCATGGACTCCTGATCTCTCAACTCCTCCATCCCGCCCACTAATTAGGGATCTTGAAAGCAGCCGGGGATACTGTGTCACTGTTTAAATACCATCACATTTTACCACTGACTGTCATTACATTCAAGCTAGTTATTCATTTTATGGTTCAGAATGATAGTCTCTGTCCCCAGCCTCTAAGGCCAGCAGTAAGGAGCAGCAGAGAATTCCCATCTTGCCTGGATTTCCTGTTGCCAGGGTGTAAGAGGTGGTACCATGGGTTGTGGCAGCAGCATGAAACCTTCTCTCCAGCATAGCTCTTTTCACCCCAGAGGCACTTTCCCTGTCCACACTGCCATCTATCACGAGCACTCTGGTGACCCTGCTTAAGACTCAGAGACATCTAGTAATTCACCCACTTACTGAGCACCTACTTTGAGCCAAGTCTTGTGCTAAGCCCTGATCTTGCCCTTTATCTGTTAGCTATACAAGAGTGCCCATACGGTGCCCAGCATAGAAAAGTTCCAAATAAATGGTCTTTAGTTGGACAAATGGAAGGACAGATCCATGGACAGATGATGGGTGGATAGTGGGAGGGTAGATGGCTAAATGGATGGATAGATAGATTGGATGGATGAATGGTAGAGTAGTGGAATCTGTTGGTTGTGTCTTTGCAGTATCCTTTCCTCCACCTTCTGGAAATAGATTCCTTCTTTCCTAAAGAGTACACATTCTGGGACCAGCAGTTAGCGTAATGGCTATGTCACTGAACTACCATGTAGCCGACCGTGGTTCGATTCCTGGACCTGGTGGCTTAAACTCATGCCTGGTGTGTGTGCATGCATGCCCAAGATCCTGAGAGGAGAATGGAGAAGGGATTGCGGTGCGGCCATCCCCCTTGGAGGGGTAATTTCTCGCTTTCTGTCTCTCTGTCTCTCTCTGTCTTTCTGGCAAGTGCACATACCCTATAGCAAAAACCTCTCCAAAAAAAGAAAAGAAAAAAAAGACTACACATTCCTAGTGAGTAGGTGAGGCTGAACTTGAACTCTCTACCCAGGCATGTGTTCCAGGTCTAGCCAATCAGACCATCCCGAACTTCTAGCAACAGAAATTGGTTTCAGTAAAGACTTGTGAAGCCACCAGAGTCCTCCCTGGGACTTTCTGGCTGGTGCCAACAGCAGACCTCTTTCCCCTGAGTGGCTAAACAGCTAGGAGGTTTGTTTAAAGCTGCTGGAAGCTCTTTTACTTGCCTCAAGAGAGAGTCTAACGGAGGATAGGAAGGTAACATGTGGGAGAAAAGAAAAAAGAGAAAGGGGAGAAGGAAGAAAAGATGAAGAGAGGAAAGAAGAAAATATATAAAAAGATGAGGGGAGAGAGGAAAAGAGACACTCAGGAACATAATTTAACCCTGAGCGTGGGAAGCCAGTAGAACCCCTGGACTTTCCAGATACACAAACCAATGAATTTACTCCCTCTGATTTACGACAGCTTGAGTGGCATCACTTTTACTGTAACCACAGAATCTTGTCAGTGCGAAGTAAGGGACTAAATGAATCCCTTATGCATGATTGAATGAGTGAATGCATTCCATAAATACCAAACTAGTCAATGTTTTTTCCTTCCTAAAGAGTAGACCAGCACATGGAAAGATTTAACATGTTCCGGCTTCCCAGTGGGGTCTGATTGCTTCTATTATGTCTGGTGTTGACTCTAACTCTGGAAAGGTAAGTGAAAAGGAGAAAACAGTCCATAAACATATTGTAGTCTGAGAGCATTCAATAGCAGATTCTAGACTTTAAGAGTTATTATAAAAGGAAGGCTGAAACAAAAACCTATAACATTTAAAATTTTTCCAAGGCCTCTTTCTTATCCTCCCACCACCATTTAAGCCAAAATGGGGGGAGCAGGTGGGCATATCAATCTGACCACACAGACATACATACCCTCATCTTCCCCCTACCTTTGTCTTCATCCAGAACTTTTCAGGGTTTCCTCAACAATTGATGACAACTGACATCAAGGAAGCCCTCCAAGAAGAGGAGATGCCTGTACTGCATCTTAGAGACTGGAAAGATCCAAGTGGGAACAAAAAATGAACAGAGGTGGGAAAGAGGAGGTTAGGGGCAGGGGATGGGCAGTGAAGACAGACTTTCTGGACAAGGACGCAGCATGAGGAAAGTTACCAAATTGTAAATTCTGGGCAAATCTAGGTGGGACCGGGGGAGAAAATGAGAGTGAAGAAGTTGCAGAGGCTTGTTCATAAAACTCCTTATAAGTCCAGAATTTGTGTGTTTCTTCCATCGTTGAATTAAAAGTTTTAGAATTTGGTGCATTTCTCATTGTTTTCTGTGGAACATTTGTTGCAGGCACTTCTGGAGGACTTGATAGATTCCACTACAGATTCACTTTTGGGCGTATGTGTTGAGATTCCAAATCTAATTTATATGAAGTACCTCAAGTGATTCAATGCTCACTGAAGTGTATGAACTGCTCTCATAGTTGATGGGAGGATGTATCCGTATACTGAGTCTGACTTCAGTAACAGAAACAGAGGCAATTACTTACTCAAATAGAGAATTCTTTTCCTCGAATTACAAGGACTCTGGAGCTAGATAATCCTGGGTTACTGTGGCTACTCTGAGAGGGCATCAAGAAAACAGGTTCCTTCTAGTTTCCTGCTCCACTAGTGTTATAGTATGGAAAATGGTTTGTCCCCCAAAGATTTGTGTTTTGGAATTCGTCCTTGGTGGTGAGTGGATCATGGCGATTGGATTGTGGAGTTACCAATCTTTTTCTTTTTTTAAAGAATTATTTATTTAATTTTATTTATTCATTCTTTTTTTTTTTTTTTTTTTTTTTTTTTTAATTTGACCAGACACATAGAGAGAGAGAGGAAGTGAGAAAACAAGCCACCAGGTCCGGGATTTGAACTATGGTCAGCCATGTGGGAGTGTCCAGCGCCTTAATCCCCACACCACCAGCTGGTCCCAGAGTTACCAATCTTATGAATGGATTAATGTGAGAGAACTGAGAATTTCTAGCTCTTGTTAAAAGTAGCGAGTTCCCACGAGAGCTGGTTGTTATAACCCACAACTCTTTCATGCACTCGCTTGCCAATCTCTCTGCTCTGTCAGCCATACCATAGGCCGGCCTAATGTAAATCTTGTGTGTCTGGACTTTCTAGCCACTAGAACCATAAGTCAAATAAACCTCTATTTCTTTTCTTTTTCTTTTTCTTCTTTTTTTGGAGAGATTTTTGCTATAGGGCGCGTGCGCTTGCCAGACAGACAGAGAGAGACAGAAAGCGAGAAATCACCCCCCAGGGGGGATGGCCACGCCGCAATCCCTTCTCCTCCATTCTCCTCTCAGGATCTTGGGCACGCACACACACGCGCCCGGTGTGAGTTTAAGCCACCGGGTCCAGGACTTGAACCGCAGTTGACTACGTGGGAGTCCAGCGACATAGTCATTACGCTAACTGCTGGTCCCAAACCTCTATTTCTTAATAAATCTCCCAGTCTTAGGTATTTCCATTAGCAACACAATAATGGACTAAGGCAACCAGCCTTAACGTATGATTTTCTTTTCCTGGTTTCAAGAGACTGTTCCTCCTCTAGGCATCAATCTGTGTGTCAGAGAGAAAAGAAGAGAGATGAGCAAAAGGTGCTCTGTACCAATTGAGTCCCTCCCTTATTATCAGGAAATTTATAACTCCTGAGATAATTTCTGCTTAAACCACATGGACTTTTGCTTACATCTCACAGGTAACAAAGTTGTAAGGGAG
The DNA here is from genome assembly GCA_026018925.1 of Tupaia tana. Lineage (NCBI taxonomy): Eukaryota > Metazoa > Chordata > Mammalia > Scandentia > Tupaiidae > Tupaia > Tupaia tana. Next base: position 86,669,604 of record JAKSZU010000013.1, read on the forward strand.
GATCAAAACTGAGATTAATTTTTTTTTTAATTTTTAGTTATTAGAGGCATGAGCACTCACCAGAGAGATACAGAGAAACAGAGAGAGAATCCCCTAGTTAGGCATGGTCATACCGCAATCCCTTCTCCTCAATTTCTCCATCCCATTGTGATTTGGGTCATGCACGCACACATGCCCAGCATGTTTTTCAAGTCACTGTGTCTGAACTCAAACTACACAGTCAGCCATGTGGAATCCAGCCACCTTAACCACCACACCCCTGAATGTCCTGAAAATGAGATTTTTAACTGAGTGCATTGAAGCAAGATTGGGAATCTATTAGAAAAGAAGAAGGAAGTGGGACCAACAGTTGACATAATGGTTGCATTGTTGGACTTCCATGTAGTCGGCTGTGGTTCAAGTCCTGGACCTAGTGGCTTAAAACTCACACTAAACTCATACCTTGTGCATGCCCAAGATCCTGGAGGAGAATGGAGGAAAAGGGATTGCAGTGTGGCCAACCCCCCAGGGGGTGATGGGGGTGATTTCTCACTTTCTGTCTTTCTGTCTCTCTGGCGAGCACACATGCCCTATAGCAAAAATCTCTCTTGAAAAAAGAGAGAAAGAAAATAAGAAAGAAAAGGAAAGAAAAGAAAAAAAGATCGTATATAAGGTTAAAAGGAAAGAGGACGTATAGGGAAGCATGGAAGGCTTCTCAGCAGGGCAAGCCATGGGTGGATATCAGACATCCCCTCTGCAGAGCAGAGGATTGGCAATGTGCAAGGCAGAAACTGAGGAGTGAGTAGAGGCGTGCTGAAGCCCATCAGGGGAAGGTGATGGTGACCTGCACAGGGCAGTGGCTGTGCAGGTGGATTCAAGAAATACGTGAAATAAACAGGATTTGATGAATCATGTCAGATCAAAGTGGAGGGAAAGGAAGACTGGGGGAGGATGCAGCGATGTCCACAAAGTTCTGCCTTTAATCCCTGGGAAGATGATGCTTTCCATCAGTGAGTTTGTAGCCACAGAGAGAGAAACAGTTGAGATAAGCTATGTTGTCCAGAAAAATGAAATCTTAACATCTCAGGGGAAGTTCAAATTACAGGGGTAACTGTGACTGCCAAGAAGCATAAGATCTGAAATGCAACAGGGGGCAGCAGGTGGTGCAGTGGTTAAGGTGCTGGACTCCCACATGGCCCACCACAGATTGAATCCCAGATTTGGTGGCTTGCTTTCTCTCTCTCTCTATCACCTCTTTCTGGTGAGCATACATGCCCTATAGCAAATTTGTAAAAATAATAATAAATGAAATTAAATGAATAAAAACTTTAAAATTCAATAAAAAAAAAACTAAACACAAAAAATTTAAAAAAGAGAAAGAAAGGCAACAGGACACAGAGCCCCATGTCACTCACACATATTCTGCTTAAGTCTCCAGATAAAGTGAGAATTAGTTTATATATTTTCTGGAAGCCTTTGGACTATAGGAAATAGAAGGAGAATGCTCCAGATTTCCTTACTGAACCTGCAACTGCCTGAGAACAAGTAATTTTAGTCTTTTTCTTAATACTTGTTAAATGAAAAAATTAATGCTGGCTCCAAATTACGCTTCTAGGTTTAAGTGCAGACATTTTCCCGGACCATCATGGACCCCTGATGCAGATAATCCTCAGTTTATCGTGGGACTGTATCCTGAAAAACCCACTGTCGGGTGAGAATATCATAAGTCAAAAATGCACTTAAGGGACCAGAAGTTGGTGTAATGGCTATGTCACTGGACTCTCATGTAGACAATCATGGTTCGAGTCCTGGACCCGGTAGCTTAAACTCATGCCGGGCGCCTGTGTGTGTGTGTGTGTGTGCCCAAAATCCTGAGAGGAGAATGGAGGAGAAGGGATTACAGCGTAGCCATCCCCCCTGGGGGTGATTTCTCACTTTCTGTCTCTGTCTCTCTCTGTCTTTCTGGTGAGTGCACGCACCCTATAGCAAAAACCTCTCCCCCCCAGAAAAAACACAAATGCACTTAATACACCTAACCTACATAGTTTACCTTAAATATGCTCAGGGCACTTAAATTAGCCTATAGTTAGGCAAAAGAATCTAACACAAAGCTTTGTTTTACAATACAATGTTGATTGTCTTACATAATTTAGTGACTGTCACATTGAAAGTGAAAGACAGAATGATTGTATGGGTACTCAAAGCACAGTTTGTACCAAACACATATCCCTTTTGCGCCGTCATAAAGTCAAAAAATGGTAAGTTGAATCATCATAAAACAGGGACTGTTCGTACACCCTTCAAACCCAGACTTCGTCCACTTTACTGTGTGGATATTTGTGAAAATTCTGTTCATGATTATCTTGATTTCAAAGATGAAAAAAGAACAATGCCAATTTGCTAATGAGCTGCAAGCACCATGATGAGAAACCAGTGTACCAAGCGGTCATCACTGATTTGAGCATAATTATTTTAGCTCTTCATGAAAATAAAACCAATGTTCTTAAACAAGATAAAGCAGCTGAATAAATGTGAGAGGAGTCCTGCTTCTACTGAGAGTGTTAGGGGCATTAATAATCCCTTGAGACCTAAGTCCTTGCACCATCTGTCTAGGGATCAACCAGCAGGAAGTAGACCCTGTTTGTGTGGATTGAAACAGGGAGAAATAAGGGGTCTTCATAAGAAAACTGAAGTGTAGACTTTGTCTAAGGCTATCTTGGAGCACATCCTGTTTGCTCAGGTGACACATCGTGACCTGCTTCAAATTGCTGGCTTTCCCCAGGGCACTAGGAGGACCCAGTTCGATGTCGGGACCATGAAGAATCAGACACCAACCACATTAACACGGAAGGAAGATGTCTGAAGACCAGCAGTGAGCATCTAAGGGGACTGAGAGGCAGAGACCACTAGTTTCTTCTTTTCAACTGCATATTCCAAATAGGATTCTGTTCTTTTCTTTTTTTTTAAAGAGCTGCGCTTTTCTGTCTTGTTTGCCCATATGGTTAGCCTAGGAAGGACTAGGACAAGCTCAGTCTTTCCTGCCTTGACTTCTAGCTATCCTAGAGAACAACCTTCAGACATATGAATTAAACTGTCTTGCTCTTCAGAATATCCTTGTTATATTAATTAAGGGAGCATAATAAATCTGGAGTGAAATATGCTTGCTGCAAATCATAATTTGCTCAATGAGAATATCAATTAGATCTCCGAGGCGTAGAAATTATGGCTGTTAAAGATCTCAAAGGTCATTCTTAGCCTGCTCAGAAGTAAAAAGCAAGTGATAATTGGGTGGGTAAGTGGGCGATAGTGTTGTTAAGGTTCATATAGTTAACACCAAAAAAATGGGCGCCGTGCGGGGGATCAGAACTCAGAAATCCAGTCCACAGGTCCTAAATTGTGGCTTCCAATAACAACAACAACATTAGCGTTTATCTAGTGAGACATTTCATGTACTATAGACTGTACAAAGGGTTTCGTGAGAATTAATTTATTTAATCCTTCCAATAGCTCAGTGAGGCAGTAGGTATTATGCAGGCTCATCAAGAAGCTCTTGGAAAATATATATTATGAAAAACTATGCATGAATTTCCATTTTTTTTTGCACCAATATAAACTTGCGCTTTAATTCCATTTTTTTCCCCCATAAACCATTGAAATACCCTTGTATTATTATTCTCACTTTGCAAGTGAGGAAATTGAATCATAGAGGATTTAAATAACATTCTTGGCTCCTATGTCTAGCTAAACTGAAGTAACAGGGATCATATGTACTCTCTCTCCTGAAACAATTGAATAACCAAACAAAAGCTCCTAAGACGCTGAAGATGAGTGAACAAAAGACAAGGGTCCCTGAGAGAAGGGAGACAAAGAAGATGAGCTTTATGTTTGCTCTGGCTTATTGCCTGGAGAGAGTTTTCAGTCTACACTGCAGGTAGGGAAAATCCAAGAAGAGCCCAGCTTATGCCTTGAACTGAGGAAACAGAATTGGGAGTCTAAAAAAGTCAGAAGAGTAGGGCAGAGAATCAGAGAGAAGAGAGTGTAACCGAGAGAGATTCTGAAGCTCTGCAGAAAGCCACCCATAGTTATTTAATTCACTGATCGGTGTCTGTATATGAGAAACTACTTGAGGCCAGGGAAAGAACCACCTGAAAGAATTAGAGGCAATATTTCTCAGAGTTCACATTGGACTGGGAATAGTGCCTGTTCCAAAAACCAGAGTGTAAAATGCTCATGATTTATGGGGCGTTGGATATAAGACTAAGAAGAGTACTGTCTTATTGGCGTGGAAAATTAACACCAGATTAAATGCTGCTCTGGCCACGACTAGCACATCTTAAGTGGATGCTCGAAAAGCACTAAATTGCTTCCAAGGAATTTAACCTCATTCCAGAAAAACAGTTCCTGATGTATTTTGGCTCAATCACGGTGGTGCACATTGCTAAAATGCTGCTACTTGCAGCCTGGGGCCAGATGGACGGGCCAGGTTCAGTTCTTGGTCCAACCTGAGCAGGCCTGGCATGGTGGTGTGCGCCTATAAGTCCTAGCTGGGAGGTTAGGGCAGGAGGATCTAGACATGTGGAGACTATTTCAAAAAAGTCCCCTTCTCTCTCTCTCTCTCTCTCTCTCTCTCTCTCTCTCTCTCTCTCTCTCTCATAGATCATTAAACTAACACCAACAACAAAAGCAAGAAATAAACAGTGACTTGACCAGTTAAAATGTTTCATAGAAGGGTTAAATGTATAAAAAGTGAAAAAGCTAATCATTTTACCATTTTGAGTTGTAAGTATACTACCTTACTCTGTTCAGTCTATTACGACAAAATATCATAAACTGGGAAGCTTATAAACAACAGAAGGCATTTGTCTCAATTTAGGAAGCCCCAAGTGAAGGCACCAACAGATTCAGTGTTTAGTGAGGGTCTGTTTTTGGTTCACATATTGCACTTTCTTGCTGTGCTCTCCCATACTTGAAGGGACTAGATAGTTCTCTGAGATCTCCTTTACAAAGACAACACTACCCAGGAAACAGCAAGATAAAATTTACAATATCTAACATTCAATAAAAAAAAGAAATGACTGGGGTCAGCAGGTGGTGTAGTGGTTAAGGCGCTGGACTCCCACCTGGTTGACCGTAGTTCAGTCCCAGACCTGGCAACTTGAAACTCATGCTGGGTGTGTGTACGCATGCCCAAAATCCCGAGAGGAGAATGGAGAAGAAGGAATTGCGGCATGGCCATCTCTCCTGGGGGATGATTTCTCACTTTCTGTCTCCTTCTCTCTGTGCTGGAGAGCACATGCACCCTACAGCAAAAATCTCTCTCAAAAACCAAAAAAAAAAAAAAAGAAAACAAACAAAAAAATACCTCATTCATGTAAAAGCAGGAAAAAAAAACGGATCAAATATGACCTAGAAATGACAGACAATAGAATGAATAGCTAAGGATTTAAAAACATTTCTTTTTACTTTATTCCATATGTTCTATTAGCTAGAAAAATGATTGAACATATTAGGTATGGATACACAAAAAATATTTTTTTTTAAATATCAATACCAAATTGAAGTTCTAGAGATTAAAAAAAAAAAAAAAAACCCTACAATACTAAAGATAAAATACATTAGCTGGGAGTTGTGGCAGGTTAGACATCAGAGAAGATGAATGAACTTGATGAAATAGCAATAGGAACTGCCCAAAATTAAACACAGAAGAAAGACTTTGAAACATGAATCGAGCATTAGGGAACTGTGGGGCAATTTTAATGGGAAAATATAAATGAAATTCCAAAAGACAGTGAGATCCCACTTCATACCCACCAGGATGGCTATTAAGTACTAGTTGGGAACTTCTAGCACTAGTGTCTAAATTGAAAAAGAATGAATGGGGCCAGCAGGTGGTGTAATCCCTGGACTCTCATATGGCCGACCACAGTTCCAGCCCTGAAAATCATGCGTATGCATGGGTGCCCAAAAATCCCACTTTCCCTCTCACTGTCTCTCTCTCTCCCCTAGAAGTACACCTGTGCTATGGAGGAAAAAAAAAAAAAAAACCTTAAAAAAAAAAGACGATACATGTCTCAAAAACATGACAGAAAGAGAAAACTACAGATCAACTTGCCTCAGAAGAGATGCAAACATTCTTAAGTCATTCTTAAGTTTTTTTTTTTTTTTTTTTTCCAAGAGGTTTTTGCTATAGGGCACATGCGCTCGCCAGACAGGCAGAGAGGGACAGAGAGATAGAAAGCAAGAAATCACCCCCCAAGGAGGATGGCCACGCCGCAATCACTTTTCCTCCGTTCTCCTCTCAGGATCTTGGGCACGCACACACACGTGCCCAGCGTGAGTTTTAAGCCACCAGGTCCGGGACTTGAACTGTGGTCGACTACATGGGAGTCCAGCAACATAGCCATTACACTAACTGCTGGTCCCTTAAGTTTTTTTTTTTTTTTTTTTTTTTAAAGAAGGATCTTGTTATGTTGCCCTGACCAGCCTAAAACTTGTGATCATCCTGAGCAGCGGAGACCACGGGAGAATGCCACCATGCCCAGCTGATGTCAGCATTCTTAACGATATTTTAGTAAATTTAATCCATTCAGATAAAAATTTGATAAAGTCATCACAACCAAGTGACGCATAATAGGTTTAACATTGCAAAAATCAATCCATTCTAGGAGTGGTTGCAAGGAAGTTGGGGTCTGGCTGCTTGAAGACAGGCCTCTACCCAGCCCTGAGCCTTGGCTTTGACCCAGTCAGGGAGCCCCTGCCGCCCTCCAGGCCTCGGTCTTGGGATGGATGGCTCTGCAGTGTCTCCACCGCTACAGGAGCGTGTGGGAGGGTCAGTGTCCAGCAGCGGCAGCAGCCACAAGGTGAAGTGTGGAAGGAGGCGGAGCTGCAAATTGGAAACGCAGCGTTTCATTGACCAAGCTTCGTAACGCCACACCTGCAGCATCATTCAAGGGGAAGAGCCTGCCCTCGAGTGTACAGAACATGCATGTTCCTCAAAGCTGGACCTCGTGAAAGAAAGCTCTCACACCTGGCATGGCGAGCTTAGTTATAGAAACGACTGGGTAATAATTCTTATTTCCTCATATGTGATATTTGCACGTGTACCTCCTGTCTAGGCGATGTCTAGACGGCAGTTCTGTGCAGTCAGGATGAAATTTTACTTTATGAACCTTTTATGAAAGTTAATATAGCTGTGATTAATATGCCCCAGTACTGAGTACACCATGATTCGTTTTGCAAGAAGATGCCACAATGGCAGAATTCGAAGTTGAGCTTCCTTTTATGGACCAAGGAAGGTAGCTTTACCCAAGGCTGCCAGTGGTATAGCCAGATCCAACAGTTTCAGTTCTCTAGAACTAATGCGTGTGTGTGTGTGTGTTTTCTTTCTTTAAAAGAAGCATTTATTTTTTAAGAATTATTTTCTTAATTTTTATTTATTACCATTATCATTTAATTTGCTATAGGTCAAAAAAAGAAAAAGTAGCTGCCAGGTCCAGGACTCAAACTTCAGTCAGCCATGTGGGAGTCCCACACCTTAACCACCACACTCCCTGCGGGTCACACCAATGACTGTGTTTTATTTACTTCCATATCTTAAGCTAGTTTTACAACACTCACTAGATGTTTGTTGAGTAAAAAAGTTAATACACATAATTAAAGGCCATTTTTCTTCCCATTTTTTAACATGAAGACTATACACATCTCTCTAGAAAATGTATAAATCAGAACTTCATTGACTTGAAGAAAAATATTCTTTTTTTCATAGGAGTTTGAACTTTAATGATAGCTTTTAGAAATATATGACACATTGTTAATAATGCTTTCTTCAGAAAAAAAGCTTCGACTTCAGAAAATGAAAGCATGTCTAGAAAGAATGCACATTTTCTCCCTATTCTTTGTTTCTATGGTAAACTGCTTTTACAGTTAGTATTTCTTATATGTGATAGTTTTCTATGTTTATATGATTGCTGTCTTTAAAGTACATTATCAAATGTCTGGCTTTGTGCTATTACTTTTGGAGTTTTGCAAACGGTTTATGTAATAATTGTAAAGAAGTTACTTTGTTTCCAGTGCGTCGAATTTAAATGATGCCATTGTTTTCATGTTATTTGACCTCAGTGACAATGTACTATTTTATTTGTCTTGTGTCTGAGGCTGCTTTTGGTGGTGTGTGTCATGTGTCAATGATTCAGCCAGCTAATTTCTTACGCTATATATAACTCTTGGAGATCTTTCACATGGATCTTAATTCTTTGTGGATATAGAAATGTATACAAAACTATATTCTAAAGTCACTAGGTCATTGTTTGCAATTAATTTTTTTAAAAAAGATTACACCTATGGTGTCATTTCTATACCAAAGAGATGCTTTCAGTATTAGAAAAAGATTTCTCTTATATGTCCTACAAGTTACATTTTAAAAAAATGTGCAAAAATAAACTCTTGTTAAAAGCAAAATAAATGTAATTCACCACATTAGTAGACTGAATAAGAAAAACCATATGATCATCTCAATGGATTCAGAAAAAAAGTATTTGAAAAAAAATCTAACATCTATCCTGAAAACATGTCTAAGAAAACTAAGAATAGATGAGTACATCCTCAACCTGATAAAGGTATTTATTTAAAAAAAAAATACTTCTGGATGGCGAAGCTGGATTTACATGGTGGAGGATGCCTGGGTTCATATCCCAGGACCTTCCTGTGCAAACTCGGTGTGCAGGGTGCCCATACTGATCACAGTATGGCGATCTTGCTGGGGTTGCTTCTTTCTCTCTCCTTCTCTGTGTCTTTCATGGAAAAAAAAAATAGATGAGTGAGTTTTGGATAAAAAAGAGAGTGGAGGAGAAGGGATTGCAATTGCATCATGGCTGCCCCCTCCCACCCCCAGGGATGATGTCTCATTTTTCCCCTTTCTCTGTCTCTATCTGGTGAGCTCACACACCCCCCTGGGGGACAAAAACTAAAAAAAGAAAAAGAAAATCTGTACTTTATAAGTTACCCACTCTCAGATATTCTGTTACAGCAACACAAAATGACTAAGATACTGACCATATTCTTATGGCTTGCATTTTCTTGTTTCCCCACCTCTCAATTCATATGTTGAAAACCTAATCATGAAGACTCATGAGTGAGATTGGAGCTTCTATAAAACACACCCCAGGGCTAGCCCTGTCGTGCCATGGTTGAGCACTGTGCATAGGCAGCTGGACTCCACATGACTGACCTAGGTTTGAGGCCCAGCTTCAGCAAGTTAGGAAACATACTGGGTGAATAACCATGCATGCCCAAATTTCTGATGGGATGAATAAATGGAGGAAAAAAGATTGCAGTGTGACCATGCTCCATCTGGGGGAGGGTGCTTTAGTTCTCTCTGTCTCTGTTGAGCACACGTGCCCCTCTGGCAATGAAAAATAAAATACAAAAAAAGACACTCCAGAGAGCTTTCTCGCCCCTTCCACCAAGTGAGGACTCAGCTAGAAAAACACAACTAGAAGGCGCAGTCCTAAACTAAAAGGGGAACCCTCCACAGACACTAAGTCTGCAGGTACCTTGATCTCTGACCTCTCAACCTCCAGCACTGTGAGAAATAAATTTCTATTGTAAATAGACCCCCAAGCCCCCAATTTATGATTTTTTGTTATAGCAGCCTGAATGGGGAAAGACATATCAAGAAATGGAGAAGACATGGTAGAAACATAACTCCTTAATACTGCTGGTACAATGTAAAGGTAGCACAATCACTTTGGAAAACAGTTCAGCAGATCTTAAAAATTAAATATATACACAAAATATGATCCAGCCATGCTAATTCTAGAGAAGAGAAGTGAAAATATATGTCCATATAATCACTTATACATAAATGTATAATATATATATATATATATATGTGTGTGTGTGTGTGTGTGTGTGTATACATATGTGTGTGTGTGTGTGTGTGTACATATATATATAATATATATTCTAATAATAAAAGGATTATTTGTAATAGGCAAAAGCTGGAGATAGCCCAAATGTTGGTCACCAGACAAATGGGTAAACAAATCATGGTACATCCATACACTGCAGTATTACTCAGCAATAAAAAGAAGTGAACCATTGTCACACATAACAATATGAATGAATCTCAAAATAAATTCTGCTGCTGTGTGAAAGAAACTAGTCTAAAAAGAGCACACACTGTACGGTTTAATTCATACAAATTTGCAGAAAAGGCAGACTAGTCAATTATTGCAGAAAGCAGATCAGTGGTTTTCTGGGGATGAGGGGGACCAGGAGTGACTGGAAGGGACACTTGGAAACTTTCGTGAGTGATGGATCTGTTCATTATCTCGGCTATGGTGATAGTTTCCAACGTGCTTATGTATGTTGAAACATGAAATTGTGTACTTTGAACATGTGTGGTTTGTTCTATCAATTGTATCTCAATATGCCTGCTATAAAGGTGAAAAGGTACAAAAACAGACAAACAAAAACAAGTTTCCTAAGGTCCTACATCTAATAAATAGCACTCAGTCTCCAGATGCTAAACACTACAGCATCGCTTTATGCTGCAAGGTAGATATTATTATTCTCATTTTACAGATGAAAGAGTGAGAATCAGAGGGATGATGTGACCACTCCAAGATCACACAGCTGGTAAGTGATAGAACTGAAATTTACACCCATCTGTTTTACTCCACATTCAATTTTTTTTTTTTTTTTTTGGAGAGGTTTTTCACTATAGGGCGCGTGCGCTCGCCAGACAGACAGACAGAGAGAGACATAGAGAAAGCGAGAAATCACCCCCCAGGGGGGATGGTCACGCCGCAATCCGTTCTCCTCCATTCTCCTCTCGGGATCTTGGGCACGCACGCACACGCGCCCGGCGTGAGTTTTAAGCCACCGGGTCCGGGATGCGAACCACGGTTGACTACGTGGGAGTCCAGCGACACAGCCATTACGCTAACTGCTGGTTCCCTCACATTCAATTTTTTTTTAAGAGAGAGATTTTTGCTATAGGGTGCATGTATTCACTGGAGAGACAGAGAGACAGAAAGTGATAAATCGCCCCCCAGGGGAGATGGCCACACCACAATCCCTTCTCCATTCTCCTCCTGAGATCTTGGACATGCATGCACATGTGCCTGATATGAGTTTCAAGCCACTGGGTCCAGGACTCGAACCTAGATCAGCCATGTGGGAGTCCAGCAACATAACCGCTTTGCCATCTGCCATCTGCTGGTCCCCATCCAATTGTGTGTGTGTTTGTATGTGTGTGTGTGTTTTAATTGCCAGAGGGTTAGTGTGCCCCTAGAGAGAGGGGGAGAGAGGGAAGGAGAAAACACCCCACAAGGGCTACAGACATGCTACAATCCCTTCTCCTCCATTCTTCCATCCTGTTGAGATTTGGGGCATGCACGCACACGTACACACATGCACTCAGCATGTTTTTCAAGCTGCTGGGACAAGGACTGAAATGATGGCTGGCTATGTAGGACCCCACTCTCTTAACCACTAGGCTGCAGGGCTGGCCCCATCCAGTGTCATTTCTGCACCACGCTCTAGGTTCTTGCCGCTTGTTTGGAGTCTGGGATACCATGCACACAGCCTCTGTTCTCCCATGGGGATGTGGTCACCTCCTCCTTTCTCCATAGCTCGTCCTCCAGATATGAAGCCCACTCCAGATTCCAGTCCTTGCCCATGGGTCATGACTCAGCAGCGTACTCTGTATACCGGCAACTTGGGAACAAATCCATTTGTAAGTGCCTAGAAAAGAATAGGACTCTGAGCAATCGTCAATGTTAAGAAAGCAGGTGCTTGCTGGGCATCTGGAAGGCAGCCCCTGCCTGTTTTTTAAAAAATAGGCCAGCACGTGAGGTGTGTTCTGGAACCTTTCCTTCCCTCTCATCTCGGTACAACAACTCAATAGGCTCAGTATTCTCACATCCTCTTTTCACTCTTCTTCTTCTTCTTTTTTTTTTTTTTTCTTTTTCAGAATGAGATACTGAATTCAACCACTTTGTTCAATACAGGCATGAAGTTTTGCAGTTGAGCTATTCAAAAACAAAACAAAAGAAACTGATGGGACCAGTACATGGCATAATGGTTACTTTGCTGGACTCCCATGCTCTTGACTGCAATTCAAGTCCTGGACCTGGTGACTTGAAACTCATGCTGGGCATGTGTGCATGTATGCCCAGGATCTCTAGAGGAGAATGGAGTAGAAGGGATTGTGGTGTGGCCATCCCCCCTGGGGGGTGATTTCTTGCTCTTTGTCTCTCTGTCTCTCTGGTAAGCACATGTTCCCCATAGCAAAAACCTCTCTAAAAAAGAAAGAAAGAAACTGAGTTCCTGGAGTGGAAGGGGTCCAAGCAGAGGCCAGCTAGCTGCTATTAAGACTTAGGTTGGGGGACCAGCAGTTAGCGTAATGGCTATGTCGCTGGACTCCCACGTAGTCGACTGCGGTTCGAGTCCCGGACCCGGCGGCTTAAACTCACGCCGGGCGCGTGTGCGTGCGTGCCCAAGATCCCGAGAGGAGAATGGAGGAGAAGGGATTGCGGCGTGGCCATCCCCCCTGGGGGGTGATTTCCTGCTTTCTATCTCTCTGTCTCTCTCTGTCTGTCGGCGAGCGCACGCGCCCTATAGCAAAAACCTCTCCAAAAAAAGAAAAAAAAAAAAAAAACTTAGGTTGGAACCAGCAGATTGCTTAATGGTTACATTGCTGGACTCCCATGTAGTTGACTGTGGTTGGAGTCCCAAACCTGGCGGCTTAAAACTCATACTGGGTGCATGTGCATATGTGCTGAAAATCTTGAGAGGAGAATGGAGGAGAAGGGATTGCAGCATGGCTATGCCCCTGGGGATGATTTCTCACTTTCTGTGTCTCTCTGTCTCTCTGGTGAGTACACACACCCTATAGCAAAAATCTCTCTTAAAAAGAAAAAAAGAGTTATACAAAGGTGAAGCCAAGCAGGTGATGTGGTGGTTAAGGCGCTGGCTTAACCACATGGCTGACTCTGCAGTTTGAATCCCAGATCCAGCAGCCTGAAAAACATGCTGGGTGCATGTGTGTGCATGCCCAAAATCCTGAGACGAGATTGGAGGAGAGGGATTGTGGTGTGATCATCCCCCCTGGAGACTGACTTTTTACTTTCCCTCTCTGTCACTTTCTAATAAGTACACATGTCCTATGGGCAAAAAAAAAAAAAAAAAAAAAAAAAAAAAAAAAAAAAAAAAAAAAAAATTAAATAAAAAAGAATTATACAAAGGAGGAAGCAGGATGACAATGCTGTAGTGGTAAAATGTGACACTCTGCAAGCAGATCCACATGAGAAGGTGGCTGGTTTGAGTCTGGGGACCTCTGAGTATGCTGGGCACACCTGTGTCCATGATCCAGGCTGTCTGAAGCTGGGTTATACTGCAGCATCAAGACCTTGTCAGGGGTGGTGTATCTCTTTCTTTCTCTCTCTCTGCTACTCATGAAATGAATAAATTAACTTTGAAAAAAATAGTATTATACGAAGGAGGCCCAGTTGAGGTGCCATAAGTTGTAGGGTAACACCGCATGAGGCTGAGGCCACATGACAGACTCGAGCTTAGTTACCAGTCCAACCTGACCAGGCTGGGCGAGGTGATGTGTGTCTGTAGTCCTGGCTAACTGGGAGACTTGGGCAGAAGATGGCGATGGAACACCCTGCCCCACATGCACCCCCTCCTATATTAAGGAGAGCCCTGCACAGGGTGGAAGCTGCAGCTGACAGTTTTGGGGGTCCCTTCCTGATCTGGTGGTCTCTGAGTAACAGAGGTGCTAGTAGAACGCTGGTGGTGTTATATGTGAGGTTAAGGGTGATAGGGACCTCTGCCTTGTGCCCTGCTCTGTTCCCTGTCCTGACTCATTCAACTTTTCTCAAGTACTGGACTGTCTTAACATATGTGGTACACAACTTTTATCATGATGTAAAATTGTAGTGAGGAAAAATGCCAGTCTGTGTTGTCTGGTGGACGGAACATTGAGTTCGATGGTCACTCGGCGCAGTGACCTTCATTGAAGGCAAAGCAGGACATGTGCTTTGCCTTTGCCTTGTGCTCCAAGGCCACATTTCCTATAACTCTGAAGTTAGTGAACTATACGTATTGTGATACAAAATATATTAACAAGGCTTTCATAGTATGTGCAAAATGTGCAAGAAGGCAAATGATGCTAAATTGAAAAAAAAGTGCAGAATCATCTGAATTGGCCTGGGAGCAACTGCACTGTGGGGTTATGCTATTGGCCCATGGCCAAGACTCTTCAGTAGATAAACTGAAGTACTCAGCCTCCTTGGTCAGGGTCAGGTTTTGAATCATGCAAGGTCTTCAGTAGCCATGTCCTTTACATTGCCCTGTTAGGAGGTGATGAGCAAAGGGCAATATCAGTTCAGCTCCAGTTTGTGTGTTTTCTGGAACACGAGAGAACTTGGCTCAGACAGCCGTGCAGCTCAACAGAAACACAACATGAACTCCATATGCAATTCTAAATTTTCTAGTAGTCATATTTAAAGAAGTAGAAACAGGTGAAGTTAATTTTAATGTATTTCATTTAAACCAGTATATACAACATGTGCAAGAAGGCAAATGATGCCAAATTGAAAAAAAATCAATGTTATTTCCATAAGTGATCAATAGAAAAAAATCATTTCTGAGATACTTCTTTTTCTATCTTCTTGTATATTAAAATTTCAAAATCCTGTGTATATTTTACACTAACAGCACGCTCCAGTTCAGAGCAGCTACATATGAAGTGTTTAATAGTCGCATGTGGCTAATGGCTACTTATTGGACAAAACGGATCTAGAAAGTGTAAGGGTCATTGTCAGGGTATCAGATGCCCTGGTGCTTGGGCAAGAGAGAGGAATATCTGAGGGAGGGGCTCATTCCCAGGAAACATTTTAAGTTTTGCTGTAAGGGTATGCTCACAGGGTGGTGGGGAGAAGAAGTGAGAAATCACTCCCCAGAGGGATGGCCATATGGCAATTCTTTCTCCTCCATTCTTCTCTTGTGTTTTGGGGCACATATGCACACACACCTGGCATGGTTCACAACACAAATTGCAGAGTCAGCCATGGGGGATGCGTTGGCCTTCACCACCACACCACCTGCTGGCCTGATAACTGCGTCCTTTGATGCTGCTCTAAGATGTTCTCCTACTCTAGCCGCGATTGTACCATACTTACGCCTCCCTTTAACTTGTTCTTTAAGTCATCTAATCCCTCAAAGTCCAGAATTCAAGGGCATCTACTTATGCAAGATGACGTAGAACCACTCGATATAGCATTAGACAAGCCACAAGGTGTTAACTAGTCTTTACAATAAACTGCCTCATCTGTAGAATGCTGGTACACAAAAATATTGAGAGGATAAAATAAGAAAGCAAATATGAAAACAGTCCAGATAACTTTTAGATCATCACCTTGAAAAGATATAAGGTATAATTAGATCGTTGTGGTTTTATATGTATATATATATATATACACACACACATATATATATAATCTGATTTTATATGAGGAGACTTTAAAAAGCTAGTGGAAACATGAAATTAAAGTATGAGTTTATTCTGGTTCAAAAATTTTATTGAATATTTATTCAATCATACACATTTTCCATGAACTTTTAAAAGACCCTTCAGGTGTTGCCCTTTCTTCAAAGCAGGTATTTGAAATTAAAGCATTTTGTTCAAAACAAAACAGCAAAATGAACTGCATGTATTTGTTGAACCTCCTACAAACCAAACCCACCTGCTTTTTTTTTTTTTGGAGAGGTTTTTGCTATAGGGCGCGTGCGCTCGCCAGACAGACAGAGAGAGACATAGAGACAGAAAGCAAGAAATCACCCCCCAGGGGGGATGACCACGCCGCAATCCCTTCTCCTCCATTCTCCTCTCGGGATCTTGGGCACGCACACACACGCGCCTGGCGTGAGTTTTAAGCCACTGGGTCCAGGACACGAACCGCGGTCGACTACGCGGGAGTCCAGCGACATAGCCATTACACTAACTGCTGGTTCCCAACCCACATGCTTTTTGAAGTTTAATCAAGACCTTAACCAATCCCATGAAAAACAAAACAGAACAAAAAAACATACGAAAAATAAAAAATTATTTTATTTAACTTTCTTTCTTTCTTTCTTTCTTTCTTTCTTTCTTTCTTTCTTTCTTTCTTTCTTTTTGGGGGGAGGGAGAGGGTTTTCTGCTATAGGGCGCGTGCGCTTGCCAGACAGACAGAGACAGACAGAGAGACAGAAAGCGAGAAATCACCCCCCAGGGGGCATGGCCATGCCGCAATCCCTTCTCCTCCGTTCTCCTCTCAGGATCTTGGGCACGCACACACACGCGCTCGGCGTGAGTTTAAGCCACCGGCTCTGGGACTCGAACCGCGGTCGACTACATGGGAGTCCAGCGACATAGTCATTACGCTAACTGCTGCTCCCAACTTTATTTATTTATTTCAATTTGACCAGAGAGGGAGAGAGGGAGAGAGGGAGAGAGAGAGAGACAGAGAGAGAGTGAAAGTGAGAAAGCAAGCTGCCAGGTCCAGGACTCGAACCATGGTCGACAACATGGGAGTCCAGCTCCCTTCACTACCATGCCACCTGCCAGCTCAGATCCAGACATTTCTAATCAGTCTGGTGTTTTGTTTGTTCATTTGTTTGTTTTGCTCTGTCCTCTTTGGAGCTTGACTCTAGTCTCAGTTACGAGTCCAGATTCTCTTAGAGCCATCACCAGGTTTTTCTAAGGTATGAAAATCCAATACCCGTAGCTTTCACAGGGGGAGGTGGGTATGGCAGCATCGGGTAAATAACCATTATTTTCTTATGATGTGATGCAAAAGCAACGAGGTGTGTGTGTTTATTTTACAGACTGTTCAAAAAGGGATCATTTAAGGTGAACTTCCAAGCTGCCAGGACAGGGCAGTCTGTACCTAATTAATCATCACAACATGCCCAGGTATCTTGACTGAGAACTTGCTTGAAGGAAATTGCCCTGAGTAAGAATCTATTCAGTAATCTGTTCCGCTCAGTTCTACTTGGAATCAGACATTTTTTTCCCCTCATTTGAATGATAGGTTATTATAATGTACTTGGGGGAAGATTTAAGGCTACTGAATGTGGGTGTCATACACTATTTCACTCAATGCAATATAACGAAGAGCAACCAGAATAGCTGTACTTAATCTCCTTTGCTTAAATAACCAATAGTACATCCAAGTATTAAGTTGTTAAGGGCTGGTCTACTGTGCTGCAGTGGAAAATTTCATAGGCTTTGGACTGGGGCAGACGTGGTATATATCCTAGTATTTCTCCTAACACTGTATCTTCGTGTTCCATTGGTAAAATAATCATGGTTACCCGAAAGAGAGAAAATGAGGTCACACAAGTAACTTCTTGGCACATAGAAGGTGCTCAATTAATGCTTTCTCTTCTAGGTTGGCAAGCCGGAATTCACCTCCCAAACTGATGTTTCAAGTAATTGCTGGATCCTTTCCAAATGGAACAGCAGATGATGCACTGTTGACTCCATATAAATCATGCCCAACTTTGTTACGACAACTTGAGAAATCCTTCCCACAAACTGGCTAGTAATCAATCCACAATCAAGCTAGAAGATTTTCTGCTCTTGTCCCTAAATTAGTGGTAAAATACTATCAGCTCTTATGATCATAATGCTAGTCAATTGTTAAGGACATTGCGATCAATCAGAAAAAAATGAATTATGGGCCAGCTTGATGGCACAGCAGCAATGCATAGCTCAAGAGAACCTGGATCCCGCATGCTCACCATGGTTTGAATCCCCAGCCTGGTCAGTTTGAAATAAACCCTGACATATGCCCGAGTGCCCAGGATCCACAGGCCAGTGGCTGGGAGAAAGGTGCGACCAGACCTCTTGAAGGTATGCCTCTGTGTATCTCTCACTCACTCTCACATGCGCACACATGCACGTTATCATGAACAAAGGAAAAAAATTTAAATAATCATCAGAACTAAAATCAAGAAAATAATGAGGAATGAATAAGAACTTTATGTGAAGATGTGTGTATATCACTGATTAACTACTTGGAATAAAAATCTAGAGGAAGAACAGTTGTTTGACAGAGCACACACACACATTTTTTTTTTTTTTTTTATTGCCAAAGGGTCATGAGCTCACCAGAGAGACAGAGAGAGAGAGAGAGAAAAGGAGAGGGAGAAAGTGCCCCCCAATGGGACGTGGTCATGCCACAATCTCTTCTCCTCCATTTCTCCATCCTGTGAGCATGCACAGACATGCCCAGGGTGTTTTTCAAACCATTAAGGCCAGGATTCAAACTGCAGTCTGCCACATGGGCTCTGACTCTCTTAACTAACTCTAGGCCACAGGGCCAACCCACAGAACCTGTACATTTTAAAGGCTTTCAGGACATATTATAAATTTGAACTGAAGAATCTGCCACCAGTAGTGTACAGCAGTGTCAACCTCATTCTTTCCCCATTAAAACCAAGCATTGCCACTTCTCTTTACTGTTACTAATACGAAACATGAAATGGTATAATGTCTATTTGCAATGCTTTGTTGGACAGTTTCCCAAATGCTTACTGACCATTTATATTTTTGTGTTGCTGTTCATGTGTTCAGCTCATCATTCTCTGGAGGCAACATTTTTCTTACTGCTTTGTAAAAGATCTTTTTGGTATTACACTTGATCATCTACATGAAAATAGTTTGATTTTTTTTTTTTACCAGTAAGTTTTAGGGTTTATTCTGTTTTTCAGAATTTTCTACAAAATAACGAGCAACCATTTATCTGTCTAACAAACATTTATTAGATGCCAACCAGATGGCAGGCTCTGTGCCAGACATGGGTATTAGAAGAGAAAAAACTCAAATTTTTCCCCTCTAAGCAATCAAAATCCAGTGAAGAGCAGACATATAAGCCACTGCTATCGACACAGTGTGACAGTTACTGTAGCCAAGAGAAGCATGGGGAGCCATAGGAGCAAAGTAAGGGCATCCCGACCCAGTCAAGAGAAGAGGAGGGAAATGAGGGCAGGCTTTACAGTATTGGAGCCAAGTTGCAATTAGAGAAAGGGGGGCATTCTGGGACAAGGCAAAGTCCCAAGGCATTGAAGAGGCTCAATCTTTTTAGAGATCCCAAATAATTCAGAGTGTTAAAGCATGTGACATAATGAGTTGGAGGGAGGCTCACGGAAGGACGGCAGTTTGACAGTAATGAAATTGGACAAGTAGACAGGGGCCAGATTATAAAGGTCCATGGGTGTCAGCATAATAAGCTTGAAGGTTATCCTGAGAGCCAGAGTTGCCACTGACTGCTCTGAGCTGGAAAGAGGCCCAGTCAGTGTTAGGTGTAAATGTTAAGGCTTAGACTAGACGCAGGAATGCTGTGAGGTGTGTAAATGAAACAAGCCAAGAAAGAAGCTTGGTTTCTAATGGGACAGGCAACCCTTTAATCTTCCCTTAGAGTGTTCTGGGACAAGGTGGTATTAAACTTCTTTGCATGCATTAGCCTTTCCTGGAAAGATTAACTCTTCTTGATGACATCCTGGAGTCATATCTGAGAAGCACAAGAGGAGGACTCAATGACAGTTTCCCAACTGAGCTTTGGCCAGCCAGGAAGTTGCAGTCCTGGTTCCTGGGATTGCCCATCTTAAGGAAGAAGGAAAGAGGGATGGCAAAGAGGTTGAGGCCTATAATTCTGTTAACTTCAATCCACCAGACTCTAAGCACCACAGAAAGGAATAAGATATATATTCAGGACAAGAATAAGGAAAAATAAGGGTAAACCAGGCCCAGGGCCTAGTGGTTAAGAAAGTCAGATTCCACATGGCCAACTGCGGTTTGAGTCCCAGCCCCAGTGGCTTGAAAAACACATTGGATGTATATACATGCATATCCCAAATCCTCACAGGATAAAGAAATAATATTGGGAGTGACCATGCCCCACTTGGGTGCCGGTGCTTTCTCCCTTTCCCTTTCTCTCTGTCTCTCTGTTTCTGATGAATGCATGCATTCTCTGGCATTTTTTTATAATTATAGAAAAAAAGAACAGAAAAAGGAAAAGAAGAGAAAATAAATGGAAAGGGCGTAAGATACAAGTTAGCCTAAGTTCCATACCATGTAAGAGCCATACAACTAGAGTCTAAGAATTAGGAAAAGTATCAAAGATCTTTGGGAGACGGCCCTAAACACTGGATGCCATCTCAATAGTAAGAAGGCTGGGAGAGAAAATGAGAAATTTTAGGCACAATATGTGACTTTACAGCTCAAGAAATAGCATCTCAAAAGAAGTATTATGAAACAAGTTTAATCAAAAAGGGGAGCCCAAGGACCAGCAGTTAGCGTAATGGCTATGTCATTGGACTCCCATGTAGTCGACTGCGGTTCGCGTCCCAGACCCGGTGGCTTAAAACTGATGCTGGGCGTGTGTGCGTGCATGCCCAAGATCCCGAGAGGAGAACGGAGGAGAAGGGGTTGTGGCGTGGCCATCCTCCCTGGGGAGTGATTTCTTGCTTTCTGTCTCTCTGTCTCTCTCTGTCTCTCTGGCGAGTGCATGCACCCTATAGCAAAAATCCTAAAAAAATAAAGGGGTGGGGGAGCCCAGTCTGGGGTTTTGTTCTCCAGACAGTGGGGAATCACTGAAGTTTTCACCTCAGGAACACCAGAGAGAGAAATGTCTGAGGAGGATAACTTTGGAAGCACATATACATAGACAGGGAACCACGAGACTAGTAAAGGGGCCACTGCAACCCTCTGGCTGCTCTGGGTGGTGGCAGTAGGGATGGAGAGGAGGGACGGATCACAGGGACACTACAGAGGTCCAGCACCCAAAGGATTGGGGTGTGGTTTAGGGTGAAACTCTCTTGCCAGTTTAGGGAATTAGCCAAGAGCTCCTGGGATCTAAGGCCAGATTGTTGAGACTTCAAATCATGTGATCTCTGAACTGGTAGAGACCTTAGAGTTCCTTGTGGGTGACTAAATATGGCAGCAGACTCTTTTATGTTCCTCCTACAGGAGATGGTGATGTCTCGCCCATGTGAATCGAGGTGGGCTCTGTGACTGCTTGACCAGTAGTATGTAGTAGAAATGACATGGTGCCAATTTCCGGACTAAGGGTTTGAAACACGGACAGCTTCCACTTTTCATCTCTTGGGAGACTTACTTTCAATTGCTATACTGCAGGGAAGCCCAAGCAGTCCTACGGAGAAGATTGCATGAAGAAGCAGCAAACCCTTTGCCTTCTTTTCCAGTTGGGCTTCCCTAGTAGAAACTGACTGGAATGGAGACAAATAGTTCCTAACAAGTCCTGCGCAAATTGCAGATTCATGGGAGGGAAAAATGAGTGTTATGGTTTTTAAGTTGCCAAATTTTTGAGTGACCTGTTACATAGCTATAGATAAAAGGAGCAGTAGTCTAACAGAGGGGTAGAAAACTATGGCTAGATGGCCAAATTTAGTCCATCACTTGGTTCTGTCAATAAAGTTTTTATCGGAGCACAGTAATGCTATTCATATATTGTCTTTGGCTAGTTTTGTGTTGCAACAGCAGAGAGAGGAGTCATGGCAAAGACCAAGTGGCCTACGCAGCCTAATATATTTGCTATCTGACCCTTCACAGAAAAAGCTCCTTGTCCTTTCTCATGGTTTGAGTGAGGCTGACCTCATTGTTCAGCTCTGGGTTTGGTTACCAAGTTCTGTCCAGGGATCTTCAAATGACACAAAACTGACCCTGGGAGTCCACCTTCAGACTTTTGCTGGACCCTTTAGAGCAAAGGGAAGCTTCTTTCCCTGGAGTGGGCTGCCTGCCTGGAACCAATGGTGACCAACTCTGTCACTACATTCAGAGGACCTGGTCAAGAAGAAAGCCTCCTCAGAGGACAGAACCAGGAGCTGGAGAGAGATTCCTTGTGACACTGCGTCAGTTGTAACTCTGCGCTGTCCATGACAGCATCAAATTTCCTTTTATCCTTAATCCATTTATGCTTGAGACTCTGTTGTATCTCAACAATTCTAGCCAATATAGTTTTTTCCCTAGGCAACCACCACTCAGCCCACTTCTGAACCCTTCCTCCCCCCACCCCTCTCACTGCCTGCTGTCTGAGTCTGCATCCTCCATCGAGGAATGCAAATTTCAGAACCCAATAGTGCCAAAGGCATGTCTGAGAGGAAAGAAGCCAAGATTGGTAATGAATTCGCACACACTGTGCGTGCCATTGCTCTGTTGTTCAAAAACTCATTCGATGTTTTTCTCTGGTGATAATAAGCACACTGTTCTTGGTATTGTGTCTGTCACCAGATAAATGATGGTGATATTTCCATTCGGGATCCTGATAGACTCGTGGCTCTGGAAATGATATCGCTCAGAGGAGACTGGAAACAGATGCCGATGAGCACTCGGAGCATCTGGAAGCAGATCCGCTGTCCTCGGAGTACCTGCTGAGGTCTGGACCCCATTAGGTCTAGACAGTCCTGGCTTCAGAAAGCTTTTTCTTCCCTTGTGAAGCAGGGGCCGTCTCCTGGGTTGCCATCTCCAGCATGGCCAAGGGACAGCTGGGGAGCGACAGTTAGTAGCACATGGGGTTTGCTCAGATCTTGGGTCTTCAACCTGCTGCTTTAGACTTTCCTGGGGAGCTTTCTGAAAGATAGGTTCCAGTCACTGCCAACTCTGAGTCAGTCCGTGTGGAGGAAGCAATTCAGGTTTTTATGCAGTTCTCCAATTCTAAAGGGCATTAGTGGTGCAGAATCACCAGCATGGGATGTCCAGAGACTAGAGACCTTTTTTCTCTTCTGAGGCCTCCCATTTGTTCCCCCTAGTGCCTCTCCTCTCAGCCTCTATGCCCCTCACTAGAACCCTCCCCTCCCTCTGTGACCTGTGTGAATCAGAGGCTGCCGAAAAGCAATACATAAAGCCACCGATCTAGTGTGATCCTGTAACTCTCCATTAAGGAAACCACCTGAGAGAGGCCAAATGCGTTTCCCAAGATCACACAATGAATCTAAGGCATAAGAAGCAGGGTGCAAATCTGGAAGACAGGTTTGAAAACCTTCCTGGGCTTGCTCTCACACACTGCACTAGGGGTGTGAGGTGCTGTCCTTCAATGGGCTCACTCAAACTCCCAAGCCAGACTCTACCTGAAAGGGAGCAGGAACTGCCCATTAAGGGAAGAGAGAGGCTTCTTCCCATTTCCTCACCTTCACCTACAAGCTCTCAGTTATGTGGATGCTACTTGGAATTTTAATACTGATTGAGTAGCTCATCTGGCTCCAGCATCTCTAGGTAAACTGCATTTGCTCCTTCTGGGTGGTGGGCACCTGCTCTAACTCCACCCCAGCTTCTTCCTTTTGCCCCTGCCCTCCAGAATTCCACATATCCACACAGCCCATCATTCAGGCTCAGTTCTTCCAGTTCGGTGTGTCAACAAGGATGAACCCGCAGGCCATTACTCAGGGGAGAATGGTGGTGAGTCACTGTGAGAGACTCCTTCCCTGTCTGACCACCCTGCTCCCGGCTATGCTAGGAGACAGAGAATAATAACACTGTGTGGACTAGCCTCTTAAAAATAGAACCAGTGGAGTCTGCAATAAAGGGAAGAAAAGTCCTGGGAATCAGGTGCCCTAGGTGCTTGGCCCAGCCAGGTTACAGTTCACTGTAGGATGCTGGTTCTTGCTTTGTCATCAGTAATTGGAGAGTGTAGTCTTGGGCTATTTGAGGTGGGACTTCTAAGTCTTTGGAATAGTTGATGATTGCATTCAAACTCTTGCCCCTCTGCCCTCCCCAGAGCTGGGGTGGGACTGAAAGTTCCAACCTCCAATCACATGATGCCATTCTGAAGCTATCTAGGGGCCCACCAAGATTTGCCTTATTACCATATACTGTTGTATAATTAAAAGGGGCTTCTTATAAATAACAAAAGACTTGCCTCTCATTTAGGAAATTCCAGAAGAAGGAGACAGGACAAAGACCAAATACACATTTCTTTTTTTTTTTTCCTTTAAAATTATTTATTTAACTATATTTATTCATTCATTAATTTTTAATTTGACCAGACACACACACACACACACACACACACACACACACACAGAGAGAGAGAGAGAGAGAGAGAGAGAGAGAGAGAAGGTGAGAAAGCAAGCCACCAGGTTCAGGATTTGATCCATGGTCAGCCATGTGGGAGCATCCAGCACCTTAACCACCATGCCATCTGCTGGTCCCTAAATACACATTTCTTATTATCCCACTGGGTATTTCACCAAGCACTTACTAAGGCATTTCAACTTCTCAAAGTATACATAGGGTGACCAGAACTCTTTTGAGAATGAAAGGGGGAACATAAATCCCAACTGCCCTGAGCAGATGGGGGTGTGTGGTCACCCTAACAAAGAAACAGCTTCGTTTCTTCCAGTAGGTGTGCCCAGTGGTACACAACCTCCCCTGTCCTCCCGGTCCTCGCCTGGCTTTTCCCAGTGAGGAAAGAGATCCACTTTGGGTTGAAGCTATCTGACCCACGTGCCATGGCCTGCTGGTCACTGAAGGTGTGGGGACATACAAGAAATGGATCCCTTTAGCCCTCAGAGCAATCAGGGCAGGGCCCAGGGCAGTCTCAGAATTCCTTAGACCATGAGTTCAACAAATACCATCCTTTTCTATGAGGTCAGAAGCCCTGCCTTAGGTTATTAGAAGAGTCTTATTTTGGTATTTAAGATACGATCCTGTTCATTTCATTAACTCACTTCGATTCCAAATGCAATTAAAACACCCTTCCTCCTCTTCTCTGTGTGATGAGCTAAGAACAGGGGCTGCCTCTGGGCAGGCAGACAGTGCCATGGGCTTGGCAAACGGGGTCAGGGCTGGGTCCACCCCCACCCCACTGCCTCCACTCCTGGCCTAGCATTGTGTCAGGCACAAAACACTTGCAACTCGAAGAACACGAACCCCAAGGGATGCCATGTGAACACGAACCCCAAGGGATGCCGTGTGACTATTTTCCCCTGGGGTCGTGCAGTGCCATCACCCTGGGCTGTTTCCCTCCTAAGAAGGTCCTTAGGTACATTTTGAAAACAGTCAGTTCTGCTCCTACAGGACATATGTGTTCCTAATCACCCTGCTGTGTAAAACCATGCAATTAAAAACCACAGGACGGACGGGGAAATAGAATTAGGGCATAACATTCAAAAACTTTGTCAGTGACACATTTCCAAAAAAAGGTAGGAAACGAATAAAAATGGTAGCACAATCTTACACGTGTTAAATGGTTAAGAAATACATAAACATTGCACTAAATATGGCAGCTTATTGTGAAAATACGTGGAGTTTGTGGAAGTTGAAGAAGGGTTACAGCTTGTAAAGTGGTAAAACGGGGGTCCCCTGAAATCAGGACAGGGGTCGCACTGAAGCAGGCCCTGGCTAGGTAAGAAGATAGAATAGATAGGGACCAGCAGGTGGCGTGGTGGTTAAGGTGCTGGACACTCTCACATGGCCGACCAGGGTTCGAGTTCTGAATCTGGTGGCTTGCTTTCTCACTTCCTCTTTCTCTCATTCTCACCCTCTGTCTCTCTCTGGTCAAACTAAAAAAAATAAACAAATGAATAAAATAAAATAAATAATTATTAAAAAAAGTTAAAAAAAATAAGATAGAATAGATAGAAAGAGAGTCATGATAAAACACTGACGGAGGAAAGTCGATTTGAGATGGCCCACTCCAGCCTGATAGAGACCTACAGTCCTCCTTGCCCTTTGTCCCTCTGGCTGAAACTAACATTGTAGCCCTAAGGCACACAAGAAAAGACAATTAGAGTCAAAACCCAAGGCAAAACCAACACCTAAGTTTGAAACTTTAAATATCTGGGCCTAATGAAAACTGTAAACTGGTAAGCTTGACTCCATGAAAAACTGCTGCCCAAAAAGAAAATCAAAGACAAGAAGGCCACACACAGAGGCCAAGGACAATCCTACACCCCACAAAACAATCAGGCCCACTGCCTGAAGGATATAAAATTAACCCTTGGGGCCACAATTAAGAACAAAGGACATCCATACGATGAACCTAGGAACCTAGGTGACACGAGAAGTCTTGTAACCATTAACTATGACTTCCCTAAAAAAAAAAAAAAAAAGGCTTCATAAAAACTCAGGTGTTTGGGGACCATCGGATGACGCGATGGCTATGTTGCTGGACTCCCACGTAGTCGACTGTGGTTCCAATCCCGGATCTGGTGGCTTAAATTTACGCCAGGCATGTGTGCATGCGTTCCCAAGATCCCAAGAGGAGAATGGAGGAACGGACTGCAGCATGGCCATCCCCCCTGGGGGGTGATTTCTCACTTCCTGTCTCTCTGTCTCTCTCTGTCTTTCTGGCTGGCACAAGCGCCCGATAGCAAAAAACTCTAAAAAAAAAAAAGAAAGAAAGAAAAACAAAACAAACTCAGGTGTTTAGTCCTTTAGGGGGTTGCTCATTTGAGAGCTCCCCTTTTATACTGTGAAAGGCTTTTTCTTCATTCCTTCACTGAATAAACTCCACTCACTTCCCATCTGCTTCCCTCATTCTTCATAAGCTGTGGACAAGAATCGATGTCCTGCTGTGGGTGTGAGTCCTGATCTCCCTGCACCCCCACATTACCCCTGCGGACATGAGATGGGGGTAAGTGTGCTCATAACACACCTGGAGAACAGAGGCCACTGGGAGAGGTTTGAAGTGTATGCATGTATGCGTTTTACAACATTGAATTTCACTGGAGTCCTGTAATCCCAGAAGACAACGATGGCTAAAGGAATCCCTCACCCTTCCGTGTTCTGTAAGTATCTCCCACGTGACTAAGAAAAGCCTCATGTATGGACTCTGGTTAACCTGACAAGGCCAGTCAAAAACCTTCCAAATTCTCATTCTTTGCCTCATAAATGACTAGCAGAACTGTTTTGTTCTACTGATGACTTAGAACCAAATTCTTATCAACCAAACTTTGAGCTTTTCTCCTTCCCTAGGCTCCTGGGCTTTGACCTACCCCTCAGCCTGGGCCAGCAGATGGGCTTCCTCGAGAGCTCCCCTTGAGAGAAGGCTGACATTCTGGAACAACTCTATCCAATCGTATCACGCTTTATCTTACTGCCCCACTCTGGATCCTGGCTAGTCTTGTTCTCTCCATAAATGAAAACCCTGCTTTGTCTAGCTATTGAGATGTTTACAAATCTGTCTTAACCCCTATCACATTGCTAATAGAAATACTCATGACAGGATGATTTATAAAGAATGGAGGTTTATTTTTACTCCTGATTCTGGAGGTTAGAGAGTCCAAAGGCATCATAAAATGGCAGAAGGCAGAACTTTGAGCAGAGCACGGTCTGTATCCTCATGGCTTTCTCTTGCATTCTGGTCTCATCTCCTCTGTTTATTAATCCACCAGAACTCAATCTTGTGGGCTCCCTCCATAACCACCCCAAAACTAATAACTTCCCAAAGATCTCTTTTTTGGCACCATAATCAAATTCACAGTTCCCACCTTCTTAATACATTTACATGGATTTAGGGGAGTATATTCAAACTATAGCAACCCCTTACACTTTTTGCCAAAGCTCTTTCTTTTTTTTTATTTCTTATTTTTTTAAACTTTATTTACTTATTTTAATTTGACCAGAGAGGGACAGGTGAGTGAGTGAGAGAGAGGAGAGAGAGAGAGGGAAACTGAGAAAGCAAGCCTCCGGGCCTGGACTGGAACTGCAGTTGGCCATGCGGAAGTCCAGCGCCTTTAACCACCATGCCACCTGCCAGCCCCTTACTTCTTATGTTTTTACATTTAATTACTGTACATCTTTATAGCATATAAAATAGACTTTACTGGCATGAGTATACAGCATATTAGTCCAAAGATCTTACCATGCATATTAATATCAACAAATAATTTTCCATCATTGTGTCCATTAAATGTTTTGCCTTTCCCCCCTTGATTCCCTGCCTCCCACTCCCCATTGTCCACTCTCCTCCTACAGTTTATAGTATCCTTGGTTGTTCTCCCTGCTTTTATACCTTCCAATATTTCAGTTTCTGCTATAAAGTACAGACATTTGGTATATATTAAGTGGGGATATACAGTGCCTCTCTTCCATGGTCTGGCTTGCTTTACTTAGCATTAAATCTTCCATTTCCATTCACTTTCTATCAAATGCCATGGTCTCATTCTTTTTTTATGACTGAGTGGTATTCCACAGACTATATATGCCACACTTTTCAATCTATTCATCTGTTCTTGGACATTTGGGTTGATTCCATGTCTTAGCAATTGTGAGTAATGCTGCAGTAAAAATGGAGGTGCAACTGTTTTTCTGACTGTTTTCCTATCCTTTGGGTATATGCCCAGGAGTGGAATTGCTGGGTCATATGGTAGTTCTATTTACAGATTATTGAAGAACCTCCACATTGTTCTCCACAGTGGCTGTACTAATTTACAGTGTACGAAAGTTCCCTTTCCCCACAGTCTCATAGTATTTATCATTGTTTATTTCCTCACCGGCACTTATCATTGTTTATTTTTTTTAATATTTGCCATCTGACTGGTGTTAAGTGGTGTCTCATTGTGGTTTTAATTTGCATCTCCATTATAGTAAGGGATGTTGAGCATTTTTTCATTTATTTTGTGGCTATTTGTATATGCCAAAGTTCTTTCAAATGAAGGTTTCCTTACTTCAGTCCAGATTTATTTTTTACTTGACACCATGCAGCTCAGTTCAACTGAATACAGCTTTCTGCTTTCATCTGGTATATCTCATGGATGAAATTACACGTAAACAAATAAAAAAAACTTGCTTTATGCTTACATTGTTCTCCAATATATCAATTGCACTAGAACAAATTTGCTTTCTTGACTATGTATGTCTTGTCCAGACATTTTGAACCTCAATGGTGGACACAACTTAGTCACATGCCTAGATCCCAATTACCTGATTATTCTTTTAAACTTACAGAAAGAGAGAAGTCAAGTGAATATTTTTGATAATATTTGCAAAAATCCTTGATGTTTTGATCATATCTCATTTTTATCTCTCATCTTCAAGTAAAGCTTTTTTCAATAGGCTTCCTCTGAGAATTGACTTCACCTTCATAACCCAAGGTTCATTCGCCATCATAGAAACTCAAAGTGAGAAGCGATCTGGTGATCACTTAGCCCAATACATTCATCTAACGAAGAAGGAAAGTGATGCTGATGATGGAGAACTCCTAGAGACAGGTCCTGGGTCCTATTTGTCTCTGAGATCCTCATGCCTAGCTTAGGACCTGGTATAATCAAGTACTCAGGTGGGGCTGGCTGCATTGAATCAAAATACGTTACAGACTGAACGAGAAGGCAGATCCAGGAGGAGCAAGGCATCTTGCTTGTGGGGCCTCTTGAATTATACCAGCTGGCCAAAGGCTACTCTTATTTCCAAAGCTAACAGTTTCCATTGTTCTTAGTCCTACCCTCCAGTTGTTTCCTAAACCACCAAAAATACAGAGGCACCTTTGTGCTCAGGGAAGACGGAATTGATTCTTTTCTACTTTTCCTGTCTGGTTGTTTTTGCCTATATCATATCAGGTGCTGTGAATTATAAATGGTCAGACTAGACACTCTAAAATATGACTCCTCTGGGAATTTTTCATCTGTCCAAGATGCAGACAGACACAGCAAGGAAACGTGAAAGTATCTCAGCTTCATTAGGGGAAATTTATAGCATTCTTAGGGTCACCATGGTGACCAAAAGACAGAAACTATTTGTACAAGTCGGTACTTGGAGAGGATCTTAAGGGACAGAGCACATGACTTCATTTACTCCTCACAAATATCTGTGATCTGATTATCCCATTTAAAACTGACAAAATTGCATTGGTTCCATGGCCTAGTGGTTAGGTTAGCCAGATTTCACATGGCTGACCAATGATTCTAGTTCTGGACCTGGCAACTTGAGAAACATGCCAGCATGCCCCAAATCCTGACAGGATGGACAGATGGAAGAGAAAAGATTGTGGTGTGACCACTCCCCCATGGGCAGTGGTTTCTCTCCTTCTGTCTCTCTCTGGTGAGCATACCATCTGGAAAAAATTTTAAACATTAAAAGAAAAAAAGACAGAGAGAACTGAGGAAATTGAAGTTCAGAGACTCTAGCCATTTGTTGATGACTACACAAAACTGATCTGGACTCAGATTCATCTGACCTTAAACCTTTATGAGTTAGATGTTTTAAGGCTATGAAGATCTTGTTCAGGCTGACCTAAGTGGTGGCAGGAGTAGTTATAAACCCATGCAGACACATGAACATCCCCAAGGAAGCACATCAGTGGGGGGAGTATAACTGGGACTGAGGATACCAGCCTCCCCCAAGATGTCTTCATTCCCAGGATCCAGTTCATCCATTGTTCTTTTCTTTTTCCTACTTTAGTTTCTTTCTTCTGTGCTCCTTGAGAAAAAGAATCAGGCTGCTTTTCCTAATAATAATGGCACACAGAGCAGAGTTCTGGTCAACCGTGGGTCACTGTCTTAAATCAAGGTTCTGTTCTCCTCTATTCAGTTAAGCCTGGTGGATTCTCTCAGAAACAGACCTAGAAGCAGATTTTAACACAGGTTTTTATTTGAAAGGTGCAGGGCAGATGGGTAGAAGATAGACAATAATAGCACCCTTTGGACTAGTGTCTTAGACATAGAACATGGAATCTGCGGCTTCAGGAGGAGAAGTCTTAGGAATCCGGTGCCCCAGGTACTCAGCCCAGCTAGGTTATAATTCACTGTAGAACGCTGGCTCCTGCTCTGCCTATTGGTAACTAGAGAGTGTTGTCATTGGCTTTCTTTTGTACAGAAGTAACACAGAAAAAGGAAGTGCATTATTAAACTAGCTACCTTAGTAGATGGCTTGAGTTTGATTCCCTTGGGATAGCGAGTACAAAATATGTGCTTCAGAATAATCCCACTCAAAGAGGGTGGGAATAGAGGTATGTATATACCAGTTCCCAATGCATTTGTTAACAACTGCTCTATGGCAGTGTTAACGTCCAGTCACTTTTACCTAGTCCTGTACCCAGGAAGAACCATCTTCTTCAGTTCCAGAAAAACAAAGAAAGCCGACACGCTGAGAGATGCAGATACAGGCAGTTGGAAATCAGTTGAATCTCAGGGTCACAGGGAATTGGGTGGGGGCATTAACACCTTCTACTAAGCCAGGGTTACAGGGACACATGAGTGAAAATCCAGTAACTTGAGTGCCAGGATCTGCCCCTGACCACTTGTCTGATACGTGATCTGAGGAAATGGCAGACACTGACTGTGAGCTCGATTCTTTGGGATTAAGAGAAAAACAAAAAAACCAAAACACAGCTTTTCTCTCTATTCATAACTCTCTTCATTTCTGGCATCAAGTGTGTATGGGGTTTTCCCTCATATTAAATAATCCTCCTACTCTCTGGACACCAACTGGCTGTGCTACAATTCAGTCATGACACTAAACACCCGGAGTTAGTGCAGGCCCTACAGGGCTGTCTCCTACTACAGACACCACACATAACGAGTCTTCAGGTCATCACTTCTCTGTCTGACTTGGCTACAAACCACCAACTCAGAAGCTCTGAACCTTAGGGATTTTGGAGGCTTCACATCACCTAGACACCAAGAATTAGTAATTCCTTTTTAGCTCCTCTGCCCTCCTTAGAGGATGGGGAGAGGGGCTGAAAGTTCTATGTTTCTAATAATGGCTGGGTGTTTCTGGTGACCAGCGCCCATCCTGGAGATATAGAGGGACCTCTGGCCAGCAGTAATCTCATTAGCATGCAAGGAGATGCTCATCACTCAAGATTCTGAAGGTCCTAGAAATTCTTATGTCAGGAACCAGGGCTAAAGAGCAGATATTAGAACAAAAGATACTCCTAGTACCCCTATCACTCAGGAGATTACAAGAGTTTCAGGAGCTCTGTGTCAAAAACTGGGGGCAGAGACCAACATACATATCTCACGTGTAGACAATGGCCTCCTACTCTTCCCACAGGACCACATTCTTCTTCCAACATAACCCTGTAATACTAAGAATCTACTATTTCAAGCATTTTTCACTGACTCATCCCATCATCATTGTAAGGTAGACACTATTATTTTCATAGACGAGAAAAGCAAGGCTAAGAGAATAGAGATAATATGACTTACCTGGAGATACCATTTTCGAAGGTTGCTCAGAGTGCTCATTGATGATGACAATTTACTGGGAAGTTGCTATGATGTGGATGTGTATCAAAGTTCACGTGTTGGAAACTTAATTTCCAGGGCAGCAGTATTGAGAGGTAGAAACTCTTTTTTTTTTTTTCTCCTACATATGTATGTGCTCACCAAGGCAGAGAGAGAGTAAGAAGAGGAATCAATGTCCCATGGGGAAAGGTCATGTCACAGTCCCTTCTTGTCCATCTTGCCCTCCTTTTGGGATTCTAGGCAAGCATACAAATGCACCGGGTGTTTCTCAAGTCACTGGATCTGAGACTCAAACCTCATGGTCAGCCATGAGGGATCTGACTGACTTAACCACCAGGCCATGGAGCTGACCTGAGAAGTATAACCTTTAAGAGATCATTAAGTCATGAAAGCTTTGCACTTGTAAATGGATTAATTTCCTTATTATGGGAGTGGATTCATTATTGCGAGACTGGGTTTGTTATAAAAGTAAGTGGGGTTGGGGGAGCCTGGCAGGTGGCATAGTGGTTAAGGTGTTGAATTCCCACTGGCCAACTGAGATTCAAGTCCTGGACTTGGCAGCTTGCTCTCTCACTTTCCCTTTCAATCTCTCTGTCTCGCTCTGGTCATATTAAAAGTAGTAACAAGAATAAATAAAATAAAACAAGTATTTTTTTTAAAGAAGTTCTCTTGTTCTCTCTCACACACATTCTCTTGGCTTTCTGCCTTCTGCCATGGGATTATGTAACAAGAAGGCCCTCAAAAGATGCAGCTCTTTGATCTTGGACTTCTCAGACTCTAGAACCACGAGCCAAATAAATTCCTGTTCATTATGAATTACCCAATCAGTAGTATCCCATTGCAACAGCACCAAATGACCAAACCAGAAGGTAATATTATTTTGCTTCAGGCAAGTTTTCCATCCCACAATCTAGTGCCTAATAAAGTGCTTTGCACATAGCAGATACTCAACCAATTATGTGTTCAGCTGGATTGAGGCCATTCTTCCTGCATTGCACATAAGTGCCAAGATTGTATTTTTCAAGCCAAACCAAGAAGTTCTGATTTATGAATTCATTTATTTGAAAGATCTTTTCAGAAACAAAGTGCATGGGACAATTAAGGAGATGACTTTATTCAGGCTATTACATTAGGGAGAACCATCCAGATGTGAAGATCACAATGTCACAGCAAGGTGGCTTTGTCTTAGATGTTTATAGGGATGGGTCGACCAGTGGCAGGTGAATGAATACAGTTGGAACTGTTTTACAGTCAAGGGAGGGGTCAGCCAGTGAATATTCATCACTTTGTCTGGCTAGTTTCAGGGGGGCAAAATTATAATCTTAGTTGATTGTTTATGAGATAAATATCAGGAAGTTAGACGGTTCTGTGTTTGGCCTTATCATGTAGGTGTCATGTGTGCATTGCATGGGAGTTATGAGAAAAATAGGGAGTCTGATCTAAATTAATAGCAGGAGTGACTTTTTTCTTAGGTAAGTAAATTTCCAGGAACACAAATGGGTCAAGATTCATTTTGGAGATTTCTTACATTTTTTTAAAAAAAGACATTTATTTTATTTATTACAATATTATTACTCTTGTTTTTAAAATTTTCTATAGAGCACGCGCACTAGAGAGAGATAGAGAGAGGGAACGTGAGAAAACAAGCTGCCAGGTTTGGGACTCAGATTGTGGTCAGCCATGTGGGAGTCCAGAGCCTTAACCAATCCACCACCTGCTGCCCCCGCCTTTGGGGATTTCTTAACTGTTGCTCTTTTCAGGAGCACAAAGCTTAGGCAAAGTTCAACATTGCCAAATACATGAAAAGAGTATGAAAATTAAACTACATTTAGTAGCATAATAAAACTCTTTTATTAAAACAAAATTGACACACAAACCCCTCCTCTGCAGACACAGCAAAAGCAATCTTTTAAAATCATCTCTGCTCTCCTTTGCTAGCTCATTGTTCTTAAGATAAAGATTAAAGCCCGAAGCAAGGCCTCCAGGTCCCACCTGAGGTGGCCCTTGCTTGCTTCTCTGGCCTCATCTCTGAGCCCTCTGCCCCTCCCTCTCTACAATCCAACTTCACTGCTTGTTCTGGAACATTCCATGCTCTCTTTTGCCTCAGGGCCCTTGCCCACTGTTCTTTCTGCCTCAGAAATTCTCCTTCTAACCTCAAATCCCACTGCAGGATAGATAGTTCAAGCTGAGGTAGTCACCTCTACTTATTCTTCAGTCTAGATCAATTTTCTTTGTTAAAAAGCCTTGGAAATAAAAATTCTTTTCCTTTAGGGCACTATCCATAGAAATATAATACAAGTCACATGGAGAATATTACATTTTTCTATTGGCACATTAAAAAAAACCCTTTTATTAAAAAGTAAAATGTTTTTTTAATTGTGTAAAAAATATATATATTTTTTCAAGTTAATTTTTTCCATGAAGAAGAAAGACTGAGACACAGAGAGAGAAATGGTGACCAGAGACACCCCCCACCCCCCAACAGGATCTTGCTGCCGCGATCTGCTGTCCGCCTCAGCCAGCCAGGATCATGGGCAAGCCCAGTGTACTCTGGGAGGCCTCTGGACACAAGCCTGGGACCTTCCCATGTGGGTCAATGTCGCAGAGCATTGCGTTTTACCACTGTGCCACCAGCCAACCCTAACGTTTTACAGTTAACACAAAACTTATCATCCTTGTTTTGTTTTGTTTTAAATTTGCCAGAGGACACTTGTGCTTGCTGTACAGAAGAGAGACACACACACAGAGAAATGGAAAGTGAGAAAGGACCCCACATGACAGATGGCCACACCATAATCCTTTCTCCTCCCTTTCTCCCTTTTAGGATTTTGGGCACACACACATGCCTGGGATGTTTCTCAGGTTGACGGGTCCAAAACCTGAACCACGCCGTCGGCCATGTGAGATCCAGCTGCCTTCACTATCAGGCCACAGACTGGCCCAGCTCTGACCGTTTTTAAATGTACAGTTTAGTGGTGTTAAGTACATGCACATTGTTGTGGAATTCAGCCCCAGCACTTCTTCACCGTCCCAAAGTAAAACTGTATATCCATTAAACAACTCTCCCATCTTTAGCCCTTGGCAACTAATCTATTGGGTTGTTGGAAAATCATGAAATATTTTTTGCATAGAGAAACAGAAAAATATGTCTTGACTTTTCCAATGACCTAGTACTTTCTGTTTCTATGCATTTGACTACTCTAGGTATCTCATACACACACACACACACACACACACACACACACACACACCACATTTTGTTTATCTATTCATCTAGCAATGGACTCTCATTGCTTCTGCATTTTGACTATTGTGAATAATGCTGCTATGAACATGGATGTCACAGAAGTACAAATATCTCTTTGAGATCCTGCTTTTAATTCTCTTGGGAATATACACAGAAGTGAAATAGCCAGATTATATAGAAATTCTATTTTTAACTTTTTGAGAACTTGCCATACTATTTTCCATAGCAACTGTACCATTTTACATTCCCACCAACAATGAGCAAGGGTTTCACTTTCTCCTCAATCTCTTCAACATTTATTATTTTCCATTTCATTTTGTTTTTGATAGTAGTCCTCCTAATAAGTGAGAAGGGCTGAAATTAGTTTTTATTTTTAATATGCTGGAGGGCATGTGCACTTTCCAGAGAGAGAGAGAGAGAGAGAAAGAGAGAGAGAGAGAGAGAGAGAGAGAGAGAGAGAGAGAGAGAGAGAGAGAGAAGGAAAGTGACAAAAACACTCACCCATGCAGAAGTCCCTTCTCCATTATTCCTTCTGGGATTTTGGGCACTGCACATGTACCTGGTGTGTTTTCCAAGTCAACAGGTCCAGGACTTGAACAACATGGTTGGCTATGTGGAATCCAGTTGCCTAACCACCATACATAGCACCAGCTGGCCTGAAATTAATTTCAATGACATTTTATTTAGTCCAATATATCTAGCATACTCTCATGTCTACCTGAAATCAATAAAGAAATTAATGAGTTATAAAGTCTTTGTATGTATGAAGTCTTTGAAAGCTGCTATATAATCTATACTTTGAGCACATTTCCACTAGCACTAGCCATATTTCAACTGGTCAATAGCCACATTTGGCAAGTGGTTCCCGTATTGGACAGCCCAACTGTAGAACATTTAACTCTGTTTGATATTAGTATTAATTGGTGGGCATTTTTGTTTGTCTCTTCCATTAACTTCAGACTCTGTGAGGACAAGAAATGTATGTGTTTTGGGAACGAGCAGTTAGCGTAATGGCTATGTCGCTGGACTCCCACGTAGTCGACCGTGGTTCGCATCCCGGACCTGGTGGCTTAAAACTCACACCGGGCGTGTGTGCGTGCCCAAGATCCCGAGAGGAGAATGAAGGAGAAGGGATTGCGACGTGACCATACCCCCTGGGGGGTGATTTCTTGCTTTCTGTCTCTATGTCCTCTCTCTGTCAGTCTGGCAAGCGCACGTGCCCTATAGCAAAAAACCTCTCCAAAAAAAAAAAAAAAAAGAAAGAAAGAAAAAAGAAATGTACGTGTTTTACTCACTTAACAGTCCTTAGTGAAAGACTGGCACATACCAGATGCTCAATAAACATTTAAAAATGAATAAATAGGGGACCAGCAGTTAGCATAATGGCTATGTCGCTGGACTCCCAGGTAGTCAACTGCAGTTCGAGTCCCAGACCCCATGGCTTAAGCTCACGCCGGGTGCGTGTGCATGCATGCCCAAGATCCCGAGAGGAGAATGGAGGAGAAGGGATTGTGGCATGACCATCCCCCCTGGGGGGTGATTTCTCGCTTTCTGTCTCTCTGTCTCTCTCTGTCTGTTTGGCGAGCGCACGCGCCCTATAGCAAAAACCTCTCCAAAGAAAGAAAAAAAAATTGAATAAACAGGTGAACAAATGAACAAATAGTAACAAAAA
Organism: Tupaia tana; assembly: GCA_026018925.1. Taxonomy (NCBI): domain Eukaryota; kingdom Metazoa; phylum Chordata; class Mammalia; order Scandentia; family Tupaiidae; genus Tupaia; species Tupaia tana. The sequence continues at coordinate 86,706,701 of JAKSZU010000013.1, forward strand.
AGTGTTACTATTCTTTTGTTATAAAGTAACAAAATGTTATCTTGGAAGTGTATTTATTTGAAGAAAAGGTGATAATAAGGATAAAGGTGGATTATAAAGATCATAAATGGTCTGATGCCATTTTTGTTTACACAGGTCTGTAGCTACTTTTTCTTTTATGATTTGTCATTTTACATTGATTTATTGTACATTTCTATTACAGACAGAAAGTGAGAAATCTTTTTTTAGAGTAGTCCCCACAATGCTTTATTTGCTATAGGGTGCATGTGCTTGCCAGAGAGACAGAAAGCGAGAAATCACCCCCCAGGGAGTTGGTCATGCCGCAGTCCCTTCTCCTCCAGTCTCCTCTTGGGATTTTGGGCGCATATGCACATGTGCCCAGCCTGAGTTTTAAGCCACTGAGTCCAGGATTTGAACCACAGTCAACTACGTGAGAGTCTAGCAATGTAATCACTATGCTATCTGCTGGTACCCACAATGCTTTTTACAAGATATGCATGCAGTATGTGATAATCAAATCAAGCAATTACCATAAACATCTTTTTCTTTTTCTTTTTTTGAAGAGGTTTTTTGCTATAGGGCGCGTGTGCTCGCCAGAAAGACAGAGAAAGACAGAGAGACAGAAAGCGAGAAATCACCCCCCACGGGGGATGGCCACACCGCAATCCCTTCTCCTCCATTCTCCTCTCAGGATCTTGGGCACACACACACACGCACCCAGCTTTAGTTTAAGCCACCAGGCATGGGACTCAAACCGCGGTCGGTTACATGGGAGTCCAGCAACATAGCCATTATGCCAACTGCTGGTCCCAAAAGTGTTACTATTAATATGGCTTTGCTCATGATTTGTTCAGACTATTTATAGTTAATTTCTAGAAGTAATTAGTAATTCTTTGTTTCCTTGGTCCACCTTCCAGGCATACTCGTTTTTTCCTTGTTAGAGAGATTTTTGCTATAGGACATGTGTGCTTGCCAGAGAGACAGAGAGACAGAAAGTGAGAAATCACCCCCTTGGGGGGATGGCCATGCCACAATCCCTTCTCCTCCATTCTCCTCTTGGTGCACATGTACCCAGAGTGCATTTTAAGCCTTTGGGTCTGGGACTCAAACCACGATCAACTATGTGGGAATCCAGCAACCTAACCATTTGGCCATATGTGGGTCCCCAGACATACTGAGAAAGTAGAGAAGCAGAGATTACCTAGGCTGACCCTGGATCTGTAGCTGTGAAGAAATTGAAATAGCAAGAATAAGCCATTATAGCAGCACACAGCTGAGTGAGTTCATTGAAGAATAAATGTTATCTCTCTATCACTGGTGAGAGCTGAAAATATCACCTTAGTCTTGTTAAGCAGAATTTTCAGAGGCCATTGCTTTAGACTGAACTCCTACACTAGACCCCAATGGATAAGACCAAATGAAAATGGAGTCACTCATGCTAAATGCCACATAGTCAAACTGAAACTTTAAGGAAGCAGACACATCCCAAAGTAGATCAGTGATTAAACAAAAACAAAAACAAAAACCAGATTCTAATCTACCCAAATCAGTGTAATTAAAAAGTCCTTTCTACTTTAAACCTTACAAAAAAGTAACCTGAAATAATCTGATGATGACTACTTTTGTTGTTCTGTTTCTTTGCGCCCACCTTAAAAAACCACTGTTCTGACTTTGCCTTTGGGGGTTCTCATTCTAAGTATTTTGTAGCAATAGAAGATACAATGACAACTTAAAGATTTTTTGTTGTTGTTGAAATTTTTTGCTATAGGGCATGTGTGCTTGCCAGAGAGAGACAGAGAGACAGAAAGCAAGAAATCACCTCCTAGGAGGGATGACGCTATCCCTTCTCCTCTATTCTCCTTTAGGGATCTTAGGCACGCAGCACACATGCCCGGCATGAATTTCAAACAGCTTGAACCAGGGCTGACCCAGCGCCCCAACCACTACGCCACCTGCTGGCTCCACCAACAACTTAAAAGATCTTAATTGGCTTTATTTGTAAGTTTAGAATGAGCAACAGGGACTAGCAGATAGCACAGCAGTTATGTTGCTGGACTCCCACGTGGCTGACTGTGGTTCGAGTCCTGGACCCAGTATCTTGAAAATCATGCCAGAGGGACCAGCAGATGGCAAAATGGTTATGTCACTAGACTCCAGCATGTACTCCTGCATGTTTGACTGTAGTTCATATCCCAGACCGGAGGCTTAAAACTGATGCCAGGTGCATATGCATTCATACGTGTGCATGCCCAAGACCCTGAGAAGAGAATGGAGGAGAAGGGATTGTGGTGTGTCCATGCCCTCTGTTTGCCCTAGCAAACAATCTCTAAACAAAAAAATCTCTCTCCAAAAGAAAGAAAGAAAAGAAAATCACACTGGGCACATGTGCATGCCCAGGATCCTGGGAGGAGAATAGAGGAAAAGGGATTGTGGTGTGGCCATCCCCCTAGGGGGTGATTTCTCACTTTCCCTCTTACTGTCTCTGTCTCTCTCTCTCTGGCAGGTGCACGTGCCTTAAGGCAAAAATCTCTAAAAAAAAAAAAAAAAAAGAATTGGGCAACATCTCATTCCATAAAACAGAATGAGTGTTTTGAAGAGTAGAGCAGAAAAGGTTGGTTTTATAGACGAATAAGCTGAAGAAAGCAGAAATGTGTAATAGAATAAAAAGTGGATTGATCATTTCAAAGTTACTTTCCTTGTAAGGCAGAAACAACAGAAATGTTATTCATTGACTGATGTGAGATTACTTCTGTTACTTTTTTTTGGGAGGGGTAAGAATTAAAGCAGGGGGGACTCCATTAACAAGTTGATTGAAACTGTTTTTTGGGGGAAATTTGGCTGTTATCTCCCATTCTCCTGATTTCCAGGAAAGTCAGACGAAAAGCTTAATCAAGCTCGGTGACTTGGAACTTTAGCGTGGGTGACTCCATTTTGATTTTTAGCCTGGTCTGTTGGGGGCTTACTGCAGCAGCTTGATCCAAAGCAATGGCCTCCTATAATTTTTATTTAACTGGAGTGAAGGCTCCCCTAATGCATGAATCACAAATAAAAGCCAATTAGGTCTATCACTAAATTTGTCTGTTGACAGTCTCTATAATTATCTTGAGTATAAATTAAGGGAAAGTAAAGGTTAACTATTAATCCTTAACATTCCCATGCGGAACACATATATGACGGTTACCTGAGCCAGAGACCAGAAAGCCCATCTGGGGATAGAGGTCCGGCATTTAGTTCTTCCCTGAGTTTCCCAGGGGCCAAGTCAGGCCTTCGCCCTGGATTTTGTCCCAGGATTATTGCTCGGACCTACAGAAGTCCTTGTATAAATTAGAAAAAAAAGTGTTCCCTCTGGGCGGAATGGACAGAGAATGGGCTGGGTTTTAGCAGCATTGCTTCCTTAAGCAACCGCATGCAGTGCCCCGTGAAGTCGCTAGAAGCAGTCACTTTGTCTGAGATGAACTTCCATTGACCAGGTACACTAGGTTGATGTATGCAAGCAAAAGGCCAACTTATTATTCTGTTGATAAGAAATCACAATTGGGGGAGGGGGCACAGATGTCTATGATCTTATGAGAACTGAGTACCTCCTAAACTAGCTACATGTTTTAACTGATTTAATCCTCATAATAATGCCATTTTTAATGTATGAGGAGTTGGAGAAGGAGGTTTGCAGAAGTTACGTAATTTGCTTGAGGTCATCCAGCAGGTGAATGGCAGGACTGGGATTTGAACCCAGACCATCTACCTGTCTTAGTTAAGGCAGTAAGAGAACCCTTAGGCCTCAGAATAGGCACATTCTTTTCTTAGAAGTGTGCTAATGTGTTCTTCTGTCAGGGCAACCAGGCATGAGATCCACTCTGCCCTTCAGTTGACCTTGGGAGACTTTGCTCTAACCTGGTAACTCAAGACTCCACGGCTTGCCTCGGAAGGCAATCGCTTCATCCTTATTTCCTAATAATTATGGGACATCTCCTCAGAGTGCCCAAGTTCTGACAACAAACACCCACTCAGATAAAAGGAAAATCCAAAGCAGTTTGAACGTTTCAGAGAAGGGATTGTCTAATGTTTCTCTCTTTACACAATACACTTTTGAAATGCTGTGAGCAAAAGAATTGTGGAATTTGTAAATATTTAGATGCTCTGAAAAACTGGGCTATTAGAGGAATCCTAATGTGAAGGCTTTTGTTAAGTGGAGGCCTGATTTATAAGAAGCTAAATTACCATCTAACCACCCTATCCCTTCCCTCCAAAATCTTACACTTTCTGACACTTACAACAGACTAGAAACTCTGCAAGGGCTCCCATCCGTTTTTTTCTTTCTTTTGTAACAGCTTTACTGAGATATAATTCACATATGGTTCCATTCAATTGTTTAAAGTATGCAGTTCAGTGGGTTTTTGTGTGTGTATTCACAAGGGTGTGCAATCATCACCACTACCTAATTCCCATTCATTTCAACCATCTAAAAAGAAACCATGGACCACTTATCAATCACTCCCCAATCCTTTTCCTGGATAACCACTAATCTGCTTTCTGTCTCTATTTGCCTATTTTGGACATTTCATATCAATGGAACTATATATAGCCTTCGGGCCTGGCTTCTTTCACTTAGCGTAGTGTTACCAAGGTTCATCCATGTTCTAACTTTTATCAATACTTTACTCCTTTTCGTGACTGAATACTATTCTATTATATGGATATGCCATGCTTCATTCACCCACTCATCAATTGACCGACATGTGGGTTGTTTCCACTTTTTGGCTCCCATCACCTCTTTTAATTCTCATCTCAACCCTAGAAGTATGCATTATTCTCTCTGTAGACTGACTAAATTGTGTTTTCTTAGAAGACCCTAAATTACAAAACTTCCCAAGAAATCATTGACTGGACTTAAAAGTCTGAGACCAGTAAAATCCTGGTTCTCATCAGAATACGGTAAGAGTTCTGGATTTTTGCTTTCTTTTCAACTCCACTCCCAATCTCGATCAAATGAAAATGTCTGAAGTCACAAATCCACCTCCCTCTTGAATATGGAGATTTCTGTATTACGAAAAATTCTGGCATTATTTTAAGCCCTCACCATGGCACTTGGTGATTTCTGGCCATCTAGTCCTTTCCAAAGCCCACCAGGGTTTTGCAGAAGCGAACAGCTGGTCAGAGGTTTCATTCTACAGCACCACTGGGTTCAAATACTCATTTAATGGTTATAGCGGTTAGCCTCTCTGAGCTTTAGTTTGGTCATTATAAAATGAGATTAACAGCACTTCAGAGTTGCTGTGAGGAGTAAGTCAAGTGTTTAGGGACAACGCCTTTCCTACTGTAACTCAACCACTGGTTTCCAATTTCCCTATTCATGGTGGGAGAACATCTCTGGGTCAAGGTGCTCCTCCCAGCTCCATACGTGCTGGTCCTTTCCTGCAATCATCTCCCAATTTCTCCCCACCACTGCTCCCCAGTATCCTTTCCTAGGTAACATTTCTTTTTTCAGATTTTATTTAGAATACCACTACTTGCTAGGTTGACCCCTGAATGGTCTTTAGGTAATTTCCTGTTAGAAAATAAGGGGAGGGTGGCTGGCAAGTGGTGCTGGAGTCCCACATGGCTGACCCTGGTTCAAATCCCAGACCTGGCAGCTTGCTCTCTTTCTCTTTTGCAGTCCCTCTCTGGTCAAATTAAAAAAATAAAGGAATTAAATAAAGTTGAATAAAATAATTCTTTAAAAAATCACTTTAAAAAGTAAAAAAGAAAAAAGAAAATAAGGGATGGTTGCAGCGACCTTTGGCCAGAATCCTGCGGCCAGAACCCTCTTTTACTGGCAGCTGACACCCACGGATAGGCCAATAAAACCAGGGTGGCAAGTAAGCTAATCAAAGTACCCACCATTCTTGTGACCTTACCCTTCCACCTCTGCCATATATATATACATTATGTCTCCTCAGTAGGGTGAGCTGAAGCATTTCCGGCTTCAGACCTGTGGTGCGTTTTCTCGCAATAAACTTACCTTTTTTTTTTTCTTGAGATGGCGCCTCCTGAGTCTTACTCTGAACCCTAACACTACCTTGGGTGAGCCTTCACAGACATCTCCATCCTTCCCCCCTTTACTGGGGAGGGTGTCCTTCTTAAGGCAGCCTGCATTTTATCTTCACTACTTTATCACAACTTGTAATAGTCTACGTATTTTGCTTAATCTGGCATTTCATAAACTATGAGCTCCTTCAGGGACCTCGTTCGTCTAGCTTTCAGCAGCTTCAGTACCAACGGTGGCCCAGGATTATAGCAGGCACGCACCAAATATTTATATATTTACGTATTTCTGAGCTTGAGTTCACAAAGGGATAATGACCTATCCAAAATTACATTTGACTCAGTCTCCCCGCAAACCAAGACGCTATCTCTGGAATAACAAAAATCTTCCTAACTTGCCCTAATATATTCTGAGTACCAAGTAAAGTTCCAGAAGGATTGAGCGTAATAAAATAAGAGAAAGTGATTTGGCTTGGCTCGTCCTCTCTGAGCCTCAACGAGTGCGTATTACAGAGGGAGGGACTATGGCAGAAACGACTTCGAAGGGCAGCTACAAGGACGGAACTGGCGGAAGAGCGGCCATTATTCCAGCCACCGACAGCAGCTGGGGCAAGCAAAGGGGAGAAAGCCTAGTTTGGCGCAGGCGCAGTCAGGCCACTCGGCTCTTCCCTTCTCCGCCCCTCCCCATCCCATCCATTCCACCAATCACAGCTCTCCTAGAGCGGTCAGCTGACCCGATGCTTCTTAAGTCACGTGACAGAGGGCGTGTTGCCGTCTCTGCGCAGGCGCAGGTCGTGGGCCGCGGGTCAGCCTACTCAAGGGGCCTTCTAGCTAGGTAAGGCTGCTCCCCGGGCCTCGGAGTCGCCGCCGCCATGGCTAGCCAGTCGCAGGGGATCCAGCAGTTGCTGCAGGCTGAGAAGAGGGCCGCCGAGAAGGTGTCCGAGGCCCGCAAGCGTGAGTTAGGGCGGCAGGGCGCTGCGCGAGCTTGGGGAGGCGAGGAGGCGGGTAGGCCGCGGGGGGCGCCCAGAAACCTGCGCTGTGTGGGGTGCACCGAGGGGGCTTGCGCTTTTCGAAACTCTCAGGAGCCGAGGTCGTGGAAGGCTTGTGGGTCCCTGAAGGCCGCCGTGTGGGATAGTTAATTGGGTGTGGGGACAAGGCGTTAACGGCCGTCGCGGGCTCGGGGTAAGACGGGCTGGCCAAACCGAGCTCTTGGTCATTTTTCCCTCCTGCTGATTCCTTTGGGGAACTTCATCTCATCTGAGAGAGCCACTATCCACGCAGTTGCTCAGGCCAGGAGCCTGGAGTCGTCTCTGCTTATTCTTCATTCCCCGTTGTCACTTTTAGTCATTCGCCAAGGCTTGGGGGTCTATTTACTTTTCTCCCGGATATTTATTGTTATCTTAACTCAAGACCCCAACTTCTCTGAAGCCCCCGTAAGTCACCTAACTTGTTGGTTTCTTACATACTTTTTTTTTTTTTTTAATGTAGCTAATGGGAGGGTGCTTCAAACAGTTTGTGGAAAATGGAACTGAAGTACAAGTTTTATTTTGGCACCAAGAAATTGAAATTATAGTTTTTTCACTGTAGACATTTTCCTTGAACCCTTTGAAGCCCTCCCTTGTCCGTGCCCCAATGCACCGGTGGTCTCCAGCACCATGTTGTATTCATGTTGTATTCATGTCAGTGAAGGAAGCAGGTACTGGCCAGGTTAATTACTTGTGAGCTGAGAGCTAGAGTTGAGAAATACGAGATGGCTGAAGAACTTAACAGGTGGATCTGATTTAGAGTAGGGGAAGCTTTCCTGCTCTCCTCCAGCCTGTTCTCAATGCAGTTGGTCATCCTTCCATATAAAATGCAAATATGACTTCCATATTTACAGTCAATAAACATTTAGTGCCTGTTAAATAAAGCCCAAATTCCTTAGTGGGGTGGAGGAGGCTCTTTTGGATCAGGCTCTGGAATTACTTCCTGATCTCCATACTCTTTCCCCAGCGAATGCTGAATCTCTGTGATTCCTCAGAGACACTTGCTGTTTCCTCTGAAAGCCTCTACATAAGCTATCTGCTCTGATTGGAAGAGCTTTTACTATTTCCCTCGGATCCTCAATCTTCCACAGAATTTAGGCAGCAGTTTCTTTTCTCATCGTTCTCTCTCAAAGTAGGCTGTCATGATAGTGCAACGACCCATTCGTTTATATGGCTCAGTCACTAGCCTCAACTACTTAGTTAAATTCGACCGGGGACTGGGTCTCAGTTAAGTTAGTCCATTTCTTATTTGGTATGTGAGATGTTTCTATCCCCATTTTACAGATGGGAAAAATGAGGCTCAGTGATAATTGTATCATACTCTGGGAAGCAGCATAGTTGATGCTAAGAGACTTTTTTCATGCAGGGATAAAATACAAGGAGGTACTAATTTTAGTAGTTCCTTGGTGTTTCTCCTAGTATAAGACTTGTATTCTGTCCCACATCTAAGTGAATCTCAGGCCTGGCCTTTGTACTTTCTGGATTAATGGTTGTATGATATACTCTATTTCATAGGAAAAGATTTGAGGATATTGAAGATGGGAAGAATCCGTTTCTTCTTGCTCTGGTGACTAGAGATGACTAGAGAGTTCCAGTTCTTTGCACTGTTTCCAGTCATGCCCTTGATAAGTATTTCCAGAATGACCTCTCAGTCAGTGATGGCTCATCAGTTGCAGAATTGGTATCTGCTGGGAGGATATGAGGCTGGGGGAAGTGAATGAGCAAGTTCTTGCAGGATGGTGAAAATTTTTAGTGCTTTGAGGGCCTAGAGGTCATGTTTACCCCTTTATCCTGTCAAACCTAGTGCAGGATATTGTATTAGATATCTCAGGTGCTTTTTTATTAGATGAATTTGTTTGAAAGGAGTTAGTTTACTGCTAATACACAGCTCAGAATTTTCAGTAGAAACAAAAGTCCTCGGAAGAGCTACAGTTTGAAAAAGTTATTGCATTTCCTTTTTCTAGTTTTTTTTTTTTTAATTGCTGGACCACACTTAGAGATTATGAAGAGACTACACCCCCATGGGATATAGTCATGCTACAATCCCCTTTTCTCCATTCCTCCCATCTCCATCCTCTCAGGATTTGGGGCATGCATGCACATGCACCTGGCATGTTTTTCAAGTTGCTGGGGCAGGGATTTGAATCACAGTTGGTTATATGGGAATCTAGTTCCTATGCATAGCACGGAAGGGCTATGCTACAGGCCTGGCTCAATTAACCGCCCTTTCTGATTTGTAATCGTGGCTGACTTGCCCAAACTAACTGAATTGGGAAGAGGCAGTACATGATGTGGTAAAATGGTTCAACCCAAGTTTTCCATTGAAATCATTGCATAGGACCTTAAAATGAAAACAAAAAACTGTGTTATGGTTCATTTCTTTGGAGTGGAAAAAACATTGACTCTATACAAAGGCCCAAGAAAAACAAGATTTAAAAGAAATACAATTTTCTTTGCAAACATTTTTGGTTTTGAGAGAAGCCTATTGAAATTGAGCTTTGAAGATGTTTGCTGAAAGGCAGAGAGAGGATTATATTAAGTAATTAATTCAGGAGTGTGGGAGTGATGTATTGTGAAATGATGTGAAGCTGCTGCACAGTGTTCATGCCATAAAAGTCAGTCATTGATCGTTGCTTTGAATAAGATTTTTGACTTTGAAATCTGAGCCAGTACAACTTCTAGGGAGGAGAGTGTGTGCAGAGAAGTCTAGGCTGGTCATAGCAGACCGCACTGGGCCCAAAGGAAAGAGAATGGTAGGGCAGTCTTTGCAATGCTTGTTCAGACTAGCGTAATAAAGTATGGATGTCATGGGGTCATTGCAGGCCTGAGATTCTGTAATCAGGAAGTGGGAGGTTAAATTTAGTTTCCTTCACCCACATGGTTGTCATGTGGTTCTAAACAACTGCCGTACTATGACATATAACAGCGTTTTGTTTCAGATGTATTTTCGCTCCAATTAAATACTCAGATTTATCTGCTAGGACTTGTTTTTTTTATTCCGCTTGGAAATAAATTTGGGTATTCAAGAAGTGTGAGTGCTGAGCAGAGATTTGGAGTAGAATCCTCGCAGGCTGTTTTCATAGAGGCTCTGATGGAACCTGGAGGTTTTTTCCCAGCTGTGTGTTAAACTACTTTCTTAAGGAAACCAACACCGGTATCCCCTCACCTCTCAGCTGCTTGTGCAGTCTTACTGTCCAGTCCTCCCCATTCAGCATTCCTTCCCAGACACCACTTAAATCACTTCCATGTGACAGGCCTGGTTTTTGTTTCCAGTGTTACATCATCTGTGTCATTAGTTACATTTAGGTTGCTGTCCCTTAGGAGCAGATTAGCCTCCTTGCTAGGTAGGCAGAACTGGAGTTGTAATCAGCAGCATACTTAGGTGTTTACTTCTTGGGAAAAGGAAGCGTTCCCAGGTGACTAATGTTACCCAGTTGGTTTTTAGTTGTTTATATTGAGAAAATATTTTAACATATTCTACATTAAAAAAAAAATGCCAGAGGCATATCACTCACCAGAGAGAGAGAGAGAGAGAGGGAGGGAGGGAGGGAGGGAGGGAGGGAGAGAGAGAGAGGAAAAAAGAAACTACCCTTGGTGGGGAATGGCCACACTGACATTCTTCTCTATTTCTCCTTTTGAAATTTTGGAGTGTTTTTCGAGCTTCTAGGTCTGGGACTTGAATGGCACGATGGGCCACGTGGGATCCAGCCAGTTCACTTCCATACCACCAGCTGGCCCCAGATCGCAAGATTTGTGCCATCATTTTTATGAACTGCAGTTTCTGAAAGGCATTCCTTTTTATTTTATCATTCCTGGTTAAGTGCAGCCTGGAAGAGGCAGGAGCCTGTGCTGTGAGCCCTGAATTCCCTTTCTCATGTACATCCCCTGGGTCCATACCTTAAAATTTCTTTGTTTACTGTTAAAATGTACTATTTCTGCCTCTGCCTGCTTTTCGTCTGGCCTTTTAACCACTTCCTGATGTGGCTTTCTTCTTCAAAATAGGAAAGAACCGGAGGCTGAAGCAGGCCAAAGAAGAAGCTCAGGCTGAAATTGAACAGTACCGCCTGCAGAGGGAGAAAGAATTTAAGGCCAAGGAAGCCGCGGTGGGTCCTTGAACACGTGCTAAGTACAATGATGGATGCTGGGGGGTCATCTGCGAATAGGAGAGAGACAAGGTCCCTGCCCTCAGGGGCCTTAGCTCGGGAGCAATAAGAGACACAGTAGTGAGATGCTAGCCGTGTGAGCTTAGAGTTGTGAAAAGTGCTGTGATCGTCGTAAACAAATCAGACGGAGCCCTACAGCAGTATACTAGAGAGACATTGGCCTTAGTAGGGTCAGTACCGTGGTGCAGATGGTAATAGTACAAAACAGGTCTTGGAGTGCAAATGAAGCAGGGATAGTTCTGGAAAGGAGAAGGAATGGAGGAGGCTTCACAGAGGGAGGAAATGCTATCAGGACTCATAAATGCAAGTAACAGAAAACACAATCCAAACTGGTTTACAGTGTATTGATAAATGCCCACTGACCTATATAATTAAAAACCCAGGTGAAAAGCTTTCTTACCTTGACCCAAGAGCTTAAATAACGTGCTTAGGACACTCTCAGCTTTGCCGTTGTGTGCTTCATTCTCAAGTTTGAATTGTGGCTGCCAGTTGTTCAGGAGTGAGCCCTTCCAGGCTCAAGTCCAGGCGTCTCTCTCTCTCTCTCCTAGCATTAAGTAGCAGAAGATTGAATTATCTTTGTGCTGGACGATCACAGTGCTATTAAAACATAAAATGTTTCTGACTGGGGCTCATAGTGCTGTAAATTGTCAGACTGCCCACAAAACAATGCTTATTTACTTTGGGTCAGGGTAGCTATCCCCTCTCCGTATTTTAATACACTGCTGCGGTTTCATGCAGAGATTGGGTCTGTTTCACCGTAAGGCACAAGCTGTGCCTCCTTGTACCTCTGCAGTTACTGGGGTGTGACTTATGGCTATATTCGTGAAACAGAGGTCGTGGGTGGGTATCCCTCCTGCCTGGCCTGCCCCTAGTACAAGTTAAGTACTTAAGCATAGGAGAGAGCAGCTGAGCTAACTACTGTGACATGCCCCAGGGTATCTGTGTGATATGAACGGTTACAGTGTAGTGTGAAGAGCCCTAAGTTTGAACCAGAAGACTTGGGTTTGAATCTGTGTGTGTGTGCTTTGCCCACTCTGAGCCTTGGTTTCCTGATTTGTGAAAAGTGGAGTAAGAGCTTCTTTGTAGGTTGTTAGGAGGAACAGGTAATGTGACTGTTCTGTTACACAAACAGAAGGGTTATTGTTAACATAAATCTATTATGTTTTTGTATTAAACAAACCTGTAATAGTGAGAAATTACTTTTCCCCTTACCCAGAGTAGCTTTCTTCCTTTGAACCAGTCACTTGTAACAATTTTTGGTTTATTCTTCTAGAATATTTATATTTGAAAGAACAGATGTCGTGTATTCATAATACTGGTAAATCCATTGCTGAACTTAAGGGCTACAACATTAACCAAGAATGGTGAAAGTCCTCATATAGTCCTCCTAAATTGTGTCATCCTTGAGTGTGTTCACTGTTTTAATTTTAGAATTTTTTAAAATTTAACTTTATTAATTTATTTATTTGACCAGAGAGAGAATGTGAAAAAGCAAATTGCCAGGTCCACGACTCCAGCTGTGGTCAGCAATGTGGGAGTCCAGTGCCCCCGACCACCATACCACCTGCCGGCCCGAGTGTGTTCATTTTTTATAAAGTTTATTTACTTATTTCATGAGTGAGAGAGATTATAAATACATGGATAGGTCCTATGTGTTTGTTAAGCGTGTGTGTTCCATTTACACACATAGGAATCTTAGTGCTGCAGTCCACCCCCAGCCAGCCCAGATCATGGGCATGCACATACTCGGTACTCAGGGAGCTCTCCTACTGAGAACTGCAACCTTCTCATTTGAGTTGGCCTTGCAGGGCATTGCGCTTCACTGCTGTGCTGCACATGTTTCTGATTTTTTAGGAGCTTATTATAAAAACGCCATAAACCTTAAACCTCCCCTACTTTTTTTTTTTTGAGAGAGATTTTTTGCTATAGACCTCATGAACTCCCCAGAGGGACAGAAAGGGAGAAATCACTCCCCCCCCACCCCCCGGTGGAATAGCCACACCGCAATCCCTCCTTGGCTCTCTCAGGATTTTGGGCAGACACGCACATGTGCCAGGCGGGAATTTTAAGCCATCAGTTTTGGCACTCAAACCACAGGCGACTATGTGGGAGTTCAGTGACATAACCATTATTCCATCTGCTGGTCCAACCCTCCCCACTTTTAAAACCACTGAGATGTATGAGATGTCTTCAGAAAGGTCATGGAAGAATCTGTATTATGAAAAACACAATGCATAAAAAAAAAAAAAAAAAACACAATGCATAGATTTCAAAATTTTTTGTGCACCAAAGTAAACTTGCACTTTAATTCCAGTTTTCTGCGAACTCTCCGAAGTCTGTGTATACATACTAGCTACACTGATACTGTTTTATATCTCGTTTTCACCCTTCCCCCTTAACTGCATAGCTTACAGTTTTCCATATTGCCTTCTTGCCTTCTTTTGTTTAGAAGCACTGTAATTAGTTTAACCAGTCCCAAATATTGAGTCATTAATTGATTCCAGTCTTCAGTTACAGCTACACATGAGCTCTGGAGAGGCATGACTATGTCTCTGGATGATTTCCTAGCAGTGGAAATGCCATGAAGTTTTTATCTTTTAGTAGAGGTGGCTCCTATGTGTTCTTCTCATGGGGTTGTTGCCCGCTACTCATGGTTTATATGTGTGGATGAGCCTGGAGTGTTCCTAGCTGACCAGAGCATTGTCCTGATGTGTCCCCTCTGTCATTACTCCCCTACTCTAGGCTCTGGGATCCCATGGTAGTTGCAGCACTGAAGTGGAGAAGGAGACCCAGGAGAAGATGACCATCCTCCAGAACTACTTCCTGCAGAACAGGGATGAAGTCTTGGATAACCTGCTGACCTTTGTCTGTGACATCCGGCCAGAAATCCATGAAAACTACCGCATAAATGGATAGGAGAAGAATAAAGGGCCTGTCCCATGGATTGGCGTCTTAGATGCCCTCATGGAATATGAAGCATTATGAAGCTCCAGTTATATTCTGGGGAAAGGCATTTAATTATTTCTGTATATTATATAGCAAGGTCCTTTCACTTTTTGCAGAGTAGCAAATCTAGCTTCTTTGTACAGACTTAGAACTTATCCAAAGAATTCATCTTTTTACCTCATATTTCTTAGAAATTTAATGGGTGTATGTTGTTTTCCTATGCCTTTAGCTCAAGGAACATGTATCTCAATATTAACCTTTTCTGTTTTAGATCTAGTAAAAAAGGAGATTCTTTGAAGAAAGAAAGGGATTAAATTTTTTTTTTTCCCTAGTGCTTTCTTGAAGGTCAGGGGCTTTATCTATGAAAAAGTAGTGAGTAGTTACTTGTAACCTGTGTGAAGCAGCAGCCAGCCTTAAAGTAGTCCTTTCCGGCTAAAGGATAGAACAGAGACTACTAGTGTAATCGTTTGGGCTGCCTTTAATCAGATAGTAGATAGAATTCACAAACTTGTTACATGTTATTACTTGGTGTACTGATATCATTTAAAAGTAAAAGACTCTTTGTCATGAACTTTCCCTCCCGTCTGGTTCATCCTTTTTGATAATGGAGAGTACACTTTGATCCAGATGTTGTGCAGTATTTCACTTAGGAAGTAAGCACATATATCACATGCATAAGCATCTGTGTACATAATTAGAAAGCGTTCATGACATACTCTTAGCAGGGAGGAAGTTGTTTGGGATTTCACCTAACAGCTGTTGAAAAACAACAAGCAACTAGTGAGTGCAGATTCACTCTTGTACTAGGGCAGCCTGGGGAGGTTAGCAAGCACATTTACTTCCCGGTGGGCTGATTGATCTGCTGGGCTAACTGATGCGTGTCATCCCTGCAGTAACTACACACTGGTACTTCAGCATAAGAGGCCTGCGGCCTTCTGTTAGCTGAAAGTCATAAGAGTTTACTGTAGGAGCATTTCCGTTTTTTCCTGTTAACACACTGCAGCTCACCCCCACACTGAGCTAGTTGCTTCTCCGGATCAGCACTGCTGTCCAAGATGGGAATCCAGTCCTCTTCTGACTTGACCGCAGCACTGTTCCAGGGCTGATGAGACCTTCCGAGAACTGTCTCTACTTGGCTTCCTTGTGCCGTGGCATGCTGCCTTGCTTCGCAGTGTCTTTCTGATACCTCCCCGTCTCTCCCCAAAGTTTTGTTCTCGGGATTCTCTACATATTCCCTTAGTGAAAACACCTTCATTTCATGACTTTAAATACCAGCTAAAAGGGGGTTTCAAAATGAGTATGGGAAAATAGTATTGAAGTACGAGTTTATGCAGAAGTTTTGAAATTCCTAAGAACATGCTTTTTTTTAATTTTTAAATTGTCAGAGGGCACTTGGAGTAGGGGGAATGAGAACGCACCCTCCCCAGTGGGAGTAGTCATGCTGCACTCCTCCTCTGGACTTTTGGGACAAATGCACACGTGCCTCCTATGGTTTTCAAACCACTGGGCCCAGCACTTGAGCCATGCCGGAGGCCATCTGTGATCCAGCTGCCTTAACCATCACACCGCGACCAGACCCTGGAATATGCATTTCCTATGAATGATTTGAAGGCCCCATCTATGTTAAAGACACAGATTTATATCTCCAACCCATTGCCTGAACATTAGTTATCAAATTACTGGGTCATTACTTGACCAATACTTGTACGATTTTTTTTTTTGACTTGAGTGTCTAGTACACATGTCCCAAACCATATCCAGTTTTGTTAAGGTTTACTCCTTTGTTTTGTTGTTTTTAAATGTGTTTGTTTTGTGAAAGAGAGACAAGCAATACTAACAGGGTCTTCACATTGCAGACCACTGTAGCTCAGCCAGCCCAGATCATGGGCCTGCAGGTTGCCTGGCATGCTTGGGGAGTCTCAGGAGGGGAATCCTGGACCTTTACTATGTGAAGGCAAGAAATAGGGGGGGAACTTGTGGATGTTCTGTGAGTAAAAATTTCTGCTGTTGGGACCAGCAGGTGGTGTGCGTAAGAGGCCAGATTCCTACGTGATAGACCATGGTTCAAGTCCTGGATCCAGCGACTTGAAAATTATGGTGTGTGTGTGTGTGTGTGTGTGTGCGCGAAAATCCCAGGAACAGAATAGAGGAGAAGAGATTGCGGTATGGCCATCCCCCCTGGGAGGTGATTGCTCATTGTCTTTCATTCTCTCTGCAAGTGCACGTGCCTGATGATAAAAACCTTAAAAAAGTTTCTGCTACAATTGCTAATAATTTTCTACTTGAGCATTATATTAATCTTTCTTTTTTTTTTTTGGAGAGGTTTTCGCTGTAGGGCGCGTGCGCTCGCCAGACAGAGACATAGAGACAGAAAGCAAGAAATCACCCCCCGGGGGGATGATCACACCGCAATCCCTTCTCTTCCATTCTCCTGGGATCTTGGGCACGCACGCACACGCGCCCGGCGTGAGTTTTAAGCCACCGGGCCCAGGGCGTGAACCGCCGTCGACTATGTGGGAGTCCAGAGACACAGCCATTACGCTAACTGCTGATTCCCAGCATTATATTAATCTTCATACCAAGTCTTATTTTTCAGGATAAAAGGCAGGTTAAAGAAACAGCCAGAGGGAGTGTGTGGTAGAGCCAAGATTTAGTTGGCTGGCAGTCCAGCTTTGGCATCTGTGTATTTAAGCACTGAGTGTTCTTGGTACTGAGCTTCACAGCTGTTCACCTGTTATGTACCTCACTCATGGGATTCCTTTCTGTGTACCTCTTCCAAATTCTACATTGATGCTCTTCAATTGTTTACGTCCTTACTGCTTAGAGGATGCCCGCAATACCCCTGTTAAAACCAAAGAAGCCCTTTGACCGTTCCATTTGCTACCATAGCTCCAGACCTATTCAATATCTCCCTCACAGAATTAAAAGAGTAAAGGTAAAGGGATTTAGCAGAGGCCACACATTGAATTTCTGCTTCTAGCCAAGGAGTCCTGTTATGTCCTGGGCACTTTATATAAACAGAACAGCCTCGTCATTAGGCTTTGCAATCCCAGTTCATGGATGAGAAAGCTGAGCTGAGAGGCTTACACAGAATCTTCAAGGTCATAGAATGAGAAAGTAATAGAACTGAAAAGGTCAACCCTTGGGCCGCAATCCATGTACCATGCTCTGCCTTCAGGCTTTTTTGGAGGACTCTCATGGGTGAGGCACTTGACCTCTTGTGACCCCAGGAAAGCTGTGCCTAGGTGAGTAAGGCCCAGAACAACATCCTGCATTTCTTGGCTATTTGGCCTTTCTCCAGAAGACTGAAGGTAACGGAAGTCAATGAAAGCTCTTCAACAGGAAGGATGTGCGTTGATGCGTCTTGTATGACCCTGGTTTTCTATCTCTTATTTTTTCAATTTTTCAGACAGTCTAGCCCACCTGCTATTATTATTACCACCTGCTTTATACCAGTAACAGTTCAAGCCTGTGGTGACAATCTAAATTCGCCCACCATCAGTGACATAATCAGAGTGTTCTTCCTGTCAGCTGATCTCGTGCACTTCCATGGCTCTGATAGGACTGAAAAGCTTCAGCACAAGCAGGCAGTTCTAGTTTTTGTTTCTTTCCCATGCAATTAGGTCTTAAGAGGCAGACTAGGGACACTATTTATTGAAGGATGTGGCCAGTGGTTCAGGGGGAGGAGGCTGCCAGATCATCATGCCAACATATTTTCCTTGGCTTTAATAAAACTTCAAAGGCTGCTGACTGGTTCCTGGGTCCAGTATAAATTTAAGGTCACAGTGTTTGAGAGGATGATTGAAGGAAGTGGGTAGGTTTGTAAAGTCAGGGTGCGGACAATCCCCCTTTATTTTCTACTTGAAAACGTATGGGGGCCAGCAGGTGGCATGGTGGTTAAGAGCGCTGGACTCCCACGTGTCCGCCTGAGATTTGAGTCCTGGACCTGGTGGCTGGCTTTCTCACTTTC
The DNA here is from genome assembly GCA_026018925.1 of Tupaia tana. Lineage (NCBI taxonomy): Eukaryota > Metazoa > Chordata > Mammalia > Scandentia > Tupaiidae > Tupaia > Tupaia tana. The sequence continues at coordinate 86,724,826 of JAKSZU010000013.1, forward strand.
CCTTTCTCTCACACACACACTCTGTCCCACTCTGGTCAAATTTAAATAAATAAAGTAACTTACAAAGGGAAGAGTGACAGCCACCTAAAACAGATGGCATGGTTGAGGATCAGATCAGGGGAGAAGCGAGGCTAGTTGTTCCTGAGCGTGTGTGGGCTGTCTGCTATTGTCTTCAGTGGTTTTAAAAGGTGAAGACACAGGATGGTGGCTTTCTCTAGTTAAAGCCTGATTACCTTTGCCCTTTTTTCTCCCCAGCCAGGTGTGAGTTCTCCCTTCTCTGGCCCGCACCATCCTGTCCCCTTAGTACCAGTCCAAGGCCCTTATGTTTCTTTACATAGTCTAGTCCCCAGGGGACTGCTGGCCTTCCTGACAATTTGAGTCTTTTTGCTTCTGGTTTTGACCTAATTTCTTGACAAACAGCGTGTGTTTTGTCGCACTCCCAGCACACCTCCTGACAAGGACAGCTGTGTGTTCAGTCCCAAGCTCTGACGTGCGCTTAACCTATATCCCATTGTGGAGTTCACCTTGGGAGTGTGACTGCCAGGAGCTGGTATTGATGTAGTGGAGCCACTAACAAAGGAACATTCTATGGGGCACACGTTTGGAAATAACTTTTTAGATAGCCCGTATTTATTACCACCTGCTTTATACCAGTAACAGTTTAAGCCTGTGGTGACATAATCTAAATTCTCCCACCATCTTTATTAGTTAATTTACATTTTTGCCTGGCGAGAGGGCACCCACCCAATAGGGCATGGTCACACTGCAATTCTTTCTCCTCCATTTCTCTTTTTTAAGGATTTTGGGCACAAATGCACACATATCTCCCATGGTTTTCAGGCTGCTGGGTCCAGGACTCAAACTGTGTGGTCAGCCATGTGAGATCTAGCTCCCTTAACCACCAGGCCATGGGCTGGCCTTCTCCCACCATCTTCCTGAGGTAGGAATCGCTTTTATTTTACAAATTAGGAAACTGAGGTGCAGAGAAATAAAATCAATTGTCCAAGAGCACACAGTTAATGAGTGACAAAGCCTGGATTTGAACCTAGTCTGACTTCTCAGCCTGAGTCACTATGTGGTGTAGTTTGATTTGTTCAGGTCATTCGACCAGTATGCTTGCTCCTTCTAAAGAAAGTGTGGACACCTAGTCAGGAACCTGGCAGACCAGTTCCAAAAGATGAGGTCTGGTTTTTGACCTTCACCGTTTTGCCTACTCATTCAGTGGTTCCGAGGCTCTTCCCCATCATCCGCTGCTGCAACACTTTAAGATTCTGCCCGGCCAGAAAGAAGTTCATTCTCTTACTTCATCCAGATTGCCAGATAGTCTCGGCAGCCAGTCCCTGCAAACATGGCAGGACAGATGGAGCAACCGCTGAGTGTGCTTTGGGTGAGGTTTGTGGTCATTTGGATTTATCTGAAGTTGAGGCCTTGATTTCATTCACTACTTTGGATGCATTTTTTTTCTTTAAGTTTATTCCTTGCAAGAGAGAGAGCACTACATCCCCACAGGGTCTTAACACCATGGTTCATTGCCAGCTCTCAGTGAGACCTGGATCATGAACAAGTGCGTGCTCAGTGTACTTGGGGAGGTCTCCAGACTTGAACCAGTAACTTTCCAATGTGAGATTAACTTTCCAATGTGAGATCGCCCTGCAGAGCTTCGAGTTTTACTGTAGCACCATCTTCTGACCTCTTCCAATGCATTCAATACATCCTGAGGGGAGGGCATTTGAGGGATCATTATGAGCATGGGCAGAAACTGCCCTATTCCCAAAAGGTTTATTCTCTTTTTGGGAACGGGGATATTGAACGATGACCGTGCCTTGAGATAGGTATGGTTTTGGGGAGCACGGAGCCCGCTAAATCCTGTGGTTCAAGAATCCTGCAACAATTTGTCAATGTCTGCTGAAATTAAAAACTCATGCACAGCCCTGCACTCAGCTGTGGTAGTAGCCACACCATGGCTGTGAGCACCCCAGCAAAGCCTGTCTGCAAGAATGGGAACCCCCTGCATGCCCACCCAGAGGGAGAGGCAAGCAAGATAAAGGCCCTTTCTACAAACTGGAAGTTTATGTCCCCCTTTAGAGGAAATGGGGCCCTAGGAGTGCTCTGGCAGGAGATTAATGTCAGGATACTTTATGAAGTAGAAAGCAGGCTGCCCAACAATAGCACAAGCTCCCCTTTCTGCACACACACACACACACACACACACACACACACACACTGTACATGTGTGGTCTAAGGAAAAATACGCAAGGTAGTTTTTCCTTGGTGGGGGGAGGATACTTCCTTTCTTTTCCTTGCAGACCCCTCTGAACTTAGGAGTGATGATGGTGAGGGTGGCAGCCCACATCGAGTGTGAAGTTGTGTGCCTGGTAGTTGTGAACACTGCACACAGATTATCTCATTAAATCATACACACGAACCCACGAAATAGTTACAATTATCTCTTTCTTCTTTCTTTCTTCTTTTTTTAAAGAAAAGGATGGGACAGAGAGGTAAAACAATTTTCCGAAGATGACCTAAAGTGAAGAGACCTGGATTAGAACTCTGGTCGTCTGTTGCCTGGGCAATAGTTTTACTTAATACCGTGCACACTTTTTTTTTTTTTTTTTTTTTTTTTTTTTTTTTTTTTAAATTGAACAAGTCCCTGAGAAACTTCTGGTCCGAAATGTTGCCTTCTCTCCTGGATCCCGTGACACTACGTGACCTGGGCTGCACCCCTGCGGTGAGCCGCTCTTTCACGGCTGAACCCTGGCGGGGACTGACCCAGGTCAGGCGTTCAGGTCACGGGTGCACGCAGAGCTCAGGTACGACACACGTGGCCTTGAGCGCGCGGAGATTCGTTCCGGCGTCCCGGGGCCTGGGGGTGGCGGCGGCTGATGAAACGTAGCCGCCCTGCGCCTCCTCCGCGGACCGGGGAGAAACGTTCCCTCTGGGCCAAGGCGAGCCTGGCGGCGGCTCCTCCCGGCGGGGTGACGGCACCGGGCCTACCGGCCGGGGGCGGGCCTGGGCGACGGGCGGGGCGTGGGGCGTTGGTGCCGGGAGGCTGGGCGCAGAGGGGCGCTGCGCCCCCGACCTTCCGCGTCCCCGGGCGGCGGCGGCGACAGCGGCGGCGCGGGCGGTGAGTGTGCGCGGGCCCGGGGCGCGCGCTTGTGCGCCCGCGATCCTAGGTTTGTGTCTCCCCCCTCTGGCGTTGTGGGGCCGCCTGGGCGCCTCCGCCTCGGCCTGCGTTCCCGCCCGGAGCGCCTGGGGGCGGCATCGCCGGCTGCGCCCCGGCTCCTCAAAGCGTTGTTGGGTTCCTTCCCCGCCGGTCGGGCGTGGAAGCTGCTTTTGGACGCCACCTGGGAACCTGCGGCCGGCGGCGTATTCTGGGGCGAAGGATGTCCCCGCCTTCTCGGCGTCCCCCTTCCCCAGGCTGCAGACCGGACAGCACCCAGGGCGGACACTGGGGCAAGGCACAGCTGCCCAAGGCTAAGGCCATGCGCGGTGGGGCAGCCCTGACCTGCAGGAGCCCGGGATTCAGTGCTGGCTCTGTCCGGGGCCTGCTCCTTGACCTTGTATAGTTTACTTTCTTTCCTGGGTCTCAATTTACCCATCTGTGAAATGGAAAGCTTGGACTCATTGTCTCTCAAGATTTCTATAACGGCCTCCTGTGGTCTCTTGATTTCCTGTTGGACAAACGAAAGCAAAGTGTGACTTAGGACGTAGTTTCTCTCTCAGTCTCTGACGAGTCTCAGGGAGGCGCGTAGTGCCCTGGAAAGCAGAGACCTCCGCTGCAGCTCCTAAGGAGAACTTCCTTTGCCGGGGCTCTCCACCAAAGAGGGGAGTTGTGAAAAACCCACAACTGGAGGTCTGGTTACAGTGCAGGTCTGGCAAAGGGAACTGGGAGAAGCAGGCAAGGACCCATCAGTCGCAGAGCTGCAAGGCCATGCTCCTTTCCTCTGCTGTGTCTTTCCCTTGGTTGCCCACAGGCTGGTACTGGGCTGAGCTGTTTAGGGGCTCAGGGTAGAGTTGGGTCTGACCTTGGGGTCTTGCCAACACCGGTCCTGCCCTCTGCAGCTTGGGAGTTGGATGAGGGATGCAGGAAGAGTACAGGAACTGAGGGCCTTATGCCCTGACGGGCCCCATCCTGGCTGCTGGTCTGTACCCCTCCCTGCTAGGCGCTGGTCTCTGTGTCCACCTTTGTCAAGCCCAGGAGCCTCCTTCCCTTTTCCAGGAAGCCTCCCAGAGAATCCTTCCTTGAAGATGCTCCCTCTTACAACCATTACCTCTGTCCCCATTCTCTGTGTGAGAGTTGGCCTTTTGCACCAGATACTGATCTCCAGCAGGGAGGGCTGAGAAGCGATTCAGACTTTATTTCTGGTTTCATAGTGGAGAAAGCACGGGTCTGGTCCTAGACAGTCTTAGGCAGTGTCTGGGAGTAAACATGAAAATTGTATTCCTTTGCTTATGCCTGTTTGCCCTGTGCTGTTGTGGGCTATCCTGTGTATACTAATTTTTTTTTTTTTTGGGGGGGGGAGAGGTTTTTATTTTGCTATAGGGTGTGTGTTCTCACCAGATAGAGACAGAGAGACAGAAAGCAAGAAATCAACCCCCAGGGGGGATGGCCATGTGGGGATGGCCATGCTGCAATCCCGCAATCCCTTGTCCTCCATTCCCCTCCTGGGATCTTGGGCACGTGTGCACACGCGCCTGGCGTGTCTTTAAGCCACCGGGTCGGGTCCCAGACTCGAACCACAGTCGACTACATGGGAGTCCAGTGACATAGCCATTACAACAACTGCTGGTCCTGTGTATATGAATTTTTAAAACCTCGTAAAACCTCACAACAACCTAAAGTTACCATCACTATCCTCACTTACGTGTATGGAAACTGAGGCAATGAGCAGTTAAGCAACATGCTCGAGGTCGCACCTGTAGGAAGTGGCAGGACTCAGCCATTACAGAAATAGTTTCCAGGTGAATGAATGAAGTCTTCTTGGGACTTTGAGGGAGGCTGATGGGGCCACTAGGGTACCGTGATTTCTGCCTAAGAACACTGCCTTGGCTGTGGGGTTTTACAACTAGTGGGGCCTTCCGTGCAATCTGGCAGGCTTTCTGTGCTGCCCCAGCTTGTGTGTGATCCCTCCTGGCTTCTGGGTCCCCCAGGCTTTTCTGAGACTCCAGTGCAGCTGCTCCAGGCTGCAGGCTTCTGGCTATCATGTCCCTGGGTTCCTTGTCTGGAACATGGATCTCAGGACTACCTCTGCCTCATGGGCCTAGAAGTGATCAGACGGGGTGAGGAAAGGCTTCAGTGAATGTCAAGTACAGGGAAGGTATTGCTGTGGCTATTTCCGTTCCTTTCTTGCTTCTTGGGGGTACGAGGCAAGAGGAAGGAAGTAAGGCATGATGAGATTGACTGGTAAACACTGAGCGCATTTGGTCGTGCTGGTAGTGGGCCAGGCCTGGGGCTAGTGAGGAGGAGAAGGTCCCTGTCCTCCCCACTGTAGCATCTCAGGGACCATTGGAATTTGTTGCAAGATAACTCCTGGGAAATGCAGATGACCTAGTCTTTGTTAATGTATTTATTTATTTGTAAGATGGTTTAAGGGATAGGCCCAGAGACAGCCAGAGCAGTCTGCAGGCTCAAGTGCATGGAAATTATAGGTTTGGACTCTGGAGCCAGGTGGTGTGGGTCACCTCCAGACTCCACAGCTGAGAGCCAAGCAATCTTGGGCAAGTTACTTCACGTCTTTAATCCTTAGTTTTGTCTCAGGTGAAATAGGAAAACCATATTAAAGGAAGGAGTCTGTATGGTGAGCAGAGTACCAGATTTCATGCTTGCATTGCCTTCCTTTAAGTTCTCGCAGCTGTCATGAGAGCTAGGTTTCCTTACCTTCATTTTACAGGTAAGAACAGCTAGGTTTGGGCTGGTGGGTACCTTGACAGTGAATGTCACAAAGCAAGTGAGTGACGGATCAAGGATTCAAATCTAGGCTTTCTGGCTCCAAAGTCTTCAATCTTTCCCTAATATTTCGCAGCTTCCAGCCTGAGAGCCTGGTATAAAGCAGGTGTATAATCGTTGTTAGTTAAAGGCTCCTCTTTTATCTAGTCTTGCTTGGGAGAGGGGGACTCCTGAATGATCTTCTAGAACATAAAGTCAGGGCCAGCTTTCAGTACATGCAACCTGCATAGCTAGGCAGGGTCCTCAATTTTGGAAAACCCCCATTTAGTTTAATGCTCTGCTGCTGCTGTCTTGAAATGCTTCATCATTTTTGAACATAGGTTCCCACATTTCATTTTGCACTGAACCCCATCAATTAGGTAGCCAGCCTTGTTTAAAGTATTGTGAGCCACAGGAGGTGGTAAGGACTTGGGAATCAGGTTCCCCCTCTAGGTCACTGACTGCAGTGGTAGTCAGCCCTGGGGCAGCTTGGAATTGAGCAGGTATGTGTTGGCTGGGCACTTCCTTTGTGTCTTCACCAACGTCATGAATCATGGCAGCAAAAGACAATTGTAGTGGACTTTATCATGACCATTAGTAGGGCTGGTGTGTCATCTTGGGGGACTTAGGCATGATTTTCCATGGTGAAAGGTGCTTCTCTGGTCCTCATCTTCAGGTAGACCTGTAACAGAGGTGAAGCGTGCTAGCTGCAGCCAGAGCTTCTGGCAGGGGAGACTCAAATTTTCATTAAGGACACACCCACAAAGGGCATTGCTACCTTTGCTGACAAACATGGCAAAGGACGATGCCCACTGTGTTTCTCTGACCCAGTTCTGGAGGCATTAAACTTGTTATTACGATTTTTTTGAATGCCAAGAAGATACATTACTCCCATCACCGTTTCTCCTTTTCTTCTTATAGATAATGATTTAACTGACAGTGTTTCCAGTTTAGCTTTGGCCACCAAGAAGCTCAAAACCAAATTCTTGGCTTAGGCAAAGCAACTGCATCAAACTTCCAAGTAGCAAGAACGAGAGCGTGTATGGAGCGAGTCCTTTGTTCCAGATGCCATGATATGTTCTTTAAATGGATCATCCGTTGATCCTTGGTGGCAGCTCTGTGGGGAAGGTACTTTGATTTGAAGAGCTGAAGTCTTTCCAGGTTAAACCACTTGCCCAAGTGTACCTAGCGAGGAGGTGGTAGAGCTGGCATTTAAACTGATTCTGGAGTTCATATTCTTGAACACAGATCTCCATCACTTCTGTTCGTGACCTTGATTGCCTGGATGTCAGCCAAGGTACTTGATTCTTTGTGGTTGTCATTTTTTTTTTTAGATTTACCTTTCCTACCACCTGATTTATTATTATTATTTTTTCAAAATGTCTTATGGGAAACTATTTGAGATCCTTTGTGTAAACAAGGCTATGCATAATGAATATACCTGTCCTGTGCCTGGTTGCCTGGGGCGTCCTCAGTAATGGAATGGAAATCCCAGAGGCCTAAGAGTGGGGCCTGATCAGCTTTTCAGTTCCCTGTGGGTCCCTGGCTATAGTTGAGCTGAAGACAAAGACCAGAAGGGAAGTCCTCAGTCTTGGCCTGGGAGGGTTTTAGTTCCTCCTCTTCCCCTCTCTGAGAATTTCCCCCAGCATAACCAGAAAGATTAAAGTCAGCGAAAAGACTCCTGGTGGCTTCCTCTGCTCTTCGGTGACTGTGGCCTCAGAGAGCCCTGGGAAGCCCAGTCGGCCCAGGCCCAGGCCTGAAGTTCCTTTTTGTACTGTTTTCTGAAGGCAAGTGAAGCTGAGCCAGTTGCTCCAGAATGAACTGCAGCTCTGGCAAGGGGAAGTAGAAGCCCAGCTGGTTCTGCCATGGCCTGCGAACCACAGATGGACCCCGGTGGGCTGGCTGGCCCTTTGCCCACTTCCTCCGCTGGCTGGAGCGCCCTGCCTGCGGGAAGCCCTCCTGGCTGGGGACAAGGTAGGTCAACTCAACATAGCAAGACTGGGGTGAGGGGAGAGGCACTCAAGTTCCTTAAGATAAGGGTGGGCATCTTAGGATACATTTCCAGGCCACTTTCTGTCATTTCTACCCAGTTCCATCACTGCCTCTGTAGACTCAGCCACCATCACCCTGTGCTTGGACCCCTGCTGCAGCCTCCCAGCTGGTCTTTCTTCCCTCTCTACCTTAATGGTTCCTGCAGCCCTTGCTATTTGCCCTGTTATTTTGTCTCAAGGCCTCTTTGCATCTGTATTCTCTCTGCTTCCTCCTGATTAATTTCCATTTATCCTTTAGAGCTCAGTTCAAATGTCTCTTCCATGAGGCATCCTTTTTGATGGCCCAGCCTAAGTCAGGACCCCCTGATATACTCTTCTTTCTGCATACAGTGTTTACCACAGTCAGGAGTAATTATTTGTGTAATAAAGTGTTGAAAGTCTGCCTTCCCCTTGAGGACCCTATGTTGGCTTGTTCAACCCTCTATCTGTAGTAGCTAGCACAGAGCTTGGCCCATAGTACATGCTCAACAAGTATTTTGTTGAATGAATGAATGAATGAATGACTGATTATGCAAGGGGAAACAGCACTCTGAATTGTAGAGTCCACAGAAATGTGACTGGTTACTTAGAAAATGTGAAACTTGATGGCTTAACAAAATAAGGGTTTCTTTCATTAATACACATACACACATGACAGCAGAAGGAAGGGAGTGGAATGGAATAATTGTCCTTCAGTATTTTGAAGACATTGCTCCACTGATTTTTGGCAAGCCAGTTCTTGCTTCTTGTAGGATGTTGCTCCCCGTTATACACCACACACACACACACACACACACACACACACACACACACTCGTCTTTAGCTTTTCTTAGGCTAGGTGTAAAAAACAAGCATTTCTAAGCAGAGGACTTCTTGTTCTCACTTTAAGGAACAGATGAGAAAGAGCATTGCCAAGAATCCAGGATCTCTTGGTTTGAAAGACAAACAAGGCACCTAGAAAGGTGTTTGCATTGCTCAGTGTGCAGAGAGCTGGCAGGAGAACGGTCCAAATTCTCCATCTCTGGAGCCAGGTCACTCTGGGCTTTGATCTGTTCTGTGGAGCAGAGAGCAAGCCCAAGACTCACCTGTGACTGCCTGGTTGTGCGCACTACTTTTCCTTCTCACTTCTCTTTCTTACATTCATTTTCCTTATTGACACTGGGCACATTCCTTTGCTTTTCTGGGGCTCAGTTTGCTTTTCCATGGTAATGTGCCCACCTCCCAGGGCCCTTGGAGGATTTAGTGAAATCATGACTATGAAGCCTAAGCCCAGTGTTTGGCACACAGAAAGGTTCTCTACCTGGGACCTGCTCTTAGTATGAGCCTTCATTTTCTTTTTGTCTGGTTTTCCTCATGTCTATCTTTATTTTTTAAGGTTGGTTTATTTTATTGCATGATAGCACAGGTGCATGCATGAGAGATAGGTATAGAGATAGAGAGAGGCACTCTTTTTTTTTTTGGAGAGGTTTTTGCTATAGGGCGCGTGCGCTCGCCAGACAGACAGAGAGAGACATAGAGACAGAAAGCGAGAAATCACCCCCCAGGGGGGATGGTCATGCCACAATCCCTTCTCCATTCTCCTCTCGGGATCTTGGGCACGCACGCACACACGCCTGGCGTGAGTTTTAAGCCACCGGGTCCGGGACACGAACCGCGGTCGACTACGTGAGAGTCCAGCGACATAACCATTATGCTAACTGCTGGTTCCTGAGAGAGGCACTCTTGAAAGGTGGACTATGCTGTGGGCCCCCTTCCCAGCACTTCAGCTCATCAGCATCTTGATCACTTGTGTGCCTACGTCATGAGTCTTCAGACCAACCCGGGGATCTGAACCCACAGAGGCCTTGTGGCTTCTAGCTCTGTAGTTCAGTTCACTCTTAACTGCACCACCAGACTTGGCCCCTCATTTGCTACATTAAAATGTAATTGCATCAGTTTATCTTTTTGTGTTATTTTCATGAAGCTACCTTAAATCTTTTCTGGAATAAGGCATGGGAGGGTAAAAATAAATAGCAATACATCAAGGTTGCTTTTTCCAACCTGAGTTCTGATGGGTTTGCTTTTCAGTTATGATAACAATAGCAACTAGTTAAGCAGCACCCATGTGGTGCTGAATACTTTATGTTTAGCTTTTTTTTTAATTTAATTTTTTAATTTTTTTTTTTTGGCTAGGAGGCACATGAGTTGGCATGCCATCTTAATTATTTGTCAAGTCTTCTGAAGCAGGTATGATCATCCTCCAAGTAAGGAAACAGGTCCAGTGGTTTAAGTTCCTTCCTCAAGTTTAGCTTGTTAGTGAGAAGTTGAGCTGCTATTTGAATCCCAAAGTTATTTGGCATGGACTTTCTTCTACCTTTTTTTTTTTTAAATTAATGTATTTATTTTACATACTTTCACCGAACATCACCACAGCATACCGAATGCGATTTTCCAGCCAGAATACACTGTAAAGTGGTTTAATCATACATGTTATCATCAACAAATAATTTTCCATTTCTTGTTTCTTGTATATTATATATATATATTTCCCCCTATTTCTCACCCTCTGCCATTTCCCATCCTCCTCCCACCCTGTCTCTGGTATCTGCAGTTGCTTTCTATTCCTTTATTCTTTCCCACATTGTATTGATTTACAAAATATCTTAATTAATCTAAATACTTTCAGTAGTAAGTTCAGCTGATATATGCTTATCTGTGAACAAAAGTTGACTTTAGGCATGAAACTCTGTGGGTAGAATTAATATACTATAAAATAGCACATATCCAAGGCTATATAGCTTACTGTGGTTACTAAATAGGTATTTTTTAAATACATTTTTTTTTAATTTCAAGAAAGGCAGTTTTAGCTTTAATAAATCAAAATAAAAAAATGTTAAGAGAACTTTGCGAATCAGCAGTTAGCGTAATTGCTATGTCGTTGGACTCCCACGTAGTTGACTGCGGTTCGCGTCCCGGACCCGGTGGCTTAAACTCATGCCGGGCACGTGTGCGAGCGTGCCCAAGATCCCGGGAGGAGAATGGAAGAGAAGGGATTGCGGCGTGGCCACCCCCCCCGGGGGATGATTTCCTGCTTTCTGTCTCTCTGTCTCTCTCTGTCTGTCTGGCGAGCGCACGCGCCCTATAGCAAAAACCTCTCAAAAAAAAAAAAAAAAAAAAAAAAAAGAGAACTTTGCTTAATACTTCAAACTAGGAAACAGGTTAGGATTCTGTTTGAATAGTAGGTACATTGACCTGTCCACAAATTGAGAGAAGACAAAACTCCTTAACACTGGGAAAAAAAGCATAGAAGGTCAGTGATGTTTTAGTCAAAAGTCATAAAATTCTATTTCACCAGTTTAAACTTAAGTACTTTATCTTCTGTTGTGGTCTGATCTCTCTGTTTAAATTCTGGAAGATAACATTCAGCTCTGGACTTGTCCCTACCATTAAGCTGGCCATTTTTCTCAGCTGTTTTAGAACTCTTATTTCTGTGTGTCTGACTTTAGTTTTCCTGGGATAGCACTCCCTTCAGAACTTCTTGGAGAGCTAGTCTGGTGTTGGTAAATTCTTTCAGGTTTTGTTTATCTGAGAATGTTCTTGTCTTCTCTTCCCATATGAAGGATAATCTTGCTGGATATAGTACTCTTGGTTAAAATGGTTTTTCACTCAACACTTGGAATATATTTTCCCATTCTTTCCTTGCTCACATTGTTTCCGATGAGATGTCCGCTGTTAGCTTGATGGGATATCCTCTGTAGGTAACTTGACGTTTCTTTCTTGTCAGTCTTAGTATCTTGTCTTTGCCTGTGGTTTTGGTAATTCTGGCTGTAATGTGTCTTGGAGAAGGTCTTCTTGGGTTGATTCTATTTGGGGTCCTTCGTATTTCTTGGGTATGGATCTTTGAATGCCTCTCTAAGTTTGGGAAGTTTTCTTTCAGGATTTCATGTCAATGCCCTTATTAGTCTCTTCACCTTCTGGGATACCAATTATCCGGATGTTTGGACGTTTAATGGTATCTAGTATTTCTCATATATTATTCTTTTTATTTTTGGCTAGTTTCTCAGTCTTCTTGGTGGATTTTACTAGTGCAGCGATCTTGTCTTCTACATCTGAAATTTGATTTTCTGTATGATTTAGTCTGCTTTTTAATACTTTCAAAGGAGGTTTTGACTTCCTGTATTATAGCCTTCATCTTTAACAGTTCCATTTGATTCTTTTTTATGGTGTATATTTCCTCTTTCAGCTCTCACAAGAACTTCCTCACCTCCTGGAACTCATCAGCTTTTTTCTTCTGGTGTTCATTGTCTGTCTTCTCTTTTGTCTCTGTTAGTTTTGTCACTATGAATACTCTAAATTCTTCATCAGACATTTCCATGAGTTCCATTGTACTGTCTGTGGATGAAGGGGAGTTATTCTTTTCCCTTGGGGGTGAGGTATTTTCTTGGTTTCTCATATTTCTTGTGCCCCTGCAGTGATTTCTAGTCATTTGATGGTTTATTCGTTTCTTCCTAATTTCTAGAAGATCAATCTGAGCAATCAGAAGTGTGCAGGAGGATGTTGTCGGCAAAATTTTTGGCATTGTGTTTTTCTCCAGGGACTCTACCAGCAGAACATCCTCATTGCCTTATCTCTGAAATCACTAGTTCTCAGCTCTCGTGGCAGACCAGCATGGACTTTTTATACCTCATCATCCTACCTCCATATCTCCTACTACTTCCAAAAAAAGAAATTCATTCATTTATATGTACAGGACAGAGGCCAGGGTGTGGAGGCTTCTGGGATATAATGTGAGACCGTATGAGAACTTCCCAGGAGTGAAAGCTATCCCCACAAAGAATGGGCAGTAGTATCCCCCATCACAAGGGATAGTTAAATGGAGACCAAACTACATTATTTATTTAGGCAATTTGCTAGATGGCAGGTGTTCTTGCCAGAGAGAAACAGAGAGAGGGAAGGAAAGTGAGAAAGTACTCCCCATGGGGATGTGGCTATGCTGCAATCCCTTCTTCTCCATTTCTCCTTCCTTCTGGAGTTTTATCCATGCATACACACACACCCATCATGCTTTTCAAGTCTCCAGGTCCAGGACTCGAACTGCATTGTCAGTTATGTGGGATCCAGCTACCTGAACCATCACACCACTATGACTGAGACTGGCCTAATTTTAAACTACATTGAGGAGATGATGAGTAGACATTTATTCAAACACTGTAAGGGAAACTCAACTAACTGAATAACTGTATTAGTCCATTTCTATATCAAATATCTATTTAGTACCTACTGTATGCTAGGCATTGAAACCAGCTCAAGGGATTCAGTAATGAGCAAACCAGAGTGGGGATATATAGTTTTGTGGAGGAAGTAGACTTCAATTCAAAAATTACATACATTGGTACTCATCTTTGATGGCTGGCTGGCACTTATTGGGAGATTTAGCAGAGGGCTTTATCTGGTAAGAGTTTAGAGTAACTTGAAAAAGTGATTAATGAGCTGGGATATAAGTGAAACATATGATTTAGCTGAGTAAAGGTCAATGGAAATGTTCTAGGAGTGGGAACAGGGTGGGAGAGGACACTATGTATCTGAGGAGCAAAGGTGGCTGATGTGGCAAGACTCAGAACAAGGTTGAGTGGCTTGGGGTGAGTCTGGCAGGATGCTGGTTCTCCTAAGGACTAGAAGAACATCCTAGGTGGATTTGTCAGCAGAGCACTGGAAAACTATTGACGGTTTTACTTGGGATTGGTGTCACCTGGTTTGCTCTCTGGTCACTGTGTGGAGAATGAATTATAGGGGAAAGAGGGTTTGGAGAAGCCAGTTACAAGGTGACTGTAGAGGTGCAAGGGGACAGTGAGAATGCTGAGAGGTGTGTGGAATTGAGATTCTGTTGGCCTAGTTGGCAAGGCTCAGTGATGGATCGGATGATGGGGGAGTCAGCGTATGGATGGGCCAGGAATTCCCAGAAAGGTTGAGCTAGTTATTTGGCTTTCAAGACTTGGGTATTGCTCAGAGCTATACTAGTATAAGTCAGTGTATTGGCAAATTAGTTTTCTATTGCACTGTAACAAATGACCACTAACACAGCAAGTTTAAAGCCACAATGTATGTATGTATGTATGTATGTATTCATTCATTCATTCATTCTTTAACATTTTTGCCAAAGGTCACACGAGCTCACTGAATACACAAAGAATGAGAGAGAGAATGAGAAAACATCCCACATGAGGAATGGTCATGCCACAATCTCTTCTTCTCCATCTCTCTCTATCGTTTTGGGATTTTGCGCATGCATGCACACACACCTAGTGTGTTTTTCAGGCTGCTGGGTCTAGGACTTGAACCATGCAGTTGGCCATTTAGGATCCAGTCACCTTAATCACCGTGCCACCAGCTGGCCCAAATATATTATCTGATAGTTCTGTAGGTTAGAAGTCTGACTGGTTTCACCGAGCTAAAATCAAGGCATTGGCAGGGTTGTGGTCCTTTCTAGAGGCTCTTGTGAGAATGCATGTAGTTGCTTTTTCCACCTCCTTGAGCCACCCACATCTCTTGGCTCAGGACTCTTCTGCCATGGTCAAAACTAGCAGCGGTACATTCCTCCATGTCGGGCCACAGGACATCTCTCTCCGACTCTCTTTCTGCTTCCTTCTTCCACTTTAAAGAATCCTTGTATTACATTGGGCCCACCCAGATAATCCAAGATGAGCTTCCTATGTAAGAACAGTGGATTAGCAACCTTCATTACATCTGCAATTTAAAAAAAAATTATTTAATTTTATTCATTATTATCATTATTATTATTATTATCAATTTGACCAGAGAGAGACACAGAGAGAGAGAGAGGGAAAGTGGGAAAGCAAGCTGCTGGGTCTGGGACTCAAACCATGATTAGCCATGTAGGAATCCAGTGCCTCAACCACTATGCCACCTGTGGGCCCCTCCATCTGAAATTTTAATTCCCCTTCACCATATTCAGAGGTTCTGGGGATTAGGGCATGGATATCTATGGTGGCCATTGTTCTTCCTACCACGATACTCTCCTTTAGGCCCTCTAAGCCTACTGGGAATTTGAGTAGTTGAGTTGAGATTCCTTTGCAGTACTTAAATAATGTCTACTACCTCATCCCCTTCATGTAGTCAATTGTCTAATCTCTGTGATGGGGAACTCACTACTGCCCACTCTGTGAGGACAGCCTTCACTCTTGGGAAGTTCTTCCTTCCACAGTTTCACGTTGAGTCCCAGACGTCTCCATGCGCTGGTCTCAGTTCTTCCTCCTGAGGGCTTCCCATCCAGTTGAGTCTTCCCTCACTAGAGATTTGAGGATGGTCCCTCCTTGTCATGAGAAGGTTGTCATTGCCAGACGGATAATGTCATCAGGCTCTGGGATTATCCTGGATGGTTCTCATTCAGCCAGATGAAGCTTCTAGTCTGCTTTCAGAACTCCACAATGGCCAGGTCCTCACAGTTCTCCGGATCGACAATACCTGTGCACCCATCTCCTTCGACCTGGGAGCTGCAGAAGAGCAACTCCAGACCTGGGGCATTCAGGTGAGTGCTAACTATGTGGAGTCCCTGCTATTTTACCTTCCATCTGTCTACCTTTCCATCCACTCAGCTCTCTTTTCATCCAGTTATTCACACACTATTTCTTAAGCACTCTGGGTTAGTTGGTTGGGTGTGTGTGTGTGTGTGTGTGTGTGTGTGTGGCGGGGGAGATTTAAGGAAGGGTATCAGAACTGTCCTCTCTTCCCAAATAATTTCCTTTTTTTTTTGGAGAGATTTTTCGCTATAGGGCGCGTGCGCTCGCCAGACAGAGAGAGACAGAGAGAAAGAAAGCGAGAAATCACCCCCCGGGGGGGATGGCCACGCCGCAATCCCTTCTCCTCCATTCTCCTCTCGGGATCTTGGGCACGCATGCACACACGCCCGGCGTGAGTTTTAAGCCACCGGGTCCGGGACGCGAACCACGGTCGACTACGTGGGAGTCCAGTGACATAGCCATTACGCTAACTGCTGGTTCCCCAAATAATTTCCTTTTGAATGTGTGTTTTGGGGTGTTACGCTGTGTCAAGCACTTCACTGGCTGTGTATTACAGAGGTGCACAGGACACAGTGAACATGCTCACACTGCTCATGGAGGAGACGGGCGTGTGTTGGAGATATCAGGATGGCGGACCATAGATGCTGCAGCAGAGGAATGTGCAAGGCATTCATGGGAGAAAACGATGAACTGGCCTAAGGAGAGGGGGCAGTGGTGGGAGTTTTGAATGCTTTGCACAGGAGCAGGTTCTTGATCTAAGATCTTGAAGGATAAATAGGAGTGTGCTCAGTGGACAGAAGGAAGGGCATTTAGCAAGGAAGGCATACAGGAATTCACTAGATAATAATGTAGCACATGTGAGCATAATGTTTCCAGGCACAGGGTTTCCAGATCTGTGGGTCTTAAGGAGGATCCAGATCTACTGATCACTGTTTGTGTGACTTTGGCAGGTGACTCAGCCTTTGAGGCTCAGTTTCATTGTCTGTAAAGACAATATTAATATCCGTTATTAAGAGTTTTTGTTAGGATTAAATTAAATAATGCTTAAGGAACACTTGCGCCGTCTCTAGCATATAGTAAATGCTCAATAAATTGTAGCTATTATTGTCATCAAGTGCCCACAGGTGCGTGTTTTCCTCCTTCTGAAGTCCCCAACATGCTGGGACCTCTTCTATACTAGATGGAGGTGACACATTAAGAATGGTGAAAATACACTACTAATTTTACCCTGCAGATTTTAGAATTTACTTCTTAAAAATGGAATGGCATTCCTGTTTAGAACATTTTGTGACTACTGAGGGAAAACTTTACAAATGGACAGGGTTAAACCCACATCAGTGCTAGCTAGTTTATCATTCCATGTTTCCTTTCAACCCTTGTACAGAAGAACATTTTTTTCCTGCTATAGACAGGGTTCCACTACGTTTCCCAGGCTGTCTTCAAACTTGCAATCTTCCTGGCTCAGCCCCCCAAGTAGTCGGGACAACAGACTCGCACCACTGCACCAAGCAGAGCGTTTTTCTTAGTCATCCTCAGATGGAGTTTTCTTACTGGTCAACAGTTTCCACATTATTCTACGATGTTTCTGAGGATAAGTCCAAATGGATAAAGACTGTTTCTTTTCTTTAATTTGATTTTTTAATGCCAGAGGGTGTGGGTGCATGCCAGAAAAAGAGGGAAAGCACATGTCAAAGAGAGAGATGGAGATAGAGAGAGAGAGAGAGAGACTGAGATAAAGCACCCCGCCCCCAAGTGAAGCCTGGCCAGGCCACAGTCCTTTCGTTTGTTCCCAATTTCAGTCAGGATCCTGGGCACATGTGCATATGAACTTTTTTTGTTTTAGTTTTTGTTTTCATTTCTTCACATTTAATTGTACATCTCCATACCATACAATATGGTTTTTTGGTTTTTCAAAAACATACAAGGGCTGGGGGAAGCAGCAGTTAGCGTAATGGCTATGTCGCTGGACTCCCACGTAGTCGACCGCGGTTCGCGTCCTGGACCCGGTGGCTTAAAACTCACGCCGGGCGCGTGTGCGTGCCCAAGATCCTGAGAGGAGAATGGAGGAGAAGGGATTGAGGTGTGACCATCCCCTCTGGGGGGTGATTTCTCACTTTCTGTCTCTCTGCCTCTCTCTGTCTGGAGAGCGCACGCTCCCTATAGTGAAAAACTTCTCCAAAAAAAAAATACAAGGGCTGGGACCAGCAGTTAGCGTAATGGCTATGTCGCTGGACTCCCACGTAGTCGACTGTGGTTTGAGTCCCGGACCCGGTGGCTTAAACTCACGCTGGGCACATGTGTGTGCATGTCGAAGATCCTGAGAAGAGAATGGAGGAGAAGGGATTGTGGCATGGCCATCCCCCCTGGGGGGTGATTTCTTGCTTTCTGTCTCTCTCTCTGTCTATCTGGCGAGTGCACGCGCCCTATAGCAAAAATCTCTGAAAAAAAAAAATACAAGGGTTTTTACCAATTTGGTGTGTTTACTAAGCCATCGGGGTCAGGATTTGAACCATGGTTAGCCACGTGGGATCCAGCTTCCTCCATACAACCCTTAACCACTGCATTATGGGGCTGGTCCATAAATTTAATTTTCCTTCTTCCTTCCTTCCTTCCTTCCTTCCTTCCTTCCTTTCTTTCTTTTTAGAATTATTTATTTTATTTCATTTATCATTATTATTATTTTTAAATTTGCTACAGGGCATGTGCATGCACCAGAGAGAGACAGAGAGAGAGAGAGAAAGTGAGAAAGCAAGCTGCCAGATCTGGGACTCAAACCACAGTTGGTCATGGAGGAGTCCAGTGCCTCCACCACCACACTACCTGCTGGCCCCAAATTCTGTTTTCTTATGTCTCTTCTCATAGGGCCTTTTTGTCTTACAGACAGTTTTGTTTGAGCAGAAAGATGCAGGTGGATATTGATATTGCAGTGTTGATAATAGCACCTAAATGCCTGGTATTGACCACAGGACTGGTGTGTGTACGATCTCATTTAATATGCACTCCCCCACATGCAAGGTGGGTACTCCTCGTTTTATAGAGGAGGAAATGGAGGCTCAGAGAAGGGGGTTACTTGTGCCAGGTTGGACAGTGCATGAGTGGCAAGGCCAGAGTTTGGGCCAGGGCTGTCTGACTCCAGGGCCTCTGCCTCCCCCTGGGGCTCCCCTAGCCTGCTGTGAAGTACTGAGTCTCAGGCTGCAGGGATCCTTCTCTAGGAAGCCCTTCTGGATCTTGAGCTGTCCCTGTGATTTCTACCCAGGCTCCCTGCTCCTCACTGTTCCCTCCAGGGCAGCCTGGAATGTGCCTAATCCCTCTGCACCTGATAGTCACATGAACTGAAGTGCCTGCTGGCTGGTGGGCTGGAGGAGGGGAGCGGTCCTCCTGTGGCTGACTGACCTCTTCCCCGGAATGGCTGCTCAGGTCCCGGTTGACCAGTATCGGAGCTTGGCCGAGAGTGCCCTGCTGGAGCCTCAAGTGAGAAGATACATCATCTACAACTCCAGGCCTGTGCGGCTGGCCTTCGCTGTGGTAAGGAGGGAGGTGGCCCCTGGAGCCTGGGGGTGGAGGTGGGGAGGGTGGGGGCTGGGCCCGGGCACCTGGGAAAGCAGAATCACCAGGCCCCAGATTCTGTATAAGAGGAAGTGTGGGAGTGGGGTGTAACCAAGTCCCCACACACAAGATGGGTGTGGGGGTTTACTGTGGGCAGAGCCCGGGCCTGGGAATCTGCCCGCCCACCCAGGCTCTGGCTCAGTGTCTGGCCTTGGCTAAGACTTCCCCCGCTCTCTGGAACTTGGTTTCCCCATCTGTTCAACAGATAGGTCCACTTCAGCTCTAGTCATATATACATGTCTGTACATGTGGGATAGGCGGGATCTTCAAAAAGTTCAGGGGAAGTACATGGGACCAGCAGTTAGCGTAATGGCTATGTCGCTGGACTCCCACATAGTCGACCGCGGTTCGAGTCCCGGACCCGGCGGCTTAAACTCACGCCGGGCGCGTGTGCGTGTGTGCCCAAAATCCCGAGAGGAGAATGGAGGAGAAGGGATTGCGGCGTGGCCATCCCCCCTGGGGGGTGATTTCCTGCTTTCTATCTCTCTGTCTCTCTCTGTCTGTCTGGCGAGCGCACGCGCCCTATAGCAAAAACCTCTCCAAAAAAAAAAAAAAAAAAAAAAAAAAAAAAAAAAAAAAGTTCAGGGGAAGTACATATGAAAAAAATTTGCATGGGTTTTGAATTTCTTTGCACCAAAATAAACTTGTACTTTAATTCCATTTTTTCCCATGAACTTTTTGAAGTTCCCTCCTACATGTGCATATATATATTATGTATATACAAATATATACACGTAAATACCTCTGTCTGTGTACACACATGTACACACACATAGACATAAACACATATATACAGCAGAGTCAGTGTTTGAACCCAGGCCTCCTGGCTTCAGCATCTGTACTCCAAACTAGTATGATTTATTGCTGTTTTTTATAGTTGATGGTCAAATGGCACACCTGACCATCAAGCACGCTTCTAAGGAGAAGGGAAAGGGGTGGAACCCAGCATTTAATAATTCCTTAGTAAGTGGGCACACTGGACCTGTGTCTTAAACACTGTTACCTTGTTAACCTTGTAACAACCTCGAGAAGTAGGTATTACTATCCCAGTTTTACAGATGAGGAAGCTGAGGCTCAGAGAGGTGTTATAACCCGTCCAAGCCCACATGACAACAAAAGATCAATGTGGGCCTCAGATTCAAATTTACATCCCTCCAGAACCCACTGTCCCCTTCTTTTTTTTTTTTAAGAGAGAGAGATTTTTGCTATAGGACATGTATGTTTGCCAGAGAGACAGAGAGAGACAGAAAGTGAGAAATCACTCCCAACCCCCTCTGGGGGAGGGCATGGTCACTCCTCAATCCCTTCTCCTCCATTCTCCTCTTTGGATTTTGGGCATACATGCACACACGTGCCCAGTGTGAGTTTTAAGCCGCCAGGTCTGGGACTCAAACTGCCATTGACCATGTGGGAGTCCTAACCATCATGCCACCTGCTGGTCCCACCCACTGCCCTTTTCTGTTTGATTTGAAATCCAGGTTTGCTTATAAATGTGAAACGTGACCCAGGTGTCTGCACTAGCCTCTTCCTGGCCTGGTGAGCTGTTTGAATCCAAGTAGGAGCCCCTTTGAGGGGGCTGCTCTATCTGAGGACAAGTGTTCCTGACCCTACACTTCCCTGGCTTCTTGTAGGTTTTCTACGTGGTGGTGTGGGCCAACATCTATTCCACCAGCCAGATGTTTGCCCTGGGCAGCCACTGGGCGGGTGTGCTGCTCGTGACCCTGGCCGCGGTGAGCCTGACCCTGACCCTCGTGCTGGTCTTTGAGAGACACCAGAGGAAGGTGAGCTGTCCAGAGATCCCAGCTATGCACCTGCCAGGAGGGCAGTGCAGGTGTGAGGATCCCAAGTCAGGTTTCTCTCTTGCCTGCCTCAAAGTATTTCTCCAACCACAAAAGTTCACACTGGCCCATGTGTCTGGTGACTAAAAGAAATCGAATCACATGCATGATCTAATCCTCTCTTTCTATCTCATCCTTGTGGATTGTTTTTCTAAAAGCAAGCTGTGTTTTGAGAGAGCATTTGGGAGGATGCCACTCATAGCTGGCATCCCTATGGTACTTTGCTTAACGGAGACTTTTCTCATGCCTCCTCTCCCAGGATGCTCACGACAGGGAGGAAGGGGTACCAGACCCACCTTGCAGCACTAGGTGCCAAGGCCCAGGGATGGGACAAGGTGATGTACCTGGTACTTTAGCGACAGTCATGCCTCATTTATCTCAGCATTGACTTCTGAGACAGAGCGACTAGTCAGAGAGTTTAGGAAATTTAACCTGGATCCCACTGTAAGTGGCAGAGCCAGGGTTCAAAGCCTGAGCTCTCTGGAGAGAGAGACTGGTACCTCCCAGTCTGATATATAGCACACTAAGTGTATTCTGTTTCTTTAGTGTCTGGCTTTGGTTACATACTGAGCACTCCATAGGCCCATGTATAGAGCTCCTCTGTTCAATGCTTTGTGTGTTATCTCATTAAATCCTCCACTACGCTCTAACACAGGGGTCAGGGAGATGCTATTTCTCT
Organism: Tupaia tana; assembly: GCA_026018925.1. Lineage (NCBI taxonomy): Eukaryota > Metazoa > Chordata > Mammalia > Scandentia > Tupaiidae > Tupaia > Tupaia tana. The sequence goes on from JAKSZU010000013.1 coordinate 86,746,422, forward strand.
TGTTTTACAGATGAGGGGCTGAGTCTTGGAGAGACTCAAAGAGCAGCTCGTGGCCTTGGTCCTAATAAATGGGAGAACTGGAGTTCAAGTGTAAGGTGCAGATTCCAAGTCATGTTCTTTTTATTTTTTAAGAATTATTTTATTTAACTTTATTCATTTATTTTAATTTGAACAGAGAGGGGCAGAATGAGCAAGCAAGAGAGAGAGAGAGAGAGAGAGAGAGAGAGCGAGCGAGAGCGAGAGAGAGAGAGAAAGTGAGAAAGCAAGCCACCAGGTCTGGGACTCAAACCACGGTCGGCCATGTGGGAGTCCAGCATCTTTAACCACCACGCCATCTGCCGACCCACCAAGCCATGTTCTTAGTTTATACCCAATAGTATGTTTTCTGTGGCTGTAACAAATTGTCATAAACTTCTTGGCTTACAACACAAATTTATTATCTTACCATTTTGTAGGCTAAAAGCTCAACATGGGACTCAATGGTCTGAAATCTAGCTGAAGGCTGCCTTCCTTCTGAAAGCTCCAGGGCAGTGGTCCCCAACTTTTTTAGCACCAAGGGCCAGTTTTATGGTAGACAGTTTTTCCACAGACTGGGGCTAAGGGAGGAGGGGCAGATTCTGACTTAAAGCCTGCCACTAGATGCAGTTGTATAATTGAAGTGCACCATCTCACTTAGCAGTATGAAGCTTGTCACCAGGTGCAACTTAATTGTCATTTGCCACTCACTGATAGGGTTTTGATATGAGTCTTCAAGCAATTGATTTATTATGGTCTCTGTGCAGTCCGACCTCTCTGCTGATGTGAATCAGTATTTGCAGCCACTCCCCAGTGCTAGCATTAGTACCTCAGATCCACCATAGATCATCACACAGTAGGTGCTCATGAGGAATGAACACTAAGATCCCTCGCATGAGCAATTTACAATAGGATTTGTGCTACTATAAAAATCTAATGTTGCCACTGATTAGACAGTAGGCCAAGCTCAGGAAGTAATGTGATACAGATGAAGCTTCACTCATTTGCCTGCTGCTCACTTCCTGGTGTGTGGCCTGGTTTCTAACAGGTCACAGACAGATATGAGTCTGTAGCATGGGGGTTGAGGATCCCTTCTCTAGGGAAAAATCTGTCTGCTTGCCTTTCTAGCTCCCAGAGGCCACCTACATTCCTTGACTCATGGGCCCCTTTTCCACTTTTAAGGCCAGCAGTGGTGTGTTGAGTCTTTCTCATGCTTTCTTTTCTCATTCTGATTTTTTTTTAAACCCTCTTCCACTTTTAAGAACCTCCTTTGTGATTATATTAGGTCACTTTGTGATTATATTGGGTAATTTAAGCCAGTCCCCCTATTTGAAGATCAGCTGATTAGCAGCAATAACCCTGTATAAAATCTTTATTCCCATTTGCCATCTAATAACATATTCATGAGTTAATAGGATTTAGACATATTTGGGGGACCATTAATTATTTTTTTTCTAGATTTTGTGAGAGGGTATGTGTGATTGCTGGAGGGACACACACAGAGAGAGGATGGCAGCAGAGAGGGAATCTGAGAAAGGCCCCCCCCATGGGGGATGATCATGCTACAATTTCTTCTTTTCCATTTCTCCCTTCTTTGGGATTTTGGGCACGCACACATGTGTCTGGAGTGTTTCTCAAAGCACCGGGTCTGGGACTGGATTTGTACTGTGGGCCATGTGGAATCCAGCCGCCTTAACCACCATGTCATAAGCTTGCCTGGGAACATTAAGTCTGTCTACCACACCTCCATTGTCTTCTCAGCTACTTGGGAAGCTCCTGTCCCCCTACCCTGTAGCACTGGCACAGTGAAGGACTCAGATCCTTAGCAAACAGTCTGCTCTTGCCTGACTCAGAAGGGGAGGACAGAAAGTTGGGAAACGAGTATAGGGCTTGGGCTTGACTCTCATTCAGTGCCTGTGTTCACAGGGACAAATAGAATTTTATGGCTTAATCATTCTGAAAGGATCTTTGTTGGACTTTACCACGAGGCTAACTAACTAATGCTACCCTTGGGCTCTGTTGAAGCTTTCATGGCCCTTGTGCTTGGTCTGTAAAAAATAAATTGAGCTGGCTGCTCCTACGATAAGAAACTTCTCTCACGGAAGGGAAAAAAACAAAGTGTTCTGCCTTAGCAGAAGCAGATGAAGTCTGGCACCCGGCAGGTGCTTCAAGGACACAGATGTAATTGGCACAGGGAATGCCTGCTTTGGCAGTCCACTCCTTCTCTTCCTTTCTTTATTCAACTGGTATTTATGAAGCTCCTGTGAATACCAGGTAACATACTAGGCACAGACATGAACAAGATATAGTGTCTTTATTTACGGGTGCAGCTTGGAGGCCCCAGGTGAATGGCAACAATGCTATCATGGTTGTTTACTCACTCAGGAGACTCCTGCTCTTATTCTGATAATAACCCCACTTATTGAGCGCCTATTGTGTGTTCTATACTTGAGGTCTGATATCTGTGCCCATCAACAGCTTTATCAAAAGGCATGATACTTATGCCATTTGTCAGCTGTGCAACCTGGGGGGAAGTTATTATTTAACCTCTCAGGGCCTCGGTTTCCACATCTGTAAAATGGGATAATAATTATAGCTCCCTTGTTACTGTGCACTTAAAGTGACTTTACACACATAAAGTGCATACCAAGGTACCTGGAGTAAAAGAAATACTCCCTACATAGAAACTGTTATTAGTATTGACTGTTTGCTGGTGGGGAAGCTGAAGTTCAGAGAAGCCAAGTAACTAGTCCATGGCCTTCTTTGGGTCTTCCTTTGGGTCTCAGCTCCAAGACCTTTTGTGCCTGCATCCTCACCACTCAGACCAGGCAGATCTTCATTCCCAACGATTGTCACTTGAACTCTTAGTGTCCCACCTATGTCACATAGCATCCTTAGGAGCTCTCGGGACTGGTTTCATGCAGGACAGTTTTTCCATGGACCAGGATGGGGGAGTTGGTTTCAGGATGATTCAAGTGCATTCCATTTATTGTGCACTTAATTTCTGTTAGCATTACATTGTAATATATAATGAAATAAATATACAGCTCACCATAATGCAGAATCAGTGGGAAGCCTGAGCTTGTTTTCCTGCAACTAGAATGCAACTGCATTCAAAGCCAAACTGGAATTATGGGGATGATGAGTGAGTAGTGGGATTTTTGACAAGTTTCAACATGAGAATCTAACGTGACCTAACTGACTGCAGGTGGAGCTGAGGCAGCAATGCAAGGGATGGTGAGTGACTGTAAATAGAGATGAAGCTTCACTGGCTTGCCTGCCACTCCCCTCACCTCTGGGCTGAGGCATGTGGGAAGCTCCTAAAAATATTTGTTTGTGGCCAACATGGTAGAAAACATGATGATTTTAATTTATTGCCATCACCAAAATGATATTACTAGCTAGTATATACTGAGTGTTCTTCTAAGCGTTCTACATGGATTAACATGTTTCATCCTTATTGAAACTCTTGGAATTAGGGGCATTGGCAGTAATATTTCCGATTTGGGCATGAGGAGATGGAGCCAGACAGGTGTTAAGTAATTGGACAGACAGTTGGAGATGGAGTCAGGAATTAAACTGTTGATGATGTGGGTTTGTGAAAGGGTAAACAACACCTACTAAAATTCTAGGTGAAACAAAAAATAATCATATCTTGATTTTCAAAGGAGTAGCATTCCTGGAAAATTCAATGTATATTAAACCCATGCAAAAAATAAACTTTATGTGTTTCTATAAAATGGAGTTGGAGAATTCTGAGGAGGGTTTTCATCTGCATTCATGTCCAGTGGGATATCTGGAGTCTTGGTCAGCCGAAGGACAGTTCTTTGGCATGTGAAATGGTCTGTGGGGGCCTTGTCCTTCACAGAAGGCATGTGTTGAGCATCTCTGGTCCTCCTCCCTTGAGTACCCGCATTGCCTGTCTTCTTCTATATTTGTGACAACCCAAATGGCCTCCTCAAATTTCCAAAATCTCCCTTCGGGGGTCCTGCCCAAAGAACCATTGGCCTTGATTGGGTTGCTTCTTCTAATTGCTTTTCAAAGTCCTCATGGCATCTCTTCCCCAAACCAGCGTTTGGGTCCTACTGCCCTTCTCCCCCTCTCTTCCCTACGTAGCATCTACTTTGTTAACTGAATACACAGGTCAGTTGGTTTGGGTGGGAAAAGAAAGATCCATTTTCAGAGTGTCTTTTGAGGGCTAGGCACTGTGTGGGATTCTTTAAAAGTAGGTGTTTTCTAGACAGAGCAGAGCTTTATTTACACAATAGATGCTCAAATCCATCCATTCCCCCAGCCCCACCACCACCATATCTGCGTCCCAGGCCCTGGGTTAAGCACTTCACACACAATCTCAATCAAATCTCACCATATCCCTAGGAGGTAGGGATGCTCTTTTTCTTTATTCTACAACTGAAGGAAACAAAGCATGATAAAGGGAGATATCTTGTTTAGGGCCACACAGCCAGGAAGTAGCAAAGCTATGCTTTGGCTTAGGGTTGTTAGACACTATTGAATTTTTTTAAAAAGTTAATCAATCAATCAGTTTTTATTTAAATATTTAATTATTTAATTTTATTTATCCATTCATTTATTTTAATTTGACCAGAGAGAGAGACACACAGAGAGAAAGAGAAAGCAAACCACCAGGTTCAGGACTTGAACCTTGGCCAGCCATGTAGGAGTCCAGCGCCCTTGACCACCATACCACCTGCTAGCCCCATCAATCAGTTTTTAAAGACAGGCTCTTGCAGTATCATAGTCCTCCTGCCTCAGCCTCTCAGGTAGCTGGGACTACAGGTGTGTGCCCCTGGTCCAGGTTGGTAGGGTGGGCTGGTGTCTTACTCCCTTGTGTTGCTAAACAGAAATACCCAAGAGTGGGTGATCTGTAAAGAATAGAGGTTTATTTGTTTCATGATTCTGGTACCTAGAAAGGCCAAGGTGGGGGATCAGCATGAGGTCAGCCATGGGTGCCGTGTCACAACATGGTCAACAGGAGCACAGAGAGGTGTGCATATGCAAAGAAAGAGAAAACAGAATTCTCATTTCCTCTCTTTGTCTCTCCTATGTCCCCAGCCAATTGGATGATGATTAGGCCCCGCCCCTTAAAGATCTTACCATCTCCTAAAGCCATTACACTGGAGACTGGGCTTCCAAAGCATGAACCTTTGAAGACACAAACTCACCAAATCATAGCAACCAGGAATCGAACCAGGTCTCCCATGTGGCCCCCCTTCTGAATAGAAGCATCACCCCATACATACTGCTGTGGCTGGGCTTGACGCTATTGAATTTATGGTCCTAAAAACAGTCCCATTTTACAAGAGGGGACAGTCTGGAGAGTGAGGATTATCTAGGGATGGGTTAGTGTGTGGTTATTGCCTGGGGCCTAGGAGTTCCCTGGCTGCATGGAGTTACAGCCATGGGCCTGGCATTTGTCTTACAGGCCAACACCAACACAGACCTAAGGCTGGCAGCTGCCAACGGAGCCCTCCTGAGACACCGGGTGCTGCTGGGAGTGACAGACACGGTGGAAGGATGCCAAAGTGTGATCCAGGTACTGTGTCTTTGAGTGACCTCTCCTTGATAGCTTTCTTTTGGGCTGGGCGAATGGAAGAGGTGGCCTCTGTTCTCCCAGCCTACATGGTATCCCCTGGAGTGAGCTGATGAGATGGCTGCCAGCAGCTCCTCACTCCCTCCCTGCTCCAGAGTTTCCTCCTCGTGATGCTCCTTGTTTGTGTACCGAGGGGCCCATGCACGGTCCCTATCCTGCAGGAGCTCACTGGCTTGTGAGGCTGACAGGTGCACAGTCAGGAAGTGAGCAGTAGCCTCTCCTGGCCTATAGCAAGGGGACAGATAGCCTCTGACAAGGCCGAGTGCAAGGTAGACAGGGTACTCTTGAGGAACTACTAATGAGTGGACACATCTTTTCAGACAGTTGGGTTCCTTTACTTTAAGAATACTATCTTGGCATGACAATGTCTACACTGTCCTTCAGATTTACTGGTGGGTCCAATGGGGGTGGCAGGTGTTGGGGATGGGTAACTAGTGAGAATAAAGGTGGAACAAAGTGACCCTGAGGTGTTAATAGTTGAAGCAGGGTAATGGGTAGCTGTCATCTACTTTTTTTTTTTTTTAAGAGAGAGATTTTTGCTATAGGGCATGTGCACTCTCCAGAGAGACAGAGAGATAGAAAGTGAGAAATCACCCCTCAGGGGGATGGCCACGCCGCAATCCCTTCTCCTCCATTCTCCTCTCTGGACTTTGGACATGCACGCCAGGTCTGGGACTTGAACCGTGGGTGACTACGTGGGAGTCCAGTGATATAACCATTATGCCATCTGCTGGTCTCAGCTGTTATCTACGTTTGTATGTGTTTGGAAGTTTTCATATGAAGAAACTTTTGTACACTTAGCAGGAATAGAAATTAGTACAGCCATTATGGAAAACAGTATAGAATTCCTCAAAAAACTAAAAATAGAACTACCTTATAATCCCCTGTTGATTATAAATCCAAAGGACAGGAAATGAGTATGTCGATGAGATGTCTGCACTCCATGTTTGTTGCAGCACTATTCAAGGTAGCCAAGATGTGGAATCAGCCTAAGTGCCCAACAATGAATGAATGAAGAAAGACAGTGTGGGAGAGTACTGTAATATTACTTAGCTATAAAAGAAGATGAAATCCAGGAGCCAGTAGGTAGTGTGGTGGTTAAGGCAGTGGACTTCCACATGGCTGACCGTAGTTTGAGTCCTGGACTCAATGGCTTGAAAGTCACCCGGGGTGCACTTCAGTGTGTGCCCTAAATCCCAGGGATTGTGGCGTGACCATCTTCTCTGGGGGGCGATTTCTCACTTTCCCTTTCACTGTCTCTCTCTCTCATCTCTCTCTGTTGAATACACACACCCTGTGGCAAAAACCTTAAAAAAAATGATGAAATCCTGTCAATAGCGTTAACATGGACGAACCTGGAAGAAATAATGCTAAGTGACATAAGTGAAATAGGCTAGGTTTCATTAATGGAAACTAAAACATTTGATTTTATAGCAGTGGAGAACAAAACAGTGGGTACCAGAAAGTGGAAAGGGGTGGGGAATGGTGGTGGTGGGAAGAACTTGGTTAACAGACACAGGAGTGCAGGTAGGGAAGTTGATGAGTTCTAGAGCACTGTAGCACAGCAGAGCAACTAGAGGTGCTGACAATTCAATATCATTTCAAAACAGCTAGAACAGAGGATTTCAAATTTACAACCTCAAGTCACGGTCAATGTTTGAGATGGTTGTTATGTTCATTGTCCTGATTTAATCATTACACATTGTATTCATGTATTGAAAAACCATACACTACTCCATGACTATGTCAATAAAAAATAAAATAGAACAGATAAGATTTTTTTTTTTTTTGGAGAGGTTTTTGCTATAGGGTGCGTGGGCTTGCCAGAAAGGCAGAGAGAGACAGAGAGACAGAAAGTGAGAAATCACCCCCCAGAGGAGATGGCCACGCTGTAATCCCCTCTCCTCCATTCTCCTCTTGGAACCTTGGGCAGTCTTAAGCCACAGGGTCCGGGACTCAAACTGTGGTCAACTACATGGGAATCCAGCAACGTAGCCATTATGCCATCTGCTGGTCCCAGAACAGATAAGATTTAAAGAGTCATCTTTTAGTATTTCATTATGGAAAAAAAAAATCTCAAAATTCATTTCAAAGTGGGGAACCAGCAGTTAGCGTAATGGCTATGTCGCTGGACTCCCACGTAGTCGACCGTGGTTCGCGTCCTGGACCTGGTGGCTTAAAACTCACGCCGGACGCATGTGCGTGCGTGCCCAAAATCCCGAGAGGAGAATGGAGGAGAGGGGATTGCGGCGTGACCATCCCCTCTGGGGGGTGATTTCTCACTTTCTGTCTCTGTGTCTCTCTCTCTCTGTCTGGCGAGCGCACGCACCCTATAGCGAAAACCTCTCTAAAAAAAAAAATTCATTTCAAAGTGAAAAAAAATCTGTAAAACAATACATTGTAATCTCAATTTGCATATGATCCCCATATAGAGTAGATATATTCTCATACACTATAACCGAAGGGTAACATCTCGAAGTATCAAAAGTGATTATTTTGGGGTAGTGGATTTGTGGGTTACTTTTGTCTTTTTGTACTTTTCAAGTTTTCTAAAATTAATAGGTAGTACTGAGTAAATAAAAAGTATTTTAAAATATTACAAAAAATCATTTGAAAAATAGTCCTTGGAGATGAGACAGTGAGAAACTAGGTGGGAGGAGGGATGTGACCTTGGGTCTCAGGAGTGAGTGACTGGGAGGAGGGAGTTCTGAGAGCCGGAGGAGGTTGGAATTTGAGACAAGGGCCATGTTTATGTGGAACTTCTATTACGATCCATGTTATGTGTGGCCCCGGCCAGATGTAATATATGAATAAGGACGTCAGCCTAAATTTGACCTGACCTTCCGCAGACTGATGAGGTTGAAATGTAAGGGGAAGTGTGGGTGGGGAAGGGCTTCTTACGCTGCTCCCTTCCCACCAGAGCACCCCAACTGACAGTCTTAGATTTAACTCTTGGCTGTCAGCTTTGAAAGGTTTCACTCATTTGCACTTTCTGTCCTAGACAGAGAGGTGCCCGACTTCTGAGAGTGAAGTTGATACCCCCAGATGGACACGTGCCATCCAGGATGGTAGGGAGTCTATCTGGGATGCATAGTGACTTTGGGGAGATGAGGTCACAGCCATTTTGAACAGAGTTTGATATTTTCTAAATTTGCACACGAAGCCATTTTTCTACGAGTCACACAAGTGGCTTGGGACTCTGGGAGAGAGCAGTATGATGTGTTTGTGACAGAGAACAGGATGAATTGGGTGGTCCTCAGAAGGGTGGGCCTTCCTCAAGAGGCTTGATCTCCAGCATAGGCTTGGGGTGGAGGATTCAAGAGCCTGCTGGCTTGGAGATGAGTCACAGCCTTTTCTCTCCACAGCTCTGGTTTGTCTACTTCGACCTAGAGAGCTGTGTGCAGTTTTTAACTGACCATGTTCGAGAGATGAAGATTAGCCAAGAGGTAAGACATCTTAAGTGAAAGAAAAACAGACGAAAAATAAACCAGAAGGCTAGATTGTGTACATTGCATGACCACAGTGTTGGAAAAATGTCTAAGAAAAAGTTACTTGGAAGGTGAATTCCTATGTGGGGTTAGTGGTTGTTTTTGCCAAAGGAATTATGGTGTTTTTCTGTTTCTGGTTAACTAGTCCCATTTTCTGTATTTCCCAAAGTAAGCATATATTTTTTTCTTTCAGAAAGTTTCTGTTTTTAAAAAGACCTATTTATTTAGTTTTATTTGTTATTATTATTAACTTTTTAATTTGACTAGAGAAAGACAGAGAGAGAAAGGGAAAGTGATAAGTCAAGCCACCAGGTCTGAGACTTGAACCGTGGTTGGCCATGTGGGAGTCCAGCGCCTTAACCACGATACCACCTGCCAGCCCCAAAAGTTTATCTCTTTTTTGAGACTAAGAGACAGAGAGAGAGAGAGAGAGACAAGCACCTTCAAAGGGGCCTCACGCTGTGATCACTCCCAGCCTTCCCAGCCAGCTCTGGGCGCATGTGCCCAGGTTGATTGAGAAAGCAAGCCTGTGATCTTCCACACATATCCAACCTTGCTTCAGTGGCAGTGTGTTACTGCTGCACCAGCGAACTGGCCTATATGTTTTTAATAATAATAGTAATTATGATGTAATAATAATAAATTCTGTGGATCTGATAGTATCATTCATTCATTTAAAGTGCCCTTCTACCGATTTTTTTTTTTTTTTTTTTTTTTTTTTTTTTTTTTTTTCTTAACAAGATCAGGGCATCTTGCTCTAATTCTAGAGGAGGAAACTGAGGCTCGGGGAAGACCTGTCACCTGGCAGTGGTCAGAGAGTTGGGTGGTGACACTCAGGTTTGGAGCCCAGGCCGCTTGTCTCCGAGCCCTGGACTTCTTCCCAAGGATCACCTTTTCCTGGTCTGTGGAGATGCTGTGGCCTTAAAGTCAGGATTGTGCTTTGACCCTTATTCTAGCACTAGTTCCTGGGTAGCCTCAGGCAAAACCTTTGAGCCTCAGATTGTTCATCTTTAATATAGTGATAAAGATAAAGCTGCATCCCAGGCTGCTTTCTCTCTCTCTCTCTCTCTCTCTCTCTCTCTCTCTCTCTTTTTATTGGAGTGGTTTTTGCTATAGGGCACATGTGCTCGCCAGAAAGACAGAGAGAGACAGAGACAGAAAGCAAGAAATCACCCCCCAGGGGGGATGGCCACACCGCAATCCCTTCTCCTCCATTCTCCTCTCGGGATCTTGGGCACGCATGCACACACGCCGGCGTGAATTTAAGCCACCGGGTCCGGGACTCGAACCGCGGTCAGCTACATGGGAGTCCAGCGACATAGCCATTATGCTAACTGCTGTTCCCTCCAGGCTGCTTTGAAGAGCTAATGAGGGCATGGAAAGAAAAGTACTTTGGAAGTTATTAAGGACTGTACTCTTTTTTTTTTTTTTTTTTTTTTTGAGAGGTTTTCGCTATAGGGCACATGCGCTTGCCAGACAGACAGAGAGAGACAGAGAGACAGAAAGCGAGAAATCACCCCCCAGAGGGGATGGCCACACCACAATCCCTTATCCTCCATTCTCCTCTCGGGATCTTGGGCACGCACGCACATGTGCCCAGTGTGAGTTTTAAGCCACCGGGTCCGGGACGCGAACTGCGGTTGACTACATGGGAGTCCAGCGACATAGCTATTATGCTAACTGCTGGTTCCCAAGGACTGTACTCTTGTAGGGAATTATGTGATCTCACCAGAGCGACTCAGTTTGATTCTTCTGAGGTCGACATCTGTGTCTTTGGGTAGATCCATCCTCGCTGATTCTGCGTGTCTGGGAGTAACTCAGCCTCCCAGATGCACCTACGTTAAAACGCACCCAAGCTCCCCGTTTGTTTCTTTTGCAGTCCTTGCTGAGAAGCAGATTGAGCCAGTTGTGTGTTGTCATGGAGACCGGGGTGAGCCAAGCTGCACCAGCAGAGGAGCCTGACAACCTGGAAGAGACGCCTCTCCTGCCCAGCAGTCCTGACTCCAGTGAGAGACCACTCATGCAAACTGAGCTTTACCAGCTCGTTCCTGAGGCTGAGCCAGAGGTAATGGGCACTGTGGCCAGCCAGAGCCATCCTCCTTCATGGGGTATTTACCTAGAGAGTCTGTGTGCAGGCTTCAAGTTTAAGGTTCCTGGGACATGATTTCTGTGACATGGCAGAGACCATACAAATCTTCGGGACCAGTAGTTTTCTATCTTTTTTTTTGAGAGAGATTTTTGCTATAGGGCTCGTGCGCTTGCCAGAAAGACAGAGAGAAACAGAGAGACAGAAAGTGAGAGATCACCCCACAGGGGGATGGCCATGCTGCAATACTTTCTCCTCCATTCTCCTCTCAGGATCTTGGGCACAAACGCACACGTAAGTTTAAGCCACTGGGTCTGGAACTTGAACTGCGGTCGACTACATGGGAGTCCAGCGACATAGTCATTATGCCAACTGTTGGTCCCAGTAATTTTCAATCTTTTTTCCCCGTTCACTCCAGTACTTTTTAAAAGTTTATAGGGATCCTTTTATATTAATTGGGATTTTTTGGTTGCATTTTTTATTATCTTGGATTTTGTGGATAGTTGCTTTGGATTGGTAGTCTCATGTTGATGAATCTTAGCTTACTTAATCATAAACATATTGATGAATATTTGGGGCTTTGTCAGTTGGTCAGTCAATCAACCAATCAATGTATTCATCTATCTACTTAAATTATAGTTGGGCATTTGACTCTTAAATGAATCTCTGTTGGTTGAATTTTTTTTTCTCTTTTTCTAAACTTTATTATTTTATTTCTTTAGAGAGGCTCCCCCAACAGGAGCCCCACATTACAACCTGCCCCAAGAATCAGGCATGTGTATCTGCATACCTGACATGCACCAGGAGGTCCTGGGATGTGAACCCAGGACCTTTCCTATGTGAATCTAGTAGCGTTACTGCTGTGTCACCATCTTGCCCCCTCTGGTAAAGTTCAGTTCCTCCAGCCCCACGGGTCTGTTGGATCCTGTCCTTTAAGCTGTCTGTTGGAAATGAATAAGGACTAGTAGACCAGACATCTGGAGAAGCAGCTTGCAGCTTGTTCTATTTGCATCTCACTATGAAGACAGACCCACTACTGGGGAGACCAGCAGCGAGGGGGTGACCTCAGTTGCCATTTGGAACTTTAGGCAAGCGCTTGCCTTTTTGAAGACTTTATTTTATATTTTTCAGCCAAGATGTTTGGGGATTCAAGGTCTAAACCAGCCCAGACTTCCTCTTTTGCACTGATAGGAAATGGGATGCCTGCACATGGGGCTGTTTAAAAGAGAAAAATGATAAATGTATCTTCACTTGAATCCTGTAGCCTTTTTTTTTTTTTCTTAAAGAGCAGAAAAGATCGATAAGGGCATGTACTTTATTGTGACATGCATGTGTGGGTTTATATACAATAGCCCATTAACTATGGGACTTTTAAATTATTTTTTCAAATTCATTCAAAACAATGGTAATACAATTTCCTGTCATGAATACCAAATGGGTGTGCACACATGTTTTTAAAATAGCTGCCATTATAATTTAGCTGGGGAAAATACAGCCAATGCCTTAGTGTCCGCCTTGGCCAGACCGTCATATTTCAGGAGGAGCCCCTTATCTATGGGAGATGGAGAGACAGTCATAATGACCTTGTACATTTTTACAGATTTTTATCATGCATAAAATTCTTTAGCGTGCCCTCTGAGGTATGGATTACTTTTCTTCTTCCTTGAATAGATGAAATGAGGTCCCAAGAGGTCAACTGATTCACCCAAGGTCACAGAAGAATGTGACAAAGGCCATTTCAGAACTCAGCGCTACTGATTCTAAGAGCCAATTTTCTTTGCTTCTTCTTACATTATTGATTTTAGAGTAAATTGGTGAGAAGAGCAATCTGAGTTAGTGAGTGGTAAACCATTTGAGATCATTAACATTATTCTAGTTCAAAGGACAACTCAAAATAGAAGCTAGTCCTACGAACCATGTTGTGCTTCTGGTTTTTTAACCAACGATGGCGATGGCCTTGGTGATATTCATTGAATGAGGCATGGGGCTAGATGTTTTCTACCCATTTTCCTTTAACCCCACTCCAACTCAGTGAGATAGGTGCTACCATTTTCCTTATTTTACTGATAAAAAGCTGAAATTTCCCTTGGCCTTTTTACCTCTATAGTCTGTTCATTTTAAAGGCTAGGCCTCACTATGTTACAGTCCTCCCACCTGCCTCAGCCTCTGGAGTTGCTGGAACTATAGGTGCGTGGCACTGCTCTCAGCTTTAGGGTGGGTTGGGGATTGAACCCAGGCCTCCCATGTGGTTTTAGCCTGCTTTATAGCAGCATCTATCAGTGCAGCTTGGCCTAAAGTCCATTCTTAATTACTAACCCTGCAGACATAAATAGTTTGATGTAACTCCACCTTACTTTATTCTAGTCAGAGTGGACACAAGAAGTGTGGAAGACTTCAGCACCAAGCTTGTGGAATTTAAGCATTTTCCTTGTCACCTGAGCTACTACACCATGGGTGGAACTTCTAAAATGTGCATTTTTAAATTTAAAATTTTTTTTTTCATTGGGGTAAATATACATAATATAAAACGCAGTGTCTTAACCACTTCGAAGGGTCCAGTTGGGTGGCGCCAAGTACATTCCTACTGATGTGCCACCATCACCACCATCCTAGTACTCTCTCATCTTCTCAAACTGGAATTCCATATCCAGTCAATGCTAATGTCCCCTTCCCCCTTCCTCTCAAGCCCTGGCAACCACCATTCTGCTTTCCGCCTCTATGAATTTACTGCTCTAAGTAGGCACCACACATCAGTGGAATCATACATTTGTCTTTTTTTGATAAATCCAGTTTTTGTAAGCAAACTCTTTTTATGTGTTAGGAGTACTTGTGTGAGGAAATCTGCTGGCTACCTTGTATGAACTGGAGAGTCCTGCTCCCCTTCCACATTTAACTAGTGATTTTCTCTGAGTGAGTCACCCAGAACCCATGTACTTTATAGATCCATAGAGATTTTTTTTTTTTTTTGAGAGGTTTTTGCTATAGGGCACGTGCACTCGCCAGACAGACAGAGAGAGACAGAGAGACAGAAAGTGAGAAATCACCCCCCAGAGGGGATGGCCACGCCGCAATCCCTTCTCCTCCATTCTCCTCTCGGGATCTTGGGCACGCACGCACACGCGCCCGGCGTGAGTTTTAAGCCACCGGGTCCGGGATGCGAACCGCGGTCAACTACGTGGGAGTCCAGTGACATAGCCATTACGCTAACTGCTGGTTCCCGAGATCCATAGAGATTTGAAAGTGGAAAGAGTGTGTGTGTGTTTACTCGGAACAAATCATTGGTAGTTTCTCTGGTGTGTTGAGTTTGCATGTCTTTTTGTGCATATTATTGTTGCCTGCCGCGGAGGTTATCAACTTTGGGGATGAGGACACCGAGGCTGCAGGAGTCCCACCACCAGTGAATTGCAGAGCTGAGATTCTAGACTAGGCCAGTGTCTTCTGAGAGCTATGGGTACCGGCTGGTTCTTCCCAGTGAGCACTGCTGCTGGGTCCTGGGGCAGGAGCATGGCTTGGCTTTCTCCTCGTGTCCTGAGATCCGCTCCTTCAAGGTGCTGCCCTGTGGACCTCACTTCGTTCCCTGCTTTTTCCAGGAAATGGCCCGGCAGTTGGTGGCAGTGTTTGGCGGCTACTACATCCGGCTCCTTGTGACATCCCAGTTCCCCCAGGCAATGGGAACACGACACACGGACTCTCCGATGGTCCCATGCCCCTGCCAGCTCATAGAAGCCCACATCCTGGGCACAGGGTGCTGCCCTTTCCTGGCCAGGTGACTAGAGATGAAGTTGTCGTTTTCCTCCGGAGTCCAGGATGGCTGATGGAGAACCCTAGGTGGGAAGAGAAGCATCCAGGGCACTCCAAAGGGTGTCAGTCATGTCAGCAAGAGGACTGTCATGCTCACTCCAGAGCCCTGCACAAAAATGCCTTGTCGACATCTCATACTGACCCTGGGCTTCACAGAAGCTCCTGGCTGTGGAGCTGCTCTTATCCCAAGCCAGTGTCAGTGCTGCTTAGACTCATGGACACAGACGGAGAGGCAGTGTCTGAGCTCTGTCATTGCCTGGAGAGCCCAGGAGCTAGAAGGTGACCACCCAGATCTTGGTCTCAGATGATGCTCCCATCCCCTGTCCCTTAATTCCAGGTGGGAAACGGAATCAGAGAGGATATTGCCTTTATTACTATTATTTTTTTAAAGAGGTTTTTGCCTTGGGCACATGTGCTTGCTGGAGAAAAAGAGAGACAGAGAGAGGGAAAGTGAGAAATCACCCCCAGGGGGGATGGCCAGTTTTTAAGGCCATACTCCCTTCTCCTCCATTCTCCTCTCAGGATCTTGGGCACACATGCACACATGCTCTGCCTGATTTTCAAACCACTGGGTCCAGGATTTGAACCATGGTCAGCCATGTGGGAGTCCAGCGACATAACTACTACGCCATCTGCTGGCCTCATATATTACCTTTTGTGGCATTGCCTTGGTTCTCCAAAATGATGGCGCCTCTTTCCAATCTGGAGAAAATAAGCACATTCTCAGGCTTCTCTTCATTTTAAGTTTTTCTCCCCCATATTTTATGAAAAGCAGTGGCACCTGTGCTTGTCTGCTAGCACACAGGCGACAGCAGGCAGAGTCAGAGGACAGGAGTCAGAAGAGACACGGGCGGATAGCTATCAGTGGAAATATCCAAAGAACACTGATCCCGTTTGCCTTGAGGACTTACTTTGTTCAAAGGCATGCGTATCGTGGTTGAGGTTTTACACCACAGATGTAGAACAGCAGGTGTGTTTCCTGACACTAACATTTTCCTGGAATGAACTATGATTAGTCTTTCGTGGAATTCTATGAAGAGTCCAGAGGCTTCCAGATGTTCTGTGCTCAAAGAAATCTGAAGACTCGTTGTTCCATAGGTCCATGTCTAAGAGCCCTGAGCTGGCATTCCAAGTCTCTCCAGCCTCCTAGATCCAGTTCTGGCCTCACCGTCTACAAACCCCTCTAAAAGCTGAAACTCCTCTGAACTGACATACCTCCCCTTTCTATCTGTTGGCCTCCTATTCATGTTTCCAAGTCCAGCTTTTCTTATCCTTCCCTTAGGAATCCTTCCATGATAGCCAGGTCTGCTGTTCTCTGCCTCTAAATTCTTTATACAAGGGTTACCTGTGCAGATGCTTCGTGTTATTGATTTTCTGTGCACATGCCTGTATTTCTAGCTGGATTGTAAACTCCTCAAGGACAAAGGCTAAACCTTACACTTTTCATGCAAGACCTGGACCTGAAAAAAAAAAATCCTGTGGATCAGTTGCTTTGTCATCTTTATAGTAATGGTACAAATTGCTCTCACACTTAGTTGAATGAAGAGATTGGTGTGAATCTGGATTCTTTTGCCAACTTGTTTTCTTTGAGTGGTTCTTAGTTTGTCCATCTGTATGATGTGTGGACTGGGTAATTATTAAGGGTCCTCCTAGAACCAAAGTTCTGGGGAATTTTCAGTTTATTCTGCTCCCTCCTAGCCCCTGGCCTATCTGTTATGCCTTGATCTACATGCAGAAAGATTCTACGACCTCACACTACTGGGGGTCCTGGACCAAGACCCTCTTGGATGGGACATCGGCTTAGTTAGTAGAAGACCTTGATTCTTGACCCAGACCTGCTGCCTCCTAGCTCTGTGACCTTGGCTAAGTCACTTAATCTCTCTTAGTATCAGTTCAGTTCTTTATAAATGTATGTGGCAAACATGGAAAGTACTAATACAGGTGACTCACCACATAAGAGACAGGACTGTTTTCTTTGTGCCAGAGAAGAAAGATCAGGTGTGTAGATCGGCCCCCAGAAATGGCTGTCATAGCGATCTGTCTTTAGCCACGTCTGACAGCAGGTTTGCTCAATGAAATTATTCATGAAGACGATCACTGTTTTTCTCATCTGAGAGGAGATAGCAGCTGTGAATGTGATGAATAGAAGCCTGTATTTATTATCCAATTGTAAAACCCTGGTAAGGATAATAACAGAGAATAAAAATGTGTCTGTTAAATGACAAATAGCAGTTTTCCAATTAGGTCTACTTTAAGAGCTCTTGTGTTTTTTTCCTGCCTTTTGCTGTCTTTACTAATGGTCTTGCCTGGTGGTTAGGACATTCAGGATATGCCAGCCATGTCTGATTCTCTGCACATGTGCCTCCGTTTCCTCGTTTATAAAATTCCTATGATCTGCCTTGCTTACTTCACAGGGTTACTTGGTAGATCACATACCACACTTAGCATGCTCCTAAGTCTTGAGGCTCTCTGTTAATCACAGGCAGGTGACAATTGGGACCGTGCAGTGTCACAAGGTGGGAACGATGGCACTAGCTCATTATTTCGATTCTAGAGTCACATTTATTCAAATCCAAGTTCTGCCACTTAAAACGGCAACCCTCCTGTTGCTAGGCCCCACTCTTCATTTACAGAATGGAGATGAACACCTACCTGGCAGGTGGTTGTGAGGATTACATGCTATAAAAAATGTTAAGTGCTTGCCACCTTGAGCTACGAGCTTGAGTAAGAGCTTAATAAATTGTGCTGTTAAAAAACCCAAAAACCTCTCAGTCTTATATACAGTAGATGCCTGATGTCTATTTTTGTTGATACCGTAGGTCATTAACAATTAATGTTTATTCAGTCTGCATCAGACCTCAGTTGCCCCAGCACTGTGGGGTGTATTTATGAGACTAAAGATGCCGGTCAAGTCTCTCTGAAATGCAGTAGCAGGAGAAAGTACATAGCAGAGAGGTTAAGAGCAAGCTGATGACTGTGGGCTAGGCACTCCCCTCTCCAGACCTCCTGTTTCTCCGTGTCTTCATCTAGTAAGTGTGAAATAAGGCGGATTAACTAAGGTAATGCATGTAAAGCCCAAGGCCTGGCCATAGAATGTTCGATAGTAGGGACTTAGTCAATGAGACTTTTTTTTTTTTTTTACAGCTGCTGGATGGTGTGTCTACTTGAGTGTATCAGTACAAGCTTTGTATTGTTCAAATCTCTATCTTTACTGATCTACTGATTTTGGTTGGTTGGTTCTGCCCTTGATTGAGAGAGGAAAATATGCAATGATGATCGTAGATTTTCTATTTCTCCTTCTACTTCTGACAAGTTTTCTCTTTAATTATATAGTTAAAAAAATTGAGATATAGTTCACATACTATAAAGTTTGTCAGTTTATGGTGTCCGGTTCAGTTCAGCGGTTTGTAGTATATTCAGAAGGTTGCACAAGCATCACTATTTAATTCTAGAACATTTCACCCCCTTACCCGAACCTCAACAAAACCCCTGGGTACCCATTAGCAGTCACTCCCTGCTTCTCCCTCTCCCCAGCCCTGGAAACTCTGATGTATTTTCTTTCTCCGAATTTTTCCATTCTGGAAACTTTATGGGAATGGAATCATACAGTGTGTGGCCTTTTGTGTCTGGCTCTTTTTACGTAGCTTAATGTTTTCATGGCTCATTCATTTTGCAATGTGTATCAGTACTGCATTTCTTTTTATGGATGAACGATATTCCATTGTATGGATAGTTACATTCTGTTTATCCATTAGTAGGTTGGGTCGTTTGTATTATTTGGCTATTATGAATAATGCTGCAATGAACGGTATGCAAGTTTTTGTGTGAATTCATTTCTGGCAAGTGTTGCTCTCTTATTGTATACATCCACATTTAAAATTGTTATAACTTCCTGTTGGGTTGACCTTTATATCTTTGTGAAATGTCAGTCTAGCTGTGGTAGAATTTTTGCCTTAACATCTACGTCGTTTGATAGATTAAGTTTCTTTTTCTCTTTTTAAACTTTATTTTTAGTTTTTTATTTTTGCTATAGGGGTCATATCCTCACTGGGGGGAGAGAGAGAAAGAGAGAAAGTGAGAGGAAAAGAAAATGATATGCTTCCCAACCCCCCAGCCCCAGGGAGGATGGCCACACTGCAATCTTCTTCCTCCATTCTCTGATTTTGGGCACACATACACATGTGCCCTGCATACTTTTCAAGCTGCTGGGTCTGGGATTCATACCATGCTGTCGGCCATGTGTGATCTAGCCACCCTAACCTCCATGCCATCTGCTGGCCCCAAGATTTTCTTTTCTTTTTATTTTTCTTTTATATAATACACATGTACTTTTTTAAATGTAATTTTACTCATTGTTATTATCTAATTTGATCAGAGCGAGACAGACAGAGAGGGAGAGCAAGCCGCCAGGTCTGGGACTCAAACCGTGGTTGGCCATGTGGAAGTCCAGTACCTTAACCATCACACCACCTGCTGGCCCCAAGATTTTATTTTCTTAGAGCAGTTTTAGATCGACAGCAAAATTGAGAGGAAAGTACACAGATTTCCATACACTTCCTGCCCTACTCATGCATATCCTGCCCTATTATCAACATCTTGCCAGAATGGTAAGTTTATTGAACTTAATGACACACGAATCACCTGGTGTCTGTAGTTTACACACTCTTGGTGTTGTGCATTCTAGAGGTTTGGGCAAATATGTTATGACATCTACCTACCATCATAGCATCATGCAGAGTGTTTTCAGTGTCCGAAAACCCTCCATGCTCTACCTAGTCATTCCTCTGTCCCTTCCCCAAACCCTGACCACCACTGATCTCTTTTACTGTCTCTCTAGTTTTGCCTTTTCTAGAATGACATGTAGTTGGAATCATACAGTATGAAGGGACCTCAACATGTTCATGGAAAATGTGTATTATAAAAAACTATTCATAGCTTAAAACTATTCATAGCTTTCAATTTTTTGCACCAGAGTAAAGTTGTACTTTAATTCCATTTCCACAAAATTTTTTGAAGTCCCTCATATGTTTCAGATTGGCTTATTTATTTATTTGCTTGGCTGCTCTAAAGAGTGCATGCTGGCCAGAAAGAGAGAGAGAGACAGAGAGGGGGGAGAGTGAGAAATTATCTCCCAAGGGGAATGGCAATGCCATCATCCTTTCTCCTCCATTCTCCTCTTGGGATCTTGGGCATGCATGCACATATGCCTGGTGTGTTTTTCAAGCTACTGGGCCCAGGTCTGGATTCGGGTCTGGGTCTGGGACTTGAATCGCACAGTCAGCCATGTGCGATCCAGCTGCCTTATCCTCCACACCATCTGCTGGCCCTAGCTTGGCTTCTTTCACTTAGTGATGTGCATTTTTAGTTTTTTCCTATCTTTTCATGACTTGCTAGCTTGCTTCTTTTTAGTGCTGAATAATATTCTTTTTAGTGTGTGTGTGCCCAAAATCCCCAGAGGAGAATGGAGTACCACAGTTTATCAAACATTTACCTTCTGAAGGACAGTCTTGGGTGCTACTAAGTTTTGACAGTTATGAGTAAGGCTGTTATAAACATCCTTGGGAAGGTTTTTGCATGCATAGGTTTCCAACTCCTTTGGATGATACCGAGGAGCATGTTGTTGTTGAATTGTGGTGTGAAAATACATTTCATTTTTGTAAGAAACTCAAACTGTCTTCTAAAGTGGATGACCATTTTGCATTCCCATGCACAATACCTGAGAATTCTTGTTGCTCCCTATGGCATTTGGTATCATTAGTGTTTTGAATTTTGACCATTCAAATACATATGTAGTCCTGTCTCGTTTGAATTTGCATTTCCCTATTGAATATGATGTCAAGCATCTTTTTATATGCTTACTTATTCTTTTTGGAGAGGTTTTTGCTATAGAGCATGTGCTTGCCAGAGAGACAGAGAGACACAGAGAGACAGAAAGTGAGAAATCACCCCCCAGGGGGGATGGCCATGCCACAATCCCTTCTCCTCCATTTTCCTCTGGGATCTTGGGCACGCACGCACACGCGCCCGGCGTGAGTTTTAAGCCACCGGGTCTGGGACTTGAACCGTGGTCGACTACATAGGAGTCCAGCAACATAGTCATTACACTAACTGCTGGTCCCATTGTGACATTTATTGCAGCGTCCATCTTATAGCTTTCTGTTACACTCACCAGCCTCTCCTAAGCATCCCTTGAGAGGTTGGTTGGGAGTGACTGCGAGTGTTTTCCAATGATAAATCCACATTTTTTTTTTTTTTTTTTGTTGTTAAAGAGTTATTTAATTTGGGGACCAGCAGTTAGTGTAATGGCTATGTCGCTGGACTCCCATGTAGTCGACCGTGGTTCGAGTCCTGGACCCGGTGGCTTAAAACTCACGCTGGGTGCGTGTGCGCGTGCCCAAGATCCCAAGAGGAGAATGGAGGAGAAGGTATTGCGGCGTAGCCATCCCCTCTGGGGGGTGATTTCTCGCTTTCTGTCTCTCTGCCTCTCTCTGTCTGGCGAGCGCACGCACCCTATGGCAAAAGACTCTCCAAAAAAAAAAAAAAAAAGAATTATTTAATTTGCTACAGGGCACATGTACTCATCAGAGCAAGAGGGAAAGAAAGAGAGAGAGGGAAAGAAAGAGAAAGAAAAAGCAAGCTGCCAGTTCTGGGACATGAACTGTGGTCGGCTATGTGGGAGCCTAGTGCCTCAACCACTACGCCACCTGCTGGGCCCCAAACCACATTTCTTTACAAGAGATACCAGGATCTAATTGCTCTAGATTTATGGGAATCTCAGTGGTAGGGCTGGGAAAGGAGAAAACAGGACGGACATGATCCTGTGATTCAACCAAAGACTTTAATTGGAGGCAGCTCCTCCCGCTGTGGCTTTTTCAGGAGCTGGCGGACTCTTGTAGGTGGCACAGGGATGGCTCAGACGTCTTCTCCTCCTCCAGGGGAGTTTCTGAATCGGTCTTCATGACTCCTGTCCACTGCTCTCTTCCTCATGGACATGCTCCCGCAGCTGCACAGCTCAGAGACCCACGTGGGCACTGCCAACTAGAATGCTCAGGGCCTCCCAAGGGTACACATCTTGAGCATCAAGTTGTTGGGGGAGTGGTGCCTTCTTTGTAAATCATTTTGGCGAGAATGTGTGTTCATATCTGAGAGAATGAAGGGAAACTTTATCCTGGGTAAAGGCTTTGAATGACACATAAACAGTTTTGATCCTATCCCATTTGAAATTTCTTCAGATAGCCATTGGCTTAAAAATAGTTCTGCCTCCTGAGCTAAAAATGATCCCAAGTTGCATTAAACAATTGACATTTTAGAATTTGGTTGTTACCTCAGTGTAGCCCTGCTAATCCTGACTAATACACACAGGCAGTTACTATTTGTCAAGTGCCTCTTTCATGTGGGGCCATATTCTCCACACCTAACTATGTTGCCTCCCTTCGACCTACCTGCAACCTGTAAAGTAGGTAATATATTAGCATTACCCTCATTTTGCAGAGAGGGCTGCCAAAGTGCAGAGAGGGTCAGGGATGTGCTCTAGCTCAGTGAGTGGCTCAGACAGAATTTAATCTGCCACATAGGACTAAAGCCAGTAATCTTAACTGGTATCTAATCCCTAATAACTAATATCTAATGCTGTTTTTAGGCTGTATTATTACAGGTTTGGGTAACTATCTCCCTTAACACCCTCAAAAGGCTGAGAGAAATCTGCATGTGTCCCAGCCAGAGGTGCCTGTACTAACTATCACACACCCTTGTCTGGAACCTACTGAAGGTTCGTGGATGCTGTTGTTCAGACGTTCTTGGACTGTGGGTGCCAACAGGATTAGAAGCTCTCTCGTCAGCCTTGCAGCAGCAACAGAAAAGTGTTGACCCCATGTTTTGATAGGCTGTGGAAGGGGAAAGGGCCAAGAGGCACCTGGTCTGCAGCTCCAAGGCCAGAAGCCCATTGTTATGTAAGTGATGGGTCATGCTGGGCCCTCCTCTCTCCCACACCTCCTATAGCTCCTTGTGGCCTGAAGATCTGGGCCCACTTGCTTGGCCTACCTCTCTGAGTGCTAGTTCTTCCTCTCCTATACACAGTTCTATCAATGGAGAGGGCTGGAGTCTGTACTCTGTCGGTCTTTACCTGCAGGGGTGTCGTCTTGAATCAGCCGATCTTGCGGGGCAGGTAAGTTCTCTGGGCAGGGCTGTTTCCCCATTGCATTTAGGACTATGGATGGAAAATGCTGGCCCCTTCTTTGCAGGTTTTACAACAGCAGAACCCCAGCTCACTTAGAAGCCCACACAGACACACTGATGGTGAGGTGTCGGATTTGTCTTCTGCTTGCTAGATGTGTGCCGCTGGGCTGGTTCTGTACTCTTTAGCCTCACTTTTTGATCTGGAAAGTGGGGCTATAGTATCCCCTAGAGGAATGCATGTTTAACTGTGTGTAAACTGGCTGCTCTGTTGGCAGGTGTCCAGAAGTGCTTACTCTGTTCATTGACTTTCCATTCCCTTTCTGTCCTATAGCTCATTGACTTCGGTTTGTTCCAGTTGGATCCAGGACCCATGGGAGCATGATCATGAAACAGTCTTGTGGGTTCAAATCTTGACACTGTCAATAAGTTGCTGTGAGGTGTTATCGTAGCCCATCCCTCTCTCTAGACTTTCTGTCTGCAACAGGAGGTGGTTAGGCTGCATTGTCTTTCCAAGGGTCCTTCCAGCCCTGATGACCTGAGGTTGTTAAGTCTTTTTATTCTTTACTTTCTTTTTTAGAGAAAGATTTTTTGCTATAGGGCACATGTGGTTACCAGAAAGACAGAGACAGAAAGCGAGAAATTACTCTCTTGGGGAGATGACCATACCACAGT
Source organism: Tupaia tana (assembly GCA_026018925.1). Taxonomy (NCBI): domain Eukaryota; kingdom Metazoa; phylum Chordata; class Mammalia; order Scandentia; family Tupaiidae; genus Tupaia; species Tupaia tana. Next base: position 86,770,270 of record JAKSZU010000013.1, read on the forward strand.
CCTTTCTCCTCCATTCTCCTCTCGGGATTTGAGGCACTCACACACATGTGCCTGGCATGAGGTTAAGCCGCTGGGCCTGGGACTCGAACCGCAGTCAACTATGTGGGAGTCCAATGATGTAACCATTACACCATCTGCTGGCTCCAGAGGTTGTAAGTCTTATTCTTAACCTCCTTTCTTTCAGACTCTGACCATCTCCTGCTCTTGTTGCCCTTTTCCTTTGACCAAAGCCCCAGCCTGGCAATTTCCATCATGGCAGTTGTATGTCAGTCACAGCACACTGGGTTTACTCCATGCCCTTGTTTTCAGACTGGTTTCCCATCTCTCCTGTTTCCTCCCCAGATCCATCTACCATCCTTTAACCTGGATTATTGCATTCGCTTCTCACTGGTTTCCTTGCTTCTTCCACCCTGGTCTTCATTAAATGTTAGTGCAGCTGCATCTCTTACCATGTCAGAACTGACCATGCCTCTGTTCAGAACCTCCCAACTGTGTCCCAGACTAGGCAGAATAAAAGCCAGACTCCTTTCCGGACCTGTCTTAATCACATTTGTGACCTAACCATTACCTTTGCCTACTCCTCTTGCCCGATCTCTGGCCACCTTCCCCTTCATTGCATCCCAACTGCATCACACACAGACCTCTGCATTTGCTCCACCTTCTGCCTGGAATACTCTGTCCCTGGAGATCCATAGGCTTATCCCCTCTTCCCCTAAGCCATTTTTAAATGGCTTCTTCTAATGTGGCCCTCTCTGACCTATTCACCCTGTTCATTCTCTGTATTCATTCACACTGTTTAAGCCCACTGTGCTCTCCCAGCATTCCCTATTTCTTTTCCCCACTCCATTCTTCTCCAAAGTCCCTGTCATGTTCTAACATATCCTAGCATTTATTTACTTGCATGTGCTCTGCTTTCTTAGTGAGCCCACATTGGCTGGGAGTCTCCTTGGTTCTCTGTTGGGTCCCCAGTACAGGGTGTAAGGTAGGCAGTTGTCAGTCTCTGTGGCTCAGCTGCATGAACGCACAGTTATCCTTCTTCAGTCCTGGGTACAAGCAGGTGCTATCACCAGGGAGGACCGAGGGGTGAGGTGGATCAGTTTTGTTCTAGTAATGGCATGAGTGGTAGGACACCGCCTGCCTCACCCACCTGCCAAGCCGACTGGTGACTTCATGCACAACTTAGCAGGGCAGCTTTTGGCTTCCCACCAAAAGCAGGGACCACCTCCCTTCCCTGCCTTCTCCAGTCCAAACCTACTTCTTCTCCTCCCACGCTCTCTATTTTGGAGATGGGTCCAACTATTTGCTTTGTGTTGGGAGCCAGAAATGGTAACCCCCCCTCCTGCTCCCACCTCATCTCCTCCCACGTGGTTTTATTCCTCAAGGTCTTTTGATTCTACCTTATACATATATTCTCTGTTGTCTGCCACCTTCCATCTGCTGCCCTCCCCACCACTCCTCTTCCCTTTGGATCATGACCTCAGCTTCCCCACTGGTCTCTGGCTCACCTGCCACCGTGAGATCTGCCCCCTGTGCTAATCCTGTCTAGTTACTATGCCTCACACCCTCAGTGGCTCCCCTGGTGCGCTGCTCAGACTTGTTCCAGGATCTGGCCCTGTCGACCTTGCCAGCTTCATTCACTCCCAACTCACTCACTCTTCACTCTCCTCTCACTCTCTGGCCATAGGAGCTGCCTGCAGTGTGCCACGTGCTGCCAGCACTGTGCCTGTGCACAAGCTGCTTCCTCTACTCCCATGTCCTCTCAGCGTTCCTTCACCCATGTCACCTCCTTCAGCAAGCTGCCTATCTAAAGGAATGAACCAGGGCTTCTCCACTGTGGTCCCAGCATCCTCAGGGTTTTCTGTATCCTGGCCCTTTCTTGTCATTGAACTGTGTCTGCCTAGACCATAGCAGATGTTCAGTAAATATTTGCTGAATGGGATGTGTTTTCACTGCCTGTTCATGTGCACAAAAAAAAAAAAAAAAAAAAAAAGAAAGATCCATGATCTAAAAAAAAAAATATTTGGGGGACTAGCAGATGGTGTAATGGTTATGTCACTGGACTCCCACAAGGCTGACCACAGATCAAGTCCTGGACCTGGCGACTGGAAACTCACTCCGGGTGCATGTGCATGTGTGTGTGTGTGTGTGTGCCCCAAATCCTGAGAGAAGAGTGGAGGAGAAGGGACTGTGGCTTGGCCATCCCCCCCAGGGAGTGATTTCTTGCTTTTTGTCTCCGTCTTTCTTTTTGGTGAGCCCACACACCCTATAGCAAAAAAATCTCTCTAAAAAGAGTTTGGCATATATTTACTGAGGACCTACAGGTGCTGGGAAGTGTGTGAGGTCCTGGAGGGTACTGGAGTGACCAAGAGTGACAGATTCTTACTCTCAAGGAGATGGCTGGGACCAGGTCACTTTTGGGTCCCAGCACGCAGCAAAAGGCCGTGTTCAGAGGTGGTGGTCTCTCTGTGTTGGTTGAATATAGAGTTTTCTCTGTTGGACAATATATGCTCAACCCTTTTCCTAATCTCCCTTCCACGAACAAGTTTTTTACTCCCTTCTTTAGAAATGGATAGAAGCATCCTTGTTTGGGATTTCCTCATCCTCCCCGTGACTTCAATCTTAAAAGTTAATGGGAAGAGACACATCCAAGGTGTCAAGGTCACTGATGTTCGCCAAGTCTCTTGGGCAGGTCCCGAGAAGAGAATGAAGGAGAATGGACTGTGGCCCTTCCCTGTCTCTCTTTCTGGCAAACATACACACCTTAAAAAAAATTTTTTTTTTTTTGCATATATTTATTGAGGACCTCCTGGTGCTGAGAAGTGTGTGAGGTCCCGGGAGGCACTGCAGTGAACAAGGGTGACAGATTTTTGCTACCTAGGAGATCAGGCTGGGTTCAGGTCACCGTTGAATCCCAGCACACAGCAAAGGGCCATGTTGTCAAGGTCACCGATGTTCACTAAGCCTCTTGGGCAGGTCCTTTGACATCCATGAGTTCCCTGATTTTTCATCTCCACCCTGTAGAGTAGGACTTGGCCCCACCTTTCGGATGGAGGGCATTGAGCCTCAGAAAGCAGACTAGCCTGGATGTCGCAGCCAAGAGGAACAGCTGGGACTTTCATGTATTTTTGTGTAAAGCCAGAGCCTCTGTTGTCCACAGTCTCATCCTACAGACAGTTACAGAAGGAGATGTTCGGAATCAGTTTGTACTCTGAGAGCGGGTGGTGGGTGGTTTCTAAGTGCAATGTCTCCATCTGAAGCTGAACAGAGCAGCTTGGCAGTTAAGAACATACTTTTTGTTGTTGTTGTTGAACTTGGAGGGATTCAGAATCCTGATTCTTGTTGTACCTTGCTGCTGTGTGGAGGAATTTAACCTCCTTGAACCTTAGTTTCCTGTCTAAGCAATAGGGATGGTAAAACCATCCTCAAAACATTGTCATGAGGATTGGGTGACAAGGATGGAATGTGCTAAGCCTGGTGTCTGGTATACAGTAAGCACTTAATAATTTGAACGATGGCGATGTAGGGGAGATTGACTTGGGTCGTTAGGGAATGTGGTGGTTCTTGCACTACCAGTGCCCTCCTCTAGGTGGAAGTAGGAGCCAAAGAAAAGGGCCCTTGGCTTGTCCCTGGTGGCCTGTGAACTTCAGGTCTCTAGTGACCTCACAGCACTTTGACCAGAACAAGAAAGTGCAGGGAGGTCAACCAGGAAGCCTTCTGGAGCTGGAGGAGCCTGTAGGGGCCACTGAGCACAGATAGGGAGATTGGGACCCAGAGAGAGCAAAGTGGGGTCAGGGCGAATAGGGGTGGGGTAATTGCTTATAGCCAAGAGAGTAGGTGACGAGGAGTGGTGGGGACATTGTCCCTTTTAGAAAAACCCCCTCTCTTTGGTCTAACCTGAGCCTCACTCACCTGCAGGTGGCAGAGTGGACAGGAAGCTGTCTGTGATGTCACAGAGCTGGGAAACCTGGAATGCTGGGACGGGGGGGGGGGGTTTGGAGTGAACCACAGAGGCAAGAAGGAGGGAGACTGTCTATGGACTCTGCTTCCTGGGGTTCGTCCCTCTGTCCTCCATGCCTGTCATGTTAGCTGTGACATACGTCATCCGTCTCTTATCCTTGGATTAGCAGGCTAGCCAGGCCTGCTCTTCTAATCAGGGTGCAAGAGGCAAAAGGCGAAAGAGCAAGTCCCACGGTGAAAACACATGTCTAAGCTCCTGCTGGTGTTCCATCTGCTGTTTCCATTGGCCAAGCAAGTCACATGACAGAGCTCAGGGGGGAGAACATACACTTCACCCAAGAGGAACTGGCCAAGATAGGTGAAAATATTGGGCCAATATTTCACTGTGCTACAGGTAGATACACATTTGACAGATGAGAAGACTGAGGCCCAGAGTTGTTTAGATATCTCGGCTAGGTGACACAGCTAGTAAATGGCAGAGTGAGGATGCATTAGAGGCTGAGGCTTTTTTTTTTTTTAAGAGGGATTTCTGCTACTGGGTGTATGTGCTTGTGAGAGAGACGGAGACAGACAGAAAGCGAGAAATCACCCCCCCCCCCGAGGGGATGACTGTGCATGTGTCCTATAGCAAAAATTTCTCTTAGAAAAACAAACTTATTTATTTATTATTATCATTTTTAAGTTTATTATAGAGCATGTGTGCTCATAAGAGAGGAAACAGAGAAAGAGAGATGAGAGAGAAAGAGAAGTGAGAAAGCAAGCTACCAGGTCTGGGACTCAAACCATGGTTGGACATGTAGGAGTCCAGCACCTCAACCATCATGTCACCTGCTGGCCCCCCAGATTTCTTTAATGAAACAAGTGTATGATATTGATAGCTGTGTCTAAAAAAGACAATAAAAATACAAAAAATTATGGAGCAATATCACCTATCAAGTATTGGTATAAAAATACGAAATAAATATTAGTGAACAGAATCCAATCCTATATTATGAAATAATACATCATGATCAGATGAGATTTGTTCCATGGAAGTTTGGTTTAATGTGAGGAAGGGAATGATACAATTTTTTTTTCTTCATAGCTGCTGGAAAAGAAAAAAGAATTTATGGATATTTTCTTAACATGATAAAATAGCTCTAGCTTTATTTCTAATACCTCTATCTCTGTCCTAAAGTCAGCTTCTTACATAATGGGTAGACACTAAAAATATTTCCTTCAAAATCAGGAACAAGGGATCATCAAGTGGCGCAGTGGTTAAGGTGCTGGACTCCCACATGACCGTCTGCAGTTTGAGTCCTGGACCTGGCGGCTTGCTTTATCACTTTCTCTTTCTCTCTCTCTCTGGTCAAATTATAATAATAATAATAATGATAACAAATAAAATAAACAATTCTTAAAAAAAGATCAGGAACAAAAATCAGGTACCCGTTAGCTCCGCTGTTTAATATCGTACTGGTAGTGTTAAGTGGTGCAATTAGAAAAGGTAAATTAATGGCAGAATGAGAAAGGGAGAGGCTGAAGTATCACGACTTGCAGAAGATATGATGATATTCCTGGAAAACCACAGGGAATCAATAGCAACACTAATTCAAACAGAACATTTCAGAAAGGGGCCAGCTCTGTGGTGGTCAAGGTAGCCAGATCACACATGAGTGACTGCACTGTTCAAATCCTGGCCCTAGAGGCTTGGAAAACATACCAGATGCATAAATGTACGTGCCTCAAATCCCCAAAGGACAGAGAAATGGAGAAGCAGCAGCTGTGGCATGACCATGCCCCATGGGGGATGCTTTCTCCCATTCCTCCTCTTTCTATTTTTCTCCCTGGTAAGTACATCTGTCTTCTAGAAAATTTAAGAAAAAATTAGAAGGGAAGCAAGACGTAAAATTAGCATACTTAATTCCATAGTGTTAATATACACAAACTATAAATGGCAATAACGACAGAGAAAACCCTGTTCACGATAGCAACCAAAAAAGATAAAATACTTAGAAATAAATTTAATAAGAAATTAAAAATATTTATACAAAACAATAGCGCTGAAAGACAACAAGAGTAGCACTGAGCAAATGCAAATACAAATGAATACTATTTATTCAAAATTAAATATGTAAGAATAAAAGAATGTACTAGCCAGTGAACAGATTCACTGGTAGAATAGAATATAAAGTTCAGAAGAAGACCCAGATATGTGTGAAATTTAGTGTATGATAATAAATGTGCCGTTTAGGTGACCTAAAATGGTCATTTTTTTTTTTTTAGAGGTTTTTGCTATAGGGCGCGTGCGCTCGCCAGACAGAGAGAGACAGAGAGACATAAAGCAAGAAATCACCCCCCACGGGGAATGGCCATGCCGCAATCCCTTCTCCTCCATTCTCCTCTCGGGATCTTGGGCACGCACGCACACGCGCCCGGTGTGAATTTTAAGCCACCGGGTCCGGGATGTGAACCACGGTTGACTACGTGGGAGTCCAGCGACATAGCTGTTACGCTAACTGCTGGTTCCCTAAAATGGTCTTTTATTTAAAAAACTTTTTAGAGATTTTTTTGCCACAGGATATGTGCAGTCACTGGAGCAGACAGAGACAGAGAGATGGAAAGTGAGAAATCACCCCCGGAGGAAAGATGGCCACACTGCCATCCCTTCTCCATTCTTCTCTTGGGGTCTGGGGCATACATGCACACGTGCTTAGTATGAGTTTTAAGTGGCTGGGTCCAGAACTAGAACCACAGTCGACTATGTGGGAGTCCAGCAATGTAGCCATCGCTCCATTTGCTGGTCCCCAAAATGGTCTTTTAAATAAATGTGCTGGAACAACCATGTAATCATTTGGAAAAAAATGCTAAAGTTAGACATTCCACGAAACTAACAAGTGTCAAATGGAATAGGAATCTAAATGTAAGCAATAAACCATACGAACATAACAGGAAACTTGGGTGAATTCCCGTATTTCTTATTAATTAAAAAGGGGGAAAATAATAACTTACAGTGGAGACAATTGGCAGCAGGCACTGCTTCCGCCAAGTGATCTAAGTTAACATCACGCATCAGGGAACCTACCCACATCACGTACCTCTTGATATGATGCACCGAGGAGGACGCAGCGCTGCTTCTGCTGCATTTCTGTCCCAAATGGAGCACTTGAATCGAATCATGAGGAGTCATCAGGTTCACCGAGGGACATTTTATAAAACAGGTCTCCCTGTATGCTTCAGAAATATAAAGGCCATGAAAGAGGAAGACAGAACTGTTCCAGATTAAAGGAGACTAAAGAAATGTGACAAGTACATGCAATTTATGATCTTGGATTAAATGCTAGACTGGGCAAAAGGGTAGCTATGAGACATTTTTGGGACAACTGATGAAATTTGAATAGCATTAAATTAACGTTGAATTTATTGCCTTTGACAACTCTACTATAGTTATGATAGAGAGTAGTCTTATTATTAGGAAATATATATGGATGACTTTAGGGGTAAAGAAGCATGAAGTGCACAACACATTCTCAAGTGGTTCAGGAAGAAAATAATGAGAGACAGAAAAGATGATAAGGTAAATGGGGGAAATATATACACAATTGGTGAGCCCGAGTAAAAGGTACATCGGAGTTCTTTGTACCATTTTAACTTTTCCTTAAGCCTGAAATTATTTCCAAAGCTATCCAAAAGGTTAAAACAATTTTAAAGTTAGATGTGACAATACATATAAAAAGATAAGACATTTGCAAGAGAAAGGGTGGGGGAAACAGGAGGGACACGATCCTGTGATGTGACCAAGGACTTTAATTGGAGGCAGCTCCTCCCACTGTGGCTTTTTCAGGAGCTGGAGGACTCTCGTAGGTGGCACAGGGATGGCTCAGACGTCTTCTCCTCCTCCAGGGGAGTTTCTGAATCGGTCTTCATGACTCCTGTCCACTGCTCTCTTCCTCATGGACATGCTCCCGCAGCTGCACAGCTCAGAGACCCACGTGGGCACTGCCAACTAGAATGCTCAGGGCCTCCCAATGAGGCACGGTTGGAATGGCCAGCGCCCCTGGGAGTAGCGGTTTAGGTTTCTTTTGTAAAAGCCTTGTTGGGAAGCATATGCATTTATATCTAAAAGAAGAAAAAAAAAGCACTGGGGTTTGGATGAACTGTCCTGGTCATCTGTGTTCATCTCTGATCATTCTGAGCTTCTTAGGTGCTATGGGAGCTAAGATGGACCCCAACCCAGGCTTTGGAAATCCTCTGTGAAGGGAAGGAGTGTCTAGCCGTAGGTCTCGTATTGTACTACATTGGTGGAGTCCGCGATAGTAGAGTTTCTGCAAAATACAGTGGCATGGAAAGATAGGGGACTTGGGCCCACCTTGCTCCGACCCTGGCGGACTTGTGAAAGTGCCTTCCCTTCTGTGGCCTCAGCACTGGGGACAGAGGGAGGAGTGGGTTAACTAGTGGGGCTCCCAGCTTCTCACCTTCCATTTGAGTAGGCCAGGTGTACTTTGATGTTTTATAGCAGTTGGACTTTGTATGAGATTTTTGTCTGCAAGGAGGTTCTAAAATGAGTGGGCTGGATGATTCTTAGCTCTCAACAGCTTGACCTTATGGGGTGGTTATGAGCTACCATACTTTGGATGCCCTGCCCAAACTCATGCTGATGTTTAATTGCTGCTAACAGTGTTGCGAGGTGGGAGGTTGATAGGTTGTCAGGGCTCTACCCTCATGAATGGATTAGCCCATTTATAGATTGATGTGTTATTGTGAGTTGTTTCAAAAGCGGCCTTTTCCAGCTCTTGCTCACACATGCACTTGCCCTCTTGTGAGGTGATGCTGTCCCCATGGTAACTATATAGCAAGAACACCCCTCCCAGATACTGAGCAGACGCTGGTGCCATTGGACTTTCCAGCCTCGAGAATTGCAAAATATAAAAGTCTTCTCTTTATAAATGACTCAATCTGCTATATTCTGTTATCGCAACAGAAGACGGACTAAGATGCGACCTATGCGAAACCACTCGGCAGAGTGGGTATCTGGCATCGTGGCTGCATTTCTTCTTCCTGAAGTGTGCCACTCCTGGGTTGGGCGTCTGTCCTTCCATGACCAAGAGGCCCTCCACTCCCCTCTGAACTATGCTCAGTTCACACACGTATTCAGGCATTGTCGACTTGCCAAGCCCCTGACTGGGTTCTGGGGAACAGGGAACAAAGCTGATGTGGGCCCTGCCCTCTGGGAACTTAACTGTTTACTGGATTAATGACACATTAAGCAAACAGTCACGCGTAAGATACACACATGAGGTGATGCCACAGGGCTTAGAAGGACAGAATGGATGTGTATCCTGTCCTCTTAGACCTGCTGTTTATGTAATTCCTAGCTCAGAAGATTTTTGGAGTCAGTGTGCTCAGACCTGACCCTGCTTTCCCAGTGGAAGCCTGGGGTCTGGTCATTAGGGCAAGGCTCCCTGCCCTGGAGGGCCTTGGTCAGTGTTAGGACTCTAATTTGGGACTCACCCTCAAACTCACTGCTGCTGGAGGAATCTCTCTTTTCTGAGTGGATCAGAGGTTTTCCGAAAGATAAGCGGGAAGCTGCATTCATGTACTTGGGATTTTGTTTGTTGAACTCATCCTTCTGAAGTTGTAAACCTAGCAATGATAATTGCACACCATCATGCGCGAGGCTCAGCCGAGACCACAGACATTTTAGCAACTTTGAAGCAGCACACACAAGTGGTGGTTATTGTGGGTGGGGAAGCGCCTGAATCTACCTCCTCCTGTCTCCTGACCGCTTCCTTATTAACAGGCGCTGGATTTAAATTTTGTACTTTAAAAAACATTGACTTTTGGGGTGTGGGACAGCAGATGGTGTGGTGCTTAAGACTCTGGACTCCCACATGGTCAACTGCGGTTTGAGTCCCAGACCTGGCAGCTGGAAAACCATGCTGGATGTGTGTGCATGCACATCCAAAATCCCAAGAGGAGAATGGAAGAGAAAGGATTGCAGCGTGCCCATCCACCCTGGGAATGATCTCTCTCTTTCCTTCTAGCTGTGTCTCTCCAGGGAGTGCATGCACACTATGACAAAAACCTAAAAAAAAATAAATAAAAACTTTATTTAGAAATATAATGCATACCCATTACAGAAAAGTTAGGAAATATTAAATAATATGAAGTAGTAAAAATAGTCCCAAAATATCCCTTCTCCTGAATATTCTCACAGATTATCTTTTCCTGTGCATATTTTTACGTAGCTCATCACATGCTATATAGTGTGTATGCATTTTGTTTTCTTAAATATATATTATATCATAAACATTTTTCTCATGTCACTAAATTTTTGTTTTGGTTTTCAGAGAGAGATTTTTGCTACAGAGCTCATATGCTTGCCAAAGAGACAGAGAAAGAGAGAGACAGAAAGTGAGAAATCACCTCCCCTGGGAGGGTGGCCATGCCACAATTACGTCTCCATCCTCTTCTCAGTTTTTTGGGCCCGCATGCTCACACACCTAGTATGAGTTTTTTTTTTTTTTTTTTTTTTTTTGAGAGGTTTTCGCTATAGGGCGCATGCGCTCGCCAGACAGACAGAGACAGAGACAGAAAGCGAGAAATCACCCCCCAGGGGGGATGGTCATGCCGCAATCCCTTCTCCTCCATTCTGCTCTCGGGATCTTGGGCACGCACGCACACGTGCCCGGCATGAGTCTTAAGCCGCCGGGTCCGGGACGCGAACCGCGGTCGACTACGTGGGAGTCCAGCGACATAGCCATTACGCTAACTGCTGGTTCCCCCTAGTATGAATTTTAAGCTGTTGGGTCTGGGACTCAAACTGCGGTTGACTATGTGGGAATCCAGTGACCTAAACATTACGTCATGGGGAACCAGCAGTTAGCGTAATGGCTATGTTGCTGGACTCCCACGTAGTCGACCGCGGTTCGCATCCCGGACCCGGTGGCTTGAGACTCACGCCGGGCGCGTGTGCGTGCGTGCCCAAGATCCCGAGAGGAGAATGGAGGAGAAGGGATTGCGGCGTGACCATCCCCCCTGGGGGGTGATTTCTCGCTTTCTGTCTCTATGTCTCTCTGTCTGTCTGGTGAGTGCACACACCCTAAAAGCAAAAAAAAAAAAAAAAAAAAAAAAAAACAACCCTCCAAAAAAAAAAAAGAAAAAAGAAAAACATTACGTCATCTACTGGTCCCATCATGTCACTAAATTTTCTATTTGTACAATATTTTATTTTATGGATAATTAAAAATTTATTTACCTACTGTTCTATTTTTGAATATGGAGACTATTTTCAAATTTTACTGCTATAAATACTGTTGTGATAAACCTTGCTGTAATAAGACTTTGTCTTATATATTTCTAGAAGTATAACCAAGGATTTGGTTAAGAAGCTGAACCCTGTTCTATAATCCAAAGGTTTGCCATTTACCAATTACTTAATCTCCTGCTACGTCTGCTTTCCTATCTGTGAAGTGTTATATTCATTTTGGATGATAGTGTCCACTCCTTAGAGTATTTGTGGAGATTAAATAATGTCATTTTACAAGTAAAGTGTAAAATATAAATTGTGAAACAGTAGGGGATTTTATCTAATCACATCTGGGGACCTAATAATACAGTGCTTTGCATGTGATAGGAGCTTAGTAATTGCCATCATTGCCATCTTGGGGAAAGCGCATTGACATTTTTGAAGTTCTTGATTTTTACTGTGAAGCTATATACTTTCAGGAGGAGTCTTATAGTTTTAAAATGACTATTAGTTCATTATTTTTTAATTTGTCAGAGAGCATGTGCACTTGCTGAGAGAGAGGAAGAGGGAGAAAACACTCTCCAGTCGGACAATCTGTTCTCCTCCACGTCTGCATCCTGTCAGAGTTTTAAGCCTGTGGGCACATGTCCCTGGTGTGTTTTTCAAGCTGCCAGAGCTGGGATTCCACCTGCAAAATCAGCCACATGGGATCTGGCTCCCTTAACCACTAGGTTATGAGGCTAGCCCAGGAGAAGCCTTTCAAAAGATTCTCATGTATAGGTTTCTGGCAGAATATGCCATGAGAATTTTTTTCCTGCCCTTCTGTTCCATTTCCCAGTTGGACTCTGCCAGACTCTTGATCAGTCCTGCCCCTTACCTCCATTTGTAGGAGGTAGACTCTACGCCATCGGTCCTAGCTTTGCCCGATCTTGATAATAATGCTTTTCTTTTTTTTTTTCCTGTCTAAAATTGCTGATTTTGACCCCCTAGTCTTCTCTGCTATGACCTCTTGTCCTGATTTTGACCTCTTCTCCTGACCTCAAGAAAGATGGGATTACACACTGAAGACCATAGGGCTTTGTGATGGCCTTGGAAACCTCACTTTCCAGATGACCTTGGCTGAAGATAAAAAAGGGATAACTGATGTATACTGGACTTTGCATGAGCAAGAAATTCATCCTGGTTTTGTAAATCATTGAGAGTCCAAGGCTGTTTATTTTAACAGCAAAATCTATCCTCTATCCTAACCAATCACCCATATGTAGTTTCCACTCGATGATTGTTGAGTGCTTGCTTTGTGTCAGACTATGTGGTAGGTGTTTACATATATTGTTTCTTTTACCCTCCCAGTCATCTTCAAAAGTAATACTGTATTATGAATATTCCCACTTTGCAGGTAAGGAGACTGAGAATCAGAGAGATAAAGTGAGTTTTCCATCTTTTGTGGTACAGCTGAGATTTGAACAACATGTACAGCCCCCAAAGAAGGAATCTTAACCACTATTTTTCTGGTCTTCAGTCTAATGATTCTTAAACTATAGTGTACATTCAATTTACCTGAAAACCATGTTAAAATGCCTGCTGTGATTTGCTAGGTCTGGACTGGGGTCTGAAAAAGCATTTCTACAAGCTCCCAGGTGATGACAATATTGCTGGTCTATGAAATACACTTTGAGTAGCAAGACTTTAGGCACTCTTGTTTATCAGTTTGGGTACTTAACTACAACATTCTCATCTCATTTTAGGTTAGAACTATCACTCAAAAGATGAAGGAAATCTGGAGGTATCTCAGCAAGAGGGAAACAAACAAACTGAAGTCTGGAGAGGCCATGCTGGGTGTTCTTATCTGGTACCTACTCTGGGTTGATGGCTGAAGCTCTTGGGTTTTATTGGGAACCTTGGAGTCATCCATGGCTTGGGGCTCCTCACAGTCCCTGCAGCATAAACAGAAGATCTTCGAGGCAAGGTTTTGGTGGGTTGCTGTAGAAGGTAGAGGAATGAGGACCATGGGTTCTTGGATCTGAATTTCAGATGCCTATTGTAAGCTGATTATGGTGGGGTTATATTGGGCTGGCTTCTCCCAAGGTATAATACTTCTCCCCACTCCCAAATCTTCTGTAGCTCCCCATGGCCAGGAGATCTGAGCCCTTCTGCCTAGACTTCCTTCTCTTAAGGCCATTTTTTCTATTCTATAGAAAGTTTCCTTACCCATGGAAAGGAGTTGAAGCCTTTACTCTGCCAGCTTTGTTTGCAGAGGTGCTTTGTTGAGTCAGCCAATCTTGACTTTGAGCCCAGTTCCCTGTGCAGTGCTGTTTCCTGAATAAAAATAACACTGTGGCTGAGAAATGCCAAAACTTTACCTGTATTCACACTCCAGATAGGATCTACTATAAACAAAATCCCAGCTCATGCAGAAGTGGACATAAATATGCTCATGTTTTAAATAGATCTGTGTCCTCCCCTATTTCTAGGTGCATGCTCTTGGGCAGTACTATAATTTGAATGTCCTTCCAAAATTTATGCATTGGGACTTGACTATATTATAAAGTTATTAAGTTGAAAGGAGACCAGAACAGATGGAGATGTATGGACAGCTGCTCTTTTCAAAATTCTGCCCTATTCCATTTTGTGATACCTTTGAACCTTACATATGGCTGGAATCATGAGTCAAATAAACCTCAATTCTCTTAAATTATTCTCTAAATTCACTCTTCTCAGGTATTTCTGTAAGAATAGTATACCAGACTGAGGTAGATTATTAAACCTTCTTGAAACTCATTTTTATCATATGGAAAATGAAAGTAGCCCTGCCTATTCTGCAAAGTAGAGGGTTAAGTATATGAAAAGTGACCCCTATGGTACTAGGAATACAATAGTGTTCAGTCATTCCATTTTCTTCTCTTCCCTTTATGTAGCTCATTGGTTTCAAATTATCCCAGCTGATCCAGATCTCATAGGAACATAGTTAGGGATGCATAATTTTGTAGCGTTAAATCCCGGGTTTGCCACTAACTTGCTGTTTGACTTTAGGCAAGTCCATGCTTGTTGCTGTTTTTCGGGCTCCTCATTGGTGATAAGAGGAAGTTAGGCTAAATGATTTCTTCGAGGATCTTTTTAGTTCTGGTGGCCCAGAATTATAAAGCCTGAACTCCTTTCTTTGTAGGTCACCTTTCCATATCTCTGGATACTTCTTGCTTTCACTCCTCTCTCTCTCTGGCAATATTCTCACCCCAACTTCTTTTTTAGAAAATTCTTCTTATGGTATTGGTTAGGTGGCCCTAGGAATATCCAGTTCACTATGAGTGATGCCTCATACATAAGCACTTTATCCCACTTTTTAACATTTAAAAAAAATTGTTTATTGAACTTTTTTAGAGAGATTTTTGCTATAGGGCATGTGTGCTTACTGGAGGGACAGAGCAAGAGAGACAGAAAGGGAGAAATCAACCCCCAGTGGGGATGACCACACTGCAATCCCTTCTCCTTCATTCTCCTATCAGGAGTTTGGGCACACATGCCCACACCCCTGGTGTGAGTTTCAAGCCACCAGGCCTGGAACTTGAACCACAGTCAACCACGTGGAAGTTCAACACCTTAACCACTATGCCACCTGCTGTCCCTTGTATCCCACTTTTTCTACTGCTGTACTTTGGTCTAAGCCACCATCATCTCTTATCTAAATTATTTCTATAGTTTCCTAGTTGACCTTCCTGTTTCTTTTGCCCTTGACCCCTTCACAATGAATACAAAAGCTAGAGTAGTCCTGTTAAAATGTATCATGCACTATTCCAATAATTTCCAGTAACAGAAAAATGGATATAAGGTGAAGAGATAGTGTTGAACAAATCAGTGGAAATTTTGAAACAGAATCAAATAGATATCCTAGTACTATAAAAATCAATATGTGAAGGAAAAATATATTGTGTTAGACTAAGAACACAGTGGCAGAAATGATTGGTAGCCTTGAAAAAAAGGGACTAGAAATGATCTATACTGAAGCAGTTAGCCTGGAATGCTATTCTCCTAGATAACTGCATTGCCATTATCACCAAATTTTGCTTAAATATCACCCTTTCTAGTAAGACTTTGTGTCCACTGTATTTAAAATTGCACTCCCTTACCCAGAATGACCTAACTCCATTTCCCGCATACTTTTCTCTGTAATTTTCTAATTCTCTATACAACTTTCTTACTTATAATATTTATGGTCTCCCTACCCCTGCATTAGATCGTAAGTCACATGGGTTCATGGTTCTCATCTGTTTGGTTTATCACTCTGTTCTCAATATCTAGAACTGTACTTGGTATAGTATGGGCAGTCAATAAATGTTTATTGAATTAATGAATGAATAAATGAACCAGCATTTGTATTCAGTCTAGGATAAAAGTATTCGCAGGCACTGGAATTGATAAAAGAATTGGGTGGTAATTTTATTTTTTTTTGAGAGGGATTTTTGCTATAGGGCATGTGTGCTTGCTGGAGCAACAGAGACAGAGACAGAAAGTGAGAAATCATCCCCCAGGGGGAATGGTCAGGCCACAGCCTCTTATCCTCCATTCTCTTCTTGGGATTTTGGGCATGCACACACACTTACCTGGCATGTTTTAAGCTGCTGGGTCCAGGACTCGAACC
Organism: Tupaia tana; assembly: GCA_026018925.1. Lineage (NCBI taxonomy): Eukaryota > Metazoa > Chordata > Mammalia > Scandentia > Tupaiidae > Tupaia > Tupaia tana. The sequence continues at coordinate 86,786,088 of JAKSZU010000013.1, forward strand.
GCTGTCGACTATATGGGAGTCCAGGATGTAACCATTATGCAATCTGCTGGTCCCTTGGGTGGTAATTTTTGTGCCAGGAACATCACAACCTGTAGGGCACAACTTACCTCATTCATACCTTAGGTCAGTGCTAATCTGACCCTGCTGATTTAATTAGTTGATTTTAGTTCCACTCTCTGCTGACTGGTTGGGGTTATTTTCCTTCCCTGTCTACTGCAAACCAAGTCTGTCTTCTTCCTATGTGTCTTATTTTGTGAAATGATCCTATTATTTACTTGGAAACCTGTCAGTCTCCTACTATTCTCCCACATCCATCAGTCTTTGACTTTACTTTCCAGATACCTCTTCAATCTGTCTGCTATAATCCATTTCCATTTTCCTAAGCCACTGTCACCTCTCACCTGGACCACAGCTGAAACGTTCTCATTGGCTTGTTTGCCTTCACCTAAAGCTAGAGCTATCTGGCCAAAATGTAAATCCTATTCTATCTCCTTTGCCTCAAACCTCTCAGGGGCTCCACAAATATATAGATCTAATCCCTTCTTGTGATCACCACTGTTAATCTCTTCAACCACACTTCTGCTTTTGCTCACTACCCTACAGCTATAAGAGATGCCACATAGGCAGTTCTTCCTAACCACCCTTTTCCTAAACGGATCCTGTTCGTACACTGTTCCTCCATCTGGGTGTTCTCACCTAACTCCACTCATCGAATTTAAAGATTTTGGGATTACAGAAAGCCATTTCTTATTTGTTGGAGGAGTTGGAGGAGCATGGCTGGAGAGCCTGTCCTTTGTGCTCTCACAAAACTTAACTCTTCCATCCTTCACCTGCCACACTTTTCCATATCACAGCCTGTTATTGTCCAGTGACTACCTGACTAACAGTAAATGCTCAGTAAATACTCATTGAAAACAGTGCATTGTATGCCTATTTAGTTGTCCACAGCCTGGATGCTAGTTCATAAACCTTATTCATTTACTTAACGTATATTTACTGAGAGCCTCCTATGTGTTAGGTACTTTTAGGTGCTGGCGATCTAGCAGTGAACAAGATAAAAATAGACAAATGCCCCACTCACACAGAGGCAGGGCTGGGATTTCACTACCTTTCCCCCCTCTTAGGTTTCTTTCTTTCATGAATGAGTGAGAGAGAAAGATACGTAGACAGCCCCAACAGGGTCATTATGCCACAATTCACCCCCAGCTTCAGCCAGCCTGGATTATGGGTATGAGCATGTCGACGTGTTCAGAAAGGTGTCCAAACATGAACCTAGAACCTTCCCATGTGGGTCAGCCTTGCAGAGCACTGTGTTTTACCACTGCACCACTGTCCAGCCATCTTACTGCTGTGTCCAGAGCAATCTCTCTAAGGATGGACACAGACTAGGCCCATGTATTTGTTGAATAAGTTCGTGACCCTTCTTTGTTGGATAGTAACTGTATTATCCCACTAGATCGCCTTCCTCCCTTTTACTAAGTGATCTTTAAATTCTTGCACATAAGGTATTTCTTGTGGCTAGCTACATCTAGGCAGGGTAGACACATATATAGGGTCTGCAAAAAGTTCACAAGGGGCCAGCAGGTGATGTGGTGGTTAAGGTGCTGAACTCTCACATGGCCGACCATGGTTTGAGTTCCAGACCTGGTGGCTTGCTTTCTCCCTCTTTTTCTCTCTCTGTCTCTCTTTGGTCAACTTAAAAAATAGTAATAATAACAATGAATAAAATTAAATAAATAATTCTTTAAAAATGTTCATGAAAAATGCATATTATGAAAAACTGCATGGATTTAATTTTTTTGGGGGGGGCACCAAAATAAGCTTGTACGTTAATTCCATTTTCCACAAACTTTTTGAAGTCCTCTAATAGATGTCTGATACTTGGACTAAGAGGAGCCCATCACTGGTCCGTTTTGCCTTAGTCACCAATAATCTTTTGAATCTGCTCCCAGGTGAATTTTTCAACATGATTGGGGCTCTAATATATTTCACTGATCTTCAATGGAGTTATTTCATCTTTCTTAGGATTTATAAACATAGAAATTTATATAAGGCAACTTGGTGTTTTGTTTTGGATATTTGCCATTTGGCAAATACCCTTGCCAGTAATCTGCTTGTTCTCTGTTAGTTTTAATCTTCTTCCTCAGTGTATACAAACGTTTGCCTTGTGGGATTTTGCTTTGTTCTACATTGCCTTTTCTATGTTGGATGGAGAGAGAAGTACTTTATGAGGAAGGAGTGGAAGCATGGCGTCACCACAAGTCAGCCCTGAGAAGTAGTGGTTGGAGGGCTATTAGATCGGGGATTGATTAATACAAAGAGAATTGCCAGAACTTTGACTTGCGTCCCCCAAAACCTTCATAAGCACATGTTATGTCTTCTTAAATAATAAAAGAAGAACACTTTACTTAGTCTGTATTCTGGAGTCAGTGATTCCAGGTCATTGATTATATGGCCTTTTTTAAGGCTCTACTTATCCAAGGAATTTGAGACGCTATGCATAGTACAAACTTTTTTTGCCAACTGTACTGTACTCCATCCTGTTTGTCATGGTCTCCTGTACTTTCGAGTTGCTTTCTCTTCCTGGAAGACACCTGCTTTATATATACTCCCACTGTATGTACTCTCACATGCTTACCTTTGTAAATTTTGTTTTAGGTTTTTGTCACAAGGTGTATGTGCTCACTGGAGAGGAGAGAGACAGAGATATGGAGTGAGAAATCACACCCCCAGGAGAGATAGCCATGCTGCAATTCTTTCTCCTTCATCCTCTTCCTGGGATTTTGGGCACACATGCACACATGCCTGGCATGATTTTCAAGCTGCCAGGTCTGGGCCTCAAACTGCAGTTGATCATGTGGGCAGTTCAGTACCTTAACTACCACAATGCCTGCTGGCCTTATCATGTGCTTATCTTAATAAATAGGAAGACTTCACGAAATGATTTAAAATGACTAAGGCCATTATGACAGATTTTTTTTAAAAGAATTTTTAAATTTTATTTAACTTTATTTATTTATTTGACCAGAGAGGGCCAGGAGAGAGAGAGAGAGAGAGAGAGAGAGAGAGAGAGAGAGAGAGCGCGCGTGAGCGAGCTCTGGGATTTGAACCGTGGTCAGCCATGTGAGGCCCTATGACAAACTTTTGTTTTCAAAAGTAAGAGGTTTTGGGGCCCAGCAGGTGATGTAGTGGTTAAGGTGCTGGACTCCCACATAGCTGACCTGGTTCAAGTCCTAGACCTGGCAGCTTGATTTCTCACTTTCCTCGTTTCTCTCTGTCTGTGTCTCTCTCTGGTGGGCACACATGCTATATAGAAATTAAAAAATAGTAATAAGTAAAATTAAATAATAAAAAAGTAAGAGGTTTAAGAGGGATTCTGAAAAAGAGAGAAGGCAAAAACACCAAATATTTAGTAGAGGGCTTTCTTGATTGGCATGTTCTAGCCTCAGAAAGAAAACAAAAACTGAAAATGATAAAAGAAAGATCTTACTCCTACTCAGACCTTCTGAAATCTACTTTCTTTGCCTCTCTCTTCCTCTCTCCACCCAACTTTGTTTTTACCACCCACTCACACTTCTATTTCTTCCCCTAATTGCCAAAATTTCTTCAGGGGGCATTTTACTAGAAAAGAATGATCACATTGCACAATTTCCCTGTAAAACTCATACCAGAAGGTGGATCTAGACAGGTTGACTTTAAACCCTGGGTAAGAACTGATCTGAGTGCAGATATTTAGAATCTTCCCAAATTTCAGAACAATATTTCTATTGTTGTTGTATAATTCAGGATTCTACTAGTTACATATTGCCCTGGACTATCATATTTGTACCAATTAGTTCATTTGATTGTTGACTTTCAACAATGGGGAAAAGTGTTTAAAAGTAGCAGGGTGGAAAAGACCAGAAGATTTAAATAACCTACCTATGCATAACTTTAAAATTTCTTAGAAGGTAGGAAAAATAGGAATCACATCACATAGAGCTATTTTAAAAGGTTTTTTTCTTAAGGGCAGATTAAGCAAAAATTCAAAATAGCAAGGGAAAAAAAAGATGAATCAATAGGAGGCTTAATAGACTTTGGGACACTTTCAAAGAACATTCTGGGGCAGACCAAGAGCTTAAGTAAAGGGAAGATTTTCTTTCTTTTTTTTTTTTTTTTTTTTTTTTTTTTTTTGCAAAGGGCTCAGACTTGAAATAGGGGACTTAGAAAAAAATAACTGGGAATGCAAAATGCCAATGTAGATACCTTGATCAAAGGGTCCTTAAAATACTAACTAGAAATAAAAATAACCTTCTTATGGCCTCCTGGGTAAAACCAATTGGCTTCCAGGGCCAGGTGGTGGTGCAGTGGTAACAAAACTGGACCCACATGGGGAAGGTCCCGGGTTTGAGTACTGAGACCTCCTGAGCATTCTGGGCATGAGTGTGTGTGCTCCTGATCCAGGCTGGCTGAGAATGGGGGTGGGTCCTGGCACAAGACTCTGTTAGGGGTGTGCCAGTCTCTCTCTTTCTCTGCCTTCCTCTCTCATGGAGGAAATACACTTAAAAAAAAAAATCTGGTTCCTGAAATTAAAGCAGGACCAAATGTTTCTATGTTCTTTAAGAATTTGAAGTCTGTAAATAAGGACACTTGTTCTAACGGTAAGCAGAAAGGCCATTAGAACAACCAGAAGGACAACTGTCCACATGTGTCCAGTGGTGTCTCTCTGAGGAGAACTTAGCACTCAGTACCTTCCCATTTTTCCTCTAAAGGCCTAAAGAGAATCATCAGAAATACAGAAGGTTGGCAATATTCCTTGCTTGTTTATGTGGAAATCAGACTCTTCAGTGCCAGCTAGGACTGAGATGAATTGTTCTTGGTGAAGAATGCTTGGACCATTCCAAGTGTACAACTCCAATATCCTTAGGGAATTATGTCTTCTTACAGAGTCTGAAGGACTGAACCCTTTTCTGGTTAGTAAAACTACTAATGGGTGAAACAGACTTCTCAGGACTGTGAGTCAGTCAAGGGGCTCATTTTATTTATTTTTTTTTGGAGAGGTTTTTTGCTATAGGGCGCGTGTGCTTGCCAGAAAGACAGGGAGAGACAGAGAGATAGATAGAAAGTGAGAAATCAACCCCCAGGGGGGATGGCCATGCTGCAATCCCTTCTCCTCCATTCTTCTCTTGGGATCTTGGGCACGCACACACATGCGCCCGGCATGAGTTTAAACCACTGGGTCTGGGACTCGAACCGCGGTTGACTACATGGGAGTCCAGCGACATAGCCATTACGCTAACTGCTGGTCCCACAAGGGGCTCATTTTCACTCACCTCAACTGACATGGTAAATAATGGGTTGTTGGAAAAGTTATGGCACACTTTTGCATAGAAAAACATGTCATGACTTTTTCAGCAATCCAGTAGTAGAGCCCACACCCTGGGGTACAACCAATTAATTTAAAATACTTAGCTCAAGTAATTATAGTTAATAACATTTATTTGGATTTTATTTTGGCGCATCGTTGTGGGGGTGGGTCTGTACCACTGTGAATCCTCCATGATGGACCTGGATTACACCACAGGTGAGGCTCATCTACAGCTAAGCCAGAAGAAAAGGCAGCCTGGCTCTCTATGTAGATGGCCATGCCTGGGAAATGGGAGGAGAAATGACTCTGGAGACCTTTCAGGTCCTCCTTAAAATACTTCTCATTATTATTGTATGCGTCTTGTCATCTCTGCTGTCCAGAGAGTTGAATGATTCTATGCAGCCTCTGGTCTACCAGATGGCACAAAAAAATGACTCAAAGACAAAAACAAAAAACAGACAGGTTAAACTGATAGTCAAACTGAAAACCAGATTTCTGTAAGTGGAAAAATGGCGCTGTTTTCAAGGAAAGTCAGTGACGGCGATGGAAACCTGGACAGTATTGATGGGTCTTTCCTGCTTGGCTGAGGGAGTACCAAAAGATGGAGATAGAATAAAAAGATGCTCTGTGTTCCTAGGTAAAGACTAATTACCTGGGGAACCAGCAGTTGGCGTAATGGCTATGTCACTGGACTCCCACGTAGTCAACCACGGTTCACGTCCCGGACCTGGTGGCTTAAAACTCACGCCAGGCGCGTGTGCGTGCGTGCCCAAGATCCCGAGAGGAGAATGGAGGAGAAGGGATTGCAGCGTGACCATCCCCCCCTAGGGGGTGATTTCTCACTTTCTGTCTCTATGTCTCTCTCTGTCTGTCTGGCGAACTCACGCGCCCTATAGCCTATAGCGAAAACCTCTCCGAAAAAAAAAAAGACTAATTACCTGGAAACCATGGTAACAGGCAATCACCGGAACCTGTGTTAAACTCATTTAATCATTAATGAAATTGTCATGGTGACCATTTTCATGGTAACAGACAATCACCAAAACCTGTGTTAAACTCATTTAATCATTAATGAAATTGTCATGGTGACCATTTTCCTGAAAGTAACAGACAATGCAAGTAGTTACATTTCATAGCTACTGATGTACCATTTCTAAGCATCCTTTCTCTGAAACAGCCCCAGTCAACAAACTCAACACTTGCCCAAACCCCTCGTCTATCAACCAATAGCTTTGTTCAGAGCCTTTGCCATATAACACGATTCTTTCTTGTTTAACCAGAAAGAAATGCAGTTTTAATTTCACACATTAAATGGAAGACTCTTCTCTAAAGCAGCTTATGTCTTTTTGAGAAAATGCCAAGTATTCCAATTGCCTTACTCTCTTTTTAATACAAACGGTAGCTTATTAATACCACATTTTATACTTTTCTTCTTCAGTTCAAAATATACCTTGGAGATCATTCCATATCAGTAGCACAGCAGGGGTTTAAAAGGTAGGTTTGTCTGAATTCAGAGCTGATGTTCTCTCCATATCTTTACCAGGCAAATTCACAAAGAGGGGAGAGCAAGAACTACCGTATCCCCTGAGTGTTGACAACAGGGAGTTTTGAACTCTTGAACCCTTTTTAGAAATGAAAGGTTCTTTGAGAGAGTGGTGTCACAAGCACATTCTTTGGGGTATGATTCTTGAAGAACTACTTATTGACTCTGAAATTCAGAAGACTTTATAATCTCTTTGATCCTCAGTTTTCTGATTTGTAAAATGAGGATGATAATAAGAGCGTCTACAATAGAAGGTGGTTGTAAGGATTAAATAATGATGGGAAGTGCTTAGCACAGCTTTCTGGCACTTTGCAAAGGCGTCCTCAATGTAATGGATGAAAGTAAGGGTGGTGGTGATCACAAAGACCTAAGGGTCTGGTTGGCTGTGGTGGTTCTTGCACTACCAGTGCCCTCCTCTAGGTGGAAGCAGGAGCCAAAGGAAAGAGCTCTTGGTTTTCCCCCAGTGGCCTGTGAACTTCAGGTCTCTAGTGACCCCACAGCACTTTGACCAGAACAAGAAACAGCAGCGAGGTCAATTAGGGAGTCTTTTGGAGCTGGAGGACCCCATAGGGGCCACTCAGCACAGATAGGGAGACTGGGACCCAGAGAGAGCAAAGTGGGGTCAGGGCAAATGGGGGTGGGAGGGTGATTGCTTCTTGTATTCAAGAGAGTAGGTGACAAAGAGTGGTGGGGACATTGTCCAAATTAGTACAGAAAAATCCCCTCTCCCACTCTTCAGTCTAGCCTGAGCCCCACTCACCTGCAGCTGGCAGAGTAGACAGGAGGCTGTCTGTGATGTCACAGAGCTGGGAAACCAGGAATGCTTGGGCCAGGGGGGTTTGGACTGAACCACAGAGGCAAAAAGGAGGGAGGGTATCTACTGACCCTCTCTCCTGTGGTTCATCCCTCTGTCTGTGATGCCTGCTATCCACCCTGCTGTTCACCAGGCACTGGAGCCTCTTGTGAAAACACTTTGAGAATGACTAGGCCACAAGGGGGCAGTACAGCACTGGATCCTGAAGCCCTGAGTCACATTCTGTCTTAGTGCCTTGTATGTATGTGTGTGGGGGAACCTCAGGCAAAAGGACTTTATGCCTTTTTTCCTTTGTCTCTCTGCAAAGTAGGAATAATAATAATAATTATTATTATATGTCCTATATGTATGTTTCAGATTCAATGAGATGAAGTAGGAAGTAGATAAACTTTTTTTTTTTTTTTTTAGAGGGTCACATTTTAATTCCTGAATTTTATAGTTTAGCATTAATAATCACCACATGTATACAAATGGTGTAAAACAAGTACAGTGGTATTTTTAATACAAAATAAACATCTGTTTTATGTAGATACTTCATATTTACATGGACAGCCCATCTTTTCCAAACAATAGCCAAAATTAAAATTAACTACAAAATCTCCGTAACAGGGGAAACTGTTTCAGTTTAAGCTATTCCAGGAAAAATGGACCCATAACACATTACAAGGGTGATATAAGGATTGTAACTGGAATTACTATTTTTAGATTTTTTTTCCCAAGGCATTAACTTGTAGTTTGGGGACATTTTTCTTACTTCTGCATGATCTCAGATCAGAGATGAGCAAACTAACATTAAAATATTTACAGTTAACTTGCTGTTCTAAAAATAAAATTTAATTGTGTGCCTCACTTTATTAAATTCATTTACGTACATGGAATGTGCTTTTACTCTTTTCAAAAAGCAGCTTTGTTATTACACCCTTGTTTATGGAAAGGCTTCATGTACTGCATGCTGACTCTAAACTTAACTCCTTGTATCAAAATGGCTTCTAGATATTAAATGCCACTTAATTCAGTACTATGTGTTAGTTTTCATAAATTATACTTTAAGACCTCCTTCCAGCTTTGGGGAGAAACAACTTTACTAACCAGGTAGAAAATAATTTCCAAATCATCCTCCACATAAGATTGTACTGATAGGCAGTTGAAAACATTCTGTTCTGTTTATACCCAAGCTTCTAGAGAAAATTTGGAATATGACTATACTGATTCTTGGCCTCTGTTATCTTGAACGTGTTTTTTTTTTTTTTAATGGTTTTTGAACAAAACTATCCATCTTTGAATCCAGCTTGTTTTTGTAAAAAATGTATTGAAAATTTCTGGCGTAAAAACTCAACACATGCCGTTGTAATACAGGGTATACTTCCCTCCAATGACCTAAAAGGCAGAATTTCTATTAAATCTCCAAAGAAATGGTCCCAACAGCTTAACATCCTTTTAAAATAATAGTTCAATTTGTTTTTCATAAAAATTTCTTCTAAAAAGAAAAAGAGGCAACTGATTAAAACAACAACATGGCCAGCACCATTATACAAGTAATGTTATTGGATTTGCAACTGAAGTTTTAGAATAGTTTCTAGACTGGATACCCACCATGGAGCAAGCTGTATTAATATTACCAATCTTTCCCCTCTCCAATATCATCCTAAAACCTGAGACTTTCCTTGCTGAGAAGGAAAGGTTCTGGCTACTAACCTCTCCACTCCCCCTCTTTTTTAGTTTTTGACAGACTGAAAGGCAGAGAGATTTTTGCTATAGGGCATGTGCAGTCTTTGGAGATGACAGAGACAGACAGACAGAAAGGGAGAAATCACCCCCCCTGGGGGCATGGCCACATCACATTCCCTTCTCTATTCTCCTCTCCGGGTCTTGGGCATGCATGCACATGTGCCCTGCATGAATTTGAAGTCACTGGGTCTGGGACTCCAACTGTTGGTGAATACGTAGGAGTCTAGTGACGTAACCATTACGCCATCTGCTAGTCCCCAAGTCGATAAACTTTTAACATGGTGCCTAGATCGCTCTAAGAAAGGAAAGTTAATAATATGTGCCAAAGTAAAATGACATTTTCTTCCCAATCTATCTTTTGGAAAGGGGATTTATTTAATACGGGAGTCCTGACTAAATCTCTCAGTTTATAGGGCACTCTTTCTATTTCATTATTTAGGACAACCAAGAACTATTTGAGGAAATCAAGTTAGGTTAAAATGTTCTCAATTAGTGCTATTTTTGGATGCTTCTAGAGGTCACCTGATAGGATAGAAATAGAAGAAAGCAAAGAAATTCAGTAGAGTTTTATAAATCTTTTGAGGGCTGGAGGTGAAGGTGGCAAGTCATGTGACCTCATAAAAATTTGATGGTGAGTAAAACAGTCTTTCAAAACTCATTTGTAAAGCAGTGCTCTTAAGGAGTAACATTGAAGATTCTCAATTCTGTTTGCAAATGAGATTCACCTGAGATGTTTTAAAACTGAGACTACTTGGGAACCAGCAGTTAGCGTAATGGTTATGTCGTTGGACTCCCACGTAGTTGACCGCGGTTCGCGTCCCGGACCCGGTGGCTTAAAACTCACGCTGGGTGCGTGTGCGTGCGTGCCCAAGATCCTGAGAGGAGAATGGAGAAGGGATTGCGGCGTGACCATCCCCCCTGGGGGGTGATTTCTCGCTTTCTGTCTCTCTGTCTCTCTCTGTCTGGCGAGCGCACGCGCCCTATAGCAAAAACCTCTCCAAAAAAAAAAAAAAAAAAAAAAAAAAAAACAAAAAACTGAGACTACTTGGAGCCTCACCCCAGATAAATTAGAATCTTTATCTTTATGAAGGCAGTGAAGCCTGGGCCGCAGTATTTTTTAAAAAATTAATATATTTTATTTTAATTTCTTTTATGCGTTCAATCACTATACATCACTAAGCTTGTAAAGTGAATTTTCCGCATAAATACACTTCACACCAGTCCAACTGAGGCTACTGTATATGTTATCCTCAACAGCTAACAGTCCATTTATGTGTCCCATAAATGTCACAGAAATTTTTTAAAAAGTTTATTTGTTTCTTGAGAGAGAGGGAAACAGAGAGAGGGGTACCCCAACAGGAACTTGATGCCCTGATCTACCTACCTACAGTCAGCCCTGGTTCATGGGCAAAGGTCTTTGGATGTGAATCTAGAACCTTCTCAAGAGGGCCAGCCTCAATGGCATTGTGTTTTACCACGGTACCACTGTCCTCTGGACAGCAGCAATGTTACGAGGTTTTCCAGGTGATTCTTAAGTGTACTGAAACCTGAGAACTATTAAGTTACATCGTTAGCATCACCAGTTATGCACTTAGGCTGTGGGTCTCAGCTCTGGTCTCATGTTAGAATCACAGGAGGGGCTTCAGAAGATGCCACTTCTCCCACCTACTGAAGGTCCAGGGTCCAGGCATTAGTGGATTTTGAAGTTCATCAGATGATTTTAATTTGCAACCAGTGCTGAGAACTACTGACTTCAGGAGTTAAGGTTTTAAAATTCTAAATTTTCTTGATGTTATATGACTGCATCCTTTAGCTTGGGAATGAGCTTTTTAAGATACATGACTTCAAAGCATCATTCAAAAAATAACTTAGAAAGAAATACACTCTGGAAATCTATGCTAGCTAAAAACTGTGAACACACTGATGTTAAAGATATGCGTGAGGTGTTTGGATGAAATTGAGGAAGTGAAAGAATAAGAATAGCAATATCTCCAAATTAATATATTTTATATCATATGCCATTGTAAATGCATATCTTTTTTTTTTTTTTTTTTTTGGAGAGGTTTTTTCGCTATAGGGCGTGTGTGCTGGCCAGACAGAGACATAGAGACAGAAAGTGAGAAATCCCCCAGGGGGGATGGCCACGCCGCAATCCCTTCTCCTCCATTCTCCTCTCGGGATCTTGGGCACGCACGCACATGCGCCCGGCGTGAGTTTTAAGCCACCAGGTCCGGGACGTGAACCGCGGTCGACTACGTAGGAGTCCAGCGACATAGCCATTACGCTAATTGCTGGTTCCTGTAAATGCATATCATATAGTGAATCCTTATAAGTCAATTCTAGGTTATTTTACCCATTAGTACTAAACGTTTATGTATATAAGCTGGCCAGAATACATAAAAATATTTTTTACTGCTAAGTTGTAATCCATGGAATGTATGTACCACAAATTTTTTCATCATTTGCCCATTGAGATAGCTGGAGGACCTGCTAGTGGTTGAGGCACTGGGCTCCCACATGGCCAACTGTGGTTCAAGTCCTGGACCTGGCAGCTTGCGTTTTCACTTTCTCTTTCTCTCTGTCTCTCTGGTGAGCACATGTTCCCTATAGCAAATTAAAAAAAAAATAATAAGTAGAATGAAATAATTCAATTATCTATGATTTAATTTTACTTATTATTATTATTTTTAAAATTTGACCAGAGGGAGACAGAGAGAGGGAAACTGAGAAAGCAAGCTACCAGGTCTGGGACTCACACCATGGTTGGTCATATATGGGAGTCTAGTACCTTAACCACCATGCCATCTGCCAGCCCCATATAACAATTCTTTAAAAATAAAAAAAGAAAAATATTTGGATGGTTTCTAGTTTTCAGCTAGTACTGAAATAATGCTAATATAAATTTGTGTACTAGTTTGTTTAATTTTCCAGTGAAACCAAGTTTTCACTTCTGTAGGTTAAATGCCCAATTTACCATATAATTGCTGGGTTATATGGTAAATCCATTTTTAGTTTGAAAAGAAACTGCTAAGTGATTTTCCAGAGTGACTGTTCTATATTCCTACCAGCAATGTATGAATGAGTGATCCTGTTTCTCTGAATAAAATAGTTCCATTTCCAGTATTTTCTTTCAGTTTTTTTTTTTTTTTTTTTTTTTTAAGAAAGCCATTCAAAGAGGCATGTTCTGGTATTTCATTGTGTTTTTAATATGCATTTTCCTGGGACCAGCAGGTGGTATGGTGGTTAAGGTGCTGGACTCCCACATGGCTGACCACACTTGAGTCCTGGATCTGGCAGCTCACTTTCTCTTTCTCTCTCTCTCTGGTCAAGTTAAAAAAACGGTAATAGTAACAAGTAAAATTAAATAAATACTTTAAAAATATGCATTTTATTAATGGTTGATGATAAGTGGAATTGCTAAGTCATAAGATAATTTTATGTTTAACAGTTTGAGGAATTGACAAACTGTTTCCAAAGGGGTTGCAACAATCTACAATGCCACTGATACTTGTTACTGTCTGTCTTTTTTATTTTAGCCATCCCAGTGCGGTTTGAAGTGGTATCGCATTGTGGTTTTGATTTGCATTTTCCTAATGACTAGTGATGTTGAGCAACTGTTTATGTATTTATTGGCAGCTAAGGGGACAAGCAGATGGCGTAATGGTTACATTGCTGGACTCCCACGTAGTCGACAGCAGTTCGAGTCCCGGACTCAGCGGCTTAAAACTCATACCAAGCATGTGTGCATGCATGGCCAAGATCCCTAGAGGAGAATGAGAAGGGACTGTGGCGTGCCCATCCCCCCAGGGGTGATTTCTTGATTTCTGTCTCTCTGGTGAGTGCACACACCCTATAGCAAAAATCTCTTTGGTAAAAAAAAAAAAAAAAAAAAAAAAAAAAAAAAAAGAAAAGAAAAGAAAATCAATGTTTCAGCTCAAGCAGTCAGGAGAGAGAGAGAGAGAGAGAGAAGAGAGAGAGAGAGAGAGAGAGAGAGAGAGAGAGAGAGACTGCATCCTCCTTTCCTTGCCTTTCTTTTCTATTCAGATTCCCAGTGGATTGGATTGTGCCCACCCATGTTAGAGAGGGCAATCTGATATACTTAGTTTACTAGTTCAAATACTGATCTCTTCCTGACGTAGTCAGAAATAATGTTTAACCAGATAGCTGGCCATCTCATGATCCAGTCGAGTTGACACATAAAATTAGCTATCACAGCAATGATATCTATGACCTGCACATTATTGTCTGTGTACAATAATGTTATGGGATACATTTTTGTTTCCCCCCTAAGAAGCTGTGTAGGGGCATTATTATGGTTGTAAACTCATCTCTTATCCATGCTTTTTGTGCTGGAAATTTGGTTAATCCTTTCAAAGGATTTAGAATCCTAAGTTTCCAAGCTGTCAGTAACCCCTGAACTCCCTTGAAAGCCCTAAGGTGATTGTCACAAGTAAAACCCTTCTATGGCTCTTACATAACTGATACTTAAAAACCATCTGGAAAAAAAAACTTCCTCCATAATGTCACATTCTAAAAATTGAATTTTCAATTGCTGCTTAATAAAAAAATTTTTTTTATTATGTGGGAGACAAAGAAAAAATTTTCCAGTATGAAGTTGAGACTTGTGGGAAAATGGAGAGAATAAAAGTTTCACTGTTCTCATTGAAAGTTTTGATCTTGAAATTTCGCCACATTGGCTGACTTCTGAGTGTGGTGGGGCTAGAGAGGAAGGAAGAGAGTACTGTCACCAGTCATTTAATATGTCACTTATTACTCAGATCTGACACCAGAAACAAAGGCTGTCGCAGGAAGACAAAGCTCACCTACCTGTACCTACTGTGGTCAAGGAGAACATCTCTGAAGTTCTAGGGCTTCTCTGAGTAATCACTGAATCATCTCCTTACTACAGTGAAACTTCACAGTGACTTTATTTGCAGTGGAGCTGAGCAAGGGAGCATCATTCTGTGTCTTCTTGGGAAGTACCTGAAAAGACTGAGGTTCTGAAGAGGCGATGCAGGTCCCTTTAATGGGCATTTTCACCCACTGGTGACCTGTAGAACTGTGTGGCAGGTCGTGTCTCAGGAATACCTCGATTTTGTTTTCTTCCATCCCCTTTTGGAAGACTGAGTAGAGAAGAATTGTCTTAGGGAATTATCTCTGGGGGACCAGATGGTGGCACAGCAGTAAAACCCAACGCTCCAGGAAGCTGGCCCACGTGGGAAGTTTCTGGGTTCACATCTGGAGACCTCTTTGAGTATGTTGGTGTATACTGGCCACTATCCCAAACTGGCTGAAGCTGAGTGTGGATCAGTATCAAGACTGTTAGACGTGATTTGTCTCTTTAGAAATAAATACACTTTCTTAAAAAGAAAAGAAAAATATAATCACTTCTGTTGATATATCTCCAGGTATTGTGTCTCTCCACAGCAATGTTGAGTATCCTGTCATCTACAGTCAAATGTGGCTTTTCCCGTTCCTTTCAGGAATATTTTCCTCTTACCACTAAATTGTCTGGTAGGTCTATGGTCAAGAATATTCTCTACCCTTCATTGGCTAGAGACTTTGGCCTTTTCCACTCAGAGAAAATCCCTTCCTTGCTGTGAGTCTCATTTGCTCACCACTAAAATGGGACCCACAATTCATGCCTTGCCCAGAACAAGAACTAATATATATGTAGTTGCTTTTTGAACTCTGAAGGACTCTGGGCCTTCCCTGGTGTCATATTGTGCTGTCCCCCCTCTCTCATGCTTGTGTGTTCTCAAAGTTTTATTAATCTACCTGACCTGGATGGGCCTGGGAAACCTGTTAACTGCACAGTGAATGGACATGTTTGAGGCCCCATTCTTTGCATGATGATTCTGTGCTTAGCCTTACAACTGATTTCAAGAGCATTTACTAACCTCCATGGATATAGAAGACATTAAATTTTCTTTCTCTTTTTCTTTCTCTTCCTTCTTTCCTTCCTTCCTTTTCTTTTTTCCTTTTCCTTTTCTTTTCTTTTCTTTTCTTTTCTTTTCTTTCTTTTCTTTTCTTTCTTTCCCCCCTTTCTTTCTCTCTTTATTTTTTCTCTCTTTCTTCCAGTTTATTTCTCCAGAGAGGGAGATAGAGATGCAGTGATCCACACCCAGCTTTAGTCAGTCCTGTCATGGGCTTGTGTGCACCAGCATACTCAAGGAGGTCTTCAGATGTGAACCCAGAACCTTTCCATGTTGGGTCAGCCTCCTGAAGTGTTGTGCTTTACTGCTGCATCATTATCTGGTCCCCAAGAGATGACTTTTTTTAAAAAAAATATGATTTGAATAAAACCATGAGGTGTGAAATCAACATTCCTAGAAATCAATAGTATTAAGACGAATCCTCTGACACTGGCAGGGTTGTGGGAACCCGACAAGAGAGTTTATGGGCTTCTCCAATGGAAGTCAGCTAAGCACTCTGATCCTTGGGGATCCTTGGGCAAAAATCATTTGAAGGACAGTCAGTGTAATAGTAATATTTCCGAGTGTTGATTCTGTGTCAGTCACTGCATTAAGTGCTTCATTCTGGAGACAACTGCTAGGATGCTGTCCCAGCAGAGCCATGTGTTAGCTGTCTGACCTTGGGCAAATTAGGTAGCTTCTCTGAGCTTTGGTGTCCATTTCTGTGAAAGGGATAATAAAGATTAATGAGGTTTTTTAAAGGATTCATTGAAATGTGAGACTCTTAAGTTTTAGGTGTGCAGTAAACCCTCAATACCTAATGTTGCGGTTTTGTTGCTATTATTCCTGCATTTGGTACAAAATTCAGGGCAGTCATGACTTTTGTAGCAAATGGAGTCTTCTGCTGGCCTTGTACTTCAGTGCCATTTTGAATTGTTCTCTTTTCTTCAAAGGAAAAGATAAATACTTGAGTTTTCAAGTAAAAGGATTTTTTTCAGTTGTAAATGAAATGAGTCTATTTCTTTCATCCCAGAATTGTAAAGCTTTATGGGACTTTCCGGAGGCCCTAATTAGTCTGTGAACAAAAGTTTTTTCCCCCTCTTTATGAAGTGCACATATGTGCTGTATAATTTGATGGCGGTAAATTAAAATGCATTTTTGACCACAAATCCAGCAACAGTGATTTCAGACTACATAAAGACGAGCCATAGATCTTGACTTATTTTGGAAGAAGATGCTCTTAGGCATAGTAGATGGAAGAACCTTCGTAGGAGAGCCTCCTTACTACATCTCAACCCACAGAGGAGTGGGTAGTTTTTTCATCATAGAACCAAAAGACTTTATAAAACTTTTAGAAGGCTATAATTAGACTCAGAGCAAAGGTTTCTCTCCTCTTTATAAAGTGCACATATGAGATATATAATTTAATGATGTTAATGAAAATGCATTTTTCTCTCTTCCTGCTTCAAGCAGGGCCACATAAACATTTTCCTGGCTGGAGTTTGAATGTCTGACCCCTTCCTTTCCAAATCTTTTTGGGCCTCATGTCTTTCTTAGACTGGGTCCAAGATTTGAGCAGTGTAATTGGATCTTTGTTCTCTGACTACCATGAGGTGCCCGAGGCGTATAGCTGGAGGCCTTAGAAGCTTCAGCGTTCTGGGGAGCCAGCGGTTGCCATGTAACTTGAAAAGCAGCTACAAGGGAGTTCAGGAAGATCTCTCATTTTTGGACACAGGCTTTTATTATTGTTGTTATTATTTATACATTCAATCGCTATACATCATTTAGATTGTAAAGAGACTTTACCCAACATGATCTACACCACACACCAGGCGAGTTGAGAATACTATACTCAACATCATCATTAGGCAACAAACCTTATGTCTGTGTCCCACAAATGTCTCATCTCTCTATTTCCCCCCCAAATTTCCCTTCCTGCTCCCTTCCCCTCTCCCACTCTCTTTCCACTTTGTCCCCAGTGTCCATAAGAATTTTCAATGCTTTTATGTCCTCCAGTATTTCAGTCTCTACCATAGAGTGTGGTTTATGCCTGAGATTTGTTAGCCTTTTGTTTATGAAATGCTTTCAGATTGAAGACAGAGAATTACTAGCATGTGGAAACAGCATCTCCACTAGCATCTGATGGAGGGCCAACCACTTCAAACTCTTCACTGTGATTTCTAGACAGGAACGAGCCAGAGGGCTGAGGAAACCATGCAGACTGACTTTCTCCTTTGCTCCCACTGTGTAGGTAGGAATGTTGAGGCCCAGAAAAGGGAAGGAGTCAAGGTCACAAGTGGAGTCCTTGTTGAACAGTGATGTGGACCTAGGTCTGTCTCATCCCAAACCTGTTTACACTTGCAGCCGAAACTTCTAATTGTTTTTCAAAATTCATCTTCCATTTCTTCCTTAATGATGGAACCTCCAATTTGTGGCTAGACATATAGCTGTCTAGAATAAAGACTATTGTCTTCCAGTCACTTTTGCAGTAGGGCTAGCTATGAGACTAGGTCCTGGACAATGACAAATAAGGGATAGTGTCCCATGCGACTTCTGGACTCTTTTCTCTTTCTCCTTTCTGCCAGCTGGAATGTGGAGGTAATTTTTGGCATAATAATACTGAGTAATGAATAAGCACAATATCTCAGTGATAATGCTCATTTATAACTCATGTTGGGCAGTTTTAGCTAGGCAGTTTTGCTAGAACTGGTTGGGTTTGGCCACATGTCCGGGGAGTAGGCTGGCTATTGAATGATCTATGGTGGACATAGGTTGAACAACTGGGTGAATTGGCTGTGTGTCACATGTTCCTCAATATGCAGGCTAGCTATGCCAACAGGCTAGCCCATGCCAACAGAAAAGACCAAAGTGATGGGTGTAAATGTACAAGTAATCTTTCTTGTCTCTTCTTGTGCCATGGTGGCTAATATCCCATTGGCCAAAGCAAGGCACAAGGCTGAACCCAGAGACAGAGTAGGAAGATACAGATGGAATGAGAAGTGAGACCTTAATGGATCCAGTCTATTACAGATGGATGACTGAAAGAATGGAGGGATGGCTAGGAAGAGA
Source organism: Tupaia tana (assembly GCA_026018925.1). Lineage (NCBI taxonomy): Eukaryota > Metazoa > Chordata > Mammalia > Scandentia > Tupaiidae > Tupaia > Tupaia tana. Next base: position 86,804,504 of record JAKSZU010000013.1, read on the forward strand.
GAATAAAAAATCAGACAGGGAGGAAGTTTTATGTCTAATCCCAGGAGAAAGGAGACACTGAACCATGGTTCCCAAAGTTGCTAATGCTCTCTGGGGCTACCCAACCTGGGACCATTTTGGCTGGGGTCTGGGGATAGAGTAGAGCTGGAGCCTCTCTGCAGACCCAGGCTGTGAGGTGTTTATATTATGACTTGCTCCTCTGCTGGGGAATCTTTGCTTCTGAGTGAGTCATTGTGAAAGGCTTTGTAAGCTTTACCTCATGGTTGGGAAGAGTCTATTTTGGAGATAAGCCTTTTCTGAGGCCCCATGTTTGTAACATGAAACAGTTGTGCTGTGGCTTGACAACTGAGCCAGGAAGCAAAGGACATGGGTTTCAGTCCTGCCTCTGCCAAGTCACACACACAAAAATAACATCAGAAAGAAGAGTCTCTTTGGGGCAGTTGCTAAGTACTATAGAACTTGTTAGAGGGAAGATAAGCCTAGTAGAAAGCTATTTATTTATTTATTGCCAGATGGTGCATGTGCTAGCCAGAGAGAAGAGAGAGTGAGAGCGAGAGTGAGAGAGAGAGAGAGGAAGAAAGCACCCCATGGGGCATAGTCACTCTGCAATTTCTTCTTCTGTATTTTTCCATCCTGTTGGGATTTGGGGCATGCACACACATGTACCCAGTGTGTTTTTCAAGCGAGAATTTGAACTGCAGTCAGCCATATGGAATTAGGCTATGCGACTGGCCTTAAAAAAAGTTTTAGAGAATACATTTTCTTCAAGTCTTCATGGTTCCTTGAACTCCTGATGATATATAGTTTTAAGAAGTTAAAAGCTGGTTCCGCCATGGTGCTGGTGCATTGGTTGACACTGCTACTTGGCAGGCTGAGGTCTCAGGGAGACTTAGTTCTATGCCTGGCCACCCTAAAAAGCCAGGTGGGGTGACTGCATCTATAGTCCCAACTACACAGAAGACTGAGGCAGGAGGGTTATGACATAGCAAGACACTGTCTAAGAAAAAGGTGGGCATGGGAGTGCATGACTGTAAACCCAGTGACTCAGGAGACTGAGTCAGCTTCAGGCTTGAAGCTGGCCTGGACAACACAGTGAGACCCTGTCTAAAACAGCCAGCTGTGGTGGTGTGTGCTTGTAATCCCAGCTGGGAGGCTGAGGCAGAAGATCCTGACATGATGAGAGTCTTGTCTTAAAAACAAAAAAAGAAGATAGGGGCTGGCAGGTAGCATGGTGGTCAGAGGTGCTGGCCTCCTACACGGCTGACTAAGTTCAAATTCTCACTTGAAAATTTGAGTCCTGGACCTGGTGGCTTGCTTTCTCACTTTCCCTCTGTCTCTCTCTGGTCAAATTAAAAAAAATAATAATAATAAATAAAATTAAATAAAGTAATTCTTTTAAAAAAAAGATAAAAATTCTTCTGGTGCTAATAAATTTGATAATTTAATTTTCTGATAAATATTTATATATAAAATATATATCTCATTAGTTTTTTTTTTTTTCCCTTTTGGAGAGGTTTTTTGCTATAGGGTGCATGTGCTTGCCAGAAAGACAGAGAGAGAGAGAGAGAGAGAGACAGAAAGTGAGAAGTCACCCCCGAGGGGGAATGGTCACGCTGCAATCCCTTCTCCTCCATTCTCCTCTCAGGATTTTGGGCATGCATGCACACGCACCTGGTGTGTGAGTTTAAGCCACCAGGTCTGGGACTTGAACCACAGTCAGCTACATGGGAGTCCAGCAACATAGCCATTACGCTAACTGCTGGTCCCTGTCTTATTAGTTGTTTCTAATGCCTTTAAAATAATGCTTAAATATGTAAGTCAAAATGATAGCTACTGTAAAAACTAAAATTATAAAATGATGATAAATGTGGAAATTGTAAGTAAAGCATGGTCAATGTGAAAATTAATGATTTAAAATTTTATAATAGTTGTTGAAGAGATAGAGCAATGAGTGTAGTCAAGTTTCCCCAAAGATGGTAAAAAGCCTATTTGATGGTGTTGAGATGAGCCATTTACTTAGTCACTTTCTTTCTGTCATAGAAAGAAAACTGATTCTGACAATTTTCCTGAATGTTAAACAGTAAGTCAATGCTTTGCTTACTCGGTTTTAGTTATAAGCAAAATTAGATCCAATTCCTTGGCATTTGTAGTGCCGAGGTTAAGGGCATTAAAACAGGCCCATTTTGGAGATGGTGAACTTTGGAAGCCTGGACGGGTCTTTCTCTGTTTAGAGCAAGCCAAATGTGACCAGCATCAAATCCTAGATTGTCAGGGATCTAAAGATAAAAGTTTATTCAACTACCTTCCTCCACCATGAATCCTGGGGAATGCTAAGGCCTGGAAGAACAAAAAGGTTTACTGATCTAAGTCTCAGGGGACCACCAGAACCCTGGACTCTCATCCTGATCCATTGCCCATTACAGGGGATCACTTCCTTCCTTTTCACACAGAACTTGTCTTTTTATTTATTTTTTTAAGTTTAATTATTTCTTCCTTGAGTGACACATACACACACACACACACACACACACACACACACGTACACATAGAAAGATGTGTCCTCCCAACAGGGTCATGACACTACAAACCATCCCTGTCTCTTAACCAGCCATAGATCATGGGTGCACATGTGCTAGCATATTTGGGGAGGTCTCCTACTTGAACTGACAACCTCCCCATGGTGGTCAGCCTCATAGAACTTCACATTTTGCCACTGCACCACCACTTGGCTCCTTTTGTCCCTTTAAATAGTGACTTGCCAATTCCTAGATATACTAGTGCAAAACATATTTCTGTATCTGTGTGCAGGAGAAAAAGATGTTATATAATATTGCCCCAAGGAAGGAAAGCTGTTTCCTCATCACGGGACTATACCTAGCCTGACCTCCATAAGTTTTCTACACAGATCCAGGGCCTCTTGTTCTTTCTCCATCCTTTATCCTCTTCCTTCATGGCTTATGCTGACATACGTCAAAGAGCTGCCTTCCTCTCCCCGGTGCACGGTGTGTGATCTCACTTCATTATGAATTCAGAACGGGTGAGAGACTAACCATGTCAGCACTGGGCACTGGCAGTTATAAGATGGAAGAGCTCCCTGGAGTGCCCCCAATTCCCTTCAAAGGCCAAATAGATCTTAGAAGGAGTGGCCTGGGAGTTCTGGTCCCGTCAGTTTGAATCATGAGGGACAATGGTGCTTGTGGGCAGAAGGAAGGCTTCTAACAGAGGAGATGGCCTTGAGAGTCCTCAGCTGATTCCCTGGGTCAAAACCTTGCAGCTGGATTCTCTCTCTCTCTCTTTTTTAATTATTTTGGCCAGAGGGCTCACGTGCTCACCAGAAAGTCCAAAGAGATCCTGAAGTCCCATGGTCTTCTTTTTGGCTTTCTTAGAATCATTTTACCTTCTCAGGATCAGCAGATGGCATAATGGTTACATCACTGGACTTCCACATAGTTGACTACGGTGGCTTAAAACTCATGCTGGGTGCGTGTGCGTGCGTGCCCAAAATCCTAAGAGGAGAATGGAGGCGTAGAGACTGTGGTGTGGCCATCCTTTCTGGGGGTGATTTCTTTCTTTCTGTCTCTTTGTCTCTATCTCTCTGGTGAGTGCACACACTCTATAGCAAAAATCTCTCTCTCAAAAAAAAAAAAAATCATTTTACCTTCTCTGATCTCAGTGTCCCCATTGATAAATCTTATCATTCCAAGGGATCAAGGAAAGGCTGATTAAAAGGGTCCTGGCCTCTTGCACAGGCTTTAAGCAGATCAGCTCTACTGTTACAATTTCATAAATTGAGAGTACATGTAAAATGGTATTTGAACCAAGCTTTCCATTATTGTAAGAGAAGCCTGATCTCTTCCCTATCCCTTTTGTAAACATGACCCATACTTGATATCTGAGTATTTCTGTTATTAAATACTCTTATTAAATAGTCCCAGGGAGGTGTAAAGGGTAGTGGGAAAACATAATTCTGAAAACTCTCATGTCTATGACATCTCAGCTACAAGTGGACTTCTGCAATACTTTTTTTTTTTTGTCCTCTTACGTATGAATCCTTTCTTTTTATCTCTGATTATTGATCTTGGCTTGAACCCCTATATATCCAAAAATTCGAGTTTTTCCAGTATGGAGTAGTGATTAATTTTGGCAGCAAATTGTCTTAGTTCATAAGAGGCTGGTGTTTGGTCTAGATGTCATGATATCAACTTATAATCTACACAAATAAGAAAGGTCCACTTATTAATATATAATATAAAAATATTGTTGCAATTTAGAGGTTATGTTTTGAGTGTAAAAACATAAATAACAGTCTCTATGTTTGTATTAATCTTTTTTTTTTGGCTTGATAGTATTGCATAACAAATGACTCTCCCAAATACCAGTAGCTTTGGATAATATGTATTTTTCTTTTCCATAGATCTGCAAGTCAGTTCATGTGACTCTGTGCTGGGTTTAGCTCGACTAGCTGGACTTGGCTTTCAGAATGAGTGTCCATTTCAGTCTGGCTTACGAATTATTATTTTTTTGGAGAGAGATTTATGCTACAGGGTATTCAGAGAGACAGAAAACAAGAAATCATGCCCCAGGAGGGATGGCCATGCAGCAATCCTTTCTTCTCTGTTCTCCTCTTGCAATTCCTTCTCTTCTGTTCTCACCTTGGGATCTTGGGCATGTATGTACGTGCGCCCTGTGTGAGTTTTAAGCCGCCGGGTCCAGGACTTGAACTGCGATTGGCTACATGGGAGTCCAGTGGCATAACCATTATGCCATCTGCTGGTCCCCCTTCGTGAATCTTTATTCTAGGACCAGGACTGATGAGACGGAAGCTGCATGGGGGAAGTTCCTATCATGGCAAGTAGCAGGAGTACAAGAACAGTGAGCAGAGACATGCCTTCTTAAGGCCCTTGTTTGGAACTAGCACTCTTATCACTTCTACCCATTAACTAACAAGTCCCTTGGCCAAGTCCAGTGTTAATGGCTGTGTGTATATTCAAGGGGTCATCAAAGAGCTTAAGGAAAGGGCCAGCAGGAAGTGTGGTGGCTAAGGTACTGGATTTCCACATGATTTATCATGATTCAAGTCCTGGACCTGGTAGCTAGAAGAGCATGTCGGGCGAGTGTGTGTGTGTGCATACCCAAAATGCCAAGAGGAAAATAATGGAGAAAGGATTATGGTGTGGGTGTTGCCTCTGGGGGCAATTTTCTCACTTTCTCTCTCTTGATCTCTCTCTGTGTCTCTCTGGTAAGTGCATGTGCCCTACGGCAAAAACCTAAACAAGAAAAATCTCATGGAAAAATGCATATGAAAAAACTATGCATGGATTAAAATGATTTTACAAGAAAATAAACTCGTATTTTTGAAAAAGTTTCTTCCTTCTCTCCCTTCTCCCTTTCTCTTTTTCTTCTTTTTTTTCCTCATTTTTCTTTCTTCCTTTCATGAAAGAGACAGAGAGAAGGAGAGAGAGAGAGAGAGAGAGAGAGAGAGAGAGAGAGAGAGACATATCAACAAGGTCAACAGGTCTCCATGCCTTGATCCATCCCATTCTCAGCCAGCCCAGATCATGGAACTGCTATGCATACCTGGCATGCTGAGGGGATGTCACAGTATACAACCCATAACCTTTCCCATGTGATGCCAGTTGTGTTATCTCTGTGCCACCACCTGGCCTTAATTCTTACTTTAATTCCATTTTCCATGACCTTTTTGAAGACTCCACATACTTTCTCTCTTCTACTTGGGAATAATGTCAAGTCACAAGGCAAAAGGGATATGTAGTCCTAGCAATAATTACAGTGCATGGAAGAGTTGGGGCCAGTAACCCAGTCTACTTCAGAGCTGCATGCCAAGTTCACTTGGGGTGGGGGTTGCTGGGGAGTAGCTCAACGGGATGGCCATTTACCTCCCAGAACAGCTCAAATTGAATTATAGCGAGAGCCCATCAGCTCCTGAGCGTCATGTCACAAAATACTGGGAATGGTTTGAAATATGAGCTCCAAATCATAAATCACAATGACAGGCACTCTAAAATAAAAGTATTGATGTTCAGGTGAGCTGTGTCTCACATGGGAACTCTATTTCTTGTACTCCAAGGCCATTGGCAGCCAAGTCCCACTTGAGACTGTGCTCAAGCTATGAACTTTGTTTTTTTCCAGATATAATTGAAATTCCTCTAAGGGTGGCTGATTCCATGAGTGAATGCCCATTTTTCTTTCCATTTTCATGGAATAGGCTGAGCTTTAGATTTGGCTATTTCTTTCTTTTACCTTCATGTTCTACCTATAGTGATGTCACTCAACATAGAAGAAAAAGGATTAAAACTAGATTGCAGATTGGGCCAGCAGGTGGCTTTGTTGGTAAGGGGCTGGACTCCCACATGACCAACTGCAGTTTGAGTCCTGGACCTGGAGGCTTGAAAATCACACTGAGTATGTGTGCATGCATGCCCAAAAATCTCAGGAAAAGAATGGAGGTGATGGGATTGCAGTGTGGCCATCTCCCTGGGGGAGGTGATTTCTGACTTTTCCTCTCACTCTCTCTGTTTCTTTCTGGTGAGTGACATGTCCTGTGGCAATAAAATAAAATCAGATAAAAAATTAAGATATAGGTAAGAACAGGAAATAAGAGTGACCGGCACTCCTATCATACTCACGACAGAAGCTTGGTAGTAAACAAGCTGAGCTCTTACATGCCCATAAGGTTGTCTTGATAAAGAGCTCCACGTGATATTGCCAAACTGTCTACCTGAAGAAAACTACCAGCCACCTTTGTCTTAAAAAGGGAAGGTTCATAGTGCTATAGATAGAGTTCTTTTCCTTGGAGACCTCCCAGGAGAGATGCAAGGAGGTAGAATGAAATCTTTGACCTGGGAGGGACACAGGTTCTAATCCAAGCCCTGGTGCTTCCTTCCTGTGCAACCTCACACAACCGTCCTTCTCTGACCTCAGTCTCCTGTTTAAAAAAAAATTTCACAGAGGGTGTGTGTGTTCTGACCAGAGAGAAAGGGAAAGTGAGAAAGCTCTCCCCACCACTCCTCCTGGGAATGGTCATATCCTAATCTCTTCTCCATTTCTCCTTTCATAATTTTGGGCATGTACCCACACACACCCAGTATGTTTTTCAAGCCACTGGGTCTGGGACTCAAATCAAGCAGTTGGCCATTGGGATCCGTCTTCACCACCATGCTACTGGCCGGCCTGTTGTTTCCCGTTTGCTGTGATCAAAGATGTGGGCTCAGTGTTCCAGTCAACTCACCTGGGCTTTTAGACCTCATTTTTCTCATCTGAAAAAATAGGGTCAACTGACTGGGGCAGGAAAATGATTTGTAAATTCCTAAGTGTTAGAAAAAAATAAAGTGCCTTAATCTGGGGTTCACATTTTCATCAGTTCTGGAAGAGCTTGGATTCTGCCCTCAATGAGTTTTCGATTTGACGTGGTAGAAGGCAGAGGACTAGATCCCAGCAGCTTTGGAGGCTTCTTGTCTGCTTTTGGATGCTTTTCAAGTTTCCTCCAAAGGGAATGGTCCCATTATGGTCTGATAGTGTGAGTGTGCATGTTGGGAAAACAATCCCCGCACATGCACAGAAAATAAAATCAAGACCTTCAACTTTTATTCCCCCCAGGGCCTCTTCTGAATCTCCCTGCAGAGAGAGATCAGGGATGCCCTGAAACTGAGAATGTGGCAGACGCCTGAGACCAAGTTGCTCGAGGATGCTTAGTCATATCGGGACTCAGAAGATGCTCAGAGCCCTGCCCTGCGGGCCGTTTGAAGGTCACATTGACTTTATGGTGCTGGGAAACAAGCTCAGTGTCTCTGTTTGTGGGTTATCTGTACCAAGGGTACGATTCACTGGGGCTCTTCCCACCGCTGCCTGGCCATCTCTCCACCCACCCACCCACCCACCCTCTGACCCCTGCCTCAGAACCCCTCTTAGGACAGGTGACTTTATACTTAAATTGTTGGGTACTCTCCTTTTTGTTCCTATGTTTTTTTTCAAAATTTGTTTTAAGAGGTTGACTTGACATGGGAAATATGATGGTAGCCTGAAGCTGTGAGATCCAAAGAGCCCCGAATCTGAAATCATTACCGCTCTTTCCAAATTAATTGAATCTGAGACAGAAAGGAGCATGTGACTGCTCTGGGTCTGGAAGCTGTGGTTTTTCTAACCTGGTTGCAATGCCAGGGGTCACAGGGCCACTCAGAAGGTGAAGGACAGCAATTTTTACGAGGCCTGGCTGTGGGCTGGACATGCTAAGTCATCCCATTAAACCTGAGGAGGCAGAGTGAGGGAGGTCTTATTACCACCTCTGTTTTGCAGATGTGGCTCAGGGACGGTAAAGGACAGTGTCTAAGGGAGAAGGCTTCACTGGTTACTCTCTCTAGACTAGAGAAATGAATAATTCTTTGCCCTCCCCCTTCCCCCTTTTTCAGTCCCTCTGTCTTAAAATGTGTGTGTTGTAAAAGATAAGATGTCATTCCCACTTTGATCTGTGTCTTGAGGAAAATCTCATTTGTTCTTTGGGCTTCTGTTTCTGTAAAATAAAGAAGGCCCTTGATATTAGGTCTCTGAGCTCCAAGAATTCCACTTCTATGCCTTTTTCTTGGTGCTTCCATCATTCTCCCTAGTTCCAGATCAGGTGGTATAACTTCCTGAAATGTTGGTGTCCTTTACAAAGATCCTATGGATAACTGTGTAGCAAGTGGGTAAAATGATAGAAAATTGACTGAGAATCTCTAGGAAAAATGGTGACTGACTTAGAAATGGACCAAAAGGATGATGCCTTCATTGGAAAGCTATCAGTAGTCAAATCTAAGGGGCTTCGGTGCTCTTTCAAAACTCTGGAATTGTGATAACCCAAGGGGATGCAAATGGTTCTTGTCCACAGATATTCAGATAAATTTTTATGGTGGAAATATGATTGGCTTAACACACCTCCTGTGGAATAAGCCAGTTTTGCATGTATTTGTAAATCCATTTCAGCATTTCTTGTTTGTTTATATGTGGTTCTTTGAATTCTCCAAAGGAGAATTCATCAAAGGATATCTTATTGGTTCCCTCATAAATTAATTTCCTTAATAGATTAATATTATTGAGGGTGATGGTTATACCATCTTTTAGAAATTAACCTGCAGCGATACATAGCTAACTGCCACACAGGTCTATTTGGCATTGTGGGTAGGCAAAGGGTTGAAGATGGGCGGTTGTCTATAAACCTTTCTCTGTACTTGCAACCTAGGGGGTACTTTTCTGCCAAACTGTTTCCCATAATAGTCTTCTTCCTGTTGGCCTCATCTAGCTTCTTCTCATCCTGAGAGTTGCCTGCTCTGGGCCTCTGAGTTTCTTCTGCATTCCCTGAAAGGAAACCCATTTTCCCCAGCCCCCTACTTCTAAGCTACTTTAGAAGCTTGACTAGGCTACTACATACTCTTGTTCAGATTTGACCACCTGATTGGAAGGATATAAAAACTCATTGGAGGACAGTGATGAGGGTTATTTTGCATATGCCTGAGGTTCCTGGTCTGAAGTCATTCCAGATAACACTGAGAAGTCATTCTGGCTCGGTGCCTTGTGCCTGTTCTTGTACCAGAGTCCAGCTTCCCTAACTCTCCCCACATCTGGTTCTAATAAGGCACTTGAAGATGAAACCCAGATCTGAAGAGCCAACCAGAGTGAGATGTTCGGTGGCTCTGCTTCTCAGGGAAGGTGGTGAATTTTCTGAGGCCTCTAGTGTTTCTTGAAAAAGTCTTCAAAAATGTCACCAGCACTTTACAAAATGTTTTTCTGTCCATTTTGGGGTGAGCCCCCCTCCTCGATCTAGGCAGGAGAAGCTTGGTTATCCTTCACTTTACACATGAGTGATGTAAACTTTGACAGAGGAATTGATTTGCTCAGAGAGGGTATGGCGAGGAAAGGACCCATAGCAGCCCATGGCAGTTCCAGCACCTGGAACCCATCCCTTCACTGTGAGCCCATGCTGCTCTGAAAGTTTGCGCCTTTGATCCAAGACAGGATCTAAGTAGGGTGGGAGAGGACTCTGTTCCACCCTTTTCTTTTTGCTTGAGATATCTCCTAACCTGATTATTAAAGAACAATTTTTTATTATTATAATTTCTGTTTTATGTGTATGCATATTTCTGTTTTGTGTTGCACAAATTGATGCAGTCCTGTGTGGTTTTCCAAAACATACATACATTGCATAATGATCAAATCAAGGCAATAAACACATCCACCCATTCCTATCAAACACTTAGCATTATTTTGTGTGGTGCACTCTTCTCTTTTGATGTCTGCACTGAATAGTCACAGCCATCATTCCTCTGCTGTGCTGTAGGACTACAACACCCACTCCCTTCATCTCCCTGCACTCTCGCACCTTCGAGCCAAGTTACCTCCATTCCCTCCTCATCCTCTTTCCCTTTATGGCTTCTGGTTTCCACTATTACACTCTCCACTTCTACACAATAGAATCTTTCATCTGTTTGTTTTATTTTTGTTTGCTTTAGGGCACATGTGTTTGCTGGGCGGAGAGAGAGAGAGAGAGAGAGAGAGAGGGAGAAATTGAGAAAGCACCCTCCAAGGGGGATGGCCATGATGCAATCCCTTCTCCTCCATTCTTCTCTTTGGGATTTTAGGCACACATACACACACGTCTGGTATGTTTTTCAAGCCTCTGGGTCCAGGAATCAAACCATGCTTTAGTCATGTGGGATCTAGGCACCTTAACCACCATGCCACCGGCTGGCTCCTCTTTTAGCTTTTTACTGAGCAAGAACATACGGTATTTATCTTTTAGTTCCTGGTTTGTTTCATTTAGCATCATTTTCTCTAGGTTTGCCTGCGTCGCCTCAGTTGACTGTATCTCCTCCTTTTTATGGCTGAGTAGTAGTATCTTATGTACATATATCACATTTTCTTTATCCGTTTGCTTGTTGTTTGTTATTTAGGTTGTCTCCATATCTTAATTATTGAACTATCCTGTGGGATACAAATAAAATAGCACTGATTGGCTTGACTGTTATCCCACGGGCAGGGGAAGCTCTGGGTCTCTCCTAGTGTCTCTTCCTTGGTAATATTAGTTAGGATTCATTTAGCTGTAGGTAACAAAAAACTGGACTGATGGAGATTCCAAAGTTAGGGATTCACTGCTCTTATATAGCCAGGAGTCTGGAGGTAGGTGGCTCAACATCAGAGTCAGAGATTTGTGATTCTCTAACTCTGGCTGTCCAATAGGTGGCCAGTAGCCACAGGGAGCTATTGACATTTAAATTCAGATGAATTAAAATGAAAGGAACATGAAAAAGAATCCAGTCCCTCAGTCTCGCTAGCAACATTTTAGGTAGCTTGTGGCCCTCATTGGGTCAGTGCAGATAAAGAACATTTCCTTCCTTGTCAAAAGTTCTAGTTAGTGGCTAGTCCCAGGATGGCTCCTGCAGTCGTAGGACTAGTGTCTTTGATCAAAGAAAGAAGATAGGAGATCGCGCTATGTGTTTGTTCCTTTTTACGAAGAAAGAAACACATCTCCACAATTTCCTACAAGATTTCTGCCCATGTCTTATCAACCAGAACTGTGTCATGTGGCCCTTTCTAGCTACACGGGAAACTGGGAAAATGAGATTGCTGAGAGGGCTGGACCCTTTGTGGCCCCAAACTATTGGGTAGGTGATTCTGTGGTGAGGAGAGGCTTTTGTTTTCCTAGTCACCTCTATCCTGAGGCCCTCCCTGTACTCAGTTTATCTTTTCAGTCCACGGGTTTTCCCTGTGTGTACTGATCTGGTCTATCTCACTAAGTTTAGGAGCTTTTCTTTCATGTCCTCCAAAACCAAAAAAGCAAAAACAGAAATAAAAATGCTCATGCAAGGCTTTTGTGGGCAGCACACTTTACTAGAGGTTCAGGGGACATGATGGGAAGATCGATGGCATTAGATTATGTGAATGCAAATCACTGAATGCTCATCCCAGATGTCTGCTCTTAGCCTCTGACCTGTACCTCCTGTCATGCTGATGTGCCCTCCTGTTTCTCCTCCCACTCCCTCCTCCCATCCATTATAAGGATCCCTACCCCCTCAGGAGTCCTGATTCTTCTATTTAGTAGAGGAATTTAGGCTGGTGTCCTAGCTCCCTTTGCATGTGCAGAGACTCTGCAGTCCTGGGCAATCTTCAAAACTTCTCTAACCCCCATCTCTTTCTCTAGTGCCAGAGAAGTCAGGAAAAGCTATGGAATGTCAGTCTCTTCCTATCTTCCTCCCCACCAGCTCTGCCAGATGAGAGAGCTCTGAATTGATTTTACTTCTCTCTCATGGAAGTGATATCATCTGGGGAACCAGCAGATGGCATGGTGATTAAGGCACTGGACACTCCCACATGGCCGACAACGGTTTGAGTCCCGAACCTGGTGGCTTGCTTTCTCACTTTCTCTCTCTCTCTCTCCTCTCTCTCTCTCTCTCTGTCTCTCTCTCTGATCACATTAAAATAAGTGAATGAATAAATAAAATTTAATTTTTCTTTAAAAAAAAAAAGAAATGATAGCATCTGTCTTTGGAAGGCAGAAGCAACCACAGTGCCTTTTGATTTTTTTTTTCAAGAATTATTTTACTTAGCTTTATTTATCTTTATTTGACCAGAGAAAGTGAGAAAGGAAGCTGCCAGGTCTGGGACTCGAACCTCAGTGAACCATGTGGGAGTACAACACCCTTAACCACCACACCACCTACCAGCCCCAGTGCCTTTTAATTTTAAATAATATATATTGTTTTAGACAAGATCTGGATGTTTTAGATAGGATCTGGATGTTTTAGACAGAATCTAATTTTGATTTTAAATTATATATATGAAGCTGTGATTACAGGCCTGTACCTGCATGCCTAGCCTCCTCTGTGCCCTCAGCCTGCTGAGTAGCAGTGTCGACCAGTGTGTACCACCATGGCTGGGCCTTAAATAACATTTTTCTTCTTTTGCACTCATATATAACATTTGCACTGTATAGTTGCACTGTATTGAAGGCTGAAAAAGCAATTAATTAAACATTATGGCAAAGAACCAGGAATTAACAGATTTTCAATGAAATGGAATAAAATAAAATATTCTTAATTCTGGAGGCAGAGTGGCCCAGGAGTCAGATCTGAGTACGTCTGACAGTCACAATTGCTGGGTGACCTCTTTGGACCTTGGTTTTGCCACGTGGGCCATGAGAAGTTTGGATAAAGTAGGAATCTGTAACTGTGACCTCAGGCGAATTTGCCCTCCGCCTGTCTGCATGTGGTCCCCGAGTAAGAGTGTTTCTTACGTTCTTAAAGGGCTTAATAAAAATAGACCAAAGAAGAATATTGGACAGAAACTGTGACAACAAAACCCAGCATGTTTATTTCTTGACTCCTTATAGAAAACTGTCGTTCTCTGGATTAGATAATCTCTGAGGTGTCTCCCACTCTCATGGTCTAACAATCTAGGATCCTGGTAGCCTAGACAGTCCAGGGCCTTCCTGGGCTCAAATGACAATAGGTTTCCCTCATTTCTGGGGTCTCTCCCTCCCCATGTCTGAAGGGAAATGGGAGGGGCTTGTCTAGTCAGGGGCTGGGCTGGAAGCTGTGAGATGGTGACTTTACGGTAAACCCGCTGACGTGGTCCGTGGAGAGACATTTCCCTCCGCAGGTGAGCAGCGGGTACTCACGTCAGATCCTGGAAACAGTGGGGCAGAATGTTCTGGCTTTCCAGTCACAGCCAGGCAGACAGAGCTTCCTGGTGTCATGGAAGGCTGATGGCAGCCTGTCTGTGGGCAGGTGCCGGCAGCTGCGGTTGGCAGGCAGCACTGGCCCCAGGCCCTAGTGCAGATGGGGGCAGGGGTGGGAATAGGCAACTGAGTCACAAGGGAGGCTGAGAAGGAGCTGCGTATGGGATCCGGCCCCCTTGGCCTCTTTCTGTGCTGCCCTGTGGTTGGTGCTGTCCCCTCGGGCTTGCAAAGCCAGCTCTTTAGTTCAGTCTCAGAAGGCACCTGCGTCTTCACCTTTCTTCACTCCCCGTGTGACCTTGGGCAAGTCACTTTGTCACTTCATTTCTCCAAGACTCAGTTTTCTCACCAGCAAAATGGTGTGAATGAGTCTTAATCTACAGACTGTCTTGGGTGGTTGGAAAAGCAAAAGGGGGCATTATTTCAAAAATCAGTTACAAACAGAGAAGACCTCAAAGCCTCAAGTAAAGCTATTTTTAAAAACCTACTGTTTATTGAACACTTACTATACGCCAGGCACTCGGACAATCCCTTTACATAGGTTATTGAATTCTCACCACGAACCTCTGGATATATATTATCCCTGTTTATGGATGAGGAGACTCTGGGTCATGTATCTTTTCAAAGGGTAGACTTAGGATTCAAACCAGGTGCGGTGCAAAGGATTTTGCTTCTAACCATTGCTCAAGACATGGAAAGAGAGTACCCTTCTGGAATTGATGCTTTTCGGGGGCTCTATGGATACCCGCGTTTTCTTAGTTGGTTCCATTCCCTTGGTGGGAATGACCAGCATTGCTTGCCTGTGGCCTCGTGTTTGCTTTCTCTTAGAATTTTATCTTGGCTTCTGACTAATTTCATGAAAGATGGCTTCTTTTAAAGCTTTTTTCTTTTTAAAGTTTATTTATTTGCTCTACAAATGAGAAAGAGAGAGAGAAAGAGAGAGAGACCACACCCCCGACACACCATGATCTACCTCTAGCCTTGGCCAGCCTGGATCATCGGTGCATGCATGCCTCGCATACTCAGGGAGATTCCTGGATGTGAACTAGTAACTTTTCCATGTGGGTCAGCCTGTCAAAGTACTACCTTCTCCCCCTACCCCCTGCACCACCTTCTTGCTCCCCGTTAAAACTCTGGAGTACTGGAGTACTTATACGCCACCTTCTGGCTCCCTATTAAAACTCTGAGCTGGAGTATTTATATTGTTTAGTAACACTAGAGGCAATAAAAGAAGACAAATGTTCTCAAGAAATAGACAAAAAAAATAAAATTCAATTCAAATCAAATAATAGCAACAACAAAACACTATATGCCAGGTTTAAGACAGGATTTTAACTTTCTACTTTCGGTGGACTTTGTGCTGTGAGAAGTTTCAGAATCCTTTGAATTTATCTTGCCTTTCCCATGGCTAATTTACACTTTTTTTTCTGCCTACATTCTGGTTAGTTGTGAAATAAAAGCATTTTACAATCATAGCTGTCCAGTTCCATCTGAATGATAATTATTCTCTTTATGGAGTCACAGAACGGAGTTTCCAACCACTTTTATTTCCATTATCTTAGCTGAATCTTACAAGAGCCCTTCTGAAGTCTGCAAAGCATGGTACCTGTTATCCAGAACAGGCAATGAAGGCTCAGGGGTTTACTTGGGACCAAACTACCCAGCAGAGATCCACTTTCCAAGACTCACTTTCCCCAGATGCTTCTTCGGGGAAGCCAGCCTAACTTGACTTCGTGGTGTATGTGAATAGGCAGACTTTGGCTGGCTCTGTGCTTTCATCATGTCTCCTCTTTTAAACTTCACAGCAGCCCTGAAATGTAGGGACTTTTTATTGCTGCAGTTTGACAGGTGAGAAAACCATGATTTGGGTTGCCACTTTGCCCAAAATCACTCAGCCAGTTAGAGGCACAGACACGATTGGAGGCCCACATTGCCTGACTTCGGAACCCACATGCACACTCTTTTCTATCCTGTCACTGGCACATACGCGAAGGTTTAAATAATGGGAAGGGGAGGTTACAGGGGACCTTAGTTCTAAAATCCGATGGAATTTTGTCCGGTCCACTGGAGAACCAGGGTGTGAGTCTAGTGCGTGACTTTCATGTCTGGTGATCAAGATGAGGGTATGTTCAGAACCTTGACCACCTGGAAATAGATTTGTATTAAGGCAGCTAAAAAGATGTTCTAAAAGCGTCAGGCAAGGCTGGTCAGTTTGGGCCACTGATGTGTGTGTACACACAAGGCTGTCTTCTCCCCTTTCTCTTTCTAGCTTAGGATTCAGGAGATAACATTCATGACCTCCTGTATACTTGAGCTCACTGCAAAATGCATGTTTATCTTCCCCATTTTAAAGAGAGGCAATGGAGGCTTAGAGATGTGCAGTGACTTGCCCCAGATCACACAGCTTCAAAAAGTAGAGCTAGGATTGCACCCAGGTCTCCCTGGCATTGAGCCACTCTGCCTGATGCCTTCGTCAACCTTTTCATTCATCTAGGGTCCCTTCTCTTTTAAGTCGTATACACAGCCATATTTCTAAGCTGACTTGTCCCTGTTCCCAGTTTCTGGGGAAGTCTGAGTTTCTGCTTCCTTTTGTCGACAATGGAGATCATGCTTTGCAGACCCCAGATGGCTCCTGTGAAATTCAGCTCAAACAATGGAAATAAAAGTGGTTAGAAAACGGAGGCATGAGGAAACTCAATTCTTGGAGGCCGAGCTGCTCCTGGACATAGGCTCTGTTTGGATCAGCCAGATCCTGTTTTCTGTCCTTGTTCCCTTGGCAGAATCGTGTGTGCCCTGGCAGGCCTTCCCTGAGAAGATTAATGATAGCAACAGCTAGCAAATGGACAACTTTTCACAAGCATGCTCATCCTCCATCTGAACTGGGCAGGCTCAAACATTTCATAGATACTGTCCCTTCAAAGTGGGTTTCTGGGTCTGATCTAAGTTCTGCCAATAATCTTTATGATGTTGGCTCCAAAACTCCCCTTTTCTGGACCACAGCTTTCCCATCTCAAACCAAGGGGCTCCTGGGAGAGGAAGGGAACAAACTGAAGTCTCTAAGGCTTCTGTGCAAAATTCTAAGGTCTTACTTTGTCTTTTCAATTTTGTTCTGTTAAAAGACTTCATGCAATATCATAACAAAATACCCAACACAAACAACCAAAACAAGAACTCACACAAATCTTTTTGGAAGGCAAGCAGGTTTTCTTATAATAGTATGATCTGTGCCCAAATATAGTTGATTATTTTCCTCTACTCCACTCCCCAAGAAATGGGGAAGACAAATTTAATGTTGGAGCTATTACTTCTAAACCAGTATACATCTCCCTCTCAGGGCCATGAGCTGAGCTCCTAACAGCACATCAGGAGGAAGACACACATTTTCCACCCAGGGGACTGTATCTATTTCCGTGACCAATCTCATCCCTTTCCCTCTTACAGAGTGCTCAGTTCATGGACAATTTCGAGAGCTTGTTTTAGGGAAAAGCTCATTTTCTACCTGACAGCAGAGTTTTCTTTTTGAATCAGCCTTGAACACTGCAGCCCAGGAAACGAGATTGCTCCCTTTGTTTCATCAAATGGTTTTTTTCCCTTTCAGTTCTTTCACGAGCATCCCTGTACCCATCTATCACTACCCCACCTGCCCTTCTGTGCTAACCAGAAGCATGAGTCTAAGAGGGTAAGCAAGACATCAAACCTGGAACAGCGCTTCCCAGGCAGGCTGCAAGCAGAGCTGCAAGGCTAAGGGTCTTTGCTTCCTCTGGAGGCCACTTTGTCCCTCAGGGTTGCAGAGGCTCCTGGCCAGGATGAGAGTGTTTCCTTCATCTTTAAAGCATCGTACATCAGCTGCCCCTTGCTTGTGCCCATCTGAGCTCTGGAGGTTGAAGCCTGAAGGTCTACTTTGTATCTTCAGGGATGTTTTCTTAACTGCAAGTAGATTTGATTGAAAAAAGTGCAGAGTTGACCAAGAATGGCCTGCTGAAGCTGCATTAAAATGACAAACACACTGCTTGTCCCGCCCACAAAGTCTTCCTGGTTTGTGCTAACTGTCTAGAGCCTTGCAGATCAAAAATAAATTAAGCTATTTGGGCCTCAGGAGGCCTCAAGGTAACTTGGTAAAATACCCCTTTCACAGTGTTTCTGCTTTGATCAAGAATACTTAGTTGTTCCTCCTAACAGTTGTTTTGTTCTTGTGTAACAAATCACCCCCAAATCTAGTAGTTTAATATAACAATACACATTTGTCATTTTACATGGTGTTTTGTGGTTTAGGGACTTGGGAGCAGATTAGCTGGGCGGGTCTGGCCTTAAGAAGGAATATCCTCAAACTTCAGCAGGGAAGACAGATTTATTGATAAACATGGTAGTTATGACTTGTCTGGTCACCTTACAGCACATGGCCATAAATGTGAGCTGTGTTTTGAATTACCCACATCTCCGCCCCAGATTTGTGTGTTCAGTCATGGTGATGGGATTCAGAGGGTGAAGACTTTATCTGACTATAGTGTCAAAGGGAGGGCCTTTGGGTATGATAAAGTCATTAATTTGGGGCCCATCTGAGTTCTAGTGTGTTTATAAGAGGGTAAAGGAGACCAGGGCAGGCAGAAACTAATGGACAGCCTTTCTGCTCAAGGCCCTGCCCTTCACCTTCTTGTTGCCTCACCAGGAGTTTGTCCCTGGGTCTTGGACTTCATGACCATGAGCTGAATAAACCATTAGTTTTTTTTAATAAATCACCCAATCTCAATTGTTTCTGTTGATAACATAGTAACACACTAAGACAACATGTTCACAAAAAATTATTAGGAGATTGGGACTGGCAGATGGCGTAATGGCTATGTTGTGGGACTCCCACATGGCCGACTGTGGTTCAAGTCCTGGACCTGGAGGTTTGAAACTCACGCCATGTGCATGTGTGCCCAAAATCCCGAGAGGAGAATGAAGGAGAAAGGATTGAGGTGTGGCCATTCTTCCTGAAGGGTAATTTCTCAATTTCTGTCTCTCTGTCTCTCTTTCTCTCTGATGAGTGCACACACCCTATAGCAAAAATCTCTCTTAAAAAATTAGTAGGAGATATCTTCAAAAGTAACAGGACATAAAGAATAATGTCAGGTGGGTATACCAGTCTATCGTAAGAAAAAGGACATTTCCAAGACCGTGGAAGCTCTTGGGTATCCCGTTCTTGTTCTGACCTTTGCTGCATCCTCTCTTCACTCAAGTGACCAGATCCTGGAATGAGGTCTGTGTCATTCTCAGTAATTTCTCTTATGCCTTTTACTGTAGATGCATGTATGTATCTCTAAGCAGTATATAACATTGCTTTGTAGGCTTTTATATTCCCTAAATTTTGTCTTGCTACATGTATGACATTTTTCTGCAATTTGCTTTTGTACCCCACATATTTTATATGTCAGTACCCTTGTTCACCCATTTTTCATGCTATGTGGAATTCTACTGTGTGAAAATACCATAGTTTATTTCTTCTCCTGTTGATGGATACTTGAGTCATGTGTAATTTCTTTCAAATTAATTGCAGGAGCTCTCCCTGCCCAGATTAGCAAGGAGTTCTCAGTCTCACGTTGAGGTTTCATTTGCCTTCCCCTTCTGCCAAGATGTTCAGGAATCTTGGTGATTGTCTTAGGCCTAAGGGATTAGTTCTACTCAAGAGTTGAAGTAGTTCATGGCCACCCTTGTTGCTGGACAGTGACATGGTATCACTGCTCAAAGCTTATTGTATGTGATCCTTTGTGTCCTTATTCTCTGACATGGTGGCATCCCCAGAAGAATAACTGAGCTCATATGAGCCAAAGAGCAGTGACTAGAGTCTGAGCACAGGGCAGTGCTGACCTCATGCAAGGGCGTGCCCTCAAGGGGGTTACTGCAACGGGGCATAGGCACAGAGACTCCCTGACCAGAGTCCACCAGCCTAGAGAGCACTGATCCAGAACACTTATCAATCAATAAGTGATCAAGATCCAGTCCAACCTTGTAAAGATGGAGACTGTTATTGGGGCCTTTCAAGGCATAATAGCCTTTGGTGGGTCTGTGTTACTGGTAGAAACAGCTTCATTTTTCAACAACAATCTCTTGGTCTCTCTATTTTAGTTTCTCATTTGTAAAGATGATTTTCCCAAGTAATGAGGAAAACCATGGTCACTGAGTGTTTAGTGGGAGCAACCTCTTCTCCTAAGGCCCTCCGCTCTACACACACCATCTCTCATTCCCTTGGGGCACAATTTTTGCATGGGCTTCCCGGTTGGGCAACTGCTTAGCCCAGACAACATCTCTAGTGGCAAAAACACTGCTCTTGGGATGTAAAGACCTGGGCTTTAGCCCCCTCCTTCTTCATTCTTGCCTTGTGATCTCCATGCCTTTTAAGCTCTCAGAGCCTCAGGTTTCCCATCTGTGAACACACAGGAAATCATTCCCATCTCCACAGAGCTGCTGTGGAGATGAAATGAGACAATCAGAAGGTGGACTGGGTAGGGTGAGGGTCAGTATCTTTGGAGGCAGCACATTTTGTTGTCGACACTTCTGACTTTGATGAGTTCTAAGTCATGCCCTGCTGCCCAGAGCCCTCTTGAGCTCTTCTTGGAAGCTTTGTGGAATGACTCTGCACAGCCTACATTGACTTTGAGGTCTCTCAGTATGTTTAAAACAGCTCCCTACCCCCAAATCTTATCTTCTCTAGGAAGAAACTTCCCATTTCCTTCAAAAATGATTTATGGTCTACAGTTTCCATAAAGCCAAAGAAGATTGCAGAATATAAACTGCTTGCAAAAGTATAAAATGCCATAGAGTTCTCAGGTGATATCAGTGTTCTCGAGACCATTTATCGCTGTCACAGTGGTGAAAATAACCTATGCAGGCGGAGGCCATCAATGACTTCTATGTCCCTAATTCCAGGGGATGCCTTTCAGTTCTTATCTGACTTGACTCACCTTGTTCCACTTTTTCTTCTTTTGCCTTGGGGCATGTGTGCTTGCTGGAGAAAGAGACAGAGACAGTAAGAGGGAAAGTGAGAAATCACTCTCCAGTGGGAATGGCCATGCCATAGTCCCTTCTCGGATCTTGGGCATGCATGCACTCATGCCGGTTGTGAGTTTCAAGCCACTGGGTCTGGGACTCGAACCACGATCAGCCATGTGGGAGTCCAGTGATGTAACTGCTATGCCATCTGCTGGCCCTTCTTGTTCCACTTCTTAAAATATATTCTTCTCTAGGCTCCTTTGACACTCCCTAGTTCCTCCTATTTCACTGGAAGCTTCTTCTCAGCCCCTTTTGCTGTCTCTTCTACTTCAGAGCAGTCCTTCAGTGCTGTGCTCCTCAGTGATGTCTTAAGACCTCTGTTGACCCTTCTCACACCATCCTGAAGCTCAGCTAAACTCATCTACTCCAATGGCTTCAGCTGCCCTTTTTTTTTTTTTTTTTTTTTTTTTTTTTAAGAGAACTTTTTGCTATAGGGCACACGTACTCACCAGAGAAACAGAGAGAGCAGAGAGACAGAAAGTGAGAAATCACTCCTCACTTCCCCTGGGTGGGGGTGGCCATGCTGCAATCCCTTCTTCTTCATTCTCCTCTCGGAATTTTGGGCACACACGTGCTTGTGCTCGCTATGAGTTTTAAGCCATTGGGTCTGGGACTTGAACTGTGGTGGACTATGTCGGAGTCCAATGATGTAACTATTATGTCATCTACTGGTCCCTCAGCTGCCTTTCATATACTGATGACTTCAGATTATCCAGGCCAAATTCCTCTCCTGGGTACCAGGTTGAGGGCTCCAGCTGCCTGTAAAACTTCTCAGTTTGGGTATCTTCTGGGCATGTCACTCTCCAAAAGGCCAAAGCAACCCTATCTTCCTTCCCCCACCACTCCATCTCTTCTTGCTTTCATGTCCTGCACAGCAGTGAAAATCACTACCACCTACTCAGTTGCTCAAGCCAGAAACAATGGGATCATTTTAAACCTCTTTCTTGCCTTCTATCCCACAAATAAAGAACTTCTCAGTCCTGCCTATTGCATCTGTTTCTTCATTCCTATTGCCACCGTCTTTGTCTGGAATGCCCACAGGTCATCTGCTGTAATAACTCCTTATCCAGTCTCTTTGTCTCCAATATTGCCCACATGTAATTCAATTTCTACACTGAAGCCAAGGGGATCTTTCTAAAGTAGAATCAGATTTGGGGATTTCTGGATGCATGGTTCTCTCCAATTTCCTAAACTTTTCCCAGGTCCATCACCCAAACTTTAACTCTGGAGACACTATGGAAGGAGAGGGAAACATGGAGGTGTGGGATAACTAGTATAAAATCTAGAAGCTTGGCAATCACGTTGGGCATCTATACATGCGTTCCCAAAATCCTGAGTGGAGAATGGAGCAGAAGGGATTGTGGTGTGGCCATCCCCCCTGGGGAATGATTCTCACTTTCCCTCTCTATGCCTCTATTTCTCTCTGGTGAGCTCATTCACCCTGTAGCAAAAACCTAAAACAAACAAAAACCACAGATTTTCTGCCAGGCTTAACCACATGGGATTGTTACAGGTTCATGTCTAGAGACCTGTCTGAGCACACTGAGCACTTCCGTGCCCGTGAGCTGGGGCTGGCTGAGGCTGGGGTAGATGGAGTGTCAGAAACTGGGTAGGGACCAGCAGTTAGCGTAATGGCTATGTCGCTGGACTCCCATGTAGTCGACCGTGGTTCGTGTCCCAGACCCGGTGGCTTAAAACTCATGCCAGGCGCGTGTGCGTGCATACCCAAGATCCCTAGAAGAGAATGGAGGAGAAGGGATTGTGGTGTGGCCATCCCCTCGGGAGGTGATTTCTCGTTTTCTGTCTCTCTGTCTCTCTCTGTCTGGAGAGCGCACGCACCCTATGGCAAAAACCTCTCCAAAAAAAAAAAAAAAAGAAAAAAGAAACTGGTTAGAGGTACTTCTCTCTTATTCTCTTGCTGATGGAGGAGTAAATAAATATACTTTAACAAAATAAAGAATAGCAGATTAGAGCACAGATGGGTTCAGAGGAATGACAGTGTGAAGATGCAGAGAAGATGTCCATGTAGTTGAAAAGAGAGGCCTCAGAAGAAAGCAAGCCCACTGGTACCTTGACTTCTAGCCTCCACAATTGTGAGAGAATAGGTGTTTAGGGTTTAAGCCATCCAGTCTGTGGGGTTTTGTTAAGGCAGCCCCAGCAGACTAACGAAGAGGTGTGAGGATTCAAAGGAAGCAACCAAGCTATCATTATTTGCAAGTATTCTGGTCATCTGCATAGAAAGTCAACTGAAGCAGCACACCCTTTTTTAGAACCAATAAGATTCAACTAGATTGCCAGACATGAGATCAACTACTAAAAACCAATAACTTGGCCATACAGGGTGTACAGTGATTGAATGTATAAAAAATATAATAAAAAGGAAAAAAAAAAAGAAAAAGCTAAAACAACCCCACAAAGCCTCAAAACCGAATGTCTCTACACTAGCAAATACCAACTATAAAACAAATCAAGTAGGATACCATTCACAATATCTATGGAAACTATATATAACTAGGAATTAATTTACTAAGGAGTAAGGAAGTGCTTTATGGAAGAAACATTTACATTCGAAAGACATTTTGAGCAAATGGAGAGATGTTTGTGATAGAACTACATAATGTTGCAAAGATGTCAGTTCTCTTTGAATTAATATA
This sequence comes from Tupaia tana, assembly GCA_026018925.1. NCBI lineage: Eukaryota > Metazoa > Chordata > Mammalia > Scandentia > Tupaiidae > Tupaia > Tupaia tana. The sequence goes on from JAKSZU010000013.1 coordinate 86,827,907, forward strand.
TAAATCTAAAGGGTTTGACTCAGAAATTCAGATGGCTTATATTGAGAAACTTGATAGATGTTAATCTTAAATTACAAAGATCCACAAACAACCTAGCCAACCTATGAAAAGAGGATGGTGTTAAGATACAGTGCTAGAAGAATTATGTGTGGGATTACAATAGTTGGTGTAATGGCTATGTCACTGGACTCCCATGTAGTCAACCATAGTTCGAGTCCCAGACCCAGTGGCTTAAACTCGCATGTGTGTGTGCATGCCCAAGATCCCGAGAGCAGAATGGAGGAAAAGGGATTGCGGCGTGGCCATCTCCCCCTGGGGGGTGATTTCTCGCTTTCTATCTCTCTGTCTCTCTCAGTCTTTCTGGCGAGCACACGCACCCTATAGCAAACCCTTCCAATCCCCCCCCCCCAAAAAATAAACAAACAAACAAAAAAAATAGAAGGATTATGTGGTTCTGATGGAAGAACAGACTACCAGAAGAGAATGAAGAGTTCAGAGACAGGCCACAGATATATGAGAGCTTGACAAATGATAAATATGGCATCACCACAGAGCAATGAGGAAAGGCCCACTGGCCTGTAAATGGCTTTGGAAAACTAGTTGACTAAGAATATCACTAGATCCCTACTTTACCAGGAAAAAGAGGAATTCCACTGGTTCATTAGTATATGAAGAGGTGTTTTAACTCATTAACACTTAGATACAAATGAACGCAACAGTGAATTATTAGTTTGTACTCACTAGCCTGGCAAAAATGAGAGTTTGGTAATAATGAGTATTTGCAGGGATATGGGGAACCACTGGTTGGGGGTGTGGACTGATGCAGTGGTCTTGGAGAGGTGTCAGTCAAATTTTGGTCAAGGTGTTATAGCCGTACGGACGGATCCAACAGTCTTGTTGGTGAGCATGCGAGGTTCTTGCTACATAGCTCCAAACGGGACTTGTGAAGGTGTTTTTCATTTCATTGCAGCATTTTTAATTTTAATTTTTTTTTTCAAGAGAGACAGAGAGGGAGAAAGCACCTTCCAATGGGTGTGGTCATGCTGTAATCCCCTCTCCTCCATTTTTCCATCATATTAGCATTTGGGGTGGGTATGCATAAACACATGTCCAATGTGTTTTTCAAACTGCTGTTGGGGGTGGGATTCAAGTTGTGTAGTCAACCATGTAGGATCTGGCTCCCTCAGCCACCAGGCGGTGAGGTTGGCCCTTGTGGATTATTTTTATTTTTGTTTTTGTAACAAAACATTGGAAATCCTTAAGGCCCACCACTCACCACTGGGGGTACTGAGAAGCTGATCATGGTGTAGGCATATAATAAAATACTATGTAGCAGATTCCACAAACTATACATACATACACAAGAGTGGATAGATCTCAAACATGAAATATGAAATGGAATGAAATAAATTAGATCATGTCTGGCACATAGCTAGCTTTGAATAATGCCTTTGCACATGCCATTTAGATACATTTAAAACACCTGTGTACACATGTTTTTGCCAGGTGTGTTTTAAATTTGCACAATTAATTCTGTCTTGCTTTGCTTACTCAGTTACTTGGTTAACACTTATTCAGACCTAACTGTGTGCCCGACACTATTACTTTTATTACTCACCTCTTCATGCATCCATAGGTAATTATTCTAAGGTGTTTTATATATATCCTATGTGTGTATGGGAGAGGGGTAATAAAAATAACAACCACTAAAACGGGACAGGCATTGCATTCTTCTGCTAGCAAAGTTCCACAGCCTGGGTGGTTTAAACAACAGAAATAGATTTTCTCACATTGCTGGGGGTGTCCAAGATGAAGGCGTGGGTGGGGATGGTTTCTCCCTCTCGTTGACTTGTTGATGGCCACCTTGTCCCTGCCTTCTCATATGGCCTTTGTGTGCATGCCTCCCGGGTGTCTTTTCCTCTTATAAGGACATCGGTCCCATTAGATTATGCCTCTGCTTTCTGACCTCATTTAACATTAATGGCCTCATTAAAGGATATATCTCTAAGTACAGTCACTTTGGGAGTTTAGGCTTTAACATGGAAACTTTATGGGGACACAATTCAGTCCATAGAGTCCTATTGGTCTGAGGAAGGTATGCAGAGGCCTCTGGGATGTTTCTTATGTTCTGTTTCTTGATCCAGGGGCTGGTTACCCAGGTATGTTTAGTTGGTGAAAATTCATTGTACAATTAGGGTTTGTACACTTTTCTGTAGATCTACAATCCTTCAAAGAAAGTTTTAAAAAGGGTTGAATTTTAACAACTGCCTTTTTTGCACTTATTGATGTGTTCGTGTGGGTGAACTTATTTTCTTTCCCTCTTGTTTTCATTTCCTTCCTTATTTTTCTGTCTTTCTTTCCTTATTTCCTTCTTTTTTTTTTCTCTTTTATTTAGTTTTTTTTTTTTTTTTTTTTTTTTTTTTTTTTTTTTTTAAGGTATATGTAACTTCTCCTTGAGAGGCAGAAGGAGGGAGAGTTAGAGAGGGAAAATGGGAAATCACCCTCCAGGAAAGATGGTAATAACTTAATCCCTTCTTTTCCATTCTCTTGAGATATATATATATATATATATATATATATATATATATATGTATTTTCTTTTTTTTTTTTTTTTTGCACAGACACAGGTGTCCAACATGTTTTTCAGGCCACCTAGTCCAGGACTCGAACCCATGGAGTTGGCCATGGATCTAGTACCTTAACCACCACACTACCTGCTGGCCCCCTTTATCTTTTTCATTCTTTCACATTTATTTATTTCTTCCATGAGTGGGAAAGACACACACACACACACGCGCACACAGATACAGGCAGAGAGATAGCACCCGCAAAGGGGGGTCTTGGTGTAGTCATGATCCACCCGCATCTTCACCAGCCCCAGATCATGGGCAGGTATACCTGGTCTATTTAGGGAAGTCTGGTCTGGGTGCAAACACAGAACCCTCCCGTGTGCGTCAGCCTTGTAGAGTGTCATGTTTTACCACTGCACTAATGTCTAGCTCTTATAGAGGTTTTCTACTTTGATTTTTTGCTGTAGTATTATGTTATTTTACTAAGACTGTCATAACCAAGTCCCATAGACTGCGGGGCTTAAACAACAGCAGTCTTATTTTCTCACAGTTCAGGAGGGTGGAAGTCTAAGATCAGAATGTCCACAGGATTCATTTCTAATGAGGCCTCTCTGCTTGGCTGATAGATGGCGGTCTTCTTCCTGTGACTTCATGTGGTCTTTCCTCTGTATGTGTCTGTGTTCAAATTTTCACTTCTTCTAAGGACACCAGTCATATTGGATTAGAGCCCACCTTCATGACCTCATTTTAACTTGATTACCTCCTTAAAGACTCTCTCTCCAAATACAGTCATATTGAGGTACTGAAGTTTAGGATGCCAGCATCAGGGGAGCACAGTATCAGGGGAACACAATTCGGCCCAGAACAGGTATATTCCATTAATGGATTATCTGAAGGAATCATGTCCCTGTGGTATTACTTAATCATGAGATATTTTACATGTCTCTGAATTCAGATTGCTGGAATTCTATATAAGATTAATAAAATCCATGGCCATATTTAAATTTTCTTACATTCTATTTTATGGTGCCATCTCTATCTCTTTTAAGTATCAAGGTGATTACAGCCTTAGACAATGAAGTAAGGTAATTTCTGCTCTTTGTTCTTTTCTGCAAAACAACCGTGGCAACTTTATTCTATGTATGCTTTGGAGACTTAGTGAAACTAAGCAGTAAAACTATTGCCTCAAACAAAGAGTACATCAAAGGGGAAAAAAGAAGGGGCGAGGGTGCTCATCAAAGCGAATGACAAACAATACCACGAACAGATATTCTGCATTCAAGGTCCAATTCCCATCCCCCTCAAAACACACAAAGGAACAAAACAAAGTAAGTCAGTTCAAGTCACTCCCTTGCTCAGATTCTTCAGTGTCTTTCCATTGCCTTCTGGATAGAGCTTACTCTACCGTAGACTTCTAGGTTCTTCATGTTCTGGTTCTGTCATCCCCTCCAGTCTTTCTTCCTCTACATGGCACAGGGTACAAGTGCCCTAGCTTTCATCTCACATCTACACTTATGCTTGTAATACTGCCCTGCCCACATTTCATACCCTGGCATACTCCTCCTCTTCCTCCAGTTCAGCCCAAATAACATCTCCAAGAAGCCTTGCAGATCTTTCCCACTCCTCTTGGCTCTTCCTGCCCTTCATGCTTCCTCCAACTGTAGACCTTCTTACCCCATCACTCTGGTTGCCAGGAGCCCTTTAGTGGCCTGAGTTCCAATTTGACTCTCTGGATGTGACCAATAGATTAATATCATGGAAACAGCCTTTTACCTAATTAAAACATGCAAAGAAATGGGCATCAGCTTTTGCTTCAAAGGCCAGTTTTTGAGAAGGTAGCAGCTCTCAAATGACATCCAAGGGCAAACACTACACAAGGTCTTATTTTGGAGCGAGATGGAGTTGGGCGCATGCTCCTACTCTCTGTTAAAGCACATGGCCTGCTTCTCTTCCCTGGCTGCTGCTCCTGGCTGGCTGAGACAGACCCTTTCACTCTGAAGTGAGGTTTTACAGCCTCTAGCCTTAATATTATCTCTCCTCCCTTCTTTTATCCTTTGATGGGCTCATTTGAAAAAAGTCTTCCACTCTTCTTTGAGCCCCAGGGCTATTCATCCCTTAAGAGAGACACTGATAGTATTCTTGGAATCTTAGAGAATAGCACTCCTTCTACTGTAAACGAAGGAAATTGAGGCCCAGAAAGGGAGAAGGGCTTGTTCAAATCCACCTCCAGCAAGAGCAAAGGAAGATATGGAAACAGGGTTCTTGCTACCAGGTGGAGACTTTTTTGGAAGTGTGTGCTCTAGGGAAGATGTGAGGACAGGATCCCTTGGTTCCTGTCTGTTTCCATGGGACCACCATCTTCCCACCTCTGTCCTCCAGCTATGGACTGAATTATCCCCCCACTCCCCTACTTTATATATGGAAGTTCTAACATCCAATGTGACTATATTTGGAAATAGGGCCAGAAAGATGGAGCCCTAATCCAGTGGAGTTTTGGTGTGATTACATCAAGAAGTAAAAGGATCTTTAAAAAGTTCATAAAAATGCATATTATTTAAAAATTGTGTTTGCATTTCAGATTTTTTTTTGGTTCCAAAGTAAACTCATACTTCTTATTTTTTTAATTTTTTTTTTTTTTTTGTGCATAGGGCATGTGAACTTTCTGGAGAGACAGAGAGAGACAGGGAAAGTGAGAAATCACCCCTCCAGGGAGGATGGCCACACCACAATCCTTTCTCCTCCATTCTCCTGTTGGGATTTTGGACATGCAGGCATACGTGCCTGGTATGATTTTCAAGCTGACAAGTCCGACTTGAACTGTGGTTAGCCATGCGGGAGTCCAGTGCCTTAACCACCACTCCACCTGCTGGTCCCATGAACTCATATTTTAAGTCCATTCTTCCATAAACTTTTTAAAGTCATCTCATACTAGACAGCTTGTTTTCTCTTTCTCTCTCCACCTGTGAGGATTCAGTGGGAAGGTGGCCGTGTGCAAGCCAGAAAGACGAGCCCTCCCCAGAGCTCAGCCATGCTAGCCTTCTGATCTCAGACTTCATCCTCTACAACTGTGAGCTACCAACTACCAATTCTATGAAATTTTGTATGGCAGCCTCAGCTGACCAGTATGCTTCCCCAGCCCTCGTCACTGTTTTCCCTAATATCTGACTGCTTCAGCTGTTCACTCTTCTGCCTCCTTTCCCCTTAAGATCCTGCATTTTGGCATTCTCTGAGGTGTTGTCTGTTACCTTGTACCCTTTCTTCCCTTCTCTGTTCTTTGACTCTCGTACCTACAGTTCCAGCTTCACTTTGGGTGTTGCCTCATTTATGATCTTTCTCCTGACTGCTATCTAGCATTTCCAGCTACTTCCAGGACTTTTCTACTTGGGTATCCTGTTGTCAAAGATGAATATTCTCTCCTGACCAGAAAATTTGTATCTCTCCTATCTTCCCTATTTACATCCTTGACACTCCACTCCCGCCCAAGTCAAACTGCCTTGAAATAAGTTTCCAAGTCATTGCCGGCTTGCCTCTGCCTTCTTTCTGGACCAGAGAGGAGTGAGTGCAGGCTGTAGCCTTAGGCAGTAGTTAGCAAACTCTCTTTAAGAGTCAAACAGCTTCTCTAACCACAAGATTTGAATACTTGGTGGGAGTAGTCTCTGTGAGTCATGAAACCACATGGACCCATCTCTTGTGTTTTTCTTGGAATTGGGTGTGGGTGTGAGTAGCCTCTTGCAAAGACTTCTGAAGTGTTGCATCCTGAAAGGAGGGAACAGCTGACCTGCACAGAGTGCTTTGCAGTTTACAAAGCACTTTCACACACCTTGACTCATTTCCACCTTACACCAACCCCATGTGGTAGGAACTATTATCCCCATTCAAGAGATAGAAGATTTAAGAATGACTTGCACACGGCCATCACTTAGAGGTGTCCAAACTTGGATTCAAAATCTGGTCTTCCTGCTCACAGATAGAGAACAGGGCATTCTCTGGATACTTCTCATTTCTAGGACTTTGTCATTTTTTTATTTTAATGTAGGAGGAATGTTGAGTCTCAGCTAAGTTGTATGGTTTGCTCTGGATTTCTGGCTGATGAGTATTGCCCTGAGTGGTTAAATCCATGTGAGTCTGAACCCAAAGCCAATGGATGCATGAAATCACTAGATGCAAGGCCTCCCATATCCTGAGTCTTCCCTTTGACCCAGAAGGACTTCTTGATGGGTATTGAGTTATAGCTTGCACCTGTTGAAGTGGTTCTCAGATTGGAGAACCATCACCTTAATCATTACCCTCATGCTTGGTACCCCTTATTGAGTGCTTACTGTATACCAAACACTGACCACATATGCTATATGTACTTGATGTTCTGGGACGAATCATGGCCCTCTTACCCCCATTCATATGGTGAAGTTCTAACCCCTGTACCTTGATGTGACTGTATTTGGAGATAAAGTCTTCAAAAAGATAATTAAGATATTTAGGATGAACCTTAATCCAGTAGAACTGGTATCCTGGCAAGAAGAGGAAATCTGGACATAGACACGGCTGGAGGGAAGACATGGAGAGAAGATGGTCATCTATGAGTCAAGGAGAGAGACCTTGTGAGAAATGAACCCTACTGACATTTTGATCTCAGACTTACAACTTCCAGAACTGTGAGGAGATATATCTCCATTTCAGCCAGGTCATCTGTGGTGCTTTGCTATGACAACCCTATCAACGAAGACAACTTATCTCAGTTTGTTTTCACAACCACTATGGGAATGGAGATTCTAGTTCCTGGAGGAGCTCAAGGCATGAGAGAGAGGATACGGGCCTTATGAGGTTGCCTGAGAAGGACCTGGTAACAGCCAGAATGATGCCCACACAGTGGCAATGATCCTGGTGGATGGTCATGGTGGGGTGGCATCTCTCAGCCCTTGACTCTGAGAGCATTAGATTCCCAGAGCCAGCTCACTGAGAAGGAAAATGGTCAGTGCCTTGACCAGTCAGAGCCTTGACCAGGCCCCGGGCACATAAGTGGTACTATGCACACACCATCTTGCCCTATCCCACAGCAGTCCTGTGGGGAGAGCACTGCTGTTACTTCACTGCACAGATGGGTCATGGGGTTTCAGAAAGCTTCCCTCACTTCCCAGGATAACACCGCTCCTGGGAATTAGGGGTACAGCTTTCTTGCTTTCCCTCTCTGTCTCTTTCTGGTCAAATTAATAATTATAACTAATAAAATTAAATAAAATAATTCTTTTAAACAAGAGGTGGGGATTTGGAGTCAGAACCTGATTTTTAGCATCACTGGAGCTTTGATCTTGTCACTTGGAATCCAATTTTATTATCTAAGAAATGGGAATGCTTTGAACTAACAGTGAGTATGGAAGGGAAGTGTGAAGAGCCTCCTATAAAGAAGATGCTGACATATTTAAAAGTGAACTGTCCTGTTGCTTCCTAGGAACATAATTTCACTAATCTGTCACATCCAGTAAACTGGAAATTGTCGTTCCAGGGAGCACCATCCAGGACTGGGAATCAGGAAGGATTGCTGCAGTATTTCTGCTGCAGAGAAATAGAAAACAGATGCCAGGCAGCCTTCTGTCTATCGTGCATTTTGGAGGAAGTCTTTGTCTATGTCTGATATTGGTGAATTAATTCAGGACTGGAATGAAAATCAATGATTGGTGTCCAAGGTTATTGCTGCAGACCTATGGTTTGTAACACAAGTTGCCCCTTATAATTCCTGAGTAGCTTTAAAAAAAATCTCAGTGTCTCAGCTGCAGCCCAGATCAATGTTTTTAGGATATCTCTGAGTGGAGTCTGGGCTCCTGGCACAGAGAAGTAGACCATTCAAGGTTGCATGAACTGTTGTAGAAAGAGCTTATTTCCCCAAAGTCAATGCTTTCATTAGGAGAAGTGAAGGCTCTGCACCTCAGGGAAGAACAACGGTGGGCAGAAGGTGGACTTTCCAAGTAGCAGATCAGCACAATGAAAGAACTTTATATACGGCAGCTGTCTGGCAAAGAGAGGGTGCACACCTCGCGAGGGCAGTAATTCTGTAATTTCACTGGACACAGTTTGTGTGTGCCTTAGAGGATCATGGGAGTGAGCGTGCTTAGGTTCCATTCCTCAACTGTCTCTCTCTAGATCAAGTGTTACCTTAGGACAGTTACTTAAAACCTTAGAAGCATGGATTTCCTCATCAGTAAAATGGAGACAGTGGGAATGGAGCCAGCAGGTGGTGTGGTGGTTAAGGCACACTAGATTCCTCATGGCTGACTGTGTTTTGAGTCCCAGACTTGGCAGTTCGTTTTCTCACTTTCCCTGTCTCTCTTTCTCTCTGTCTCTCTCTGGTGAGCATACACGTCCTATAACAAACTAAAAATAAAATTCTTTGGAAAAATAAATGGAGACAGTGGGAATGCATGCCTTTCTTGGGTGCCGTGAGGACAGATGACATGCTGCTTGCACAAGTGCCTGGCATAGCACCCAGAGCAGGTTCTCATAACCATGAGCTATTATTACTGTTGTTTATCCAGTGTTTTTCAGTCATAAGCATGGGGCTGAGTAATGCAGAGAATCTAAACTCAGTAAATGTATTGTTTTCTTTTTGAGAGACTTTTGCTATAGGGTATGTGCACTTGCCAGAGATAGAGAGACAGAGAGACAGAGACAGAGAGATAGAAAGTGAGAAATTACCCCTCAGAGGGATGGCCATGCCAGGATCCCTTCTCCTCCGTTCTCCTCTTGAGATCTTGGGCACCCATGCACACACGTCGAGCGTGTTTTAAGTCGTCAGGTTTGAGACTTGAATCGTAGTGGATTACATGGTAATCCAGCAATGTAACCATTTTGCCATCTGCTGGTTCCCAGTAAATGTGTTTTAGTTTAGATGATTAGACAGGTGAACATTCAGCCCCAAACGGCTTAGAGTTCAGCTGTGATGGAGATAAAGAAGAAATTCTTCACATTAGCTTTTTTTTTTTTTTTTTTTTTGAGAGGTTTTTGCTATAGGGCACGTGTGCTTGCCAGAAAGACAGAGAGAGATAGAGAGATAGAAAGCGAGAAATCACCCCCCCCCCGGGGGGGGGGGGTGGCCACACTGCAATCCCTTCTCCTCCATTCTCCTCTCAGGATCTTGGGCACGCACACATACGTGCCCAGCGTGAGTTTAAGCCTCAGGTCTGGGACTCAAACTGCAGTGGACTACATGGGAGTCCAGCGACATAGCCATTACGCTAACTGCTGGTTCCTTCACATTAGCTTTTAAGTTAGTCTCCAACAGCGACATCTCAGGGGCTCACTTTGTAGATCCCTGTGGGCTGTGGTTATGCTCCATGGGCTTTTTATTCCCGGATCCAGACTGAAAAGCAGCCCGTATCTAGACTGTGCTATTCCTGTGACAGAGAAGAGGCAAGAACTCCCAAAACTTCTGCATACTTCATTCCTGCTTTTATTCCAATGCCACTCCAATTAGTGCCACACCTGCACTGGAGGATAGGGCAGAGGCAGGGACCTCTTGCAGGTAGGGCAGTAAGTAATTGAGAATAATTATAATGCCAACCACTCTCTATTTTTAGAGCTTTACCTGTAGGTATGGTCTGATGTGTCCCTTCACCTTGCTCATTTCGATTCCCCTCCCATTACCCCATGAGTTTTGGAAAGGCTGTCCACTCGAAGAAGTTGCCACATGGTCTGTGAGGATCTCTTCTGAATACTTGGTCCACAGATAGGCACTCTGAAACTCTTTTCACGGCAGTGTTTCTTATATTAGAGGAAAACAGAACCATCTAAACATCCAGCAAAAGAGGACAGCAAATTAACTGATTTGTTCATGCAAGGGTATTCCATCTACATCACCATTCAAGTACATGAACTCTAGCTAAATTGAGTGTGAGGAATCTCCACAATACAATGGTGAGTAGAAAAAGAAGATGAAGGGTAATATCAATTTAAACACCTGCAGAGTGCTGGAAACAGTGAGGTAGCTCTCTGAATTGTTAAACAAGTCCCCATATTACCCAACAATTCCACTCCTAGGTATATATCCAAGATAACTGAAATATATATCCACACAAAACTTGCATGTAGGTGTTTATAGCAACATTATTCATCATGGGGGAAAAGTGAAAGCAACTTCAATGTCCATCACCAGATGGATGGAGAAACAAAATGTGGTACAACCACCAAATAGAATATTACTTGGTTATAAGAAAGAATGAAGTGAGGGTACATGCTCCAATATGTATGAATCTTGGAAACATGCTAAGTGAAAGAAGTCAGGTACAAAAATTCCTGCATTGTGTGATTCTGTTTGTAAGAAATGTTTAGCATAGGCCTATCTATAGAGACAAAAATCAGATTATGGCTTCTGGGGCTCAAGAGAGGGAGAATGGGGATGGATTGCTAAAAGGGCATGAGATTTTCTTCTGAGGTGAGGAAATGTTCTGAAACTATGTAATAGTGATGGTTGTACAACATTGCTTATGTATTAAATGCCATTGGGTTGCATGCTTAAAAGTGGTAAGTTTTATTATGCTATGTGTGCTTTCACCATTATAGGGGAAATATGGAGACCGACATATAAAGTGTGTATGAAAACCCATATGGGAACTTTATGTATCAATATCAGGATAGTGGTTGTCTCTATGGATGCATAAAGGGGCATAGGAGGGTGGATGGGTGGTGATGGAGTTTCTGTCATGTTTGTAACATCTGATGGCTTTAAAATACCCTGATGCCTACGTGGTGAAATGTCAACATTGCTTAACTCTGGGTTAGCATGTAAGTATTTATTACATGATTCTCTTCACTTTTTGTGGATGTTTGAGATATATAGCAATGAAAGGAGAAGAAAGACAACCCTGTGTCTAGGTAAGTAAGAATGAGCATGTCTTCTATCCTGACTTCTACCCTGCTGCACTCTGGGAGCCGGTGAGCTAGGGAACAGAGGACATTAGATTACATTGTGTTTTTGCCTGGCTGCATTCCATTATTTTAGATTCTATTGAAATTAATGATGCACAGACTTTGTTTTTTTCCTCTTAGACCTGGAACTTTGACTCTGATCAATGGATTTCATCTTCTGGAGGCAAGGTGATGGGCTGGAGGGGTTTTCATCTCAGATAATTGCTTTTCTCCCTTTGTTTGGTGGAAGATAGAGTTTTCCTTTCAGGCCCAAATCATTCAAAGATAAGGCAGTAAACTTGTTTTCTCAGTTTGTGATTTCTTAAATGAGTTATTCCATCATCACTATAAGCAATTTTCCAATCTATAGGGCCTTTCAGAAATGATGAAGTAGAAGAAGAGGAAGCTCTGGTGCTAATTTTAGATGTTCCCAGGTAGGTGGCTTGAACAAACAAATTCTGGAGTGTCTCTGGGGATGAGTCAGGAGATTTTTTTTTCTCAATGAGTTTTATTTTTTAAAATTTTATTTCAAGTTCTTTTATACATTCAGTCACATTATTTACCTTGCAAAGCAAATATTCCAACATGTGTGCATTTCTCCCCAGTCCAGTTGATAATACTATAAAGTTATCTTCAACACATAATACCCCATTTCTTTGTTCCATAATGTTATGCCTCTCTATTTTTCTCCTCAATGTTCTTCCTCAGATTCTATTCCTTTACCAACCCTCTTTCCACCCTATATCTGGTAATGCTTATTTGGTTCCTGTTCTTCTTTGTAAAACAATATGATTACCCTTATTGTTTTGGAAGTCTCTATGCAATGAAGTTAACAGTAATTAAAAAAAATTGGCTAACCTTATATATTTAGCAATAAGCATAGTATTACCAAGGTCACCATTGTTGAAACCTTTCCTGAAGTTCCTTCAAGATTATGCTGTTGGGAACCAGCAGTTAGCGTAATGGCTATGTCGCTGGACTTCCACGTAGTCGACCGCGGTTCGCGTCCCGGACCCGGTGGCTTAAAACTCACGCCGGCGCGTGTGCTTGCGTGCTCAAGATCCCGAGAGGAGAATGGAGGAGAAGGGATTGCGGCGTGACCATCCCCCCGGGGGGTGATTTCTCGCTTTCTGTCTCTATGTCTCTCTCTGTCTGTCTGGTGAGCGCATGCGCCCTATAGTGAAAATCTCTCCAAAAAAAAAAAAAAAAAAAAAAAAAAAGTAAAAAAGATTATGCTGTCCAACAAACTCATTCTATAGATGAAGAAACTAAGGCCAAGTCTGGCAATGAGACTTGTCCAAGATCCAAAAGTCTGTTTTATTTTTCCTTTTAATTTCAAGGTCGGATTTCTATATTTGGACTCAATAATCTGCCTCACTCATGTCTTGACTTCAATTGTCTTTTGTGTGTTTCTCAAAAACAAACTTTTTCTTAAAAGGATGTAGAATTCCCACCAATAAGATTTTTCCATTGGAAAATAGTGCAATGGAAAGAACTTGCATGTCGGAGTCAGAAAACCTGTTTAAGTCCCTGCACTACCTAAGAAACTTTGACTTTGGTTCAGTCACTTCCCAGGTCTGTTACTCAAACCATGTAGCTAGCCATGTGGGATCCAGTACCTTAACCTCCATGCCACCTGCTAGCCCTGTGGACTTTGTTCTTTAATCCTCATATAACTCTTTGGTATAGGCAATATAATTCTCATTTCAACTGATAGAGAAACTAAAGCATAGATGGGCTAAATAACTTGCCAATGGTCACACAGCCACTGAAGAGCAGCTTGGGTGAGAGGGACAAGAGATAGAGAAAGTGAGAGAGAGAGAGAAGAGAGAGAGAGGGAAAGTGAAACCCCTATTTGGCATGACCACACCGCAGTCCCTTCTCCATTCTCCTCTTGAGAATTTGGGCATGCATGCACATGTACCCAATATGATTTTCAAACTGCCAGGTCCAGGACTCAAACTGTGGTCAGCCATGTGAGAGTCTAGTGTCTTCATCACTGTGCTACATGCTGGTCCCAGTTTGGACATTTTAACTATACTAACTTCCAATACATGAGCACAGGATGCTATTTCATTTGTTTATGTAAACACAGATGTGTTAACTAATGGAACATGAAAGAGAAGCCAGAAATAAGCTCACACATACATATGCTTAATGGTTGACAAGATATACAGATAGAGAAAGGATAATCTCTTCAACAAATATTAGGGAAAACTGGATATCCACATACAAAAGAATGAAATTAGATCTTTACCTATCTTACATCATACACAAAAATCAACTCAAAATAGATTAAAGACCGAAACACAAAGGCCAAAATTGTAAAACTCTTAAAACCTCATAGGGAAAAATCTTGACACTGGTCTTGGATGACTTCCTGGATAATACCAAAAGCACAGACAACAAAAGTAAAAATAGATAAATGGAACTACATTAAACTAAAAAACTTCTGTCCATAAAAGTGAACAAGCGTATAAGAAGACAACCTATGGAGTGGGGAAGATATTTGCAAGTCCTATATATGATAAGTCGTTAATATTTTATTTATATATATTTGTGTGTGTGTGTGTGTGTGTGTGTGTGTGTGTGAGTGTGTATAAAGAAATCCCTACAACTCAATGGGGATTGAAAAATCAATCCTCAATGTGGACCAAAAAAAAAAAAAATTACAAAACCAAAATGATTCAATTAAAAAATAGATGAAGGATTTGGATAGATATTTCTCTAAAGAAGATATTTAAATAGCTGACAGGTGTATGAAAAGGTGCTCAATATTACTAATCATCAGGGAATTGCAAAAAAAACCATGAGATAACACTTCACATCTGTTTGGATGGCTACTATAAAAACAAACAAACGAAAGTGGTGGCAAGGATGTGAAGAATTAGTACCTTTGTACATTGCTAGTGAAAATGTATAATGACAGAATCCTTGTGGAAAAATAAAAAGTAGAACTGCCATATGATTCAGCAAACTCATTTTTCAGCATTTGTTCACAAGAATTGAAAAAGAATGTCATAGCGATTTCTGCATATGCACATTCATTGCAATATTATTCACAATAACCAGAGACAGAAGCCACTTATTTATGTTCATTAATAGATTCATGAATAAATAAAAGGTCTCTCTCTCACACACACACACACATACACACACATACACTGGAATATTATTCAGCCATAAAAAAGCAATCCCATCAATATGCAAACATATGGATGAACCTGGAAAACATGCTAAGTGAAGTAAGCCAGTCATGCAAGGATAAGTACTGCATGATTCCACTCTTATCTAAAGTAGTCAAACTGACAGAAGTGGGGAGTAGAGTGCTGGTTGCCAGGGCCTGGTTGCCAGGGCCTGGAGGGGGAGGAAGAAGTCAGGGGCTATTCATGAGTATAGAATTTCAGTTTTGCAATGTAAGTTCTAGAAGTCTGCTGTAAAAGACAGTGCTTTGAGCTATCAATACTGTATTGTACACTTAAGAATTGATTAAGAGGCTAGATCTTAGGTTTGTGTTCTTACCACAGTTAAGAAAATGAAAGAGCTTGTAGAGTTTTACTTTTGTGGGATAAACAGAGACAGAAGAGAGAGATCACACATTGTGAAAGGACGTCTTTGAAAACTGACCCAGGATGAATGCTTTTGCCTTCTAAACTCCAGATGAGTAAAACTTTTTGTCATCACCTGCTTACTCCAACTCTGTTTTCAACAGAGTTACCTGGGGTTTTCACTGTTGTAGAGATGGGTTTGGGCTCTAGCAAGAACATTTATTTGGTACTTTTAGCAAGGCCCCACTAAAGATTTTTGCACATGGTTAGTGATGCAATGCTCTGAAACTGCACACTCCTCCTTTTGATGGCCAGAGGATGCATGTGTCATTAGAGAAAGGCAGGGGGAGAAGTAGAAAGCATCCCTCTCCATGGGATATGTTCATGATAAGTGTTGAGTACGACAATTCCTTCTCCATTTCTCCATCCTGTCAGAATTTTGGGCATGGACTCACACATGATGGCATATTTTTCAAGCTGGGACTGGGATTTGAGCTGTCAGCCATGTGGTATCCAGTTCTCTTAACCACTAGGCTGCAGGGCTGGCCCAGCCTAAAACTCTCTTTTTATTTTTTTTAATTGGTTATCAGAATCCTGGCACTCTGTCCTGGCTTTCCCATGACCTGGTGGGTCCAGGATAGGGATGAAGTTCAAGATGAAGGTAGCAGTTTGATGGTCTTGTTTCCTGCCCTCTTTTCCCCACCCATACCATTCTTACTTTTCTCACAACCATGTACTTACAGCCTCATGGACTGAGATGCTGTGGCCCTGGAAATCTCCCAGTCCTTATGACATGATTCTATAGGTTGATGGAGCACATTCTGTTAACTACTCTCTCTCTCTCTCTTTCTCTCTCTCTCTTTTTCCCTAAATAAGCTCTCCAGTATTGCATATACTGAAGACTATCTTTTCATCAACTTGTCTGCATTGTGTTCTTGTCCATAGTTCAGGATTGTCTGAAATCCCAAGTCTACAAAGCTCTGTAAACCAGAATTTTTTCTGCTGGGAATGTTCTTGTCCTAACCTCACCTGAACTGATCTGAAGCTACTTGTATTCTTTATTTATCTCACATAGAGGGACAATGTATCTGTTTTGCTGCAGATATCAGTGTCTCTAATGTATTGCCCTAGACTCTAATTTATGTATTGAGATGACATTAGATTGTAAGCAGTGTATAGCTTTTCTAAACTTGAAAACATTTTAGTTTCCAAAATACACCAAACCCTAAGGGTTTTAGATAAGGTATTGTGTACCTGAGTAATGCAGAATACGGGGTACTTGGCTGTTCTTGTTGCTGTACATTTGTGTGTGTGTGTGTGTGTGTGTGTGTGTGTGTGCGTGTGTGTGTTTTCCTCTATCATATAAAGTTACTCCTTACCAATGCCTCCTTCCTTTGGATTCTTTCCTTGAGTAAAGTTCTGAGAGTGGAATTATTTGGTTGTCAGAAAAGTTATGAGGCATTTTTCATAGAAAAACAGAAAATATGTCATGACTTTTCTGACAACCTAATATTTTACCAGCGGGTAGGAGTTAGTGGTAAGATCTTGTGCCCAGTGCCAGGTTGAGCTCCCTGAACTGTTATATCTGTGTGTGCTCCCCACACCTGGTGACCCTGTTGGCACATCCCAGGAAGGGGGACTTTGTGAACATGCTGTCTTGTTCCCAATGAGACTGTGAAGATGAGCTGGTGCATGACTTTATACAAATAATCAGTTTTCTTTTAAGTGTCTGCTTGGACATTCCAGGGTACAATGTGGTCTCTTCTATTCTGTTGACTGGCTGAGGCTCAGGCTGTTAGTTGGTTTTCTACCTAGGGTTAACCATCCATATTTCCTTCTTTCTTCATTCTATCTATTCATCTATCCACCCATCCTTTGTGGGATATTTATTAAAGAGCTCTTCTCCAGAGCCAGCCTTAAAGCAAGCAAGTCACACAAGGCCCTTGCTTTTATGAAGACTATCTATAGTATAGTGAGGGTAGGAAATGAAAGATGAGCAATAAACAAGTAAACAAGATGATTTAAGATAGGGTTAACTATCATGATGAAGAAAGAACCAGGTGGCAAGATTGAGAAGAGGCTGCTAGTTTGGAAAGAGCAACTCAGGAAGTCTTCTTTGAGGATATGGTGTTTGATATGAAGCCTGGATTGTCAAAAAGAAAGTCACTGTAGAAAGATCTCGAGGGAAAAACCTTCAAGATTCAAGTGGAACAGAAGCATAAGAGCCTTGAGAAGGGAAGGAGCTGATGTTTTGAAGGAAGATGGAGGATGCTAGTTACTGGCAATTTCCCCTTTCTTCCAGCCCCTGGAAACCATCATCTATTCTTTGATTCTATGAATCTGTTTTAAAGACCTCATATAAGTGGAATCATGAAGTATTTGTCTTTCGTTTTATAAAATGGCTTTATTGAGATATAATTGGGATACGAAGACCTGTATATTAATGTGTACAATTTGATGAGTGTGGAGCTATGCAAACACCTTTGCTACCATCACCACAATCAAAGTAACAGACATATCTAATACCTCCCAAATGGACAGTGCAAGTAGAAACCATTTCTGTCCTTATGCAAAATTCTCTAGAACCACCCTGGTCTGGTTTGAAATATAATTTGGCTCATGATACTCTAAGGAAGTTATCCTTGGTGAGTGTTATGGGCTAAAAATATTTTAAAAAGAATTATTTATTTATTTAATTATTATTAACTTGACCAGAGATAGAGAGAGAGAGAGAGAGAGAGAGAGAGAGAGAGAGAGAGAGAGAAAACAAGCTGTCAGGTCTGGGGACTAGAACTGTGATTGGTCATGTGGGAGTTCAGTGCCTTAACCACCGTGCCACCTTCCGGGCCTGTGTATCCTCCAAATTCATGTGTTGAAGCCCTAATACCCAGAACTTCAGAATGTGATTTCTTTCGAGATATGTTGTTAGAGAGGTAATTCATATTACATGAGGCAATCAGGGTGGGCCTTAATCCATTACGTCGAGCGTGTTTATAAGAAGAGGTCAGGACATGAACTCACATGGAAGGAAGCCCATGTGAGTACACAGGGAGACGATGGCAATCTACAAGCCAAGGAGAGAGGCCTCAGGATTTGATCTTGGACTTTGAGTCTCTGGAACTGTGAGAAAATAAACCTCTGTTGTTACAGCCACCCAGGAACTAGGACTCTATTATGACAGCCGGAGCAGAGTAATATAGTGACTCATTATCTCTAATCTTTTCATAACGCAGGAGAGTGCATTGAACTATTCGGGAATTGAAGTCTGCGACGTTTTGGCCTGTGGAAATAAACTAATCTGATAGGCCTGGCATGGATACTAACCGAAACCATCCCTTCTGAGTATGGATACATCCTAGTATCATCCTGAGATACAGTGTCTACCCTCTCTCTCCTTTTTTCTTTTGAATATGGACGTAGAGATGGCTTTCTGGATTGCTCTCTTCCTGTAATTATGTTTATAGCCTTTAATCTTAAGTCTTCTTTTTTAAATCAGTAACTAGATTGTACAATTTACTCATGGAGTAGGCATAGGAAAAAAATTCCCAAGACGATAAAAGGATCAGGAGCAAGGATAACAGATTTCCATTCACCATTGAATAGACTGTAATATTATTGTGTATAACATAATTGCAATTATGTAATAGTGTATTGTTATATAATGTATTTTATATATGCAGGCATATGTATTTCTATGAATATAGTCATATAGTAAATTATGAAGAATCATATTCAAGTGAATGACCCTACCACCACAAGAACTTTTCCAGTAGGTCAAACTGATCTAGATGATTCTCCCTAATCCCATTCTTCTGCTCTCTCTCTCTCTCTCTCTTTCTTTTTAATTTGCTAGAGGACATGTGTGCTCACCAGAGAGAGAGACAGAGAGGGAAAGTGAGAAAGCACATTCCTTCCCCCCCATGGGGGATATTCATGTTGTAATCCTTTCTCCTCCATTTCTTCTTTTGGGATTTTGGACGTGCACACATATGTGCCTAGCGTGTTTTTTAAGCCACGGGGTCAGGGACTCAAATTGTAGAGTCACCATATGGGACTCACCTGCCTGCACCACTGTACCACCTGCTGCTTCCCCTCTACCTCTCTTTTAGCAGCAATCATTACTCTGAAATTTAAAAAAAATCATCTCTTTGTTTTTAAAAAAAGTATGGCTTCAGTGCTTGTTTATGTACCGCCTAAACATTACTAACTTAGGGTTACTTTTCTTTGAACTTTATAAAATTGGAGTCATGGTTACACAGTTTGTTTCTTTCATTTGCTATTATGCTTCTAGGATTCATCCATACTGCTTGTGGTATGATTTCACTTCTTTTGTACAGTATTCCATTGTACAAATATCCTGTAATTTGTCACATGTTGGTAGTCATTTAGATTCTTTGTAGTTTTCCATGTTATTTGCAATGATCATTTTATTTTATTTATTCATTTATTTTAATTTGACCAGAGAGAGATATACAGAGAGAGAGAGGGAGGGAAAGTGAGAAAGCAAGCCACCAGGTCTGGGACTTGAACTATGGTCAGCCATGTGGGAGTGACCAGTACCTTAACTACCATGCCACCTACTGGTCCCCTACAATGTTGTTTTGAACATTCTTGTACCTGTCTCCTATTGAATGCATAAGTTTCTCTTGGGTATGTACGTATGATACTTTTTTAAAAATTAAAAACCTTCAAAAATGTATCCAAATGTCAAATATGTTTGAAAATAATTATACTCTATTTAATTAAGATTAAATATTTTTATTTGAAACAGTCTTGAGACATTCTAGAAGGCTGATATTATATTTTTAGCTCTCTCTCTAATTTATCTAATTTCTTAAAAGAAAGTAATTTGGAATCTTTAACAGCTGTCATTGAAATAGCTTTAAAGACTCTTATTTGTAAGGTTATAATCTTCCTTTTATTTTCATGTCTATATCCTGTTGTTTTGACTAGATGGTACATAAAGTGAGGATATTCAGTATATAATAAGGATATATCACCTGTATTTATGGTGAAGGACAGAGAGACTAAATAGAGTTAAGTAATGGAGTCACATGCCAGAACAAGAAACCAGTCCAAAGCCCATGCATGACAGGTCAAAGATACTCATTTCCTCCTTGCCTGATGCCCACCATCACTTTTGGTACTGTCTTTGACATGGACGGAAAGGAAGTGTGCAATGAGCAGGCTGATTGGTTCTTGGATGCCTACTATATGCCTGCCAGTCACAGGGCTAGATACTTGTAGATGGGTCTGAGTTCATCCTCATAATAATACTAAGATGAGCATGTTATCCATGTTTTTTTCAAGTTGAGGAGAATGAGGCTCAGAGTGAATAAGTACCCCAGGCCCACAGGTAGAAGAGACAGCAGGTCTGTCTTACTCCAGAGCCTGTATATATTCTAAAAATATCACATCGCCTCCAGAAGGAGGAAACACAAAATGTGCTACCAGTGCAGTTCACTTCCTATGAGACTCTGAGGAAGCGTACACACCTGTACTATTAGAAGAAAGTGCAAAGACAAAAAAACGTTTAGGATGATCATAAACATTCAATGTACGTGTGCCTTTGGGAGGACACAACCTTGGGCTCACATCCAAATGGACTTTTAGTGATTTTTGACCTTCAATTCTCAATTGAAGTTCCAGTCCTCTGCTGGGGTTTAGTTGAAGGATGGTAAAGAAATTGGCCTGCATCCATACAGATAGTCAATAATCTTCAGAGTGAGGCTGGGTTTAAGAGTATGGACTCGTAGAAGAATATGGGTTGGGTGGAGTTGACTTCAAATCTTGGCTCTTCCATTTATGAGTTGTGATTTTGGGTGAGTTACTTAACCTTTCTGAGCTTCAGTTTTTCTATCTGTAAACTGTGAATAATTAATAGTTCCTTTATAGAGATCTTGTGCTGATTGATTTATTCATGAAAAGTTTAAAATCATGCTGGGGTAAATACTCAACATCAGTTGTTATTGCTGAAAATAGAGTATTGATCAGGTTATGCGTCAGGATTCCATCAGGAACTAAGGAATGCCCAGATGATTCCATTGTGGATGATTAAAATTCTGCACATTTGTGATGCTTTGTGATCTTCAGAAAAAAGTCCACTAAATTCTTCCAGTAATCCTGCAAGGCTGGCAGAACCTACCAGATGGTTCCTACGATCTAAGAGCAAGGCCTGGCCATGCTGTCCACCTGCATTTTTCCCCCCTTCCTTTCGTCTCTCCCTCCTTTCTTTCATTTTTCTTTTCTCCTTCTCTCTCTATTTTTTCTTTCTTAATCAACAAATAATTATATATCCTTATGGGATACAGTGTTATGTTTTGATGGTATGCACATGTTGAAGAAAAATTAAATCAAGCTACTTTACATATCCATCACCTACTTATCTTTTTCTTTCTTTTTTTTTCTTTTAATTTTTTATTATCATCATATTCTTCTTTATATTACATTGAATTACATATAACTTTACAGTGTATTACATTGCTTTTTCAAAAGGGAATGCCATGCATGTCAGTCAGTACAGAGACATTAATCTCCCCACTTCAACATTCAATATCTTTTCTATGTTTTCCCCAATCATTATTATTATTATTCTAATTATTTTTTTTAAAACAGTCAATTGCTATTTCTCATTTTGCTTGTACAAATACTTTGCCCATCATGAAATACTTTTCAGACAAATCCAGTTGAGAATACTATACATGTCAACATCAACAGTTAATAAGCCATATCTATTTCTCACTAACGTCCTGCCTCTCTATTGTTCACTTGTTATCTTTCGCTATCCTCTTCTCTTTTTTTTTAAAATAATTTTTTTTCAATTTATTTATTTGCATTCATTCATTGAACATCATTACAGCATACAAAATGAGATTTTCCATCCAAAGTACACTATGTATTGTCTCAATCAAGCACATCAACAAACATGTTATTGTCAGTAAATGATCTTCCATTTCTTGTCTTCTGTATGTTTTGCTTTTTTCCCCCCCATCCTTGATTCTCTATCTCTTACCCTCTGCCATCTCCCACTCTCCTCCCACAGTCTCTGGTATCTATGTTTGCTTTCTATACTGTTTTCTCCTCACATTTTATTGTATCGCCAAAGACCCTAATCAATCCAAATACCCTCATAGCAAACACAGGTGATACCCACATTTCCATGAACACAAGTCTTACTTTACACATCCTATAAAGTAGCACCTAGCTGTGGCTACATATCCTACTGCAGTCATTGAATAGATATATATTTTTTTTTTCTGAAACTTTTTTTTTGTAACTCAATTTACATTCCTTCCCTAAGCTTCATCACAGCATACAAAATGCAATCTCCCATCCAGTACACACTGCATAGTGATACAATCATGCACATTACAAAAAATTTTCCATTACTAGTTCCTAGAATTACTTCCACCCCTCTTTCTGACCCTCTGTCCCTTCCCACCCTCCTCTCACACCACCTCCGGTGTCTACAATTGTCCTTCATTCCCTTCCCACCCACATTGCATTGATCACACAATTTCCTACATAATCTAACTACTTTCAGTGGTGAGTTCACTCATTACTACTAAGAAAACCAGTTTTAACTTAACTCAAAGAAATGCCAAGGAACTTTGCTTAAAGCCAGGAAACAAGTTAGGATTCTGTTCAAATGGAAGGTGCATGAACCTATCAGTCCCATGTACTTTTATCTTCTGTTCTGGTTCAATTTTCCTGATTAAATTCTGGGATATAATATTCAACTCCAGACTTGTCCCTATGATTAAGTTGGCCACTTTCATAGTTTTTGGACTCTTATTTCCGTGTGTCTGTGTTTAATTTTCTTGATACAGCACACCCTTGAGAACTTCTTGGAGATCTGGTCTGGTGCTGGTAAATTCTTTCAGGTTTTGTTTATCTGAGAATGTTCTTGTCTTTTCTTCCCACCTGAAAGATAATCTTACCGGGTACAGTATTCTTGGCTGAAATTGCTTCTCTCGTAACACTTTGAATATATTTTCCCATTCTCTCCTCGCTCGCATTGTTTCTGATGAGAGATCTGCTGTTAGCCTGATGGGATGTCCTTTGTAGGTAACTTGATGTTTCTCTCTTGCCAATCTTAGTATCTTGTCTTTGTCTGCGGTTTTGGTCAACCTGGCTATAATGTGTCTTGGAGAAGATCTTCTTGGGTTGATTCTATTTGGGGTCCTTTGTATTTCCTGGGACTGGATCTTCGAATGCCTCTCTAGGTTTGGAAAGTTTTCTTGCAGGATTTCATGGAATAGATTATCAATGCCCTTATGGGTCTCTTCACCTTCTGGAATGCCAATTATCCGGATATTTGGACGTTTGATGGTATCCAGTACTTCTCGCATATCATTCTCAAATTTTTGAGCCATTTTCTCAGTCTTCGTGGTGGATTTTTCTAAGCCAGCCATTTTCTCTTCTACATCTGAGATTCTATTTTCTGAATGTTCTAGTCTGCTTTTAATACTTTCAAGGGAGATTTTGACTTCTTGTATTATAGACTTCATCTCTAGCAGTTCCGTTTGAGTCTTTTGTAAAGTGTGTAATTCCTCTTTTAGATCTTGCAAGAATTTCCTCATCTCCTGGAACTCGGCAACTTCTTTCTCCTTTCTCTTTAGCAGTTCATTATCTCTCTTTTCTTCCATCTCTGTTAGCTTCGACATTACGAATGCTCTAAATTCCTTATCAGACATTTCCATGACTTTCACCGAACTGCTTGTGGATGAAGGAGAGTTACTCTTTTCCCGTGGAAGAGAGGTATTTTCTCGTTTTCCCATATTTCTCGTGATCCGGCGGTGATTTCTTGTCATCTGATGAATGGCGTGTTTCTTTCAAATTCTTGAAGTTAAGCCTCAATGTTCAGGAGCAAGCAGACAGAGGTGTTCTAGAATCTGTTTGCCGTTCTGTTGTGATCGCACACTAGCTTTGCTTGCTGGAGGCTGAATTATGAGTAGAAAATCTTCATTTCTCCTGTTCCCTGAAATATCTAGTTCCCAGTAGCCATGAGGAGTCTTCTCAGAGAAGGGCTCAACTCTCCTGCCACACTAGCTTTGCTTGCTGGAGGCTGAATTATGAGTAGAAAATCTTCATTTCTCCTGTTCCCTGAAATATCTAGTTCCCAGTAGCCATGAGGAGTCTTCTCCTTACTTATCTTTTTCTCATCTGCTCTTTCTAAGGACTGAACTCAAGTGATTTATTGGAAACCTATATTGACTAAAGTATTCACTATGGCCTTTTCAGTTTCCAAAATGACTTAGAGAATAAAATAAAAACTTCTAAAAATTTCACTGGAGGGGACATTTCCTCTCCATTGCAAAGATCCAGTGGGATCCACTTCTTTCAGTACTTATTAAGATGGATAATTGGGCATTGTTAGAGTTGGGGGTCTTAAGTAAAACATACTTGGGTTGACAGCTGTGTTAGTGTAAAGGTAATTTGCTTTTAAGCTGTCTGAACTGTTTTATCTTCATGGACAGCTACTCATGGAGACACTGGTGTTTGAAAGAAAGGCTCTTTGTCTACTTTGTAGAGAAATCAAACGTTTTGTCCTTTTATCTTTAGAATCCAGTCATGTTGGGAGTGTCCTTTTTTTTTTTTTTTTTTTTTGCGTGTTTCTAAGAAGTTGTCATAGTTCTAGCACTGTTTGTATCAAAATCAAAATGTCAATATGGTTTGTTTGAAAGAGAAGTAACCTGACTTTCTGACAATATAACTGGGTGGGGAAATTACCCAATCATGAGCAGAGTTCAGCTAAAGTGCTACCATTGACAGCAGGGCTGAGCTGTGCCAAGGATTTCGAGATGTGTGGATCTGAACCACAAGCCCTGAGTTTGGTGTTTCTGGGCAGAGAATGACTTTGGCTCTGGAAGGAAGAGAGGGATTGAGGTCTGATCCTGGCTCAGACATTTGTCCTTGGTGTGAACTCAGGCATGTCACTCTCCCTCTTGGTCCTTTTGTTGCCCCACCTGTAAATGAAGATATTAGACTACAAAGTCTTAAAGATTCCTTTCATTTCTGGAATTCCTGGAATCTGTGAGTTCTGTTTTTGTAGCTTTGATGTCCATTAGAAAAGCATACCCTTTCCATTTAAAGCCACCAGAGGGTGATATGTCCCAGGTCTTAGCCTTGTCCCTGGTTTGAGAGACCTAATCACTATGGTAAGGGCCCTGAAGAAGAAACCCATGACCCAGTCCCCACTCTCCAGGGGAGGTAAGTGAAAAAAGGCACTATTTAAGTAGTTCCTTAGATCAACAGTTGACCAGATGTCTTCACATCTATTGCTTTTTGATCTCACATCAGCTTCATGTTTCTCAGGCCAGGGAACAATGTTGGGGATGAACAAGACTTATCTTGGACTCTGTGAGATTCCAGGAATGGGCTAGAGGCTTGTCTCCCCATCCTTGGCTTGTCCCTCTGGGCCTTTCCCAGAGGACCTCATGAGGTTGCCTGTATTTTTAAGAGATTTCTGAAATCATATTAGAGTCAACAGTAGAGCTGGGTTGCACAGGTGGGCAAAAACTTCTTTCTGCTGAAGTTCCTTTTTGGAGATTTTCAATAAATGATCTGTAAAATGTGATGGCCAATAGGAACTACAATGGTTCTGATTCTAAGTTGCAGATGGCAGCATCCACTCTGGGTCATTTAAATTAGCAAAGGAATTTTTGAAAAAGTTTTAAGAAACTCTCAGAATATTTGAGGAGGCCAGAGAGCAAGAATCTGATATTGTGTAGCCAGAAACCATGACCAATCCCATGCTGGAGGCTTTTCTAGGAAAAAACCCTACTGGGTACTTAGGATGTTTGGGACTGGGTACTACCATGGAAACTGTTGAGTTGTCAGAAAAGTCATGATGCATTTTTGCCTAGAAAAAGTATGACGTGACTTTCCTGACAACCCAATAGTATTAATGGAGCACCTCCTATGTATGTTGGGCCCTATGCTGGGCATATATCTTATTTCTTTTCTGTAAGATCCGTGTCATTATTCCTACTTTACGGATAAGGAAGGCAGACTTGGAGAGTTAACTTGTTCAATTAAACCCAGGCTTCTCTGATTTCAAAGACTGGGCTCCAACGGAACAAGAAGATACAGATTTAAGGACCACCCCAGTCCTGAAAGGGTGATTTCAGGAGAGGAGAGAGAGAGAATTCCTTGCTATTTCTTTTCTTTTTCTTTAAAAATAATTTTTTTTCACCCCACAGGACAAGTGCACTCACTAGAGAGAGAGTGATGGAGAGAGACAGTGAGAGGGAAAAGTGAGAAATCACCCCATGGGGGGATGGCCGCACCACACTCCCTTCTTTTTCATTCTCCTCTTGGGATTTTTTGGCGCGCACACACGCACATATCTGGCATGATTTTCAAGCTGGGTCTGGGACTTGAACTGAGGTCGACATGTGAGAATCTAGCACCTTAACCACTACGTCACCTGCTGGTCACCTCCTTGCCTTTTCTTACTGCCTTGTTTTGTTTTCTAGCAATGTGGAAGGAGAGAAGGAAAAAGGTATATTAATTTTTTTTAGTTTCTCTTTATATTATTCCTTCTGACAAATAGAAATAACCCCTAAGGAAAGAAGTATTTTCTACTTGATGCTATGGAACTTACCTGGATCTGCTCTCTTAGATTTAAAAAAAAATTTTGGACTTGTAAGCAACCATGATACAGACGTGGGGAAACAGCAGGAAGTTACTTGTTCCGCACCATGTAATAAGAATGTCTTTCATACATTTGACAAATGTTTAGTGAGTTGATTACCTTCTAGGCCTTGGTTACAGTGGGAGACGACTTCCTTGTTGCCAGGGAGTTGTATGTAAATAGAGACCCAGAGGTAACCTTGCTGTAGATGGCCAACTTTAGAGTACTCTGGAGCAAAAATACTTTTTTAAAAAAAAAAAAATTAATTGTATTTATTATTATTATTACTGAAATTTGCTACAGGGCAAATTTCACCAATTTCTCAATCTCTCACCAGAGAGATTGAGAGAGAGAGAGAGAATGTGAAAAAGCAAAGTGCCAGGTCCAAGACTGGAACCATAGTTACCCATGTGGGAATCCAGTGCCTTAACTACCATGCCACCCAGTTGTCCTTAGCTCTTTTTCTTTTCTTTCTTTCTTCTTCTTCTTCTTCTTCTTCTTCTTCTTCTTCTTCTTCTTCTTCTTCTTCTTCTTCTTCTTCTTTTTTTGAGAGACTTTTGCTATAGGGTGTGTGAGCTT
The DNA here is from genome assembly GCA_026018925.1 of Tupaia tana. Classification (NCBI taxonomy): domain Eukaryota; kingdom Metazoa; phylum Chordata; class Mammalia; order Scandentia; family Tupaiidae; genus Tupaia; species Tupaia tana. The sequence continues at coordinate 86,855,137 of JAKSZU010000013.1, forward strand.
GCTGGAGAGATAGAGAGAAACAGAGAAGAAAGTGAGAAATCACCTCCTGGGAGAGATGGCCATGCCACAATCCCTTCTCCTCCATTCTCCTCTTGGGATTTTGGGGACTCACGCATATGTACACGGCATGAGCTTCAAGTTGTTGGGTCTGGGACTCAAACTGTGGTCCACTATGTGGGAGTCTAGTGATATAACCATTACACCATCTGCTGGTCCAAGCTCTTTTTCTTAATTAAAAAAATCAAACTACTTTATGATGTGCTTATTATTCTTAGCAACCCTCTTCCTCTGGCCATATTTTCAGATTATTTATTAGATTACCAGTGTAAAAGGGTAAATGTTCGAATCAGCAAAAAGCAAAAAAGAAAGAAAGAAAGCACAATGGCAGATAAAAGGAAAAAAGTTTAACTTCATTAGTTATCAAGAAATGCAATTGGAACCAGTAGTTAGCATAATGGCTATGTCGCTGAACTCCCACGCAGTTGACAATAGTTCGAGTCCTGGACCCGGTGGCTTAAACTCATGCCAGGCACGTGAGTTTCTCTATCTAGAAGAAATCTGGATGCAGCAATTCAACTTTGGTCTGGGGAGCCATAGAGTTGCCTGGAACCCAGGTTCTTTCTGTCTATTTAGTGTTGTTTTCTTAGTGCATAGTCACTGTTCCTGTTAGAGCTCTGGCATTACATTCACATTCCCCATGGAAGAGAGGAATAGCAGTGTGAGCATCTCATTGGCCAGACTTTGGCTCTATGCAGCTGCAGAAAGACTTGGAAGGGTCCATTTGCAGCAGGGCGCATCTGTATTGCCTGAAGTTTAGGCATAAGGAATAGAAAGAAGAGAGAGAGAATGGTTACTGGGTAGGCCTATTTCAAAATCCAAAAAATTTTGCTTGCATATGCCTTAAAAGAATTTTGAAAAATGATCTACCACTTTGTACATTTTAAAATCGTCCCTGTAAAAAATGTAAAATTACTAGTGTAAACAGATGTGATGGATATAATTCTGGCCCATTGTATATATCGATGTAAAACAAAGTAAAGATAACATTCATTTTAATGAATATGAAACAAAATGCATCTCAATGAGATGTGTGAGATTATTATAAACAAATGAATGTACCTACGTATAACTTAGTGCTAGATAAGATAGGCATCACCATCAATTATATTTATTTTTATAGATGCGATAGAGAAAAATTGTTCCTTAAATAGTGGAAATGAAGGAATTATTTTAGAGCATTGTTACTCAGCTTCCTGAACTTGTTTGAGGTACATGTCAAAAATCATATAGGGGGCCTGTGGGAAGCATGGTGGTTAAGGTGCTGGACTCCCACACGGCCCCATGATTTGAGTCCAGGACCTGGCAGCTTGAAAAATCACACCAGGCTCTTGTGCATGTGTACCCAAAATCCCAAGAAGGGAATGGAGGGGAAGGGATTATGGCGTGGCCATCTTCTCTGGTGGGTAATTTCTCACTTTGCCTCTCTGTCTTTCTCTAGTGAACTCATGTGTCCTATGACAAAAACCTAAAAACAGACAAACAAAACCACCATATGGCAGTCTACCATCAAATGTTATTTTTAATCATTCAAATGCTGAAAACTTACTTCTTTAATTTTGTTGAAAACAAAGAATTGGAAACCATATGGCTTGCAAAGGAATTTTATCCAGTCATTAGCTTCATTGGTTATCTTGACATTGACACTGATATTTTGAACTGACACTTGGACACCCTACATAATAAAAATAGTAGTAGTAATAAGAGTAAAAATTAGTATTCAAGTCAGGTTGGATTAAAAGTGTGCCTTTCTTTTATAAAGAGAGGAAAAGTGACTTTGAAATGGAAAATGAAAAAGAGATGGAAGGAGCCAGCAGGTGACATAGTGAGTAAGGCACTAGACGCCTATGTAGTCAACTGTGATTTCAGTCCTGGACCCCATGGCTTAAAAAGCGTGCTGGGCACATGTATGTGCATTCCCAAAATCCTGAGAGGAGAATGAAGGAGAAGGCATAGCCATCCCTCATGGGAGATGGTTTCTTGCTTTCTGTCTTTTTCTATCTTTCCAGTGAGTGCATGTGCCCAACTGCAAAAATCTCTCTCTCTCTCTCTCAAAAAAAAAAAAAAAAAAAAAAAAAAAAAAAAAAAAAAAAAAAAAAAAAAGGGATGGGCGCAAAGCCTTGCCTTGCTCAGAGGTGCATTCCCAGGGGAAGGCAACTTTAGAATGTGTTCAAATGGACACACATGGCCTAACCACTCATTTCTTTAAAATGAATCCTATCCAAGTGCACTTTGGGAGAAACCATCTGAAGACTGCCGGTGAGGCAGCAAGTAGTTTCTGCCATGTCGGGTCAAGGCTGTAAAATACCATTGTATCATACAAGGTCACTGTAACTCAGTAGGTGCCATTAAAAATGTTATAGGACAAATTACAAGATATATTATTGATTTAAAAATTATTAAAAGCCAGTATGAATATTATATATGGGTCTAGAAGGTTAACAGTAAGTGCTTTTCTCTAGTTAAGGAATTAGACACAATTTTTCTATTTCTTAAATCCAAATGTCCTAGATCTCAAAAACATGTGAGCATCTTTTCCTTCCTTTCTTCTTTTCCTCCCTCCTTTCCTTCCCCTTTACAAGTTAACAAATATTTTAAATGATAAATTATTTTAAATTTATTTATTATATGTAGTGAGTCATCGGAAAAGTCATGACATATATCGCTATGCAAAAATGCATAGGACTTTTCCAATGACCCAATATTTTAACATATATTTAAAATTGAAGTATTACGTGTACCTTTTAATTTTCTATGAATGTACAGAAATACCAATGAATATATTTAAAAAAAATTGTCATAGGTCTTCTGTCTCCCTTTTGAGAAAGCATGCCCTAGTGGGTGTGGTCATATTTCAATCTCTTCTTTTCCATTTCTCTATTTTTTGAGGATTTGGGGCACACACGCACACATGCCCAATGTGTTTTTCAAGCTATTGGGACCAGAATTCAAACTGTGGTCAGCCTATAACCACTAGACTATGGGGCTGGCCCTGTAATGAACATTTAAATCAGCTCAGAAAATTCCCTCATAATCCTGCTCAGTCAGTTCTCCCCAAATTGGTAATCCCCAAGTAACCACTGATTTGACATCGATAGCCATGCTTTATTTTTGCCTCTTCGAGATGGAATCACAACAGTATATATTGTTTTTGTGTTTGGCTTTTTTTCCTTCAGTACAACATTCTTAAGATACATTTGTATTACTGCATACATTAGTAATTTGTTTCTTTTTATTGTTGCATAGGACTCTACTTCAAAAAGTTGGTGGAAAATGGAATTAAAGTACAAGTTGATTTTGGTACAAAAGTTTTTTTTATTTTTTAATTTTTTTATTTGAGAGGTTTTTGTCTGGTGCGTGCGCTCGCCAGACAGACAGAGAGAGACAGAGAGACAGAAAGCGAGAAATCACCCCCCAGAGGGGGATGGCCACGCCACAATCCCTTCTCCTCCATTCTCCTCTCGGGATCTTGGGCACGCACGCACACGTGCCCGGCGTGAGTTTAAGCCACCAGGTCCGGGATGCGAACCGCGGTCGACTACATGGGAGTCCAGCGACATAGCCATTACGCTAACTTCTGGTCCCTGGTACAAAAGTTTTTTGAAATTCATGCTTGCATAGTTTCCACAGACTTTCTGAAGACCTTTTGCATTTTGTCAGTGATAACCCTTGTTTCCTGGTTTTCAAGTAGCTCCTACATCAATAACCAAACTGTTGACTTAGCCTGCAGAAGCTCCTGGACTGTGCAGAGAGAATGACCCTCTACAGATGTCATAGAATAGAAAGGAATAGAAAGAAAAAAGAGACTGGGATCTTAACATTTGTCCCTTGACCGTAAGGAATGAGGGAGGATATTACATTTGAGGGAGGATATCACATTAGAGATATTCTGATCGGACTGGAAGAAAAAGGGGGGAAAAGTCTGCTTTATGGGCCTTGTTAGAGGTCAGGAGAAGCAAAGATTCAGATGTACATGTTTCCTTCTGACCTGGCTTGTCTGGACTAGGGCTGGGATGGAGGATCTAGAGGCCAGACCATGGATTGGAGACCCCTCTCTTCTATCATAACAGCATCACACAAGCCTCCCTCCTCTCCAGGAACAGGGAGAAAGCAGGAAGTGAGCCTTTACCCCTAAACAACCTGAGATAGTTGAAAGGCACCGTTGCAAATGGAAACTACTGAAATACTGTTAATTGACAAACAGAAGGTTCTCTCTTTGTTTTCTTTGTCTCTGAGTTCCAAGAGATTAAAATGCTGCCTGGCACAGAGGAGGTATTCAATAATCATCGAATGAATGAATCATGGGGAGAGAAACCCAGCTCAAGGGGTCTTCTTGGGTGAAGATAGACAATCCCAACTCTGACTTTTTTTATTGCTGTCTAGACCTTCATCCAAACTCCTCTGTCCTCTTCCTCCAGTTATAAAACAAACATTCCCCTGGATTTTAGTGAACATAAACAGATTTCTTAGGGTAGAGGGCAGTGATGCTGACTGTAGGGGAGAGGGGAAGTGCGGGCTTTGTGTCCCTACACGTATCTGTTAGATGCTAGCTCAGCCTTCCAAAAGGTTTTCTCTGTGTTGTCTTTGCTTGGCATGATTCAAATACTTCACAAATGTTCATTATGGATTCAACAAAGGGAATTCTATTTAAAATTCCTTTGACAGACTTTGGTATCTACTGTTTGGATTTTTTTTTCCTTTCATAGCAGGAGGTATAGTGGAACAGTTAGGAGTGTGAGGGACTTGATGGTGGAGCAGTGGTTAAACTCCAACTCCTCTCACCCTCTGTGGTAACGTATTGTCATAGTTTTCTAGGCACTCAACAGAGGGAAGGGAGACTAAATCAGCAGAGGTCTTTCAAAATACAGAATAGATCTTATTTCAGGTCTGAAAGTAAAAATGCTTGGAAGTCATCACTCCTAGCCTTATAACAAGAAAAAAATCCGAATAAATTGAAAATTGAGAACTTAAAAAAATTGCAATGGTCTGTAAGGTTGATCCACATGGGAAGATTCCGGGTTCACATTCAGAGACCATTGTAAGTACACCAGCCATGTGTGTGCCCATGATCCCGTTGACCGAGGTAGGATGGATAATGACATTAAGACTTTTTGGAGGTATTGTCACTCTATTGATTTCTCTTTGTCTTTCTCACAAAAGAAATGAATAAACTGAGAAAAAAAAAGTGTGAACTCTGGAGGCAGACTACTTTGCTGTATCTAGTTCACTCAATCCATTAAACATACTCCTTATTTCAGAATGTATTTAGTTACAAATGTCCATTTGATTCTTCTTTATTTATTTATATTTTAGATTTTTGCCATAGGGCATGTGCACTCTCCAGAGAGAGACAGCGGGAAAGTGAGAAGTCAATCCCTCAGAAGGGATGGCCATGCAGCAGTCCGTTTTCCTCCATTTCTCTCTCAGGATTTTGGGCATGCATGCACACACACCTGCAGCCAGCATGATTTTCAGGCTGAAAGATTCAGGACTCAAACTGTGGCTCGCCATGTGGGAATCCAGAGCCTTAACCATCATACCACCTTGATTCTCGTTTATAAACTTCATTTCCTATTGACATCGTCCATCTTTTCAAGTGCCTTTTCTTTTTCTTTATTTATAATGTAGTATTGTGTGCATGCATGTGTGTACACATGTGCAAGAAATTTACATGCTCCATGGGGTCTGGTAGCACCACAATTCCCTTCCTCCTGGCCTTCAGCCTGTTGGGTCTTCATCATTGTGCATGTCTGGTGTGTTTCAGGCTTACTGGCCTAGGGCTTTAAACTGTAGTTACCATGTGGGATCCAGCTTCTCTTGATGATATATGTTTTCAAAATGCCTTTTTGAAAGCTCTACATAGTCTTTGATTCTGTAATTCTGCTTTATTTATAAAATAAGAGTTCTTGCCTTTGATAAGGGTTAAATGGTTAAACCTTTAATGAAAACTCTCTCAAAGGAACATGTCTTTTTTTTGTTTCTTTGACATCCAAGACCCTTCTGTTTTGACTTTACTGTAGTTTGTGCTGTTTATCAAATATTTCCAGATCTTTGTTTTAGTTGGTAGAATTGCACTTCCAATTTTGAGTTTATTATGGTGATATTAATTTCATTGGCCAATGAAACATGACTAGGAGTAATGTGTGTTAAACTCCTGGGGACACACATTGGACATGTAGTGAGTCAGAAATTCTGGTGTGTTAAGCCTTTGGGATTGTGATTCTTTTGTTAATGCAACATAACCTAACTCACTGTGACTCATACAGCCCAACATACATTTCCAATTTGCTGTCCTATAATTCTCCAGCCCAGAAAATTTACTCCATTCAGGTTCCTTAAGAATACTGTGTATCCTTTTTTTTTTTCTGACCACTATCACTGCCACCTTTCTTTCTGTTTCTAACTTATATTTTATTTTTTTAAATTTGCCAGAGAGCATGTGTGCTTGCTAGAGAAAGATGGAAAGGGAGAAAGCACTCACCTCCATTGGGTTCTGAAGTTTTCTTGCGTATGACAAAGAGAAGGAAAGGAAAAAAAATAACAGACCTTTTATGGATCAAGGGTGGAAGTGGTATATGTAACCTCTACTGAGAAGGACTCATGTCCATAGCCATATCCTGGAATCTAGGAAATGTAGTCTACATATATGAACAGGAAGAAGAGAACATGAGTTTGTTCAAGGCTTCCAGTCTTTGTTGCACTGGATTTCTTCTCCCACCCTATACCAAATGTGAATAATATTTCTTATCTCATCGTTTCTTATGAGAACTGAATGAAATGCCATATGGAACGTGCTAATATAGAATCTAGCATGTAATAGATGTTAAAAATGTTTAGTTTCCCCTTCTTTTGAATTCATGCCTTTAATTTGGGTTTTATATACCAGCGTCCCCAACCTTTTTGGCACTGGGACCAATTTCATGGAAGACAAAATTTTCCATGGATTAGGGAGGAGGGTGGTTTGGGATGATTCAAGCTTATTAAATGTATTATGCACTTATTTATGATTATTATTACATTGTAATATATAATGACATAATTATACAACTCACCATAATGCAGTATTTGCAGTCACTCCCCATCATCACCACCTCAGATCATCAGGCATTAGATTCTCATGAGGAGTGCACAACCTTGATCTAGTGCACATGCAGTTCACTATTGGGCCCTGCTCATCTGAGAATGTAATGCCACTGCTGATCTGACAGGAGGCAGAGCTCAGGTGGTAATGTGAGTGATGGAGAGCAGCTGTGAATACAGATGAAGCTTTCTTGCTTTTCCATGCTCACTTCCCACTATGAAGCCCAGTTCCCAACAGGCCTAGGAATTGGGGATCCCTGTTATTCACAAAGCTGTCTTAGTTTATAATGTGACTTATTCATCCTGACTTTCCATTGAATAAGGTGTGATGATGAACATATAGTAGATGCTAACACAAATCTGGTGGTTGATTGCCTTTGCTGAGAGGGGGAGAAGGAGAAGGCATGCAGGCTCCAAAAGTCCAGAGTGATAGATATCAGAGGGCAAGGGTCCAGCTCTGAGCAGAATAATTCTGGTGATGTTATCGTTGTGCTTCGCTGGCTTGAAGAAACAAGGGCAGTGGACATAACTGTGACACCAAAACAACATGGGTGTGTGAGGTGAGGCGAGGGAGTAGGTGGGGACAATTCACCCACAAGAGGAAATGCTACTCTTTGCCTGATGTTGCCTCCCTGTGCACAGGAACCATTTGACCATCTGTGAAGGGCTGGCAATTTGTGCGGTGGAGATCAAGGAAGTCCAGGCCCCAACTCTATCTGGTGGGGAATTTGAGATGGACAGGAATGACTTTGGGTGACAGTGCTTGGATTTTCTTCCTTTGTTCTCCAAAACAGGAAGTGGAAGCATCCAGAGTGATAGCTGCAATGATCAGCTCTATATTGGTCTTGGGAATTTGGCCCCTTTGAAGTCCTTTGTTCTTGGGTGCTCTGCATTCAAGAGGAGTTCTCTCTCAGTGTTATTTCTTCCTGACTTAATCTCCCTTCATCCCACAGATGGTAACTGTCTCTATGGGATGGGAAGAGTGCTGTCTCTTATTGTTGCTAATAGTATAATAAGTAAAGTAGAATATTAAATGCACTGCAATCCTATCTCCTGAGCCAAACTTGTTTTTCCTCCTAGGGTTGTCCAGCTTTGAGAGTAGCTCCACTATCCACTCAATGTCTCAAGCCAGAAATCTGAGCATCACATTGTACTTCCTTCTCTTTCAAATCCTGCATTCTATAATAGCCAAGGACTGATGAATAGGCTTTTAAAATATCTCTGATCCTCATTCGTTTCTTCATCTCTCTGACAATGCTTTAGTCCAGGCCACTGTTACTTCTACTCTGGAATATAGCAACAGACTCTTAAAGGTCTTTCTGACTCCAGCCTTGCTCCTCACTGATTCCTTCTTCTGAGTATAGACAAGAATCTTTACAAACTGGAAATCATATCAAGTTCTTCCCCTGTTTCAAGCATGTTCATGATTCCGTAGACCACACTAGAAAAGATGGCATCCAGTGCATTTCTGTCCCTAGTACCATCTACCTTTTCAGCTTTCCTTCTCTTTGTACTCCTCAACTTCTCCATCATGCCTCTCCAGAGCTCTTCTCTCCAATGTACTGAATCCTCTCCAGTTTCCCAAGCATACCACTCTGTCTTGTACTTCCAGGTCTTTGCCTGGGTTCTCTCCTTGTTTAAAAGAGGCTCTTTTGTGAATTCTCCCCCTCTACCACCTTAATTTGCCAGAAGCCATGCTCTCATCAGAGAAAGACAGATATATAGAGAGGGAGAGGGATAAAGCACCCCCAGCATGTGTGGTCAGGCCACAATCCCTATTCTTTTATTTATCTATCCTGTTGAGATTTTGGGAAGGCATGCAACATGCACCCAGAGTGTTTTCAAGCAGCTCTAATTGGTATTTGGACCACACTTAGTCACGTGGGATCATGCTCCTTTAACAACTAGGCTACTGGGCCAACCCTACCAGACTAACATTGTTTGTTGTATATTAAAAGTATCTTAATTCAATATTATTAATTATAAAAAAGAATTAAAAAGCCTACTATGGTAAAAGAAATGATTCACCTATGATCTCATAGTTAATTTCTATTGTCTTTAGTACATACTTCGCAGTCCACTGCATGAATTAAATTTAATTTTAAAAAGACACTTAATACTTTCTATTTTCCCAAGCCAGTAAAAGATGCAAATATTCAGCCTTGGAAGAGTAACCCGGTTGTCTTGTCTGCAGGGAAACTTGCCTTGGGATACCTACTTTACCCCCTTTCTTGTAATCATCTGGTTCCTTGTCTATCTCCCATTGTAGGCACAAACTCCTTGAAGCAAGACCTAGCCCATGTCTGTAGGGGACATAGGTCTTTAGCTGATAATTGTTAGGTTAAATAGAAGTGAATTTAACAATATGTAATCTCTTTTTTGGAAGAGCTTCCAGTAAGACAAGGACAGTAACTACTACTGTCAACTACCAAACACTATGCTAGGTACATGTTTCTCTGGGAATAAAACAGATTGATCTGAAACAATTCATTTTTTTGTCACCTCTTCCAGTGCAGAGGTGCAGAGATAGCCCCCTGTCAAATGATTAGATTCCACTAAACTTTGTTTAAAGGAAGTCTAGATTTCTCAGTGCCCCCTCCTCCAAGTCCCAGGGGCTGAGTAATTTTGACGGTCTTTGTTAGTTAGAAGTGTAGAAGAGGGGGATAAGAGTCAGAAAAAAAAGTATTGGGAGAGAAATACTGATATGCTGAGCTCAAACTCCTTGCTCTTCCCCACTTTATGAAGGGGTATTTGACTTATCTTTCTTCTTCCTAAAACATTGGAAAGCCCTGACTCTCACACTCACCAAAATGTGTGTGTGTGTGTGTGTTTGTGTGTATGTTGGGGTATGGAGGGAGTCAATGATCTCACTTTCGAAGTCTTTTGAATAGCTTGCTTTGTGGAGAATCTGATATTTTGAGGTCTATGGTGCTGGTTGTGGGAAAGGGGGTAGGTGAGAGCTGATGAAACTGAGAGGGGAAGTGTGGGTGAGCTGGGAAACCAGTGAAATGAGATGGGAGTCTCCCTTGGGTGCACACCCCCTGAAGGAGTCTGGGGATTAAACCTTGTTGATTCCTCTGAGAGAACTGCTAATGGGGCCGGCAGGTGGCATGATTGCGGGTGTTGGACTCCCACATGGCTGAGCGCAGTTAGAGTCCTGGTCCTGGCAATTTGCTTTCTCACTTTCCCTCTCTTTCTCTCTCTCTCTGTCCTTCTGTGGTCAAATTAAAATAAATAAATAAGTAAATAAATAGTTAAATAAAAAAAAATATATTTTATTTTTTATAAAAAAAGAGGACTATTAACTGAGGAAAGGCTCTTATAGGCAATGGCTACAGGATGGACCACCCAAGGATGGAGGGTTGAGAGAAGTGGGAGTCAAACCTCAGACTTGACTGGATCTGTCATACCAAGGGACTTGGTAGGGTGCAATCTCCAGAGTCTTCCAAAGAAGCAACGAGTCCCTCCACAAAAGAGCCTGCATTGGAACACCGGCCCCTTCAAGAGGTAGACCCAGAGACAAACACACCCAGTAGGAAGGGGACTCAACTCCTCTCCAGCAGACCCCTGTGGGTTTGCTCACATAAGGGAACAGGAGTTCTGACCAGTGCAAGGAACAGCCACCCCTCCTTCCCCCAAACAATAGTCAAGTGAGAACAAACATCAGCTTCCTTTTCTTCCCTTCTTACCCCAACACCCAAAGAAGATGGCCAGGACAAAACAATGGGCCAATGGGCCAATGGGCTGAGAGTACACAGCCACCAACTCCCTCTGCCCTAAACTGCTGAAACCACAACACATCCTGATCTGCAGGGAAAGGGGAGAAAAGAGCTTTTATTAAACGGAAATTTGAAAGTAGACCAACTAAGTTATAATAGAAATGAGACTGTTTTAATACTTAAACTGACTAAAGTGTAGTAGAATTAGACTGAACCATATTTAAGCAAGTCCATATCAAGAATGCCAGTGGTCTTTGTGTTGTCAAATTCAGTGACAGCTTCTTGGGTTTTAATTTGTGTGGCTCTGCAGCAGCTTCACTTCTTGAAGCACTTTTCCTACTTTCTTGGCTTCTTCCTTACTTCATAGGCTTCTGTGTCTGTTTCCTTTGCCTCAATTTATTTAATCTCTAGATCTTGAGGTACTTCAGAGTAGTTTAGAGCTTCTTTCTCCATTTATATCTATATTGTCTCCTAGGTGACCTAATCAGTCTCATGACTTCAAAAATACTTCTGTGCGGATGGATCTTGAACATACTGACTAATGTTGATGTCTTCCTGGAGCTGCTGATTCATGCAGTCCATTGCCTACCTGACATTCTGGCTGTTCAATAGGCATCACCAAACTTTCATAGCAAAAGCATAACTCGCTAGGCCATTCTTCCATCTGCTGATTTCACCTTGATAAATGGCAATTACAGATGCCCAAATGCTAAGGACACTCAAGTTAAGTGTTGTCACTTGCCTCTTTCCTCCAATCCTTACATTTAATCCAGTGTTAAGACACGTGGAGTCTGTTTGAAAAATGTGGTTCAAAAATCTGCATCTCTTGAAACTACCTATGTAAACCACATCCCCATTTTCTTTTGCATTAGATCAGTTGAACCATTTTCCAACTGATGTTCTTCTTCCCACTTTTGTACTTCTAAATTTATTCTCTAGGCTGGAGGTAGATTGATCTTTGAAAAATGCAACTCCTATTTTGCCACTAGCTTCTATTGTGATGGATTTTGTTTGCTGCTAGACTTAAGCCCAGTCATTTCTCCTTATACAGAGCCCTACATGATCTGGCCCTACCTTCCTCTCTGGTCTCATCTCCTACCATATTCCCTTACACTCATTCTTTCTCGGTCACGCTCTCTTTCTATTGCTTCCTTGAACCTACCAAGTTTATTTACACATTAAGGCTTTGCTCTATTTATTTTCTGTGCCTGAAATAGTCTCTTTTGATCATCTATAGTTGATTCCTTCCTGCTTACTCAATCACTCCTGATTCCATTGCTGTATTTTTGTCTTCTTTGTAGCATTATGATAATATCTCCATGAGACCAAAAATCTTATCTGGCCTGTTCACTATGATATCTCTAGCACTTCTGAAAATGTTTGGCATTAAAAAAAGGCCTAAGATCAAATATTTATTAAATAACTCTTCTTTTTCATCTCTTCATTCTTTTTGTTTACTCTGAGCCAGAGATAAACAAAATATTATTGCAAATGGAAGACACAAGTGAGCTACCAGGGTAGGAAGCATAGTAGAAGAAAGTAATTTCTCAGAAGAACCATCTTGCTTAATAACAGTCAGACTCTGGTAACCCTCACAATACAGCTCAAATCCAGGAGGCCCACAGTCCAACTCCACCTGCCATTTTGGTCTTCAGCACCATTGCTTATTCGATTCCCATATCTCTCCTTAGTAAACTCATCTTCTTTCCTAAATATCCAACTCTTCTCCCTGTTTCTATATTTTTCACACTGCTCCCATGACTGGAATGCTTTTTTCTTTTGTTTGTTTCAAGGAAAACTTCAAAATCCACCCTATGCCTCGCCTCAACAGGCTTACACATCTTTATTGAGCACTTACCATAAGCCACATCTTTTTAGTCATGTGACTGCAGACAGTCCTCTGAGACAGGGACATGAGTATCACACCTAATGATTTACAGGTGGTCCTAAGCTCCTTGTCTAGACAGGTGAAGTAAGTCAGAGGAGGCCAAACTGGGGTGAGGGAGCCTCTTAGAGTTTCTCCCATGTCACTTCATCTGAGAGGTTATGTTTTGTCTGCTTTTATATAGTGGAATTCCATTCTGACAAGGGTAAGGTTTTAAAGTCAGCCTGTGAATACCCTTCTGGAAGGCTCAGCTATGGAGAGTGACTTGTGGGCACCATCCCGTTATATCTTCAGTGGAGCTTCTATTTCTTTAGTTGAGCAGCATTGTCTTCCACTTGGGAGGGACGTGTTGATATGGACAAAACATATCTATACTTTAAATGATGAAACTACCTTCGGCTCACATTTATCATGAAAGTTTTGGTTACAACCTTCCAAGATCCAGTAGCAATAAACCTGTTGACCTGGTGGAATGACCAGAGGAATCCCATGAGATTTAACTTGTTGATTTTATGTTTCTAAGCAGTACCACAGTAGCCCAGATCTTGCTCAGTGACTGCCGTATTTTTAAAGAATCTCACATTTTATTTAAATAAAGGGATATGATATTAAATTGTGGAAACCACAACTGTACACCTCATTGTCTTCTTTGTTTGAGTAAATTGATGAATTTGCATTATGAAATATGCATGAGAGGATCTAAAGCCCCATGATGAAATTATGACTTTGAAGTTCTAGGAGCAGCGAATTCATCACCTTGCACTGTAAATACAAACTTTGGTGACACATCATTTCATGAGAAATATGGATCTGTAGAACTAAATAAACTTGTTTTGGCTAAAATGAGTGCTATCAAAGAGTTTTTATTTATCTATTTATTTAATCCTAGCTTTTCAGAGCTTAAGGCTACTAAATCAGCAAGGTTGTGGGGTGGAGAGAAAGGTTCTTAACTGAGGTAATTGAAAGCAACTTCATTAAGCTGGTGTGAATTGAGTAATTAGGATTTCCAATGCCTTGTTAAAATACCCTAGTAAATTTCAGGAAGGGAATTTTTCTGTAGTTTAGTACAGGCCAACAGAAAGAATCTATGGGTTTGGTGTCATTTTAGGAGGTCAATGTTTTTAGTTTATTCATCTAGTCCATATTTATTGAGTAGTTATTTTGTGCCAGGCAGTGGTCTTTATGGATTGGGCTATACCACTGACAACATGGGCAAGGTTTCCATTCTCAAGGGGTTTCCATTCTCATGGGGGGTGGAGGAGATATAGATGGTAAGAACAAACAAGTGAACAGAGCCAGCATGATTTCGGAGCATGGTATATGCTATCTACAAGCAATGGGAGTAGTGAACTGTGATAGAAATGAAGGGGGGATAGGTGTGTGAGGGTTGGGAAAAATTTCTCCAAGAAGGTAACATTTATCTGAGGCTAACTGATAAGAAGGCATGAGCTACACAAAATTCAGGAAAGCACATTATAAGCACAAGGCCAGCAAGTACAAAATCCCTGAGAATTCCTGGAGGAGGGTGGTTGGATCAGTGGTCAAAGACAGGTGAGGGTCCTTTTATGTAGGGACTCTTACGCAGTCAGCAAATCCCACAGGGAAGATTTGATTCCAATGGCAATGGGAAGCCATTGGAAAGCTTTATGTAGAGAGTGAGATTATTCCTATTTAATTCCTTTTTTTTTTTTTTTTTTTTTTTTTTTTGCTAGGTCAGTTTATTCCTCAGTAGAAAGATGAGATCAGAGGTTCTAAATCACATCACATAGAAAGATTTTAAAGTCATGTCTAGATATCTGTCATACCTTCCTGGTCTTAGAGATTCTGATTTATTTTACAATTTGGTTATTTCCAGAGATCTGGACCTAGAGGGTCATTTCTTCTGAACTCCTTGCTCTGTCCTATTGAGACCTTCTGCCTGTCTCTACTCTACCGCTGTTCTCCCATCTCGGTCTCCTCCAACTTCAGTCCCAGCCATACCATCCTCTTTGTTGTCCCTGGAACATGTTAAACCTTCGCCACTTGTAGCATTTGCACTTGTTAGTCCCTATTCTTGGAATGCTCTTCTCCCTGATCTTAACACAGCTGTCTCCTTCCCATCTTTTTTTTTTTTTTTTTTTGAGAGATTTTTGCTATAGGGATGTGTGCTCAGAGAGACACAGAGAGACACAGAGAGATGGAAATTGAGAAATCACCTCTCAGGGGGATAGACACACTGTAATCCTTTCTCCTCTATTTTCCTCTTGGGATTCTGGGCATGCATGCACATGTGTCTGCTGTGAATTTCAAACCACTTGGTCCTGGACTCGAGCCATGGTTGGCTATGTGGTAGTCCAATGGCTATTATACACAGAGGCCAAGAAAGTGCTCTGTGGCCACCCAGGTCTCCATGGAACACAATTTGAGAACCATTCTACTGAAGCTCCTTAATTTTACAGGTAGGAAGGCTAAGACTCAGAGAGGGGATGGGACTTACTCAAGCGAATCTGTGGCACAGAGAAAACTGGATCTCCGCTTTTATTCCTGTAGTTAGATCTTTCTGTAGGGCTACTGTTTCCCTGACAATGTTATTTGCTTCTCAATACACAACTATTTATTGAATATATTTTAGGTATTAGAAAAGGGGTTTGAGTATTTAAACTTTGATTCAAAAGGATGTCTTTAGGCAATGCTTAATGTCTTTGGGTCTCAAACTCTGACTTTCTTATGTTTTCTGTCCAGAACAAAACTGGTGGAAACTGGCAGAAACTGGCAGTATGTTAGTAGCTCCCCACTTCCTGTTTGCCACTGTGAATAACAGAAGATGTACATTCCATAAATGTGCACTGGATCCCTGTCATGTGACAGATATGGGGACACAAGGATGAGGCCAGCATAGCCTCTGCCCTCAGGGAACTCACTGGCCAGTGGAAGAGGTCACTGCAGAGTGAGTAGAGGTGAGCTGAGGTCTGCAAGGGAGTCAGGAGGAAGAGACTAACTCAGCCGGCTTGCGTGGAGTCAGAGGAGACTTCTTGGAGGAGGGGGTGTTTCACCTGGGCCTTAAACAGTGTAGGAATGAGCCAGGGAAGTTTGAGGGAGATGAGTAGGCTGAAAGTGGGAAAGAGCTCTCCATCTTTTTGGAAAATCCTATGCAAAGGTGCCAAGTTGTTCAAGTGTTTTTGAGAGAGCTTCAAGTGGCTCACAATAGCCAGATATCTGGGAGCAGAGTACAAATGGCTCTGTGGGAAAAGGGGCTGTGCATTTTAGTTTTTTTTTTTTTTTTTTTTTTCTTCTTCAGGTTTTTGACGTAGGGCACAAGTGCTTACCAGAGAAGTGAGAGACAGAGAGAAGGAAAGTGAGAAATCACTCCCTAGGGAGATGGCCATGCTGCAATCCCTTATCCTCCATTCTTCTCTCAGGATTTTGTGCATGCACCCACGTGCTCCTGGTGTGATTTTCAAGCCACTGGGTCTTGGACTCAAACTGTGGTTGGCCACATGGAAATCCAGCCATCTCAACCACCACACCACCTGCTGGCTCCCATTTTAGTTTCGTTATACCAGAGCTGATATGATTGAAGACAAAGAGCTTTGGATCCAGTTTCTGAATTAGTTTTACTTCCCTGCTTGATTGGCATCATGCCATGTCATCATTTGAACCCCAAATCAAGGGCAAAAGCAGTAATATTGGCAGAGTGGGATATGTGTGTGTATGTGTGTCTATTCATGTATGTGTGCATGTATAGTGTTGAATATGGGTGAGTGTGTGAATGGAGGGCAATATGTGTGTATATATTACATGTGCCTACATGGAGAGTTAAGCATGTGTGTAAACATGTATATGTCTTGGGAGGTATAATAGATTGTGTCTTCTCCAAATTCAAAAGTCAAAATCTTTTTCTTTTTTTTTTTCAGTTTATTTATTCCTTCTCTCCTTTGAGAGACAGAGAAGGCTACAGAGAGAAAGTCAATCAACAGTGTTCTCACACCTCAATCTACACTCAGTCTCAGTTGGCCTGGATGATAAGCATAGGCATCTGTGTCTAGCATGGCCAAGGAGGTCCTGGGACACAAACCCAGGACCTTTCCCATCTGGGTCCAGTTGTGTTACTGCTATGCCACTGCTGGGCACCTCACCAGTTGAATTTTAGGCTACATACGGTGGTATTAAGAGGTGGGGCCTTTGGGAGGTGATTAGATCTTAGGGCTGGAGTTGTCATGAGTAGGATTAGTGTCCTTATAAAGGGGACCACAGAATCCTCTCTTGTTCCTTCTGCCGTGGAAGAACACAGCAAAGAGACTGTCATCTGTGAAGTAGGAAGTGGGTCCTTGCTAGAAACCAAATTTGCTGGCATCTTGATCTCGTACTTCCCAGCCTCCAGAACTGTGAAAAATAAATTTCTGTGGTTTGTAAGCCCTTTAGTCCATGGTGTTCTGTTACAACATCCTGAATGTTTCTTGCTTTCTGTCTCTCTGTCTCTCTCTTTCTGGTGAGCGCACATGCCCTATAGTAAAAATCTCTAAAAAAAAAAAAGAAAAAAAAAAGGAACCAGCAGTTGTCGAAATGGCTGTGTTGCTGGACTCCCATGTAGTTGACCGTGGTTCTAGTCCCAGACCTGGTGGCTTTAACTCACACTGGGTGCATTTGCATGCATGTCCAAGATCCCAAGAGGAGAATGGAGGAGAAGTGATTGCAGTATGGCCATCCCCCTTGGATGTGATTTCTCGCTTTCTGTCTCTCTGTCTCTCTCTGTCTTTCTGGCAAGTGCACACATCCTATAGCAAAAATCCCGCCCCCCCCCCCCCAAAAAAAAAAGAAAAAAGGAAAAAAAATAAAAACCCTGAATGAACTAAGACTCCTTGCTAGTCCATAAGCACGTGGAGAGCGGGAATCTTGCCTGTCTTGTCTACTGCTGAGTCCCAAACACCTCATATGGTGCCTAACACTCAAGATGCACTCAAACATAATACGAATAAGTGAATAGATCCCTCAGATCTGGTTTCTATTTGGAATTAATGATTAATTTTAACAAAAGACACCTGGAATAAAATTGATTTGCAGCGCCCAAAGAGCTTCTGGAAATGAGAACAGATGTGCAAGGGGGTCCTCAGACTTCCAAAGATGTCCTCCCCACCAGCATCTCAGAAAAAGCACTGATTTGGGTTTAGACAGATCTGGCCTCAAAGCCTGGCCCTTTTATTTTTTTCTCTGCGTAAATTTGGACAGGTCTTTCTCTGAGCTTTGAGTTTGCATCTGTATGTGTTAGTACCCAAATGGACCAAGAAGGGGTGAATGTATGTATACAAATGTGTGTGTTTAGAGTGATTGTGTATACATATGTGTGTGTGTGTCTAGGGGGAGATCGTATGTGTGAATATGTGTGTAAGGCAAATGTGTGTGTGGGTGAATATGTGTGGAATGTGTGTGTACATGTGTTGTGCATGTGTCATTGGAAGAGAAGAAGGCCAACACAATGAAACAACAGTTATCACTTTTCCTGAGCTCCCATTTTGCTCCAGGAGCTGGGAGGTTAATACTGATTTTGCAAAAATAGCTTCTTCGGCTGAAAAAGCACCTGGCAGCTTATCTCACTCTCTCCAGGATTCTTGTTTCACCTTTGTAGTAAAATTTAAATTAACTTGCTTTGATGGTCTTGAGTCCACATGGTAGACTACATAAGATAGAAATATGCTCACATTAGCAGAAAATAAAAAAAAAGGCTCACCCACAAAAGCAGATTCAAACTATTTGTGAGCTGATGTCTGCTAAGAGAACTCTGACTTTTCATCTTGAGTATTTTTGCACACATGAAGAGAAGGAGATTAAAGCATTAGCAAGTGTTCAGTCCATGGAAATAGAATTCTGGGATAAAGATAATAAAATAATAGATAACACTCATGGAGAAATTAAAGTGTGCCAAACAGTTACATGTCAGTCTCATTTAATGCTCACAATAATTGAATAAAGAGGTATAATTATCTTCATCCTCATTTTACTAATGAAGAGACTGAGGCGCTAAGCAGTTGCCCATGGCAATGCAGCTGGTGGAAGTTAAGAGATCTTTAGTCCCTGGCCAACAGTTACTCATCAGGTGAGAAAATGAAGAAGAGAATGGAACCCCAGTAGTTTGACTCCAATCCTCAATCTCCCAGGGTTCATCCATTGTTGAACTTTTTCTCAGATTTACAATCACAGTGGGGCATCATTTGGAAAGATGTTTGTTGCTTTGTCTTTTCATGGATAATAATAAACGTTTTTCTTTAGAGAAACATCAGCAAGAATCCACGTTTCCCTGAGACATTGGCTTTCGAATAGTCTATGAATTCAAGGACTTGGAATGCTTTCTGTATTAGAATTGGAAGATTCTGGCATTCTCAGGAAATCCAAGGTGCATGGGTTTTAGATCCTACTTCAAGGGAAGACCAGTTGGTCTTCACTGATTGGGTTATTGCCTATTCCCATTTTTGAATGGTGCTCATTGTATCTGGGACTCATTGAGAGGCTGGGCTCTTGAATACTAGATGTCAGACTATGACTATTTTTTTTTTTTTTTGAGAGGTTTTTGCTATAGGGCGTGTGCACTTGCCAGAAAGACAGAGAGAGACAGAGAGACACAAAGCAGGAAATCACCCCCCTGGGGGATGGCCATGCTGCAATCCCTTCTCCTCCATTCTCCTCTCGGGATCTAGGGCACACATGCACATGCGCCCGGTGTGAGTTTAAGCCACCGGGTCCGGGACTCGAACCGTGATTGACTACATGGGAGTCCAGAGACATAGCCATTGTGCCATCTGCTGGTCCAAGACTATGACTATTCTTGAGTTTTGGGCTCCCTTCATCTGCTGACTTATTAAGCACACCTACTATGTGTCACTGTTGAACTAGGCACTAAGAAAGATATGGGATTTTCCTGGCTGTCATGGAATGCAGTCTAGTGGGAGTGTTGGTTATAGCTACTAAAATTTTGACCTTAATTTGGCTACAAAAACTGACAGTGAAGCACTTGTACAGCAAGTTCAGAGTAGGCCTCTAACCTGGAGGTGGCAGAGAAGGGAAAGGAGAATATAGAAAATTCTATAAATGACATCTTACTTGAGACCTGAATTAAGAGGAGCTGGGTGAAGAGATGTGTATATGTGTGTGTCTGAACATTAAAAATAGAGAAGTAACATAAAATCAGAGCTAAGTAATGTAATGGACTACAAGATGGCTTGCAAAGGAAGAGTAGTAGGAGGGGAGATATGAGCTAGATCATCAGGGCCGTGCCTGGGAGGAGATGGAATTTATCCTAAGAGCAATGGAGAGTGACACTGAAATACTTATTTTCTTTCTTTTTATGATAGAAAGCAGGAGAGAGAGAGAGAGAGAGAATGAGAGAAAGTGCTCTCAACAGGGTCTCTTCATGCCACAACCCTCTTTTCTAAGCCCTTTAACGCCTTGGGATCTTGGGTGCCTGCTCACACTTGCTATGTTCTTAGGCTCACCAGGGGATCCAAGCCCATGGTTGGCATGTGGCTTTCAGCACTGCAGTCAGTATGCCACAGACTGCACAACCTAGGCTGGGCCAACAGTGGACTATTTCTGTTTCATTCCAGTCACTGAGTCTAGAATGGGGGGACTCTTTGGAGAGGTCAAACTGCAGGCTGAGAGTCTGTTTGGGAGTCATCACAGTGGTGCCCTCACTAGTGCGGAAAAAATGAGGAGGCAGATGAAACTGACAGAGAGATGATAAGGAAGGATTATAACTATGTCCTGAAAGAACTTGCAGGTTAAACTTGTATATACAAATTTCAATATAAGGAAAATGCTTTACTAAGGAGGAAAAACTAGATGTATTCTGGCTTTAAAAACACTTCTTTAATGAGTCATAAACTATAGTATTTTAAGTGTGTTTCATAGCTTTGTTAATCTAAGGAACAGAATTAACATCTTTTGTGGAATATTTTTACTTACATACTTCAATTTTGACTTCAGACTTAGTCTTTGACTCACTTTAATTAGGAACTGAAAACTATTCAGTCAAACAGTTCGAAATGCATAATATCTGAGTTCTTCCTTTTAGTAAGCTGTTTTCTAATTGAGCATTTCTTTATTTAGCACATTTTCCCTTTGTACCTATTACATGGAGGCTTCAAAAAATTCATGGAAAATGGAATTAAAGTATAAATCTATTTTCATTCAAATTGTTTGAAATCCATGCATAATTTTGGTTATAGACATTTTCGATGAACTTTTTGAAGACTCCCTTGCCTATGCAAGGCACTATGCTAGGTGCTAGGTCCCAGCAGTGAAAAGGCAGATGTGGTTACTGCCTTATAAATGCAAGAATGAAAAATCAAAAAATAACACAAAGGTATTATGAAGGAAATAAAAGGAATGCAAGGCTCTCTGTAGCGTGGTTAGGGGAAGTCACACAAAGGAGGTGATTAATGAATTGGCTGACTTTGAATAGCTATTGGTAAAAACACAGAAGGCAGGGATGGTCTTAAGCCACCTGAGACAGCAGCAGACACCTTTTGAATTGCTTATGGTAACATGGATCTAGTTTCCTTTATTTAGCCTGAGAAGAGTTTCTGTATGTGGCTCTTGAACTGGAACTAATGTATTTTGTTGCTCTTGAGCACCATTAATTGCTGCACTGTTAGTACCTTAGTTCTGAAAGAGCCACCACAGGGAATCATGATTTCAAGGGCCTCCAGGATCTTCTGAGGAGACCGTGCTTGACCTTGAATACTAGGATAGTCAAACTATAAGGGATCCATCAGCTTGCTCTATGGCAACCGGATTCTGAGTTTCAGGATTCAGAAAATCTCCAACTAATGTCTTATTAGTTACAGAATTAGGGAGAGGCCTAATCCGTTTGAGGGATTAATACTGGGCCTCAAGGTGCTCAACTACTTCAGTCGGAGAGACATTATGATATCTTTGTTTTATTTTTTTTTTTAAGTTTATTTTGGGAGAGAGAAACCCCTAACAGGGTCTTTATGCCAATATCCACCACTAGTCTTAGCCAGCCAAGATCATGGGCACACATGTATACCTAGTGTGCTCAGGGAGATTCTGGGATACCAGCTCAGGACGTTTAACATGTGAGTCTACTTGAGTTACCACTGCAGCATCACCTGGCACTGACAGAAGACAACTTCTAGGAGTACAATTGAAATCTTTACAACCAACACCTGTTCCATTTGACAATTTTTTCATTCACTTTAGAGTCATCATCTCCCTGTTTAAGATCTCCATTTTTAAATATGGCAAATAAAAAAATCTTACCTATGATTTCCTTTCTCAGGTCCATTTGTTTGAAAGATTCATTCATTTAAACATCTCCAATGCTAAGTGTTCCTTCCCTAAACTGAGAATCAAATCCATCCACAGGAAAGGAACTGAGTACATGTTCTACTGTGCTTATGCCAAAACCTCCTCATTTTGTTCATGGAGATGGTATGCCTTTTACCTCACTGTTTACATGAAAACCTTATCCAGATTTTCTATCACAATAAGCTGAGACATTGAGTAATGAGAAATTTTCCATGCAGTCTCTTTTCATTCATCATGCCTAAAATATTCCCTTTTGTGTATGTTAAAATTTTCCAAAGAGGGACCAGCAGGTGGTGTAATGGCTACGTTGCTGGACTCCCATGTAGTCGACTGCTGTTTGAGCCCCAGACCTGGTGGCTTAAACTCACACCGGGCGCATGTGTGTGCATGACCAAAATCCAGAGAGGAGAATGGAGGAGAAGGGGTTGTAGCGTGGCCATCCCCACCAGGGGGGTGATTTCTCACTTTCTATCTCTTTGTCTCTCTCTGCCTTTCTGGTGAGTGCACACACCCTATAGCAAAAATCTCTCAAAAAAAAAAAAAATTCCCAAAGAGACATTTTCCTTAGAAAACACTTCCAAAACTTATTGGTAGGTACAAGCTCTTTGTGGATATACAACTAAAAGAAATTGCCCTTTAGATGGTAGGTTAGTAAAGTTATGATCTTTCTCATTTCCTGAGATTCTAATGTAAGAGCTTGAAAGTCATGATTTATTTTATCTGCAGATAAACCTGTATTACTGCAATTGTTTCTTATCTCCCAATCCTGATATCTATTTTGCCTTCATTTCTGAAGGATAGTTTTATTCCTGATATAATTCTGTGTTGATTTCTTTTTCCTTTACCAAGCAGTTTAAAGATGTTATTCTATTGTCTTTCTGTTGAGAATGAGAAGTCATTCCTATCATTGTTTTTCTGAATGTAATGTATTTTTTTCCCTCTGATTGCTTTTTAAGATCTTAACCTTTGTTCATTTGAATATTGTATACTTTTTGACTTTCTTTCTTTTTTTATAAATCATTATTTAACTTTATTTATTTATTTTATTTTATTTTAATTTGACCAGAGAGGGACAGAGAGGGAGGGAGAGAGAGGAGAGAGAGAGAGAGAGAGAGAGAGAGAGGGAGAGAGAGAGAGAGAGAAGGAAAGTGAGAAAGCAAGCCACCAGGTCTAGGACTTGAACCACAGTTGGCTATGTGGGAGCCCAGCACCCTCAATCACCACACGACCTGCTGGCTCCATTGATTTTCTTTCTTTTAAAAAATTATTCTGCTAGTAGCTTATTGAGTTTTTTGGTAGTGGTAGATTTTCTTGAGTAGTAGTTCTTCATCAAATTTTGGACATTCTTTATTCATATACTTTTCCTGTTTTAATTCCTATTTTTGTTTCTTTTTTGGAAGCTAATTAAATACGTATTGGGCCTAACTTCGTCCCTCATGTCACTGAGACTTTGTCAATGTTTTCTATATGTCTTGGTCCGGATCTGAATAGTTTCTACTATCCTATCTCAAGTCCATCAATCACATATACATCTTTTTTTCTGCAATGTACACTATAATGCTAAACTTATTCAGTGAATTTTAAAATTTCTGATATGGTGCTTTTCATTGCTACCATTTCTTTTGATTGTCTTAAGAGTGTCCATTTATTTGATGAGAGTTCCCACTATTTACTTATATCTACCTTTTCATTTAAAACTGCCAATCTATTTATAATAGCTATTTAAAATTGTCTTCTTATTTTAAAAGTTCTGACATCTTGGGTATGTTTATATTATTGTTATTATTATTCTTTCTGGTTACACATCACATTTTTCCTGATTCTTTCCATGTCTAGTGATTTTTTAAAAATTCTGTGCTGAATATTGTGAAAGTTATGTTGTTTGGAAGCTTGGATTTTCATTGTCTTCCTTTGAAAGTGTTACTTTATTTTATTTTTTTCCTGGCACACTTAATTCTGTCAAAGCTTGCTTTAAAACCTTGTTATGATGGAACTAATTTAGTGTGTATAGCTTCTTCCTAAATATGGCCTCTCCAGGGCCTCAACTGAATGCCTGAGTTACAATGATCTGTTGTACTCTGACTAGTCATAATTCCATTTTATTCCAGCAGTGTGTGACCTCTGTAATCTCTATTTAGCTTTTAGCCTCCTTAGACTGACCCTGTTTATGTTTTATGTACTTGCATAGTTTAGCATTCAACCAAAAGATTTATGAGAAGATTTCTGCAACTTTTTCCACATAGCATCCTTCTTTTGTGCATCCTTCTCCATAAATACTAAGTACGCCAACAGCTCCCAAACATGATATATATTTCCTCCATTTTGTAAGATAGTTGCTTTCTCTTTGGAGTTCACTTTCATGGGCTATTCCAGAAATTACATGGGCAAAAAGCAAGGTAAATGTGGAGCCTATCTTATTCATTTTCCTTCTCTCAAAGATCACAGTGCTATGTTGTCTGTTGTCCAATGCCCAAAAACAGTTTCTTCACAGATTTTGTTAAGATAAATAGCTGTTATTACAGAAAAGTAAATACTGTAGCCATGGCTATGTCATAGAACTGGAAGTCCCAATGTCTTGTTTTTATTTTCTATTTATTTATTTGCACTGGTTGTTTTTATGCCAGAGGATGAGAGAGAGAGAGAGAGAGAGGGAGACAGATAGAGAGAGAGCCAGCCCCCAAATGGGTGTGTGGTCACACTGCAATCGTTTTTCCTCCAATTCTCCATCTTATCAGAATCCTAGGCATTCTTATCTGGTACATTTTCTCAAGCCAATGGGGCTGAGACTCAAATCATGATTGGTCATGTGGAATCTGACTTCCTCTGCACAGCACCTAACTGCTGTGCTATTTGGTCAGCCCCAATGCCTTATTTTCTTTCTTTCTTTTTCTTTTTTATTTATTTTTTTTGCCATATTATGCGTGCAATCACTGAAGAGAGACACAGAGAGAGAGAGAAACGGTGAGAGATGGAGTCCCCCGGGAGGATGGCCATGCCACAATCCCTTCTCCTCCATTTTCCTTTCAGTATTGTTGGGCATGCATGCACATATGCTAAGTGTGATTTTCAAGCCACCAGGTTCAGGACTTGAACCATGGTTGGCCATGTGAGAATCAAGTGCTTTAACCACCATGACACCTGCTGGCCCCACCCAATGTCTTCTTTATTTTTTCTGAGTTTCCAGAATGCTGACAGTACTGCCAAGAAATAGATGTTTGATGTTACTTGAATGAGTGCACAATTATATTTTTATATGACATGGTTAAGGACACAAAGTAGAGCCAAATATAGATACCAGTTGTCTGGCCTTTTGTCTGGACTTTTCTAGGCTATACATGTGGGACTTCATTTTCTTTTCTTAAGGTTCTGAATTGGGGCTCAAAGTCTACCTAATATACCTATGCGAAAAGAAGGCTTAAGTTTCTCATGAATAAGGATTTCTTCCCTTCTTTATGAAATTAACACCCACACTTGTAATGAAACTGCATTTAACCTTTTGGGATTTACTTCGGGGGACTGTTGGGGAAGCACAGGGAAATGTTCAGAAATTTTCAGTACTCTCTTCTTAGCTTCCTGTTTTGCTTAACAATGTCATGGAGCACTGCTTAGAGCATCTGTTTTGTAATATCGAGAATTACTTTCCTGTGTTTTTGAATAATCCTAACGATTAGCCTGGTCCTCCTGGAACAACTATTTATTGATCTAAATTCTTTCAAGTCAACTCTGAGATATAGATTTCTATTTAAGCTATTACTTGGGAGTGGCTCCAGAAGGAAGTGGGGTTAGAAGATTGCGCCAAGATCAGAAATGTGAACCATTGAAGAAAAAGACCTCTGAAAACTGAATTTTATTTCTTGGGGGATGTGCAGAACTGGTCAAATTTCTTAAGCTCGCTGAGCTTCAGAGCTTTTATTTGTAAAATGGGAATAATAATAATAATACTTATCTTCCAGATAAGGTTAAATGAGTTAACAAAGGCGAAACACCAAAGGCAAATACCTTACTCAAGAGAAGTTCTCAATAATGGTGAATGATACTTTCTTTTCCCTTCTGCCAAAGCTTGTTTTAAGATTTCCTTTCTCTTCCCTTCCCTTTCCTTCCCTTCCCTTCTTCCTTTCATTCTACTCCTTTCCTCTCTCCCAACTCTCTGACTGAAGAACAGGGAGAAAGGAACAATATATGTTACTTTAGTGGTTGAGAGCATGGTTTTCACAATCAACCAGACCTTGGTTTACATCTTAACTCCCCAGATCATTACCTTTGGGACTTTGGAAGAATCTTAGAACCTTTGTAAGCTTCAGTGTATTCAGCTGTAAAATGGAAGTAACAGTTACTGATTGGTAATATTACTATGAGAATTGAATAAATATTGAATAAATGAAAAGTGGCCATGTCAACTTGCTTTACATAAAGTGCTCAGGGGTACTTACTCCCAGTCAGATTTGGATCATTCCAGAACATGCTCTAGAAGCAATTGCTTGGTTTGTCTAGGTTTTCCCATTCCAAGTTCCTCTCTTTTTTTTTTTTTTAAATTTTCTTTTCTTTTTTCTCTTTTTTTTTCTTTTACTTTAAGTTCTTTTATCCATTCAATCACACTATGTAGCTTGCAAAGTGAATATTCCGACATGTGTGTATTTCTCCCCAGTCCAGTTGATAATCCTATAAAGTTACCTTCAACAGACAATACCCCATTTCTCTGTCCTATTAATGCTATGCCTCTCTATTTTTCTCCTCATTGTCCTTCCTCAGACTCTATTCCTTCATTCATCCTCTTCCCGGATTGCTCAGATTTAACTCCAAAAAATAGAAAGTATAATCCATCAGATGACCAGAAACTACCACAGAGGCACAAGAAATATGAAAAACAAAGAAAATATCTCTCCTTTGATGAAAAAGGATAACTCCTCTTCCTCTATAAAGAATACAAGGGAACTCATGGAAATATCAAATAAAGAATTTAAAATATTTATGTGATAAAGCTAACAAAGATTCAAGAGAAGAGAGACAACAAACTCCAGAAGATGCAGGAGAAAAGAGACTCCGAGTTCTAGAAGGCAGGGAAATTTTTGCACAATCTGAAAGAGGAGACACACATCATAAAAAAGAATCAAATGGAACTGTAAGAGATCAAGGCTGTAATACAGGAAATCAAAACTTCCACTGAAAGTATAAAAAGAAGATTAGATCATGCAGAAGATCAAATCTCAGATGTAGAAGATAGAACCTCTGACCTAGAAAGATTAACCAAAAAGGCTGAGAAGATAACCCAATTACAAGAGACATTCTCCACAGATCTAGAAAAGACACTCATAGAATTTGTCTGGAATCATAAAATACCTCCTATTGCCAAAGCAATCCTGCTCAAGAAGACTGGAGTAGGTGGCATCTCACTTACTGACCCCAAAATATATTACAAAGCTGTGATAATCAAAACAAAATGATGAAGTGGGGAGATTAATGTTTCTGTATTGACTGACATGCATAGCATTCCCTTTTGAAAAAGCAATGTAATACACTGTAAAGTTATATGCAATTCAATGTAATATAAAAAAATTATGATGATAATAAAAAAAAGCATGATATTGGCACAAAAACAGACATGAGGACCAATGGGACAGAGTAGAGACTCCAGAAATAAACCCCTCAAAATACAGCAAACTGATCTTTGACAAAAGGTACCAATCCAGTGGCAAAAGGGAAACCTCTTTAGCAAATTGTGCTGGAAAAACTGGGTATCCACCTGCAGAAAGATGAATCTGAACCTCCATCTGTCACCATTAACTTGGGGAGACATTGGGGTAGGCAAAGACTTCTTAGGAAAGACCCCCAAAGCACAGACAATAATCCCCAAAATAGACAGGATTACATCAGATTAAAGTGTTTCTGCACAGCAAAGTACACTGTAAGGGTTGTGTGAATCGACAACCCTTGGAATGGGAGAGAATTTTTGTTAACTGTGCCACAGATAAGGGACCGATAACAAGAATACACAGGGAACTTAAGTAGCTTACCTGAAAGAAAATGATTAACCCAGTTAAAAGATGGGAAAATGAGCTGAATAAATATCTCTCTAAGGAAGACATACGAACAGTCAAAAAACATGATAAAATGCTCAATGTCCCTCATTGTAAGGGAGATGCAGATCAAAACCACAATGAGATACCACCTAACCCCAGTCAGAATGACTAAGATTTCAAAAACAAATAATGATAAGTGCTGGAGAAGATGTGGTGAAAGGGGGACACTCTTACACTATTGGTGGGAATGTAAATTGGTCCAGCCACTGTGGAGAATGATATGGAGGTTCCTCAAAGACCTTCAAATATAACTACCATATGACCCAGCAATTCCACTCCTGGGTATCTACCCAAAGGACAGGAGAGCACTCAGTCAGAAAGGCGCTTGCACTACTATTTTCATTGCAGCATTATTCACGATTGCTAAGACATGGAACCAACCCAAATGTCCACAGACAGATGGATGGGTTGAAACATTGTGGCACATATACTCCATGAAATACTATTCAGCTGTAAAAAAACAACAAGGCCCTGGAATTTGATAGAAAGTGGATGAATACGGAAGATTTGCTGCTGAGTGAAGCAAGTGAGGCTATGAAAGAGAGACATTGTATGTTTCCACATAACATATACCAACTGTCCACACTCTATGGTAGAGACTGAAAGACTGGAGAACATAAAAGCATTAAAATTGTAATGAACACCAGAGACAAAGTGGAAAGCGAGTGTGTGAGAGGAAGAGCTTAGGAAAGTAAATTTAGGGGGAAAATGGAGAGGTAAGATACTTGTGGGACACAGATAAGGTTTTTTATCTGCTAACAAGGATGTATATAATAGTCTCAACTGGGCTGGATTGAGGTGTATATCATGCTGTATAAAGTCTGTTCACAATCTAAACGATGTATAGCAATTTAAAGTATGAATAATAATTTAAAAATAAATTAAAAAAAGACAAAAAAGAAAATAATGCCCCCAAAATGAGAATAACAGATGAATAATACTAGATATCATTAAACACTCAAACATCTGGATCATCAATATACCAGAAGATGAAGAAACTAATAAGGACATTGATCATCTATTCCATGAAATCCTGGAAGAAAACTTCCCAAACCTAGAGAGGCACTCAAATATCCAGACCCAAAAAATACAAAGGACCCCACATAGAATTGATCCAAGAAGATCTTCCCCAGGGCACATCATAGCCAGATTGACGAAAACCACAGACAGAGACAAGGTCCTAAAATTGGCAAGAGAGAAACATCAAGCTACTTTCAAAGGATATCCCACAAAGCTAATGTCGGACCTTTCATTGGAAACAATGCAAAGAAAGAAAGAATGAGAAAATATATTCAAAGTGTTAAGTAAAAATTTCAACCAAGAATACTATACCCAGCAAGATTATCTTTCATATGAGGAAAAAAGACAAAAACATTCTCAGGGAAACAAAACCTGACAGAATTTATCAACACCAGACCAGCTCTCCAAGAAGTGCTGTAGGGAGTGCTATATCAGGAAAACTAAAGTCACACACACAGAAATAATAGTACAAGAAACAACCAAGAGAATGGCCAGCCTACTGATAGGGACAATGAATGTTAACTTCCAGAGTTTAAATGGAATGTTAACTTCCAGATCAGACCACAGTAACACTGTAAATTCAATAGAAGAGAGATTAATTATGTGAGTATGAACTAGTGAAATAGAATTGTTTTACTTTAGACTAAAACATTATTGATTTTCTTCAATACTTTGATTTCCATATTTAAGGATTTTTGTCTTCTTAAACTGTTGATAGGTTCATTTACCTACTGTTTGAACTGAATCCTAACTTTTTTCCTGGCTTTAAGTTTTAAGCAAATTTCTCCTAATATTTTTTGATTTTGATCTATTAAAACTAAATATTTTTAAATTAAAAAAATGCATTATAAATACCTATTAATACCTATTTAATGACTGCAGTCAGCTATATAGCCCCAGTGAGGTGCTACTTTATAGTATGTTCACTTTACTCACTGAGGTTTACACCTAAAGTCAGACATGCATTTAAATATGTATATATCAGCTGTGCTTGTTATTGAAAGCCTTTAAATTAATATCTTTAGTGAATCAATGAAAGGTTAAAAAAAAAAAGGGATGGAAAACAACTATACATACCAGAGACAGTGAGGGGGAAGGCAGGGAGTTGGCAGAGGGTAAGAGGTAGGGAATCAAGGGGGAGGGGAGAAGCAAAATATATAAGAAACAAGAAATAGAGTATTATTTGATGATGAAAACATGTATGGTAATATCCTTGATTGAGCCAAAATACCATGTATACTGGATGGAAAATCTCATTTTGTATACTGTATTGATGTACAGTGAATGATTATAGATAAGTAGATAAATAAATACATTTTTAAAATACAGCTTTATATGACAAAAAAAAATTTGCCTTATAAATATTTATTAGGATTCAGTTGATTCTGGTTCCTAAGAGAGAACAAATGCCATCACATGGGGTATTCTAGTCTGTATTGCTAATAACAGAAAATGCCAGAACAGAGGTGTATTTTAGCTCATGGTTTGGAGGTCCAAAATCCAGGGACTAAGTCTGATGGGGGTCTTGGAGAGTCCCAAGGCATCACATCACAAGGGCAAGAACAGAACAGAGCATAGCCTGTGTGTCCACGAGTCTTTGTCCTACTCCTTCTCCTTATAAACTTACCAAGTGTCAATTATAGGATGTTTCCCTAAGAACTGTACTCCTAATCTCTTCCCAAAAGTCCCACCTTATACACCAAAGTCTGACTAAGTTTTATCCTCTCTATCCCATCGACCAAATCCCAACCTGTGGGGGGAATATTCCACCATAACATGGGGGGAAAGAGATAAGCAATGAACCTTTCATAGGGGTGGTGTCTTTGGGAGCCCCTGCATGGTTATTCAGGCAAGGCTCCACAGATGAAGTAACACCTGAGCTGAGTCTTGACAAATGAATATGGTTTTACCAGGGGGCTGAGGAAGGGTATTCTACTCAGAGTGGGAAGTAGGCCAAGAAGTATGAAGAATCACTGCTTTAGCCAGTGGTACTAAAACCAATCTGTCCAATTAAATTTCCAGGAATTTTGTAAGCTGGTCATTAAACACAAACATGATTAAAATTGGAGATATATTAATTTACATGAAAAAAATCATGTTACAACAAAGGTACCAAATACTCCAATTTATCTCTTCTCAATTATCACTGCATTTTACTGTCATCTGTTCTCTTGAAGTTATAAATTTCTATTGTATCTATGGGTTGGAAACACTATTTAATGGTATGCCCCTATGCATCTCCTCTCAACTCCTTGTTTAGTGACAACACATTGGTTGCTTGAAATAGGTCATGGTGAAAATGTTTACATGACAAATATGAGTAAATGGTACAAATCAGGGCTTTATTTACTGATGATAGAAAGTACATGCACACATTCACCTGTGTATGAGAGAGAAGAGAGGGAGTGAGAGAAAAGAGAGAGAGAGAAGAGAAAGAAACAGCACCTCTGATATTACAATCCACCCTCAGCCAGCCCCAGATTATCGGCACATGCATGCGTTGTGCATTCGAAGACTTACAGAGTTCCCTGGATGCTAATAGGGAACCTTTCCATGTGGGTCAGCCTCACGGGGTATTGCATTTTCCTGCAGTACCACCATTCGACCTCATCAGTCCCTTGGTTTCATTATATTCTTATGTTTGGTAGTTTTCCCTCTGAGTTTCAGTCTGCCTCTCTGTGAAATGAGTATTCTCATTTTTACCCTATTCCTCTTTTCCATGGAACTTTTGAGCGAAGGGACTTAAACCTATTCTTAAGATGGCAGATTGGGTTTGTGAGTCCAAGGGCAAAAATAGGAGAGCTCCCTGACGTGCAGGAAAGCAAAATCGAATTGGGTGTCATTCTTGAAAAATGTCAAGGAGTGCCAAAGAGGATGTTGCAGAAGAGCGTGCAGTGGAGCCCTAGGGATTGGTGGGGTGGTTGTCTCCAGCTGTGCCAGCCAGAGTCCAGGGTATGGCTTGTTTACTTTGGCCCAAGGGGAGCTGGCAGATGGCCAGTACTCCACCACCTTGCCCTTTGTCCCTTAAGGTCCTAGTAATGAGCAGTACCAGCTGAGTGAGTCACACTTGCTATCAGCCAGTAATCGTGTTGTGGAGTCACAAGTCCAAACATTAACCAAATCAAACATACTGTGCAGAGAGGCCTTGGAGAGACCTTTCCTGAGTGTGGGTCCCCCTTTGTTGTTCTCTATTTTTACACTCTATTTGTTTCCTTTAGGTTACTTATGACAACATGCCATGACTTCGTAGTTTCTTTATTGTAACTCTTTCCCACCAATTTCAACCCAATAGTGTGGAATCTTGGTGAGCCGTGTCTGTTTCACCCATAGTACGTGGCAGGAGCTTAACACGTCAGTGGTGCTTATTAACTATCAGTCGACAAATGCATAAACAATTTCCCAGTCCACCGCTTACTATTTCATTAAGATCTTATGATTTCCATAATTTGGTGCTGCTTCCTTAAATGTAGAAGAGAAGAAAAACAGAGATCAGGATTTCCAGGTCAATTTCTGACAGAATAACAATCGACAGTTGCTGTTTATTGAGCCTGAACAGGTGCCAAACATTTCATGGGCATTATTTCATTTTTTATTCTCAGCAGGGCACCGTGAGGCATGTACTATTAATATTCCCATTTTGCAGACAAGGTAAGTGAGGCCCTGATAAACTCAGCTGTCTGAGGTCTCATAGCTGAGAACTTTTTTTTTTTAATAATTATTTATTTAATTTTATTTATTCATTCATTTATTTTAATTTGACCAGAGAGAGATAGAGAGAGAGAGAGGGAAAGTGAGAAAGCAAGACGCCAGGTCCGGTACTCGAACCGCAGTTGACCATGTGGGAGTGTCCAGCATCTTAACCACCATGCCACCTGCTGGTCCCGATAGCTGAGAACTTAAATGCAGATCTGTTTAGAAAGAGCCCTGCTCTTTCTCTTCTGTGTTGGTGCTTTGAAAACTGGTTCTCCACTCTGGCTGCACATTGAAATTACCTGTGCTTTTGGAAAAGGACTGATGCTCATCTTCCATTACTGGAGATTCTGATTTCATAGCCTGGGTGTCAGGCTTTTTCATTTACTTCCACCCCTTACTCCTACCAAGATGGGAACTATTGCTCTGAAAAGCAGTGAGATGAATATGGAGTCAGTCAAGCATCTTTCCTCAGGATCAGCTATAAGCAGGGCTGCTGAAATGACCTTGATGATGGTGTACCATGGCCCCTAGGATAAATGCATAGCCCAGGACTACGGGATGATGTTCCCTTAAACAGCAACACCTGACTTACTCCTTTGTGATATGGGAATGATGAAAATTCTGGACTGCTTAGCTGGACACTTAGGATTGTAGGTCTGGAAATGAACTTAGATCTCCTCATTGAAGTCTAAAGAAGTTAAATGACTTAACTAAGGCCATACAATGATTAATTGTACAATGAAGAGATCTAAGATGGGGGCAAATCTCACTGTGCCTTACTGAGCTTTAGATTCCTCATCTGCAGAAGAACCATGATGACCATAGTATCTATTCCCCAGGGCTCAGTGACATGCTCAAATCTTTCTGTGGTTGATAAAAGCAGGATGGGAGACAGAAAAAAAGGCAAAATGGGGCTCAGGAGGCCCATATTGGTAGATGATGACATTGCAGAGGATCCCAAGGCCAGTGGAGAAAGGAATCATATGATCTCATGCTTGGTAATTGGGGCTGGTCTGTGGGTTGGATGTGGCCAGAGCCGGGAGTCCCCAGCTTGCGCAAGGTTAGACTGACAGCATACTGGTGATGCCAATATTCTTACAGGTACCAATAATGGGACATTGAGTAGGATGTGGCATTTAAGGAGGACATGCTTAGATTCCTGCTGGGCTCAGTGTGGTCCATCAGTGGTTATTGTTTTGAGTGGAAGAACCACTTACCTTCTGAGGATTTGGTGGTTCATTCCTGGCAATTCCAATTTTTGTAAAAATAGATGTGGCTTAGTGATTTGGAGCCAGGAAGTAAGGCTTCAGGTAAAGATTAAATGAGATGATATAGAAAAAGCGCTCAGGACTCTAAGTGCCCCCAAAATGTCAGCTATTGCTACTTACTTCTATTAATAATAATACACTCTGAGAAGCAGGCACTTTTATCTTGACTGAGTTGGACTCTTCGTTTGGCTGACTAATTTTGGGCAAGTGAACTTAATCTATTGACCTCATTTCCCTCATCTGTAAAATGAAAGAATGGGGCTAGTTCTGTGGTCTGGTGATTAAGGTAACCGTTCCCACATGGCTGACTGTATGGTTTGAGTTCAGACCTGGTAGTTTGAGAAACACATCAGGCTTATGCACGTGCATGCCCAAAATCCCAAGAGGAGGGAGAGATGAAGAAGGGATTGCAGTGTGACCATTCCCCATGGTGGGGGGCGCTTTCTTCCTCTTCCTCTTTCTACCTCTGTCTCTCTCTGGTGAACACACTAAATCTCTAGCAAAAACAGTGGGGTAGGGAGAGAGGTTAATGTGAATCTCACCGAATTGAGAAATAAGAGGAATTGCGTGAAGAGTTAAGCTCAATGCCCTACTTGCGCTAGCTCTAAGTACTAGCATCAAGGTCTAACAGTAGCTGGTGAGGATGACGTGCCTTGGAATGGAGAGTGGGAACCACACCCCACTGAAGGTCAGAGGGGCCAGCAGAGCAGAAGGGGAATGGACTTTGGAGTTCACGTCTCAGTTTCAGCTGTCTTTCTATTTCCTACACTGAAGAGGTTGAAAGTCCCCTGTGGCAGCCAGAGAGCTTTGAAGTTTAATAAGGTACCCTGGGGATTTTATTTTCTCTTGGAGAAAACCTCTTGTTTCCCTTCACGTACCTGAAAAAGGGAAGATCATTTGAAACCCAAGCCCTGTAACTGTGGAATTATTGAGACCTGTTTTTAAACTGCAGTGAAAGAAACTTTAGTTCACTTCATCCATCTCTGTTCCTGATTCTCACATAAGGAAACCAAGACCTTAAAGGTGGTTGTCTGATGCCTTTGAATTTGCCAAATGGGAGACCTGGGCCTGGAACACTGGTCTGTTGATTCCTGATCTATTGTATCTTTTACAATTCCTCCCTGGGACATTATTATTTGCATTAATTATAATGATGTCATATTGATGATTAATCTGGTGTATGTTGGGGTGGGTAGGTGGAAACCATGTGACCAAGGATAGTTGTGAAAATACCTTCAACCAGTGTGGAATGAGCACTAGTTGATTGGAATCATGTCTAATAAGTCAGAACAGACACTAGCCCTGTACATCCTGACTGAATGTTAACCGGGCCCTGACTGGACACTGGATATCCCTAGGGAGAACTGGACAGCCATCAGCAGAGACAGTTAGTTTGTTTTGTCTTGTTGCTCCAGAGTTTCTAGGGATGTAGAGTCTTTTTGTGAGTTGATTAAAAAGGTTGACTTTGGTGACCTAGATTGGACAACTATTAATATTTTTCATCTGCAAACTGGCATAATGACTTTGACAGATATGAATTTTTAATAAATGTTTTCTCACCATAGTGTAAAAAAAATGCTTTGTTCTTATTGCACCCGGGGGTGGGTATAAGGTAATGTGAAAATGGAATTTCAAAAGGGCAGAAATACATTCCCAGGCTCCCCACTGGGAGACAAAGTTTTGAGACTGATGTTTTAGAGGAGAGCTTTACTCATTTTGCCTTAATGCTTGACTTTCTCTGTAATTATTAGATGGGGACAAATGAAATATCTGCTCTGTGTCCACTTTTAATCTCAGAAATGGCAATTTAATATGGTCTACCATAATAGTAACTAAGCACCAACAGTGATCCAGCTTCTGTTGTGGAAAATGGAGTGAGATGGACGTGCGAACACCTTTCCATTCCTGCTGTTAATTAATTAATTAATTAATGAGGTTTTTCCTTTAGGGTGCGTGTGCTTACCAGAGAGAGAGAAACAGACACCAGGAGAGAGAAAGTGAGAAATCGGGGGACGGCCATGCAACAATGCCTTCTCCTCCATTCTCTCAGGATTTTGGGCACACATGCCCAGCGTGATTTTGAAACCATGAGGCCCAGGACCTGATCCACAGCTGGCCATGTAACCTCTATGCCATCTGCTGGTCCCCATTCTTGTTTCTATGAGAAACAGTAGTGTCTAGTGTCAGAGACAGGTCAGAGACAGGCCTGGATCCAATTTCTGGTTCCTTCAAGTATTAATGTAACCCTCTCGGGCCTCTTTTTTCTCTTCTTCAGAGTTGTTCGATATGAGATTATGCCACTTAACAACAGTCTCCTAATTCATAGAAGGAACCCAGTAGAGAGAGGAGAATGGAGGAGAAGGGATTGTGGTGTGACCATCCCCTCTGGGGGGTGATTTCTCACTTTCTGTCTCTGTCTTTCTGGCGAGTGCACACACCCTATGGCAAAAGAAAAAAAATTCCTCCCCTCACCCCCCCTAAAAGTAGAAGGAACCCAGTAGATTCCCTCCTTCTCTCCTTCTCTCCGTTTCCCTGGTTCAATCAGAGTGGAACAATCTGTAGTGTTTCACAACTGATTTGCTATAAGTTTTATTATTACCTTTGAAAGTCTGTTTCCATTTCTTCGTATTGAAGTAGAAAGAGAACTAGGTGCATTTTTAACCCCCAGAGGTACCTTTAGACTTTGATCTAGAAAGAAAAGTCAGCGAAGATGAACAAAAAGTGTGAACTTAATTC
Source organism: Tupaia tana (assembly GCA_026018925.1). Lineage (NCBI taxonomy): Eukaryota > Metazoa > Chordata > Mammalia > Scandentia > Tupaiidae > Tupaia > Tupaia tana. Next base: position 86,891,972 of record JAKSZU010000013.1, read on the forward strand.
AAAATTCTGTGGCTTTCAATGCCAGTTTATTAAGTTACATTTATTAAATATGTTAACACATACAATATTTCATTTACAGCGATTAGAATTCATACAGCTGTGCCCGAAGATGTAGGGTGCATACCAGTTACGTACATATCCAACAACATACAATATGCATTTTACCTTGGGTTTGTGACGTTTTAACATAAAACATAACATTGAAGAAAGCACATGGGGCTTATTACTGAAACCACATAAACACCTATTTTGTTCAACCTGTATACCCCTGCAACAAAGAAGGGAAAAGTTGCATATTTTAATGACTTTAAAAAATAAAATCATTTCATTAAATTCAGCTACTTGGTTTATGTGACATTACATGTCTCCTTCCTTCTGAATGCATATACCATGAGAGTAGGGCTTGCTTGTCATGTGCTCTCTTGATTCTCCAGGATTGAGCTTACTGCACTTACGTGACAGATGCTCAGAACAATACATGATTTGTGGCTGAAGTGGAAAAGATGCTGGGCTTGGTGTCAAGAGAGAGGAATTCTGGTCTCAATATTCTAACTAGCTATTGTCTGGCCCTGGTCACTGATGTCACCTCTCTGAACCTGGGTTTCTTCATCTGTGAAATGACGTTATTTGATAAACTACGCAGATGTTTTCAGCTCTACCCTTTCTCATTAGCCAAGACATTGACATTTCCTCATTGGCCAAGATCTCAGTATCATTTTGTGTTGAATATACTCTGAACAAGTGGGAAATAATAGATTTGTCTAGGCTGAATGCTATTGAACTCTTGACAAAGACTGCTAGGTTCCTAATGATCAGATAGAACATATAGAAGTCAGTCTAAAAAATGGTCACAGAATCATAGATTTTGAAAGGGCTCTCGAAATCCTATGGTTCAATCATTCCCCCAACCTCAAAAAATGGATGGCTTCTTGCAAAAACCATGTGATAAGTCATTTGCTTGTATATCTCCAGGAACTGAGAATCACAACCTTAAATAATTTTCTTTCTGGGTAGAAAGTTCTTTTGGGTATCAAGTCAAAATGCGATCCCTATAACTGCAACTCTTTAGCCCTAGCTCTGTCTTCTTGGGAGACATGAAGTCTCCTCCCCACTTTAAATCATCTCATAGGTACTTAAAGATAATTCTCTTCCTTCAATTTCTCCTCCAGTCATTAAAATTAATACTATTTGCTAAGAATAGAGGGGAATTAGATATGCCCAGGATTATGGTTAGGAAGATAGCCTCCTAGTACCAGATATGCCCTTAACTCATTGCAGGGCCATGAACGAGTAACGTCTCCTATACAGGCTGGCACAGTATTTTCCTCTTAGTATGGGGTAGGGATAGTATCCAGAACTTGGGAGTGGGGCAAGGAATGGATGTGACTGCTTACCACTGGTTAAAAAAAAAAAAAAAAAAAAAAAAAAAAAAAAGTGTCAGGGGCTAATAGCCTACTGAATTATTCTTAGGCCCAGCTGCCAATATGGTGCAATAATGTGAATATCCAGGATAGTGATGTACTCTTAAAAAATTCTGCTAAAATTCACAAAATACTTCTAAGACTCTGGGCCTTAGGAGGAATAGGAAATCTTGAGGTCAGAGACTTCTTTCCATGTGTTTTTGTAAGGTGCAGAATAGAAATAGTCCTGTCTTGAAGAACTAATCCCAATGTCACAATCATGGGAAAACGATTGGGTAAGGACTTGGGAAAATACCTTACAAGAGAATGTTGGCAACAGCCCTGTCTTGTGTACAGGGAGTTAGTTGAACTTTTATAATCCGACGAGCATACGGGCAGAGTTTCCTCTGGGGTGACGTGGATTGGATTGCAATGGAGCCAAACCACGGGCTCTAGAATGCTCTGGTCTTGAACTGAAATTGACGTGTACCAGGGTGTGAAAAGGTACCCTTTCTCCTTTTTCTACTTGTCTTGTTACTGTACTTTAGCATGAAAAGGTAGAAATTTTAGTATCGTAAGCAGCTCTTTTCTGCCAAATCAATCTAAACCATGCTATGGTTAAAAGACTCATGGGCACATGCATTTTGACCATGGTTCCCATGTTTGCTGAGAAACAAAGACTTTTTAAGGCATCTCTGGGTCACCTGTAAAGTTCTAATATTTTCAAGGGTGTGATGACCAAACTGGAGTCAGTAAGCAATCATTTCTTTCTACAAAGGCTTAATAGAAAGTTGTATTTTTGTCCCCACCCCCTTTACTATAGAAAATGCCCTGAGTAGCTATTTAAAATAATCATTTAGAATAAACACAAAACAGTGTGTTAATGATGATCCTTCATCAAATGATATCCATTTTTTATAATGAGAAGATATTCATGTGCCTAAAGTTAGCTAATTAATTAGTTAAGACAACCAAAATAAATGAAAGGCTCTGATGACAATGGAGGTGCTGAGCAGTTAGGATGAGCATATGTGAGACAAAAATAATTTCTCTATATCCCCAGGGCAAGTAGGTACTTGGTAAATGTTAGTGGAATTGATTTGAATTCAGCCTTGTGAGAGATATTTAACCAGGAAAGCTTTCCTCCCCTAAATGAGCTGCTTTAAAAAGCATGTTACTTCCTCCCTTTCAAGTCCTTGAATGCATCCCCATTAACACATTTTAGGGGATCACCTAGTGTTTTTTGAAAGTATTTTCCCATCTTGCTTTTAGAAATAGTGCACTGAGCGACCAGCAGGTGGTATAGTGGTTAAGACACTGGACTCTCACGTAGTTGACTGAGGTTCAAGCCCTGGACTCGGTGGCTTGAAACTCATGCCAGGTGTGTGTACATGAGTGCCCAAAATCCCAAGAGGAGACTGGAGGAGAAGGGATTGAGGTGGTGATTGGTGGAGATTGGGGACAAGATTTCTTGCTTTCTGTCTTTCTGGTGAACACACATGCTCTATAGCAAAACTCACTCCAAAATAATAATAATGCACTGAAAGAGAACAGAGAGAAAGAGAGATGGACTCAATGCCACAATTCTCCAGCCTCCAATAGTTTTAGCCATAAGGTTCGGGAGCCATTAAAAAAAAAAAAAAAATGGGCACTAATTTTTGCTATGGAGAAAATGCCTTGGAAATAGAAGTCCTGCCAGGAATATTTGGCTATGCCTTTCAGAATAGTAAAATATATAAATCAGCAGTGAAAACTCAAGCTACAATACATTCTTAGAGATACAAGCTTATGATAGTAACAAAATAGTATGGCAGGGATTTTTTCTAATGGTTCAAGTGTCTAAGGATACTAGAAAATTCTTGTTGTGGATAAACTCCTAAATCTGCCAGACCCCCTATGAAACAGTGGGCAGATTTAAAGTTCCTTGGCACAGATTTCTTCTAGCGGGGGAAGAAGTGGGCAGGAAACTGTGACCTCATCTCTGCTCCCCCAGGTTGGTGCTTTCATGCACTGTGGAGACAGGTGCAGATAGAGTTTTATTTTCATGATGGAATGCTAGTTCTAATTGTGACTCTATGCTAGAGTCATTGAGAAAACATTCTTGAATTACCAATACATACTGCTCTAGGAGTTGGTTGAGAGAACATTCTCTTATCAAACTAGTTTTGGACTTACTGAGAAACCTTTCTTTTCTGCTTTAACTAAAGGGTAATTCCTCCCTCTGAGATGCCCTTTCCTGGTCATCTGGGGTCCACCCTCCTTTCAAGCTTCACTTCCTCTTGGAGACTCTTATGAGCCAGGTGGAGATGACCACACCCTTCTCATACTCCCACTGAGAGCTGTGCTGTTTTGAGAAGCTGATGGCACATGAGAGGCCTGGTTTAAGCCAGCCTAGCAGAGGTTAGAAGAGTTATTTAGAGCCTTAAGCTCCCAAGTGAGAAAATGGAAATTAACTTTTATCTAATTATAATTTAACAATGTTGATTGAGTACTACAACCCCAGTCTCCCTACTCAGAAGCCACATCATGCAACTCTCTGCCTTTACTGTCTCCTGGTAATAAGGTTAAGAGTCATTTTGGTGTCAAGTTTGCTTTCAAATCCATCCATGAAGCCTCCCACAATCTGGAGCATTTGTAACAGAGGCCACACTGTTGGCGGTCACTGGCTCTATGCTCTGATCACACAGAATTGATGAAGTTAGCACATTTCACTCTCATGAGATCACTGGATCCTGGGAAAGAAATGGGTGGATTCCTGTTTTACAGACATGTCAACAAAGGCTGAGCAAAACTGCCCTTCCTGCTCTTGACATATTAATTCAGGAAAATTATACAGACCAGAGGTTTTGAACTCATTGGAGCCCAGAAAGGAGCTTTTCAAACCATATCTAGCCTCTTCTTCAGGCCAGAGGTCCTGACTGGGCCGATTAGCTAATTCCATACTTAAATTCCTTGGAATATTTTATAGGAAAAAGACTAACATACAATGCATATAAAGTTGCAAATCAAGCCTCAAAGCAGATCTAGGTTAACTTCTGCAGATTTGGTGACTGACATCTCCCTCCGTTCTCCCATAACCTCCTCCCTCCAGTAAAGAAGTCCATTGTCTCATCTGCCACCATCAATCAAGTTTGTTGCATAGTTGGTCTAGTTAACTAGAAGTCTGTCTTCGAGTTTCTTGAGTGACCTAATCAGCTGGATATTGGACATAGTTGGAGAGTGCCAGAAATCTTACTTAACAGTTTCAGATTTTTTTTTAAGGACTTGGAGTCCTAAAATTGTTTTAGAGTATGTTGACAGATATTTGACCAAGAAGCATTTAAGTTTTCATATAAGTTTGAAGTGGAATATGTCTTGTTCTTCATAGCACTTTCTGGGTTAAGGATGAACCCCCAAAATAATAGGTGCTCAAGGAAACTGTGCTGAGAAAAAAGTTACTGTTGCATTTTTGATATTCAAGTGGAACTCCTGTTTGCATACTTTGACACCTATGCATACAATCAAAAGAAAGGAGTCATGTACTATTGTACTATGAAATTTTTGAGAACACTCATGAGAAATATCATCTCTTTAAATTTGTTTTAAAAAGCAAGGCATGCAAATACGTAGAAAAAGGGATAAGGAATTTTGCCTCTGAAGAAATTACACTGGTTCCCAGGACTTTCTTTTCACTTTGTTTAAAGTTCCTGAGCTGAAGCAAATTTATGACAAAATTGAACAATAACTGGGCCAGTGATGACAGCATATAGTAGGAAGGTGTAGAAATATTCTCCTTTAAACACTTCTCTGAGTAGGTCATTCATTCACTTGGGGGTCAGTGTTTTAATGTTTACAACTCATCACATCTCCAAGAAACCAGAAGATTATGTCTGTCTCTTTCCAGTTAGTATCCTCAGTGGGAAGGCATATAATGTATGAACTTTTGAGCACTGAATTTCATAGCTAAACCACTATCTTTGCAGACTTTTCCCTATCCCTGACCCCAAGAAAACAGCTGGTTGTAGTCACATATGAATGAAAAAAGTTGGGAATTCAGAGGCAGAAAACCATCACACTGTGATGCTCACTGTGTCCCTATAGCAAGAAAGCGCCAAAGAAAGTTTTATCTTCTTTTGTGTAATCCACCAAGGAGATATCACTGACATTTACCATCAGCCTGTCCCCTTCCTGCAAAGAAAACATGGCGCCTAGGTAGACGGGCTGGAACCAGTTGCTGCCTATTTCACACACGGACTTGGTGCCTGTTAAGAGTTGGGTGGGCTCAGGATAGCTGTCTGTTACCTTGGTGATGACCACTATGATAGAATCTGGCTTGTTTGGTTGGTTTCCCTGGTTGATTTTCCCACACTTAGATGTCGTTCCTCGGAATGTGACTTGGGAGTAAACAAAATAGTCTCCTGACTCCGGGATCACCAGGAATTTATTGGTGTAGTTCATGCGGTTCTTGGTGAAGGCCAGGCCTAGTTCATGTTCCCAATGTAGAGCCGGGAACTGATTTTTCAAGCGCGTTGTGGGAATCTGTCTCACAACTGGAAAGACAAGAAAGAGATTTAATTTGCTTATATTGGAATCTGTTTGTTTTGCTAAAAAAAGTCTCATACCATTTTCAAAGAAGAGGAAGGTGACTGAACAGTAGCAAGTGCCTTGAGGAGGGACGCATAAAAGACACAGTAGAAGACACACGGTTATTTGTACAGATGATAAGTAGCAGCTTGGGCAGGTGACCTGGGCAAATTACTCTTCCTTTCTGAGCCTGCGTTTTCTTATTTGACAATTTTTTTAAATTAAATTTTTAGAAAGCAACTTATATATCTCATGAGGAGAGAGAGAGAGAGAGTGAGTGAGAGCGAGCGAGAGAGCGAACATGTACTCCCAATAGGGTCTTGACATCAATATCCACTACCAGTTTCAGCCAGCCCGGATCACATCTGCGCCTGATGTGGGCAGGGCGCTCTCTGAGTGCAGACCCAGGATCTTCCCATGTAGGTCAGGCTCACACATTGTCACATTTTGCCTTTGCCCCAGTGTCCAACCTTTCTAACAACTTTGAATTTTACTTGAGCCCTGTGATCCTAGAAAATAGAAAAGGTTAAAAAGTACTTTCTTTCTTTTTTCTTTTTTTTTTTTTTTTTTTTTTTTTTAACATTTCAGAAAATGGTTTATTGCCAAGAACCATCCTTCCCAAATAATTTAGGTAAGATTATGTGTTCCCCTATGACAAGGCCAGACTCCAGACCCTCCAAATTCCTATTCTTTGTCTCATAAATGATGAGCTGAATAGTTCTAGCTCCACTGATTAATCAGGACAAAATTCTTGTTAACCAAACATTGGGTAAGCTCCTCTTCTTCCCAGACAACCCCGAACTTAGGCCCACTGTGTGCCTGAGCAATAGACAGCTTTTCCTAGGAAGAGACTGGTTTGAGGATAAATGTCTCTGATTCAGTCGTACCAACCTTCCAAACCACTTCCTCACACCTTGTTCATCTCAGTTTTGTTTATTCCTCTCGAAAAGAAAAACCCTTTTAGCCTAACACTTGAGAAACTTGCAGACTCTTATGTTAGAGTATCCTCCCTGTTGCAACAGTCCCTTCTCCATCACAGTTTTTTTTTTTTTTTTTTTTTTTTTTGCTACTGGGCGCGTGCGCTCGCGACAGAGAGACAGAGAGACAGAGAGATAGAAAGCGAGAAATCACCCCTCAGGGGGGATGGCCATGCTGCAATCCCTTCTCCTCCATTCTCCTCTCTGGATCTTGGGCATGCATGTACACACGCCCGGCATGAGTTTAAGCCACCGGGTCCGGGACTCGAACCTCGGTCGGCTACATGGGAGTTCAGTGACATAGCCATTACACTAACTGTTGGTCTCCTCAATACTCTTTTTCTCTCCCACACCTTCTCTTCCTCCTGCAGTGATCCTTTTTTTTTTTTTTTTTTAATAAAGTCTCTTCTTCCTAAATCTGGGTTTGTCTTTTATTTGACATATTTTTCCTTTAAAAAATGAGATTTATTTGACAAGTATTTCCTTAAAACATACTGGGATCAGTCTATTCCATTCTCATAGGTCAGAGGTGAGTGATGGCAAGTTGGCATCTACTGTGGGAAAGATGAAAAGAAATGGTGCATGTAAAATTTCTAGCTATTAGGAGGAATATCCTCTAAACTACACGGGCTTATTAGCCTTCTTGTTTCAGTCATGTTATACTCCAAAGAGAACATTCTGGAGAGAGTCAGATATTCCTTGTCACTGCCTTCCAATCCTATGCTCCAAAGTCACATAAAATGCAGGCAGTAATTAATTAGGAAACAACATGTAGGACATATATTGGAACCAAAGATTCAGAAAATCTTGGAAATGCTTCTCCATCATCAACAGGGCTGAAATATAAGTAAATCCAGATAAGAGACCTGAAGATTGTAAGGAAACTAGACTTTGGCCACCTAGACCCAGTTCCGACCCGATTCTGCAGTATGTTACTGGATTAACCAATTACGTATGTTGGTTCTCTTTCCTGAGCCTCAGTCTCCTGTCTGTAAACTTGGGATAAAGTTCTTTAGAGTCCTGTTGTGAAGATGAAGTGCATGGAATAGACAGGAACATTTTGATAGACATGATAGATACAGCTATATTTAAAGCATATTTGTTTTTGTTCCCCGAATATAAGAGCATATTTCATTTTGACAGATTAAAAATGAATCCATTTCATTTTCTATCTCTTTATATGTTCTTATGTTTGCATTATTCACAAGTATCATTATATAAAACACGAATGAATGCTCTCATGAAGTATGTCTACAGCTGAAGAAAATGAATAGAACGAAACCATTGATTCAAACCATTGATTTCAAATAAGATAATTTGCAATAGAACTAATTCTTTTCAGGAGAAATAAAAACATTTAAATTTCCTAGAATTTCTTAGGAAATCCAGAGCAATTACCACCATGTACTAATAGTGCAGTTAAATATATATATATATATATATATATATATATATATATATATATATTTAAAGAAATCATATAGCAACTTTCACACCCAGTAGGTGATCAGAAATCCGGTTCTTAGATTTTCTAATGTGTCTTTTCTATTATTAAATGTACTTGAGTTTCCTTTGTAACTGTAAAACATATTCAGAGTATATGGTCTCCTCTGGTTCTTGTATCAAATGGCCCCTATAAAGTTCTGGTGCTTCTTTGCAAAATGTGTAAAGGGTTTTTATTAGTTGCCTCTGATAGTCTCTCTCTACTCCTTGTGGATAATTCAGTGCATTAAAAAACAACAAATTTCTTCTCAGATGATGTCTAAACCAAATTCATTTAGTTTCCGGACAGGCAAATTCTATTACATTGGTATGCAATTAATTACGTCTAGACAGCAGCAAGTCAAATTCGATAAAGAAGTATGTTGTAATGGAAACCATAGTTTTGTTTTTGTTTTAAAGAGAGATTTCTGCTATAGGATATGTGCGCTCACTGGAGAGACAAGGAGACACAAAGCGAGAATTCATTTTCCCCATGGGGGATGGCCATGTCACAATCCCTTCTCCTCCATTCTCGTCTTGAGATTTTGGGCACATACACACATGTGTTTGCTGTGAGTTTAAAGCCACTGGGTCTGGGACTTGAACTGTGGTCAACTAGGAGTCCAGTGATATAACCATTATGCCATCTGCTGGTCCTGAAACCACAGTATTTTTTTGTTAAAGAATTATTTATTTTTAACTTTATTATTATTATATTATTATTATTTTCTAGTTTGATGAGAGAGAGAGAGAGAGAGAGAGAGCAAGCTACCAGGTCCAGGACTTGAACCGTAGTTGGCCTTGTAGGAGTCCAGTGCCTTTAACCACCATGCCACCTGCTGGCCTTCTAAAACCACAATTTTGAGAGGAAAAAACTTGAATCTTGACTTTTCTACATTCTAGTTATGTGACTTGGGACAAATGACTTCTATTGTTTGAAATTCAGTGTCCCCATCTGTGAATGGGAATGAATTATCTCTACTTCTTTGGACTGAAATGCGGATTAAATAAGATTGTGGATGTTATTTTGCCTGTTATAGTACTTGGCATATACTGGGAGCTCAATAGAAGTGCCCCAATTTATATTTCCCTTATTCATAGGAAGAGGGGTGGAATCTCCATACTCAGACACTTTTTAGAATTTTTCTGCTCAGCCTGTTCAATCTATCCCATTCTTTTTTTTTTTTTTTTTTTAGAGGTTTTTGCTATAGGGTGCGTGCGCTCACCAGAAACACACAGAGAGACAGAGAGACAGAAAGCGAAAAATCACCCCCCAGAGGGGATGGCCACACTGCAATCCCTTCTCCTCCAGTCTCCTCTTGGGATCTTGGGCACGCACACACACGTGCCTGGCGTGAGTTTAAGCCACTGGGTCTGGGACTCGAACCGCAGTCGACTACATGGGAGTCCAGTGACATAGCCATTATGCTAACTGCTGGTCCCAATCTATCCCATTCTTGTAAATAAAGATGGCAACTTGACTTCTTCCTGGTGCTAATTCTCACTCACCACAAACAATTTCCCTCTAATCAAATAGTAAAATAAATGTCTTAGGCCAGAAGACTATCCCTCTGCAAACTGCAAATTTTTTTATAGGTCAGAAGAATGTGCTTGCTTTTTAAAATCTCCAGTTATTCAGTGGACTTTCCATACCTTCTTCAGCATTGTCTTGCTCTTTCCTCTGGAATCTCAGAGGAATATAAAACTCCAGGTGTGAGGTGCCTGGAATTTCCATGGTAGACTTAGGAAGCTGGCCAACTAGTGGTATTAGATTCCTCTTAATTGCTTCATATTAATGATGATTTTGCAAACACCTTCCTTCATGTAATCATGAGTGTCCAGTGACAGCATCTTGAATAGGGCATGGATGGCATAGACAAATTGGCAACTCGAAGGACCAGCTGCAGAATGATCTAAAAGGTCAAGTGTGAGGAAAGCCATTTTTGAATCACTGGGTATGTAAAGAAAAGAGAGTGATAGGAGAGGAAGAGAGCTTATAGAATCTGAAAGAAAATGCCCAAGAGACATAGATCTTCAGGTCACTCACAGAGAGAATGACATCTCAAGAGGAGATGTCTGAGAGAAGGAGCCTGTTATCAAAGGGTATGGATTCCAGTTTGAAGCTACTATTATAGTAAGTTTTGGTAAATGTGCTGAAAGAAACCTTAGGCCTATGGACCATGTTCTTCTGGAAAACACAGAAAGGAGGCTTACCTGTCAGATGTGCCCTTGGCTTATTCCTGTCAGCTCTGAGGTCTGTGTCTGTAACAAAAGAAGAAACTTTGTATTAGGCGAAGGGGGACTGGAGTGTAGACAGCATTTTGGGCGTTGCGCAGTGCCTGTGATGGGAGAGATGATTTCCTGCAGCTTGGTCCCATTCTGCTCATTGAGGGTTTTAGACTGGAGCCTATGGCAGGCACTGCAGGTGTTGGAGACAGGAGAAAGTGTCTTGAATATAAAGGAATCTTGGTCCCATAAGTTTGAACAACTTATCTAACCCTCTGAAATTGTTTTCTCACCTTTAAGATGGGCAATCTTTATGTTTTAATTTTTATTTATTAGTTGCCATAGGGCATGTGTGCTCACATGTAGGGCACGTGTGCTTACCAGAGACCAACAGAGTCAGAGAGAGAGAGAGGGAAAATGAAATAGCACTTCGGGAGGGGTATGTCACACCACAATACCTTCTCCTCCCATCTTTCTCTCGGTATTTTGGAGCCTGGTATATTTTTCAAGCTGCTAGATCTGGGACTCAAACCCTGCAGTCAGTCATATGGGATCCAGTCCCTTAAGCACCATGTCACTGGCTGGCCCTAAGATGGGCAATCTTTGTGGAGAGTGGTTAACATGATCCTTAGCATATGGTACGTGCTCAATAAAGCACATCTTGCTTCTCCTTTCCTCATGCCATTTCCTGGGAACTGACTGGCTGTTTTGCTTCTTCATGGTCACTTTTAACTATTAGGTTTTTTCTATGAAAAAATGTGTCATGACTTTCCCAACAACCCAATATAATCCCTGAGGTATATGGATGACCCAACAGAAATGAGATGGGATGAGGAACAACTGGGAACCCATTTTTTGAGAGAGATTTTTTGCTATAGAGTGAGTGTGCTTGCTTGAGAGACAGAAAGCAGGAAATCACCCCCTAGCGGGGTGACCATACCTCAATCCCTTCTCCTCCATTCTCCTTTTGGGATTTTGGGCACTCACGCACACACGCCTGGCGTGAGTTTCAAACTACCTGGTTCAGGGCTCTAAATGTGGTCAGTCATGAAGGAGTCCAATGCCTTAACCACTATGCTACCTGCTGGCCCCAAGGACAATATGTTGTAACTGTTGTGATAAAAATCATATTGGTGACGATAAAAGCAAAAATCTATTATGTGCTTTTGGTGTGTTAAGCATTGCTCTAATTCCTTTATAGAAATTAACTAATTTATTATTATTATTTTTGGAGAGGTGTTTGCTATAGGGTGTGTGTGCTTGCCACAAAGACAGAGAGAGACAGAGAGACAGAAAGTGAGAAATCATCCCCTGGGGGGATGGCCACGCCACAATCCCTTCTCTTCCATTTTCCTCTCAGGATCTTGGGCATGCACACACATATGCCCAGTGTGAGTTTAAGCCACCAGGTCCAGGACTCAAACCACGGTCGACTACATGGGCATCCAGTGACATGGCCATTATGCCAACTGCTGGTCCCAGGAATTAACTAATTTATTTTACACTAACTCTGTAGGGTAGGTACTAGTCTAACTATTTTTATAGGTGAGGAGACAGGTGACTGATTTGCCCAAAAATCACACTGCCAGTGAATTCTAGAGCTGGGGTTTGAGTTCAGGCTCTTGGCTCCACAGACAATGCACTTGGCCATGGTGCCATTTTGGACTTTAGGAAGAAGTCTCACTTCTCTTTGGGTTTGCATCCCTTCGCTTAGCAACTCAATAATGAAAGGCCCATCTAGCCTCCTCCATGTGAGAACTACTATAAATTTTCTTATTTCTCACAAGATAAAGCATCAAAGATAAACATACTTACAAGCTCGCTGATGCAAATGTTCAAATTCTCGTCTTGTTAAAGCCTGCTGGGAAAGAAAGGTATGGCTCAGATCACCCATGTTCATTATGACCCCAACACCCACACAACTGCTCATAGCGTGGGTATCATTAACCTGCTGCTGCTACCCACCCTGGGTACTTACCATGGAGGGAGATGGAAATGAGACCATTTAGTTGATAGGAATCTTGCCCTCAGTCTATACTTTCCTCCTCCAGCACCCACAATGACCTTTCCTTCTCTTTCACTTGTCTCTGAACCCCAATTTTAAAGTTCTCTCCTGAGAACTGAGAACTTTTTTTTTTTCTTTTCTTGAGAGGTTTTTACTATAGGGCACGTTTGCTCACCAGAGAGACAGAAAGTGAGAAATCATCCCGCGGAGGGTGGTGGTGGTGGCCACTTTTCCATTTTCCTCTCGGGATTTTGGGTATGCATCTACATGCATCTTGCGTGAGTTTTAAGTGGTATGGTCCAGGATTCAAACCACCTTTGACTATGTGGAGTCCAGCAACATAACCATTGTGCCATCTGCTGGTCCCCTGAGAGCTTTTCTTGTTCCATTCTAGACTTCACACCTTGTATTGCTTTTATTATTTGAATAAATAATACCATTGAAATTCAACTCCTGGGCATCTACCCAAAGAATAGGAGCATACTCAGTCGGAAAGATCCTTGCACATCCATGTTTATCGAGGCATTATTTATAATTGGTAAAACATAAAACCAACCTGAATGTCCACAAACAGATGAATGCATTGAAAAAGTGTGGCACATGTACACTATGGAATACTACTCAGCCATAAAGAATAAGACCCTGGCATTTGATATAAAGTGGATAAATATGGAAAATTATTGCTTAGTGAAGCAAGCCAGACCATGAAAGAGAGCCCCTTCTTCCTTCCTTCTTTCCTTCCTCCCTCCCTTCCTTCCTTCCTTCCTTCCGCTAGAGGACATGTGCACTCAATAGAAAGAGAATAGGATGAGAGAAGAAAGTACCCTCTATGGGACATGGTCAGGCCACAATGCCTTCTCCACCTTTCCCTCCTTTTGAAATGTTGGGCACACATGCACATGAAGCCACTGGGTCCGAGACTTGAACCATGAGATCAGATAGGATATACCTACCTTAACCACTAGACTACAGAGCCAGCCCCAGAGGGCATTTTCTAAAGCATCATTTTATTGAGACACAACTCTGCTCATAACCTTCAACAACTCTCTATATCCTTCAAAACATAGTTCTATCTTATCTTGGCCTTCAAAATTCCAAGTTATCATTCCTGTCTTGCTACCCACTATGAACTCTCTGTAAGTCCTTTGTGTTTCTAGCCATGAGAGGGACCCACTCTGAACAATTCAAGAGATTTGAAAAATGCAGTAAATATTTGTGTATTGAATAAGTGGTGACACCATGTGATGCTAAGCCTTGACAGGTGTTATCTCCCCTTCAACTTCACGACAACATCCTAAGGTAGATGTTTTTCATGTCCTCATGTTGAAAATCGGGCTCAGGAAGGATAAAGAGATAAATAACTTACTCAATGTCCTACATGTGGAAAGTAGAGGAGTAGAATTTTAACCCAATCCACAGTTTTTCCCAATCCTAAACCACTGCACCCTACAGTTTCTGGAATATCCTCATCTAGTGAGGTGGACAACTAGCAACAGCAACCCTCTGCACTGTGACTGAGGGGCAAGCACGGAGTTCAGAAAACAGAAACGTGGCTGAGAAGTGGAAGAATCTGGGGAAATTATGCTGTCCTTACTCTTATAGGTCCTGCAGCTTTTATCTAGGCGACGAAAGAGGTAATGTCCATTCCAGAAAAGTCCCGCAGCTTGTGCAAGAGCAAAGAGACCGAACGAAACATGAGGTTGGAAAACTACAAGACTTTCTGCTTCTAAATGAATACATTATGTACACAAGCGTACGGTCATGAGTGTGATGGTTTTTGAAAACCTAAATGAATTGATCTGACCACTTGTCTAGCATCAATCACTTTGATGGAATTAGGGATGAGACAAGAAGCCTGAAAGTGAGCTTACTCTGTAGCCTGTTGTCTCACTTGCTAATGACAGAGCTGATAAAATAATTACTCCTTTCACAAGAAAGAAAATTCAACTCCCAAAGAGTGTTGGGGAGATCTTAATTGCATCTTCTTTGGTAAGAAAGGGTACCTTCCTTGATTGGCCTTCTTTTGACTCATGTAATTTTCTACTGAACTGAGAAATATTTTTGAACATATTGCTTATCTTGGGTTAAACAGACAATCAGATAAAAGTTTGGAGCATCCTTTTCTTTTTGACTCAGACTCTCATTATCATTAATATGAATCTAGGATGTGAATGCATTTCCCTGTTTGTTCTGCTGGATTTCTATAACTTGGGCACGCAGTTTTCTTTTCCTATATGGATAGGTATGTATGGATTTTAGTGGTCCAGAATGCTGCTATTAAATATATGGAGATGTACCAGTTGGTGTGTGACTACAGAATTTCAAGACCCTACAAGAAACCATCAGTTGGAACTCTCTCTCAAATAACAGCATGTAAGGATTCCATTACTGCTTCTCTTAATGATTCTAGCCCAGTCACAGTGGTGCAATTGGTAGAGCACTTTTGCATGATACTAGAGCCATAGAGGGAGGTCCTGGACTCAGTTCCTGGATCCACTTGTACACTCTGACTGAGGGTAATCACAGTGTGGCAAGACCCTGTTGAGGTCCCCTCTTTTTCTCTTATGAAAATAAATAAACTTTTCTGTGGGAGGGAGATTATTGTGATAGGAAGCAAGAAGGAGTGAGAAGGAGATTTGGGAGGATGAATAGTAGCTTATTTGGAGAAAGGCCTGTACATTTATGTCAACCCAATACCTTCTCTCAAGATAGTTGCTGGCAACACCAGTCCAATCAACACCACTTCAATTCTGACTCATCTCTATCACTTCTGGGTTACTCTGCAGCACCAAGAAGATGGTGGCCTCTGAGGAGTGCTTGTCACTGCAACATTAGTCTCCAAATCTGAATGGAGATGGGGCAGAAGAGCACCCCTGAGTAATAGAATTTTTGTCCTTCTTATATGTCTTCTCATTTCACTGGCTGAAAACCAGGATCCATTATAAGTCCCTCTCCACTCCCTGAGTACTTATTATTTCCTGAAGTGATATTAACTATTTGCCTGCATATTACTTTTTTTCTCTCTAGTGGAATTCAAGCTCCATTCAGGTGTGGAGGTGGTCTGTCTTGTTCACTACTTTGTTCCTAGCGTCTCAGACAATGCCTGCAACTTTCACTGGCCTGCCCTATGGGCAAAATGCACAGATTCTCAGGCACCAAGAGGACAGAGGCAGAAAAGAGAGCAGGAGATAGATTCAAGCTCAGATTTAGTGGCTTTTGCCAGAGTTTTGCAATCAAAAATCTAGGAAAGAGGTCTTTTTGTTTAAATTTAAAAAATCTTTAAATTGCATGAAAGTGGGCAGCTGTCTCTCTGTTCTGTGCTATCACAGAATACCTGAGACTGGGTAATTTATAAAGAACCAAAATTCATGTTTTACAGTTTTGGAGGTTGGGTAGTCCAAGATCAAAGGGTGGCATCTGACAAGTGACTACTTACTGTGTCATCCCATGGTAGAAGGTGGAAGGGCAGCAAAGAGAGAAGGTGCCAAACTTGGCCTTATAACTCATGATAATGGTCTTAATCCATTCACGAGGGTTGAGCCCTCATGGCCTTATTACAAAGGTCCATTTCTTTTTTTTCTTTGGAGAGGTTTTTGCAATAGGGCGCCTGCGCTAGCCAGAAAGACAGAGAGAGAGATATAGAGATAGAAAACAAGAAATCACCCTGCAGGGGGGATGGCCATGCTGCAATCCCTTCTCCTCCATTCTTCTCTCGGGATCTTGGGCACGCATGCACACGCACCCGGTGTGAGTTTAAGCCACTGGGTCTGGGACTCGAACTGCGGTCGACTACATGGGAGTTCAACAACATAGCCATTACGCTAACTGCTGGTCCCCCCAAAGGTCCATTTCTTATTATTTCACATTGAAGATTAGAGTTTCGACACATGGTTCTGGGGGACTATTCAACCAGGGCCGTAGCCATGATCTTTTAGTATGGTGCCTCAAGGGTCTTCATCAGGCTCTGCATGGAGCATAGCTATGGCTCTGGAAATACTTTTTTGAAAGTTGCAGATTTTGGCCAGAAGCCAGAGTCAGAGAGGGCAAATGTGTATGCCCTTGGGCTTTTATCTTAGTGAGATAGTGAGATGCCTGCTACCACCAGCATATATTAGTCCTGGCAAAGCAAGCTAGTTCTTCCTTCCCCTTTCCTTACTTCCTTCCTGTAGGTCAGGGAATTTTTATTCTCATTTACTTTTTTCCCCTTCCTTACTTTTGTTGTTGTTACTTTGCCTGGTAATCTCTGTCTCAAACTGGCCATGACCAATTACTAAAGGCATTTCTGGAGTTACTCATATTTTTGAACTGGCAAGAAGGAAGGAGGAAGGGAAGGAAGAAACTGATCTTTAATTGAATTCTCACCAGATGGACAGCAATAGACCAATGTGGGCGTTTACATGTGTTCCTCGTCCTGCACTCTCTCCAGGTACTTTTAAAGGAGGGTCAAGTATCTTCTTTTAGTCTATGTAAATCTTGTCATGGAAACCTGAAGGGGTTAAGCAACTGTTTAAGGTTGAAGAGTAGATGGAGGGCCTAGGATCCGAACCTGTGGATCAATTGCAGACCTACCACATGAGCTGGGTGTGCAGGAGACCCATGAGCCTGAAATGAGATGGTCTTTGAGATTTCCTGGTATTTCTTCAGAAAAATCCCTTGAGTGTGTTTTAACTAATGATCCACTTAGCCTTTCCTCCCTGTTCTGGAGTTGCTGTCTCTCTTCATAAACAGGAAAAGATATTCATTTCTTGCTGTCATAAATGCTGCAATTACCAACGCATAAATGTTTTATGACCCATAATATCCGCTCAACACTTCTAGCATAAAGATGCAGACATTCACTTCTTTACCTTTCTTTTGCTTATCTCTGTTTATACATGCATGGGACTAAATCCAATCTGGAAATGTGTTATTCTAAGGTCATTTTATTTCATTGTCCTCTAAGGTGCCCTTCCTAGAAAGGACTTTACCTGCAACCTTCAGCATGGGACAGAACAAAGATTCCAGTATTTACAACAATGAATTTGGAAATCCCAGCTCTATTATTTCCTGGTGCCCTAATTTTGACAGGTCATTAATAAGAATGAGACTCAGTTTCCTCATTAATAAAAGCAGACAGCAATTCCTTCCTTCCAGAACTATTGTAATGGCTCAGAAAGGCCACAAACATAAAGGGGCTCTCCAATTCATGTTCCTTTTAAAATTTGGGCTCAACAGCTCCTTGTAGTTGTATTGTAGCTTTCTTACATCCTTCTTCGGGTCTTATAACTTCAATTGTAAACAGAAGCCACTCTATGTCTCCTTATTACAAGTGGTATGTTTAGATTCTTTAGGGACTCTGAGTAGTTTCCTCCTTTTCCCAAAGATGGACATTCGACAGGCCTCTTTAGTTCTTAGTTTGCTTGTAGACTTCAGCCCTTGCAGAATGCAAATGGTTGAGGGAATGTAATTTGCCCCTTCCTGATTTCAAGTCAAGCTTGTGGCTGCTGTCAGTTGCCGGGCCTCTTTGAGGAGGTCAGGCTGGGAGATGAGCTTTTGTAGCCAGTGTGCTGCTCCAGCTGAAGACGTGTGCAGTGTTGACTGAGTATATGGGAGTTCACCAAGCTGCCATGGGACTCAGCGGTGTGTGTGTGTGCTTTACTTAGTGGACGACCAAATCCTTGGCAGTCCAGGATGCACACTTTGGCTTCCTTACCGTCCTTCCTTTGTATTTGCACAGTGCATCTTCACTGTCTGTTTTCCCAGCCCTGAGCTCACACCTGCCCTTGGGAGTGGCTGAGGTTTCTCTTCCGGGTGTGCTGGGGTTTCCTGAGGCAGAAGTGGCAGCCACTCACCTAAATATTTCATATACATCATCTCACTTACTTTTCTCAAAACACTCAGTACAGGAAGAAATTAGCATGATGTCTGGTATCTAAGCTATTAAGAGGTCACAGCTGTGATGTGGTGGAGTGTAGCTTTTCCTCAAGTCTGTGTCTCTGAAGCCTGAGCTGGCATTGCTATGGGGAGCTGATGGTATGGGTGGAGGCTAGGAAAAGTCATGGACATATGCAGGAAGAAGTGGGGTGCAGGCAACAAAGGCCAAGTGTCTTGCAGAGATTTTCAGGGAGGGATGGAAGTGAGATTGAAGGGAACCAAGGAGAAGGTAGGGGGAATGTGTGCAGATGATTCTAGAAATAGATCTTAGAAGAGGAAGACAGAGACAGAGGAAAAGTCTAAGCAGAAACTGTCCTGCATCAACTCTGATGACTCATTGCACAGGACTGAGTGCCTACTCTGTGCCAGGTTAGGGGGGAGCCATCCTGGTGCATCTGCTATGCCTGAAACACAGCTTCTGTGTGGGAGCTGTGCCCAGGCAAGACGGAGGCCAGGCCTCAGGGCACCTGTGGGCCAGAACGGGACTGGAGATCCATCCTAAGGAAGTGGAAGCTGCCGAGGGGCCCAAAGAATAACCAAGCAGGACCAGCAGTTAGCGTAATGGCTGTGTTGCTGGACTCCCATGTAGTCAACTGCGGTTCAAGTCCAGGACCCGGTGGCTTAAACTCACGCCGGGTGCATGTGTGTGCATGCCCAAGATTCTGAGAGGAGAATGGAGAAGAAAGGATTGTGGCGTGGCCATCCTCCCTGGGGGTGATTTCTTGCTTTCTGTCTCTCTGTCTCTGTCTTTCTGGTGAGCGCACGCGCCCTACAGCAAAAACCTCTCAAAAAAAAAAAAAAAAAAAAAAAAAAGAATAACCAATCCATGATCAAGTGTGGTTGGGTAAAGAATGGATTGGGGGTTGGGTGGGAGGTGGACAAAACAGGGGTGGGAAAGGAGGAAGGTTAGAAACATCAGAAAACGAAAACAGCCCTTTAGCATCAAATCTTACTCTCTGGCCTGGCTGTAGTAGATTCCAAACAGGTGCAGAATTTTCCTCTGTGTTGTAATTTCCCTGAGCAGGGGAGTTCCCTGGTCATAATACTACTAATTACCACCTCCTCCAGACACCATAAATACTTTATTTCTAATTATCCTCATTTTACACCTAAAGAAGCCGAGGCCCAGGGAGTCTAGATAACATGGCTAAGTGGCTAGGCCAGAATTCAGGCTGAGTTTAAACTTTTGATCTATAACTTTTTATAAGATGCAAATCTGCCTAATATCATTCAGCAGTTGGAAGGTCCTAAAATATTTTACTCTCCTTTATTTATTTATTTATTTGGTATGGGCAACATACACATTTTGTACAAAAAGGTAGGTTTATAAATGTCCCCTCCTTCCCTTGTGGCCAACCACTCATTTCCCTTTCCTAGACATTAGCAAAGCTGTCAATTTCTTGCGTGCTCTTCCTGAGATATTTATATATTTATAGACCCATTCATATATGCAGATTTTTTCATATAATGAACTGAATCATATTCTGTATGCCATTATCCACTTTGCTTTTTTTTGCTTAACTTGTATGGAACAGGTTGCACCTGCTTGGCTATGTGACAGGGTGAGGCTTCTTTCCCTCTTTGCAATTTTTTACCAGATTGCCTGCAACATGCACCATGTTCTGGCTTACTGCTTATTCAATAATAAACCTATTTTCTTTCTCTATTACCTTTGTGGAGAGGATTTCTGTGTTGGGAGACGACCTTATGTTTAATATTTCTGCAACGTGAGCATACCATTCTACCTGTCTGATCCTTACTTTCTTTGCTCAAAGGAAGTTGGAAGTGAGGTAGCCCTAACTCTCTCCTGGGCCAGGAGTCCTGAGAGGGTCATTTGAAGGGTGATGTGAGATTTTAGTATAAGGCTTCTTGCTGAGAGTCTGGCCTGGGAGCGTGGCTCAGTAATTGGCAATAGTTGTGGCTATTTCCTCCATGAGATTACTGATCTCATGCTTCTTCTGGGCTGTCGCGTGGCAGGTTGGCAGCTTTAGTCCCTTCAGTCCACAGCTGCCTGAATGCATGGAGCAGGGAGTCACAGGGCCTGGTTTCAAATCTTGCCTCTGCCACTGACTGAAAATGCAGACCCAGGCAAGTCTCTTCAGTTCCCTGAACCTCAGTTTCTCTATCTGCCAAACCAAGGGTTTTGGGCTGGTTAACCTTCAAAACCTTGCTTCCTCCAATAGCGTCTGATTTTTATCTGCAATGGGTACTGTGATCCAAACCTCAGGCACAGCATTCGAGATACAGATGCCCCCTTTCCTCCTCCAGGAAGCCTTCCCTAAACCATATTTACCCCTGTGGCTGGGCTAGAGGAACACCTGGAATCCCACAGCACCTCTACATTGAAATAGCTGATTTCTTTGTCTGTCTCATGCATCCAACTTGGGGCTCCTGGAGGCCAAGATCAAGCTTTCTCAGCAGGTGCCTGGTGCCTGGCAGAGTGACAATCACAGCACTGTGACCATGTGTGTGTAGCTCTCTCCATGTGCCCAGCACACTAAATGCTCCCATACATTTCTCATTGGTACCATCGGAGTATTGATATCTGTACCCTCTTCTGGTAGGAACAGAAACAGGTTAGGAGAAATGGTGCTGTGCCTATTTCCCCTTGGCCAGAAGCAGCTGAACTGGGTTCAGATCCAGATGTCTAAGAGGCATATTTTTCTGTTATGTTCACCTGAGCTCTCCTTGGTAACCTGGTTTTCTCTTCTTCTTTTTTTTTTTGAGAGGATTTTTGCTATAGGGCACGTGTACTTGCCAGACAGACAGAGAGAGACAAAGAGACAGAAAGTAGGAAATCACCCCCCAGGGGGGATGGCCATGCCGCAATCCCTTCTCCTCCATTCTCTTCTCAGGATCTTGGGCATGTATGCACATGCGCCCAGCGTGAGTTTAAGCCACCGGGTCCGGGACTCGAACCGCGGTCGACTACGTGGGAGTCCAGCGTCATAGCCATGACGCTAACTGCTGGTCCCTGGTTTTCTTTTCTTGAAACTCATCTTCTTCTGTCTTCTCTGAGCTGGTTATTCTCTGTTGGCCTTTCTGAATCCACTCTCAGCCCTTCTCAGCCCCACTATGTGCACTGTGAGGCTAGCTTCTGGGCACACTGCTCTCTGTCTCCTTTAAGCCCTTGTATTCAACTGAGTCTGGTCCATGGAATCAAGCTGAAAGTGGAGAGTGAACACTCCATTTCCACTCTCTCTCTGCATTTCTGGCAGTGATTGCCTTTCTCTACCAAACCCTTCCGACCTCCAGGCAGGCCAGTCCTCTCCTGGGCTTTCGTTCTTCCTAGGGTTCTCTAAAGTGCCTCCTTCCACTTACCCCTTCACTGCAAGGCATGGTAACTTGCTTCCTGCCATTGCTAACCTCTGGATGCTTCCAGCCCTTTTGGCTCCTTTCGATCTGTCAGTATCTGGGCAAATACTCTGCTCTCTGAGTGGGCCAGCTGTTTCTTTTCAGGACCCCGATTGCTACATGTGGCCCAGTCTCAACCCTGTTTTTTTCCTTTGACGTACTTAGAACTTACAGTCTGGCCAAACTACAGTTTCAAATGTTTGCACGTATCCACTCTGCAGGGAGATTGGCTTAATTGTAATAAAATGGATAGTATTTTCCTTATGCATTTCTTTCTTTCTTTCTTTCTTTCTTTCTTTCTTTCTTTCTTTCTTGCTTTCTTGCTTTCTTGCTTTCTTGCTTTCTTGCTTTCTTTCCTCTTTCTCTATCTCTTTCTTTCTTCCTTCTTTTTTTTTAAGTTAACTTACTTTGAGAGAGAAAAAAAGAGAGAGAGAAAGATAAGCATCTTCAACAGGATCTACACCCTGATCTCCCCTAGCCTTGCCAGCCAGTCAGGATTATGGGCACTTGCACTCAGTGTGTGTAGTTTGATTGAGGAACTGAACTTGCGATTTTCCATTTAGATCCAGCATGGCCCAAGGAGTGCATCACTGCTTCCTCATTGAGCCGACCCACCTTATGTGTTTCTTTTGCACCTGCGATAGGGTCGGCATGATGACAGAGGCTTCTTGTCTAGTGACAGCAGGTCTTAGTTCATTTTCTGAGAGTCACTGGCCCTCCCTGCACCATGGCATTCCTTCTGCTTGATGGTCTTCTGGCTCAACAAAGGCATTCTCTGGATTCTGCTGACATCAGGGATTTCGGCCATCACTTTGAGTAGTGGCATTTCATCATGCTGCTGGGTTCCCTTCAGGACACATGAGAGCGCAGCCTGCTGGAGGCCACTCAGGGCCTTATTTGAGAACAAACATCTCCTTGTGCTAAAGAAGGATGGAGTCTCAGAGCACAGCCCGGACACTGCAGGAACCAGGCCTGTGGTGGTCAAGGGATCACGTCCTGACTGCCCATGCCCTGCGACTTTCCTCTCACAGGCCAGCATTTCCTGGTTGGTTATGTCTACATTTTATGAATGATGGCACATGGCCATGAAGCTGCGGTCTGAATCACCTTTTGCTGACCCTGCTAGGGTGGTGAGAGTTACACATTAGCCATGGCTTGCACACGATGTCTCCGCTTGGGTATTGCCCAAGATGCCTTAAAGACCAGGTTTCTAATTGAACCAGCAGAAAAGCCCATTTTTTCCCTTCAGAATCTAATACTTTGGACTGAAGTTAAATCACCCATAGATAATGGAGGAGAATTTTTAAAAGGATATTATTTGGATCACACATTTTTTAGGCTTTGAGGTACATTGTTAATGTTCATAGTCCAGAATTACAAGTTTTTCCCTTGACACCTATAACCTCATGGTCATCATAATTACTTCTTATTTTGTTCTGGTTTTTTTTTGGCTAAACTTCTCCCTTCTCCCAGCCAGGTCTTAGAGACAGCTAATCAGACAGGAGAGTGGGTCTTGGTCATTGAAAAATAGTATTTCTAAACCCAAGAAAGGAAAGTGGCTACCTAAATCATAGCATACACATACAAGAATACAAGGGATATCAGAAAATTCATAGAAAAATGGAATTAAAGTACAAGTTTATCTTGGTGCAAAAATTTTGAATTCATGCATTTTTTAAATAATAGACATTTTTTCTGAACTGTTTGGAGTCCCCCTCATGTATACAGTACAGCCATCTATATAAAAATGCTATATTACTTAATTAATAAACAAAGTAATAATATATTAGGAGACTCAGAACAATACATGTTTATCAAACACATATGAATTATATATCTCGAACTGTTAACAGTGGTCATCTCTAAGGGACTATGGATAATAATGACTTTCTGCATTTTCTTATCTATTTTCTAACTTTTTAAAATGGCCATGTGTTAATTATGTATAGTTAAAAATTTGTTTTAAAAAGCAATGTTCCCAAATTATCAATAAAATAAATGGTAGTTATTTAAAAATACAAGGCTTTAGGATATTTCCACATAAACATAAAAAGGGATATGAACAACTCATTGGCTTCAACAGTGGAGAATAAAAGCTGAATGGCACCTCTCCATCCGTCCATTCTGTATTTCCTTTGCATTTTGAAGCAAGGATCATGATCGAGGTGCTCTGTCTCCTGTCCAAAGCTGGAAGAGCTGCCAGCACCCACAGAGTCACTGATCCCCCAAATGAGTGGAGTTCTGCTTACCTGGAACTGTGCACAGGTGTCTCCTTGGGCCTGGAACTGACCCATGAGCAGGTAGGTGGTAAGTGCAGCAAGCATGAGCACCAGGCAGCAGGTAAGAGCCCAGCAAATGCTGCTGCTCTTGGCTTTCAGCCCGCCCCTGGCCTTGGACCTACAGCTGCCTTCCTCGGGCAGCATTTCCACACTGGCTGTTTCCCCAAAGTCCAGCCCCAGGTCCTCAGCCATGCTCCAGCAAGTCCTGGAGGTGCCTTCAACTCCTTTTGGGCAGAGAGACCCCCCATTAAATAGAAGACCAGCTCTCACAGTGTGTGAATAATTCACTCTGCCTACTCCTCCCCTTTTCCTCTCTCCCTCCCATCTCAACAGTGCACTGAAGCCCTGCCCTGCTAGGGAATGTACCGCCTACAACAGAAACCAAGTTTGGTTTAAGAAAAAAAAAAGGAGAAGAAGAAAGCTTTCCCAAGCATATTTATATACAGTATGCTCATGTGCTCCTTCCTTCGTTTACAGAAGGAAGTTAGGAAAGTCCCTGGAGAAGGAGGAAAAGGATTGATCAAGTCAGTGGGTGGGGCAAATTGAAATATACCTATTCCTTGCACTGGAGCCCTGCCAACTGTACTAGTCTGGGGTGTGTACTTCTGGAAGTGAAAGTGAGGGCTGGGGAGGTATGTGGCTTGCAGACTGGGAAATGGAAATCATGTTTGCATCAGCCCTTTGCCAGATGCTGCCAAGCCCTCTGTCACTTTGAGCCTCATCAGAACTCGTTCTCATTGTACAGACGTGAGTATCAAAGTTCAGAAAGGTGGAGGCACGTGCCCTAGATCATCCAAGAGTTAAGACGGAGGAGCTGGGAGGATGACTTAGTTCTTCTAAATTGTGGTTGGGCTTCTCTACCACACAACTGACTCTGAAAGGAAAATATTTCTGGCCTGTTTTGACCATTGTCCAAGCAGAGAGTTTGAGGTATTGAGGTGACTTTCCCTAGTGGGGAGGACATTGACTACTCCCTGATTAGTCCAAAGTTAGTTAAGCACCAGTGAAATGCCTTGCACATAATTGGGTGTGTTTGAGAGCCGCACATGTACCAAATGGTGACATTTATTATGCACTTAACTTTGTGCCAGTCCCTGTTCAGAGTTAAGTGTTATCAATAAAATACTCAATTCTGAGATAAACTTTTCAGCTGGTAATGTATTTTTCCCATTTAAAAGATTAAGAAATGAAGCACAGAGAGTAAAGGCCAGGAGTGAGACTTAAGCAGGCTGGCTCCAGAGCTACTGGCACTACTCTGCCGTGTGTCGTACTAGACAAGGACGCTGCGCTGTTCTACCCAAGAGGAGGTCAATCTCTTCAGTGAGGGGGTGGAGAAGGCTTTCTGGGGAAAGAGGTGGTGTTGGAACTAGGCCTTAGAGCTCAGGGAGAGGTGTTATCAGAGAGAGTAGAGGACTCTGCAAAAGAAGAGCTGCGAATGTAGGAAGCTTAAGGAATGGCTCATGACATATTGCAGATACCAGTTGACCAGAGCTTCTATTCCATTGCCGTATCATAGCTCAAACTCTTCAGGTTATTTATAAAAACTGGTCCCTGGTTACTGTCGCCTCTTCCCAAAGTCTAGCCTCATTTCTTACTGCTTTACCAAGCTTCCTTCATCTCATCATTCCCTGTATCTGCTCCAATTCCTTAACTTTCCTGCAACCCTCTGCCTCTAAGATTGGGTGACATGCTCATCTTTCCTGTTCTTATAGCTTCACATTCTTCCTACTTCATTAAACACTCACACTAGACTACACTTGACTATTTTTTTATCAGTTGCATTAGACCATTAGATCTGGAAGGGCAGGTAACAAGTCGTATCCCTTCTTTGTGGCTGTGGCTTCTAACATAGTAATTGTCACATAATAGATTTACAACTAGCATCTATTGAAATGAACATCTAACATATTGTCAAAGAATTCCAGCAAAGGGTGGTTTTCTGCCTCTTGGTTACTCTTCTTGGTTTAACACATCAATGAAGAGACTTTTCTTAGAGACAAAGCCCTATTTTTTTGCTATTGTGACTTAACCTTTCTGTTGGTGACTGAGGAGTATTCCATGGTGTGGATAGAGCAGTTTGCTTAACTGTGAACCCATTGAGGGACATTTAGGTTATTTCCAGTTTTGAGTAATTATGGATAAAGCTGTAATGAATTTTTGTGCACAGGCTTTTGTGTGAACATGTTTTCATTTCTTCGGCGTAAATTCCCAAGTGTGAAATTGCTGGCTTGTACGGTAAGCACGTGTTTAATTTTGTAGGTAACTGCCATACTCTTTCCAGAGGAGCTGTATCATTTTACTTCCCAATGGCAATGCATGGAAGATCCAGCATCTTCTCTGCAACCTCTCCCCAGTATCTGATGTGGTCCACTGTTTTTATTTTAGTTGTTCTGATAGGTATGTAGAACATATCTCACTCTGGTTTTAATTTGTATTTCTTTTCTTTTTTTTTTTTTTTTTTTTTTGGAGAGTTTTTTGCTATAGGGCGCTTGCGCTCGCCAGACAGACAGAGAGAGACATAGAGATAGAAAGCGAGAAATCACCCCCCAGGGGGGATGGTCACGCCGCAATCCCTTCTCCTCCATTCTCCTCTCGGGATCTTGGGCACGCACGCACACACGCCCGTCGTGAGTTTTAAGCCACCGGGTTCGGGACGCGAACCGCGGTCGACTACGTGGGAGTCCAGTGACATAGCCACTACGCTAACTGCTGGTTCCCTAATTTGTATTTCTTTAATGGGTAATATTGGGTTAAAAAAAGTCATGATATATTTTTCCATGTAAAAATGCGTCATGACTTCTGAGAGCCAATAGTATTGAATATCTTTTCATGTATTTTCTTGTATATTCTCTTCGGTGATACAGACATCTATTTTGGCTACAAGTACAAGATACTTTTTGCTTCATTTTTTTTTTAAAGTTTATTTCTTTCATGGACAAGAAAGGCAATGCTAGAGAGACAGAGACAGAGAGACATAGAGACAGCACTCTTTTGATGCCATGATCCACTCCTGGCTTCAGCCAGCCCAGAGCACACTCATACCTGGTGTACTCAGGTATGTGAACCTAAAACCTTGCTGTGGTCTTGCAGAGAACTGCATTTTACTGTTGCTTCACCACTTGCCTCCTCTTCTTACTTCCTTCTTGATTATCAGTGGATTCAAAGGCAAAAGGCAAACATATTACAGATGAATGGTAAGTTATAGCACTTGAGTGCCTACTATGTGCAAGATAGTGTTCTAGGTGCTAAGGGTAAAACAGTGTAGAGAACAGACCAAAATCCCTGCTTTCATGATGCTTATATTCTAGTTGGGGGTGGGGGTGGCCAGGAAGTAAAATATATATAGTGAATTAAATGACCTTAACTTTTCTCTCAGGAAAACAAACAAACAAACAAACAAATACCAGAAGAAGATGGGGAGTTATTTTAATTACAACTTAAAGTGGGTGATCAGAAAAGGCCTTACTGAGAGGAGACATTTGAATGAAGAGCCGAAGAAGGTGAGGGAGGGTGGAAGGAAGGGTAAGCTGTGATGTGGTGTCTGGAAAAAGGAAGCTGCTGGCTGTGAAGCGGGTATGCACGGTGTGTCCTTAGAGCAGCGTGGTGACCAGGATTGTTGGACCAGGGAGCCAGGAGGAGAGTGAGGGTGATGAAGTCAAAGCTGACCACGTGGGGCCTCCTGGGCCTGGAGAGGACTTAATTTCTCCTTCTGTGAGATGTGTGTGTGGGGGTCTTTGGAAGGTGTAGGGCCAAGGGATGGCAGGTTCTGATTCTCTTAAAAAATATCTTCCTGAGGGCCACGTGGCTCAATGGTATGGGAAAGATCTTGGACTTGCATCCCTGGGTCTCCTTGAGCATGCTGGGTCTGTGCATCTCTGTGATCCAGGCCAGCTGAGATTGTGGTGAATCACAGCATGGAAACACTGTTGTTGGGAGCGAGTACTTGTGTGTGTTTATCTCACTAGTTCTCTCTCTCTCTCTCTCTCATAGGAAAAATAAGTAAATAAACTTAAAAAAAGACCATTCAGTTTGCTGGGTGAACATCCTGAAGGGAGAAGGGTAGAATCAGGGAGACCAGTTTGGAAATTATTGCAGTCATCCAGGAAAAGCAGGATGGTAGCTTTCCAAACAGGGTAGTGGCAAGGAGGGTCACAAGCAATAGTGAAGTGTGGATATATTTGAAGTTGAGCAGATATAATTTCTTATTAAGATGGATATGGGTGAGACAGAAAGGGATGAGAAAAGTCTGGGTCTAAGGTTTTTTGTTTGAGTATTGCAAGTCTTTTTTTTTTTTTTTTTTTTTTTTTTTTGTGGAGAGGTTTTCACTATAGGGCGTGTGCACTCACAGACAGACAGAGAGAGACATAGAGACAGAAAGTGAGAAATCACCCCCCAGGGGGGATGGCCACGCTGCAATCCCTTCTCCTCCATTCTCCTCTCGGGATCTTGGGCACACACGCACACGCACCTGGCGTGAGTTTTAAGCCACCGGGCCCGGAATGTGAACCGCGGTCGACTACGTGGGAGTCCAGCGACATAGCCATTACGCTAACTGCTGGTTCCCAAGTGTTGCAAGTCTTCAAGTTCCATAGAGACAGGAAGCTTTGTTGGGAGGAAGCTGGAGGGCTCAAATGCAGATGTGCACCTGTATTTGAGCACATCTAGAAGGAGATGTCTAGATAACCAAGTGGAAATGACCTGGCAGCTGGATGATAAGTCTGAGCTTCCAGGGAGAGCTTGGGTGGGGATATTAACTTGTCAGTCATGCCTGATTCATCACCTGTCATACGGTGAGTGCTCCAAGTGAAGGGCCTCCTATGGTTGCAGGTCCTCAAGTCTTACATCAGAAACCCCTGGGGTGAGGGATTAGAAAATATTCGGATGACTGAAATTGCCAGCAGCTGACCATTTTTTGACCTATGGGAGAAATAATTTCATGTGACCCTCCTGAATAATATACTCCATATGTCTTACGCTACGCAATGCTCTCAGTGGGGCCTGGAGCAACAGCCAGTAATCAAATACAGAAATATATCTACAGCCCAACATACACTGAATGGGGTAGGTAAGAATTATAAACAATATGTGCCCTTTCAGGTCAGTTTTTCCTGCCAAATGAGGTGGGAAAGCTTTCACTTTTTAGATCTTTCTAGATTTCGGATCATGGCCTGTTTTGTTATCACTGTTGTTGTTGTCATCAATATTACTGTTCTGTGTAGTATCCAGGGGGTTGAACCTGGCCACTGAGAGGAATATTTCAGCTCAATTTTAAGACTGTGTTAATCTTATTCAAACGTATATCATGCATCCCAGAGGTGGGAGCGCTGTTTCAAGGGGAAGAATGAAATCTGAACAACCACTTTCTGGGGATATTTAGAAGAAATTCAACCATTGGAAAGGATAGAATTAATGTCTTCTACAGCTCTTGATCTTACTGAAGCAGGGTGACTCTAAATCATTTTTACCTTTTAGGCTTTACTCTTTCCCTCTGCAAAATGGGGCCAGGGAGTTGAATCTTGTAATTGTTAAGGATACTTCTGGCATTAATGTTTTCAGGATCTCTGAGTCTCTGTCCTTAGCTGTGTTTTCTTTTTTCTTTTTCTAATTTTAAAACCTTTTTTCTTTATTTATGATAGATTGCATGCGTGTGTGTGAGAGAGAGACAGAGAGACAGAGAGAGATACAGAGACTCTTCACAGGGGTTGATCACACTACAATCCCATTTCTACAGTCCTCCCGCCAGTTGGACTTGGGCACTCACATACATACCCAGCATGTTTCTTGCTGACTAGATTGGGAGTTTGAACCAGGGTTGTCATATAGGATCCAGCTTCTCTTGAGCATGCATCAACGCTGAGCCAAGAAGCTGGCCTTCTGTATTCCTTTTTGCTTACCGGTTGTTTCCCCACCCATCTCTGCACATCTTTGTTTACATTCTTGTTTACGAGTAACCCCTTTTCCAGACTGTACCATAGCAATTTCTGCATAAAGTACCATGAAGGATTAGCATGGGAAGCTGGGAGGGGCCAGCCAACGTTTTCTCATTGCTTCTTCAGTTGGGGAAAAAGGTCATTTTTCAGCAATTGATTTTTATATATAAGCATGTTTTGACTTGTGCAATGTCCATAACCTTTCCACAAAAGTGCTAATCCGGGGCACAGCTCCATTTTCCTGGAATGGGACTGATACATGCAGGGCCTCGCCTCTCTGGTTCTCTTAAGAAATGAACTATCGGATGAAAGAGAATTTGTCACTTAGAGGGTTGACCCACAGCCCTCTAAGTGACAAAAAGAAAAAAATGCAGCCCTCTTGAATGGAAACCTTTGTAGAATATGTAGTTTAATTTTGAAAGTTTGTATTATGTTTATATGTTTATAAAAACATCAGAAAACTTAAGAAAGAGGGAAACGACTATTCACTGGGTCCTCTGCAGCTCTCAAACTACAGAGAAATGTTATTTCTTTGCCAAATATGAGACTTGAAAAATGAGACTTTTAGAATTTTTTTTTTTTGGTCCTTTCTTTCTAATTGCATTCTTTCGGCTTTGTTTCAATCTAGTTGCCCTTTGGAATGAATTAGATTTGCAAATGGGCTAGAACCAGCTATTACACTTGGGGGCATATACCCAAGAGTAACTCCAGCACATGTTCAACGGGAAACACGTACAAGGAACAAGAATGTTATAGTGGTTGTTGTAGTAGCACAAACCTGGATGCACACCAGATGCCTGTCATCAAGACAGGCTGTGAATGAAGCCACACAGTGAAGGAACAAGAGCCACCCACTTCAATAATGATGAGTCAGCACAATAGTAAGTGAAGGAGTCAGTTCCCAAAGATTGTGTATAGCAAAGCTTACATAAGGTTAAAAATAATGTGTATGTGTGTGTGCGTGCACACAAATATAGATATAACCAGTTAAAAAAAAGAGTAAAGCAATGATAAATCCCAGGATTTAGGATGGTGGATACACAGAGCTGGGCAGTTGCAGGGTAGATTGCTGAGGAGGTGTATATGGTGTCACACAATGTCCCACAAAAACCTAACTTCTGGGGTCAGCAGATGGTGTAGTGGTTAAGATGCTGGACTCCCACATAACTTACTATGGTTCGAGTCCCATACCTAGTGGCTTGAAAATCATGCCAGGTGGTTGTGTGAGCATGCCCAAGATCCTGGGAGGAGAATAGACAAGACAGGGTTCTGACTTGGCCATCCCCCTTGTGGGGGGTGATTTTTCACTTTCCCTTGCACTGTCTCTCTCTCTCTCTCGTAAGCATACACACTCTAAGGCAAAAACCTCTAAAAAAATAAAGCAAAAACAAAAAACAAACCTAGCTTTGATGTCATGCCATAGGTTAATAAGTATTTACGATGTTATAACTAATTAATTAACTGACTAAGCAAAAGCAGTTCAAGCATGGATGTTGGTGATAGTGTGACATGATTTAAGGATTATGATACTTTAATCCTGTATGTCTGATATCTGAAACAGGTCAGTGGGTGCTGTGTGTGGTCCTTCCTTGAACTATGTGCATGAGCATTAGCACACAAATTTTGGGTTGTCTAGTTTGGCTTCGCAGAGGAATGTTTTTTGTTTTCTTTTTAGTTCTTGATGCTGGTCCAGATAGTTGGTGTTGCCAGATACAAAAGTTCTTGCTGACCTTGGACCTATTAGTAAAGCTAATCATCACTTATTACAAAGAAATTGAAGTTTGGGTTTTAGATTTTTGACTATTGGTTATGGTCACAATATAGGAGCAGACTTATCTCTGGACAGGTGACAAGCTCTGCTTGGAAGAAAAGTGTCCATATGGAAAGAAGATTGTCAGAGGTTCCAGAGTAGAAATGGGCAGCACAAAACCTAGAGATGTACCTGGTAGTGACAGAGTGTCTGTAAATTCTGAGCAAGAATAGAGCTGAAGGGGTCTTGGCCAAACAACTGAGCTACTTCATTGGGCTCCTTCTTCCTTTTCTGGTCCACATCTTCGAGTGTGGGTGTTCTCTCATTTCTTGGGTACCTACTCCATGGCCCAGACTCTACCAGAAGTTGGAGATACAGATCTGAGATTGGAGACCATTATTATTTTGCCCATGGTTGCAGCCCTACTTCTTGGCATAGATAGTACTGGCTCTTAGGGCTGAACTGAGTCAGGTAGATCTTGTTAAGAAGCAGAAGTTAACCTATAGAAGGCACTCAGCGGCAGCCCTGGGGAAAATTTAGAGCTTTCTCTTCTGGGTATGTCCAGCCTGCACGTCAGTTACTGGAGTCTTAACACAGTGCCCTGTCATGATTTATTTACTCAGCACTCCTGCCCACTAGCCTGTGAGCTTCCTGAGGTTGGACACTATATATTCTTTACTGACAAGTCTCTCTTGTGTGGATGCTAAATACATGCTTGTTGAGACACCCAATGTCACACTTTTTGGTTAGTGTCTGCTTCATAGGACTTCAAAGTGGGGGCAGATTATCATGGGTTGAGAGCGACCCAGGGGAGTTCAGAGAAGAGGTGGTGGTTTGGCTTTGCTTTGGAGTGGATTTCATGGGTGGACATAGGGGAAGTGTGAGGATGGAGATGGGGTGGTGGTGATGGTGGTATGAGGATATTCAATGTAAGTAACCATGGAAACTGCATGCTTACTAACTAGTCAGAGTAGGCTCTGGCTGTAAATAATCACTGTTGCCATTTCTGGGCCTACTAGCTGCATGTCAGCCCAGAAGATGACAAGGGGCATGAGATTGGGGTGGTGCAGAGGTAGAACAGGAACAAATGGTTCAGCATTACTGCCTTTATTCCCATTTTGCATTGAGAGCTTTCTAACATGATCTTTCTTGATTCTCATACAATCTTGGTAGAGAGGCACTATTACTTCAGTTTTGAAGGTGGGAAACAAACTAGAAAGGTGATGCCACTTGCTCAGAACTATCCACAAAGTGAGTGGCAGAGCTGGAGCTCCTAGGTCTGTGCTCTATTCTCTCCGGAGGGCCAGGAAGAATCATTGTGAGATCTGAAGTGTGAGGTGGGACTATTAGATACATAGGAGGAGAGTGTGGGGAAAACAGGAGGTGAGGCTGCAAAAGAAGGCTGGGCAGGTCCTTAGGGCTGGGGTGGATAAAGCATCCTATTCAAGTGTCCATACTCAGAAGAATTCTATTTGGAGTTTATAAACCTCCACCCTTCATATCAAGAAAATTTATAGTGGCCACACACTTGGCCTGACCTTTCCAGGGAATATTTCTGGAACTAGACAGAGATCAGGCTCTAAAGAAAAAAAAAAAGAATTGCTTCAGAAAGAGGACCAGAGGCAACAATTTTGGAATTTAGAATGGAGGGGCTAAGCACAGGGTTTTAGCTGTTGAGGCTGAGAGCTCAGTACTTACTCTCAGAAACATTCTCCTTAGGCTAAACTACTTTCCTGTGATTTTCACAGCTTAAGAACAACACCTGAGCAAACCTAGCACTGCTGTTCTATTCAGCTCTCCTAGCTGTCTAATTCCGGGAGAAGGTCCATTATAGGAATGGGAAAAAAGTGATTAAGAAAAGGAAAATAAGTATCGAACAAGCAAAACAAGAACCTGAAGCTGAAGATGTGGTTGAACAAGTACATGGTTTTAATATCAGGTTTGGTGAAAGGAGAGTCCAAGGATCATTTTTCTGGGGGGTCATTTTTCATCACCAAACAAGATTGAGTATATTGATAGAAGTGATGGGTCTAAAGGGGGAAAAACGAGAAGATTGAGAAAGAAGAGAAAAAGATGCACAGAAACAGAAAGAAGGAAGATGTGCAGATGGAGATAGAGGCAGAAATACAGAAAAGCAAAAGAAATACAAATACAGTGATACAAAGACCCAGAGAGACACAACAAGCTAGAGATGCAGGGACAAATGGAAGCCAGGGCAGTGAAAGAAAGAATCAGAGACAAAGAGATAGAAATAAAGAGGGGAAGTGGGACAGTAACGTGAATGTCAGTGTACAGCTGTCTTTGATGGAGAAAACATATGCAAACACATACAAACTGAGGAGCACATATTAGGCTTCCAGGTCTCCATGGCAGGATGGGATCTTTGCCTTAGGTAAGGTGCTCATGGCTTCCAAGTCTCTGTACTTTCCTCAGTGACATGTGAAAACCCCTGGGTCAAAGCCCTCCAATAGACTTTTCTTTTTTTTTTTTTTTTTTTGGGAGAGGTTTTTCGCTATAGGGCGCGTGCGCTCGCCAGACAGACAGAGAGAGACATAGAGACAGAAAGCGAGAAATCACCCCCCAGGGGGGATGGTCACGCCACAATCCCTTCTCCTCCATTCTCCTCTCGGGATCTTGGGCACGCACGCACACGCGCCCGGCGTGAGTTTTAAGCCACCGGGTCCGGGACGTGAACCGCGGTTGACTACGTGGGAGTCCAGCGACATAGCCATTACACTAACTGCTGGTTCCCTCCAATAGACTTTCTATATCAGCGTCTCAGCACTGGAGGAGGACTTAGTGCCATCTCCTATTTTCCCATCTCAAACCGTGGCTAGCACCTATCCAGGTACCACTTTCAGAACATTATTCCCGAGGTTGAGCTGCTTTCCTAGTGACTGTCACAGTTTGGGAGCAGCACATAAGCAAAACGCGTATGGATTTTCCCCTTGGCTCTTCAGGTTGTTGATGACAATGACCCATACTGTTCTCTCTTCTCAGAACAATCATCTTCAGTTCCTTTTCTAATTTAACAACCAGGGCAAGTTAGGTTATGTTGTGGTAATAAATGATCCCAAGATCTCAGGGGCTCTCAGGAACAAAGGTTTATTTTTTATTCACACTATTGGTTTATTGTCTGTCAGAACAACTCTGATCACTCCAGGACCCAGACTGATCAAGTAGCCTCTTTCTCATTACTGACATGATAGTTGAAGGAAAAGAGAATATGAGACTCCATACCCTAGTTCTTCATCATTCTTTTCTTTCCTTTTCCTTTCCCCCTTTCTTTCTTCTCTCTCTTTCTTTCTTTCTCTTTCTTTCTTTCTTTCTTTCTTTCTTTCTTTCTTTCTTTCTTTCTTCTTTCTTCCTTCCTTCCTTCTTTCTTCTTTCTTCTTTTTCCTTCTTTCTTCCTTCTTTCTTTCTTTCTTCCTTCCTTCCTTCCTTCCTTCCTTCCTTCCTTCCTTCCTTCTTTCTCTTTCTTTCTTTCTTTTTTCTTTCTTCTTTCTTTCTTTCTTTCTTTCTTTCTTTCTTTCTTTTTCTTTCTGTCTTTCTTTTCTTTCTTTCTTTCTTTCTTTCTTTCTTTCTTTCTTTCTTTCTTTCTTTCTTTCCTTTCCTTTCCTTTCCTTTCCTTTCCTTTCCTTTCCTTTCCTTTCCTTTCCTTCCTTCCCTTCCTTCCTCCCTCCCTCCCTCCCTCCCCCCTCCCTTCCTCCCTCCCTCCATTCCTTCCTTCCTTCCTTCCTTCCTTCCTTCCTTCCTTCCTTCCTTCTTTCTTCTCTTTCTTTCTTTCTCTCTCTTTCTTTCTTTTCTTTCTTTCTCTCTCTTCTCTTTCTTTTTCTTTCTTTCTTTCTTTCTTTCTTTCTTTCTTTCTTTCTTTCTTTCCTTCCTTCCTTCCTTCCTTCCTTCCTTCCTTCCTTCCTTCCTTCCTTCCTTCTTTCTTTTTTGCAGAAGTTTTTGCTATAGGGCATGTGTGCTTGCCAGAAAGACAGAGAGACAGAAAGTGAGAAATCACCCCCCAGGCGGGATGGCCACACCCGCATTCCTTTCTCCTCCATTCTCCTCTTGGGATCTTGAGCACACACTCACACATGACTGGTGTGAGTTTAAGTCACTGGGTCTGGGACTTGAATTGCGGTCGACTACATGGGAGTCCAGCAACATAGCCGTTATGCCTACTGCTGGTCCCAACATCACCATCATCCTTAAGGCTAGAGCCTTATGTCAATGAGATGCTGAAGGGAGAGCCCTTAGAAAGGGAGCCAATGTTTTGAACAATAATACAGTCCACCATAACTGGCTTCTCCTATCCCACAGTTTCAGCTCCCTACTGAAGCTACTCCCCTGTTCATGGAGGATCGTGAGTTTATTGATGTTCTTCTTGATGTCTGGAGGGAAGTTCCGGACAAGAAACTTGCAGAGAGGTGATGCTCATGGGACAGCAGGTGATCATATCCATATATGGTCGTCCTCCATTGTATAGCTATGCCATATACAATTTGAGTTTGTGAAGGCCATAGAGAGAGAAAGCACACCTTTAAGGTGACTTTTTACCTAGGTTTTTCTGGGTCTTTCTCTTTCTCTCTCTCTCTTTTTTTTTTTTTTTTATTTAAGAGAAATCTATTTTCAATTAATGCAAATAATTTAGAAAAAAAGCAGCTGGAAACTTGGGTCTGAGATTTTTTTTTACGATTTGTGTGCTATAGATGTTTTGTTTCTTTTTTAAAAAATTATTTACATTCAATCATACATCTTTACAGTGTAAAAAATGAATTGTCCCAGCATGAATACACTGTGTATTAGTCCAGGCAAGGATATTATCATACATATTATTATCAACAGATAATTTTCCATTTTTGTGTCTGTTAAATGTTTTGCTTTTTTCCCTCTCACTTTCTCCCCTGCCCCAATTTCCACCCTCTTCCCACACTGTATCTATTATCCACAGTTGCTGTTCATGTTTTTATGCCTTCTAATCTTTCGGTTTCTGCAATAGAGTGCAGACATTCAGTGGGGACATACAATGTCTCTTTCATAGTCTGGCTTGCTTCACTGAGCATTTAATTTTCCACAGTCATCCTCTTTCTATCAAATGCCAAGATCTCATTTTTAAAAAAAATAACTGAGTAGTATTTCATAGTATATATGTGTCATATTTTTTCAATACATTCATTTGTTCTTGGACATTTGGGTTGATTCCATGTCTTAGCAATTGTGAATAATGTTGCGATAAACATGGATGTGTAAATGTATTCCTTGCATGGACTGAGTGTATTCTCATGCTTTGGGTAAATACCCAGGAGTGGCATTGCTGGGTCATATGGTTGTTCTATTTGTAGCTCTTTGAGGAACCTCCATATTGTTCTCCACAGTGGCTGTACTAATTTACATTCCCACCAACAGTGTAGGAGAGTTCCTTTTCATCGCAGCCTCATCCACACCTATCATTATTTTTTTAATCTTGGCCATTCTGACTGGGGTTAGGTGGTATGTCATTGTGGTTTTGATTTGCATCTCCCTTATGATAAGAGATCTTGAGCATTTTTTCATATGCTTTTTGGCTGTTCATATGTCTCCCTTGGAGAGTTGTCTGTTCAGCTCATTTGTCCATCTTTTAACTGGATTAAGTTTTTTATGGGTAAGTTGCTTGAGTTCCCTATATTTCAGTTATCAGTCCCCTTCTCTGAAGGAGAGTTTGAAAATATATTTTCCCATTCTGAGGGTTGTCTCTTCACTCTAATTATTGTTTCTTTTGCTGTGCAGAAGCTTTATAACATGATTTAATCCTATTTGTCTGTTTTGGGGATTATTTCTGTGCTTTGAGAGTATTATTTAAGAAGTATTTGTCTACTCGAATGTCTCCATAGCTTTCCCTGTATTTTCCACCAGTAGTTTTTTTTTTTTTTTTTTTTTGAGTTTTTTTTCTTTTTCTTTTGTTATAGGGTGTGTGAACTCGCCAGACAGACAGAGAGGTATTGCTGCTGATGATAATGTATATGGTAATGTCTTTGTCTTGACTAATATGCTTTATATTTATGTTGGGAAGAACCATATTGTACACTGTAAAGATGTATATTGATTAAATGTAAATAATAAATATATATCAAAAAATAGAAAAGGTTTTATGGAAATCAGAAGTGAAGGGACCAGCAGATGGCATAATGATTACATTGCTGAACTCTCTTGTAATTGACCGCAGTTTGTGTCCCAGACCCAGTGGCTTGAGACTCACGCTGGGCGCATGTGCATGTGTGTTCATAACCCTGAGAGGAAAATGAAGGAGAAGGGATTGTGATGTGGATATCCCACCCATGGGGGTTGATTTCTTCCTTTCTGTCTCTTTCTGCTCTTTGGCAAGCACATGTGCCCCTATAGCAAAAATTTCTGTCTCCAAATAATAATAATAATAATTATTATAATAATAATAAATTCAGAAGTGAAGTCACTGGGATCTGGGCTTTTCTTTGTTAGAGGGTTATTTATTAATGATTGTATCTCATTGCTTGTTATTGGTTTAGTCAGGCTTTCTAGGTCTTCCTGATTCAAACTTGATAGATTATATATGCCCAGAAACTTGTTCATATCATCCAAGTTTTCTTGTTTGTTGGTGTATAGTCATTCGTAGTATTCTCTGATGATCTTATTTTCTGTATAGTTGTTCATTTTCTATTTTATTTATTTCTGCTCTATTTTTTATTGTTTATTTTCTTCTGGTATTTTTTTTTCTGCAGTTATCTTTTTGCCATCTTTCAATATTTTTTCTTGTGAGCACTAATTGTTACAAACTTGCCCCTATGACTGCTTTTGCTATGTCCCATAGGTCATGAAAACTTGTGTATTCATTATCATTGGTTTCAATGAATTTTTAAAATTTCAGTCTTAATTTCTTTAGTGATTGTGAAATCAGGATCTTTATCTTTTTAAGCAATCTTATCTTTAATTGCTTAAGATCTGGGAGCAACTGGCTTTTCTGTAGCTCCAAGATAGAAAGGGGCCTGCTTACCTTCACTGGCCTTTGAGTGAGAAAGAAGCAAACCTTTATTGTGTTAATCCACAGAAATTTTCAGAAATCATCCTTTTCAGCAACTAGTGTCAATTAATCCACATAGAAATTAGTATCAATAGAGGTGTGCTTCAAAACAAAAATGTAATTACATAATGTTACTTAGTGATCAGGTGATGGGAAACTGAACTGGAGACAGAAAAAGCGAAGGTCAGGTAGTGCAGTAGCAAAGTACCTGTGACATTGTCACAGCCATGACCTGAAAACCAGCCTCCGTGTTTACAGAACTCATTGTTCCAGGGGAAGAGGTAGGAAATAGAATGGTGGCTGCAAGGAAGCAATTGGTAAGATGTTGTAAGAGTGCATGAGCTCAAGAGATTATTAAATAAATTGCAAACAGAAATCAAGTAGAGTGAGCCCAGAAATGTGGGGCTGTGGGTTAAAACAACAGACTGCTTCTAGATACCACAAAGTAAGAGGTAGGATTTTGAAAGGATTTAAGTAACAAATACCAGTAAAATCTCCAGCCAGAAAAATGACTCAGAGCAAGGATCAAATATAGTGTGACTTTCTCATTGATTTTTCTATATAACCTCAAGGTGGCTGCTCTGAAGAGACAGAGAAGCAAGGAGAAGATAAAGTAGGAAGACAGATTTGAGAATTATGCCTTTTATTTTAAAAGTTCATTTATTTTATTCAGATAGAGAGCACATGCATACACATGAAGGAAAGAGAGAAGCATCCTCAACTGAGTCTGGTCATGATTTCCTGGCTCCAGTGCTCCAGCTCATCAAGCTCTTAGGTGGACACAGGTTTGCCCAATGTGTTTAATTTCATCTAGGCCAGAGATCCAAACCAATGCTGACCCACGTGGCTTCCAGTATTGCAGTTCCATGTGCTACCACCTGCAGCACAGAGGCTGGGCCAAGAACTATGTTTTAAAAAGAACTTTGCCTGTGACCAGCAGGTGGTGTGGTGGTTAAGGCACTGTACTCTCACATGACTGACAGTAATTAGAGCTCTGGACTTGGTGGCTTGGAACTCAAGCCAGATGTGTGTGCATGTGTACCCAAAATCCCAAGAGGAATGGAGGGGAAGGGATTGTAGCAAGGCCATCCCTGGTGGGTGGAGGTGGTGGGGGTGGTGATTTCTCACTTTCCGTCTCTGCGTATCTCTGTATCTCTTTCCAGCAAGCACACATGCTCTATGGAAAAGAAACTAAACAAACAAACAAATAAACAAACAAATAAACAAAACTTTGCCTGTGGTCACTGGCAAAGAGTTCGAAAGTCTATTAAGTTGTTGAGTGAAATGCAATGCCAAGGAAACCACAAACGTGGGGCTAGGCAACCTCTGAGATTGAAAGATTTGAAGATTTATGCCCTTGGGGTATAAATCTTCCATGAACGAAGAGTGGATTAAGAAAACTATGCAAACTCCAAGGAGGGCAAAGTCCTTTCTAGAACACGTAAGAAATTCTCAGTCAAAGGGAATGAATGCTGGGGTCATAAGTAAAATGGACAAGGCTAATCTTCCCTGAGACAGAGTCACAGCTCCTTGCCCAGAGCTGGTGCCTTCAGGATGCTTTCCCAGCAGGACTTCAGAACTGCTCGGCATCAGTGATTCTTTCGCATGTCTCACTCTTCAGTGGGTGTTTATTGTAACTATCCTGCTCCTGCATCACCCCTGAATCTTGCATGTGTGGTGCGTATGATACGAGGTAGGGGGTTGTTGGGAGAGAGGGGTATACTCACATACTGTGTCCTTATAGATCATAGATCTGGGCAGTGATTCTCACTGGGAGACCTTTAGACAACAGTGACATTTGACAGCTGGGAGCATTTTTAATTATCAGAACTGGAGGTGGTAATGCTATTGACATCTAGCAGGTGGGAGGCCAGGGATACTGCAAAGTATCTTACAACCCACAGGACAGCTCCCACAACAGGGGATCATCCAACTAAAACACCACATGACTAACATTGAGAAATTCTGGTGTAGGGAGTGAAAAGTGCCCTGACCTAGTAGGAAGATTACAGGAGAGCACCTAGAAATCAGAGGACATGGCTTGGAGGTGGTGATCATTTATTCTTTCCACAGACTGTGTGCTTGTGGGAGGTTGCAGGGAGTTGGAGAAGCAAGAATGTGTCAGGGTAATTAGTGATGGTTACTGCAATGGGTAACCTCTCCAAATCTTAGCGTCTTAAACAATAAAAGTTTGTTTTTCAGATTGTAGCAGGGAAAATCCTTGTCAACAGATACCTTTTTTTTTTTTCCCTTTTATTCTTCTGTGGGCATTGTGAGCCTGGTAATGGACTGATTTTCCTCATTGATTTGGTCAACAGGAAGCCTATTGTAACAACTGTCCATTGCCGTTTACTCATACATGTTCCCTGGCTCGTCTTACTACTGGACACTCATTTGTCCATTGTCTTTATTTCTTCTTCCCTCTTCCTCTTCTATACTATGGTCTGTGGTCTCAGCATACCTTTGGGATGAGATGAGCTATGAACCAAATGAGGGCATCGAAAATATTCTTGCTGGGAGATGGCTGCTGGGAAAGCGAAACCGGGGAACGAACAAGCACCCCTTTCCTTCTTTAAAAAGGAAAGTGGAGCTTTGGGTCCTGGCTTATAGATTTACAGAAATGAAACTGGGCTTGGGTTCTTCAAACAGCTTTTCTATTTTATTCTGTACTTTTGCTTACCCCTTTAAGGTTGCTATTTTAACAATCTAGAGTCCTATTTTCTTTAGCTGGGAGAGGAAGGAGACAAGAAAAGC
Organism: Tupaia tana; assembly: GCA_026018925.1. Lineage (NCBI taxonomy): Eukaryota > Metazoa > Chordata > Mammalia > Scandentia > Tupaiidae > Tupaia > Tupaia tana. The sequence goes on from JAKSZU010000013.1 coordinate 86,933,629, forward strand.
TGTTTTCCAAGGTCTTTTGGGCAATCACTTCATGCAAATATCTTTGTCTCAGAAAGAAACTATCTCGAGGTCAACCCCTTGCCCACTCTTGAGAAGGCAACATTCAGAATTAATGTTTTTACTTTTGTTTTTCTGTTCCAAATATGAAACAGATAAGGAGTCAGGAGACCAGTCACACACTTGCTGTGTGACTCGAGGCTATTTATACCTCTCTCTAGTCTCCAGAAAAGCAAATGAGCCAAGACTCCTCCTAGAGTTATGGTTCTTGTCTGTTCTGGGTGGGTTGCAGGCTACTCCAGCACTTTCTGATTTTGCCTGAATGGTATTTCAGTGACATCCAAACTCTATGCTTGTAAGAACCTGGCTCTGCTTCCTTTCAGCATGGAGGAATTATGGCTTTGGAGGCACAGGCAAGGATCTCACTGGTGACATCCTTAAAAGGCAGGTCAAAGCAACCCCAGAGACCCACTGCCTGGCTTCCACACATCCCCCAATTGTGTAACCTTGGGCAAACCATGCAGACTCCGTAGGCTTCAGTGTCCTCATTGGCCACAACAAGATGACAACAGCAGGACCACATGTTGTGAAGAGTGACTGACATACACATAATGTGGAGCATGTTGTGCAATATGTGCCATGATGACAACCCTTAGCTGGGTCAGACGTAGCTGTATTAGGGAGTGATCTGCAGGGGACCTGAACCAGGATGCTCACTGACTGTGTTCCTTCCCCATGGAGAAGGCCAGAAAATAATTGTCTCAACCATGCTCCCAAAATGAGGTGGCATGGAGGGCACGGAAACATCCTCACAGTGAAACTTCCCAGCAGCCAGCTGGGAAGGACACATGCAGTGTCCTCTTCCTCTCCATCCAATCCTTCAGCAAGACAGGAACTCCTTCCCATTCTAATGTCCATGATCTTTTTTGTGAAATAAATAAATTAGTTTAGATTTAGATTAATAAATTAGATGGAGTCCAATTGATTTTCATTTCATCTCAGTTTAAATAGTTTACATTTAGTTACGCAGGATTTCTTGACCTTGGTATTGTTGACATTTTAGACCAGATAATTTGGGGCTATCCCATGCACTGTAAGATGTTTAGCAGCATCCCTGGTCTCCGCCCACAAGATACCAGTAGCACACTCCCCTCTTCAAATATGAAAACCCAAAATGCCTCCAGACATGGCCAAATGTCCCTTGGTTAAGAATATGACTTAAAAGTACTTACACATAATGATGACTTACACCTTTATTGAGTCCTTCTTCCTGCCAGCCACTGTGCTAAGAAATTTCCTTCCCCTAACCTTAATTAGTCTTCATTATATTCCTGTGAGTGGGTTATAATGAAGTGGTTATTATTATCCTCTGCTTTACAAATGAAGATGATGAGCTGCTAAGAAATGATGAAAGTGGGATTTGAACCCATGTTTTCCTGACTTCAGAGCTTGCGTGCTTCACTACTTTGAAACTTTGGAAATACAGGGGTGGTGTTTTGAAGAGCAAGGCAATGTGGTTTATTTAGTAAGAGCATAGGATTTGGGACCAGGCAGACCTGATCTGGAATCTGAACTATGTGCTGTTGAGCTTGCCACTGTCTTTATGCTGAGCCCTATTTCTTCCATCACTCAGTTGGGGGATAGAATGAGGCATAGAGAAACCTGGCCCATCAGGTCCTTCTTCAACCAAATCATGCCCTGGGTGACAACGGAGAACTCTGTGAACATTTCTTTCATTCCTTCCTTGCTGTTCTGGGTGTGGTGTCAGTGATCCTGGGTGGGTGAAAACCTCATGCCATACTTTATCACCTCATTCCTGGTCCTGTCCATTTTTGGGTGTCTAGAACTTTCTTCTGAGCTCCAGACTGGCATAGACAGTCTAGAAAACTCATACCCAGTTTCACCAGAACTGAGACAGTCATGTTGCCCTGGTCTGAAACACCTGCTCTGTTTCCCTTCTTGGTGAGCACGAGAGTGGTCCCAGGGAAGGACTCTGGAAGTCACTTTTGACTTCTCCCAGCTCCTCACTTTTCATAGCCATGCAGTAACCAGGCATTGTTCCTTGCATTTATTTGCATCTTTCACCTCGTCTGCCTTTCTCCTGAGCTAGAGCATTATTCCTTCCTGGACTACTGAAAGTGCTTCTCACTAGTCTCCCTCCCTCTACTCTTGCCTTCACTGTCTACCTAGTTCATCCCATGAACTAGGTTTAGAAAGACTATGTGGCCAGAATGCATTTCAGCTGTGACTCTCTACCTCCTTATTCTGGGGGTAAAGCCTAGTACCTTAACTGGCACAGAAAGCTCTTATCATTCAGGCCCCATCTTTCCACCTCACCTTTGGCCTTTCTCTCCTTCTTTTTCTCAGTTTCAACTCTAGTGATGATTCACAATTTCTCAAAGGCATCTTCTTCTCTGGAACCATCTGAATAAGACTTTGCCTAGTTTAGAGCACTTCTATGCCACTTTTGCTTTGGCCTAGATAACTCCTTAAAACCTCAGCTTAGAGTTCACTTTCCCTTGGGAGCCTTCTCTGATCTCTAAGCCTGGGTCAGGTACCTCCTTGGAGCTTCCCCATCAAGGCATTTACTGCTCTGAGTGATCACTGTCTGTTGACTTATCCATCCCTGCTCTGAGTGATCACTGTCTGTTGACATATCCATCTCCCTAACTATATTGCAGGTTTTTTTTTTTTTTTTTTTAGCTCAGTAGTATATCTTTTTTTCAGTATTCCCTAGTGCCCAGCATGGGGATTGTCATAAATGCTTGTTGTATGAGTGAATGATGGCTGGTGTTGCAACATACTTATGCATGTTTCAAGAGTAGCCATAGGAAGGAGGGAGGAAAACAAGGCAGTGAGCTACAGACTCTGACAAATGAATGATCAATGGCTATTCCTAAAACTGACTTTATCTTCTCTTTTCCCTTCTGGAAATCTTCATGAGTTCAACAGGAAAATGATTCCATTCAGTAGAAAGGTGACTCAAGATAACTTTTTCTTTGACATTAAGATAGATAAGAAAACAATTTTGTACTCAGTATAGCTATAGTTCTTTCCTGTGATCTAAATGTCAGATGGGGAGGGTGAAAAGTCAGGAGCTATATTACCTATGACTCATTCTTAGCTTAGCCACTAGAGAATTTGTGAACAAGGCTCTTTAATGATGCAACTGGAAAAACCAGATGAGTTGTTGGTATGCTTTGGAGCTGGATTTCTTGACTTATTGCCTATTGGCACCATTAACATTTTGGGCCAGTTAATTTCTTATTGTGAGAGGAAGTACTGTGATTGCAGTCTGTTCTCTGGCATCTACTCACTAGATGCTGGGAATGCTCCTTCCACCCCAATGGTGGCAATCAAAAATAATTACGAACTTTGCCCGATGTTACTTGTGGGGAATTCTTAGAGGAATTAGAATTGGAGTCCATCTGATGGAGCTAAAAGAGTGATGGATGAGAGTGGCTTGAGATAGTTCATTGCCAACTCTGCCATTTAGTGAAAATCCTGAATTTGACTTTGGGTAACCAGCTCAATCTTCCTGCATAGCAGCCTCTCATCTGAAGTAAAAGAATAACACAGGTCTTGAATGGTATGGATACTTCTGAGTTCAATTTTGGGTTTAGGAGTGACCTTGGAGATGGAACTTAAGTCCTACAAATGCAGTCAGGTAAGAAGAGGCAGGACCCTGTTTGCACAGGATCACTGTCTCCAAAGGCTGACTCTGCTCTCTCCCTTGGGCTTCTTGAGATGCCCCAGGAAGAACTCTTTCTCCTAGACACTTGTTGGCTGCCTTCCTTCCTGGAAACTTAGATGATCAGAACTCTAAGGTGCTTACAAACACTTGTTATGAACTCTTTGTTATAGAGAAAAAAACTGAGGTTCCAAATAGGAAACAGACTTGAATGAGGTCACAAAATGAGGTAGAGTACGATGATCTCTTGACTACTGGCCCAAGTTTCTTGATTTGGAGCCTGGTATTTTTTCTCCCTCTTTGTGCTGCTAGCTCTGGGTGCTTGCCCCCATGTCTATGCAATACTTATTGGAACTTTCTGGTGCAGACTTTTCTTCACATTCTTTTTATTTTATTGAAGCTTATATGTCTCGAGGTTTTACTCTTCCTGCCTTCTACTTTCTGCTTGGTAATAGTCATCTAATGTGACTTAACACTTTAGCAAAAATAATGGGTTTATATTACATCCCAAGTGAAACACTGGCATTTAATTGAGTTTAATTTAATGAAATAAAACTAATGGTGGGAATTTGAGATATGAACTAGGTTTAGAAAGACTTTTGGAGCAGCTAACCCCTTTGGGAAAACTCCCTCATCTTTGGAGGCCATCTAGTATACCACTGTGTTGGCTGTACAGTGGGCTTGTTTTCCATCATACAGTTTAGATGGGCTTTGGACATAGGTTCAAATTCCAGCTCTGCTACTTCATAGCTGTGTTAATATACTATAAGGATAATGTCATTTTAAAATGGTCACTGTGAGCTGGTCATGTGACCTATATTATTATGTCTTAGAACATTCTTGGAAAGAAAGCTTTACAGTTTATAGATAAGAAAGCTCAGTCACAGAGAATTTAAGATATAAAGTTATGAGAAACACTAAGAAAGTTATAAGTAGCAGAACCATGAGTTAAGCCCAAGGCAATCTGTCTCAGATTTTAAATGACTAAACTGAGATTAAAAAAAAAACATGTAACTTGCTTGAACTTCAGTTTCTTAGTATGTTAAATTGGGTTAAAGTACGCTTGTTAGAAGAGCTGCTGTGAATATTAAAAAAAAAATGCGGGAACCAGCAGTTAGCGTAATGGCTATGTCGCTGGACTCCCACGTAGTCGACCGCGGTTCGCGTCTCGGACCCGGTGGCTTACAACTCACGCCGGGCGCGTGTGCGTGCGTGCCCGGGATCCCGAGAGGAGAATGGAGGAGAAGGGATTGCGGCGTGACCATCCCCCCTGGGGGGTGATTTCTCGCTTTCTGTCTCTATGTCTCTCTCTGTCTGTCTGGCGAGCGCACGCGCCCTATAGTGAAAAACCTCTCCAAAAAAAAAAAAAAAAAAAAAAAAAAAAAAAAAAAAAAATGCCTGTTTAGCACCTGATACCCAGATACTTAGTCTTCCTCTCTTAAACACAATTTGTTCAAGTTAGTTTAATGTCAGTTAGAATTTATTAAATGCTAGCTAGTGTAGACAAATTTCCAAGTGAGTTTACAAATGTAGTTTCATTTAATTTAAAAGTATGTGAGGTCAGTTTTATATCATTCCTATTCCCAGCGAAGAAATAGAGGCACAGAGAAATTAGGTAAATGCCAGAGCGCAAACAGTGAGGAATGGCAGAGTCAGGGTTTACATTCTTGTTGGCTGGCTCCTAAGCACCCCCTCCCCCCATACAATGCTCATCCTCCACTGAGAGCCACAAATAAACTTCAGAAAACCTCAGTTACCCAGATACCCTAAATAATCTCTCTGGCATGCTTTGCACCTTTACAAAGCAAAACATCTTTATTAGTATATCTTTTCTTGTTCACAAGATTGGTGTCTTGAGGACCATTTGTACTCCATTAAGCCTTGAGGATAATTCTTGGGTCAATTCTTGCTGATCCCTAGGGAATTTCTAATTTAGACTCTCATATCCATCCCTTTTATCAGGTCCAATATGGCCCCAGGGACTTTAGACTAATCTTTGACTGAATTGGAGTGAGATCTAATTAAAGCTGTTCATGATCTGGCTTCAAAGCACCTCACTAACCTCATTTTCCCAACTGCCTTTCTTCCATGAGCCCCCTAAGAGTCATGGCTTCCTGAAACCACTAAACACTACTTCCAGTCAGGCTCCTGCCCCTCTGTTCCACACTTTGAAATCTGATCCAGCCCATTCTTCATCTGGTCATACATTTTTCTCCAAAGCCATCATTCCAAGTAGAAAAATTGGGTGTGATTAGAGTTACATTTTTCAAATCAACAGTATAAAACTGAAAGTCAATTTTTTCTTTATTTCTGTATCTGTAAAGGCTAACATGGTCCCCCAAACTGCAGGCCCTGGTAAATGCCTCAAGGAAAAACAAGACTGCATATGGCATAAATGTAGGGGCTATGAAGGCAGATAGACCTGTAATGAGCTCTCTAATGTTGGGCAAGTTATGCTGGCCCTCTCTGAGCCTCATTTTTCTCATTGGTTAACTGATAACTGTGAAGATTGAAGGAGGTTGTATATAGAAAAGCACTTAACACTGCTGACTTTGATTTAAGCAGATGTTTACCAAATCATAGTGGAATCATAAATTGCTCTTCTCTGATCTGTGTTCTCCAGCTACTCTTTGCTCTTTGAAGAAAGGCCTCCTAATGAACTCAACTTTGAATTCTTGGACCACCTTGTATAGATATGGTTCATATTCATTAATAAGTAGAATGAACAACCTTTGGGAGAAAGAGGGCATTAGTGTGTTTCACAGTAAGCTATATAGTCTCAGCAAGGTGCTACTTTATAGTATATTTATACTACTCTCAGAGTTTCATGCCTAACATCAACATGTGTTCACAGATATGTATATCTCAGCTGAACTTGCTATTGAAAGTAGTTAGATTAATTAAGATATTTTGTGAATCAATAAAATGTGGGGTGGGGGTAAGGAAAGGAAAGCAACTACAAATGCCAGAGATAGTGGGGGAGGAGGATGGGAAATGGCAGAGGATGAGAAATAAGGGGAGAAAATATATTTACATAAGAAACAAGAAATGGAAAATCATTTGTTGATAATATGTATGATTAAGCCACAATACAGTGTATTCTGAATGGAAAATCACTGTATACTGTGATGATGTTCAGTGAATGAAAGTAAAATAAATAAATAAATTTAAAATAAAGAATTCATTAATAAGTAGAATGAACAACCTTTGGGAGAAAGAGGGGATTAGTGCGCTTCAAAGAAAAATGTGTGAAGAATAAGTTGTAGAGGTAGAAATTGTATCTGTCTCAAGCACAGTTGGGTCCTCATTACTTGGCACAGCGACAGGTCCTAGCCAATGTTTAACAAATACCTACTACATAGATGAATGTGGGCTCCAGGACCACACATGGCTGACCACAGTTCAAGTACTAGACCCAGTGGCTTGAGAAGCATGCCAGGCACAAGTGCACATATTTGTGTGTGTGTATGTTTGCAGCTGAAATCTTGAATAAACGGAGACGAGAAGGGATAGTGGTGTGACCATTCTCAATGGATGGTGCTTTTTTTTCTCCCTCTCTCTGTCTGGCCAGTGCATGTACATTCTAGCAAACTAAACTAAACTAAACTAAACTGAAATCAATAAGATGATTAGATTTCCCCATCTATAAGTTAAATATTTATCTTTTAAAAATAAGATAATGTACTAGCAGATGGCATGGTGGTTAAAGTGTTGGATATCATATGGCTGACTATGCAGTTCAAATCCTGGACCCTGTGACTTCAAAACACATCAGGTACATTTGAGTGTGTGCCCAAAATCCTGAAAAGAGAATGTTGGAAAAGGGACTGTTGTGTGGCCACCCCCCCACCCCCGAGGGGGTTATTTCTTACTTTTCCTTTCTTGCTCTCTCTCTGTCTCTCTCAGGTGAATATATGTGCCTGTAGCAAAAAGGTTTTTTAAAAAGATGTTTATTTTTTTAACACTTATCTGTTTATATCCTTCATAAGCAAGAGAGACAGAGAGAGAGAGAGAGAGAGACAGATATCCCCACATGATCCCAGTGGGTGATCCACCGCCAGGCTCAGCCAACCTTGGATCCTGGGCAGTAGGATGCACAAGGGAACTGATAAAAAGTAAGGAAGAGCCTGTGTTCTCGGTGAACTCAGGGAGGTCTCTGGATACAAACCCATAACTCTTCCATGTGGATCAGCTTTGCAGAGTGCCATACTTCATACATCTATTTACAACTGTCTGGCCCCTAAAGTTAATATTTCTTTCTTTTTTTTCTTTTCTTTTTTTCTTTTTTTTTTTTTTTTTGCTATAGGGCACCTGCGCTTGCCAGACAGACAGAGAGAGACAGAGAGACAGAGAGACAGAAAGCGAGAAATCACTCACCAGGGGGGATGGCTACACTGCAATCCCTTCTCCTCCATTCTCCTCTCAGGATCTTGGGCACGCACGCACATGCGCCCCGTGTGAGTTTAAGACATCGGTCCAGGAGGCAAACCGCAGTTGACTACATGGGAGTCCAACGACATAGCCATTACGCTAACTGCTGGTCCCCCCTAAAGTTAGTATTTCTGAATCTAGGTTCCTGTGATGGCCTCAAGACTAGAATGGAATTTAACTGCAGTTGAGATTTGGGATGCCCTGGGAAATACGACCTCACAAGGAATACCATATTTTAGAAGCCCTGTAATTTCATTGACTGCTGTATTTGGTGAGAGGGCATGTTCTAGTTTTCATAATAGTCCTGGAAAAGGGTAAAGAAATTGCTTTAAAACCTGGACAAGGTCCGAGCTTGGGTATCTTCAAATGGTGGGAAAAGAGTTTCAGGGCAACCAGCAGATGGTATAATGGTTATGTCGCTGGACTCCTATGTGGCTGACTGTGTGGTTCAAGTTCCAGATTCTGAGTCTTGAAACTTACACCAGGCACATGTGCACCCAAAAATCTCAAAAGGAGAATAGAAGAGAAGGGATTGTGATGTGGCCATCTCCCCTGGGGGGTAATTTCTCACTTTTTATCTCTTTTCCTCTTTGTCTCTTCAGTAAGCAAACATGCTGTGTAGCAAAAATCTCTCGGTTAAAAAAAAAAAAAAGTTTCAGGGTTGGAAAAGTCTCAAAAGGCAACTTGCATGCTTTCAACACCTCTACAATATGCCTTCTAAGAGATTGTTTGAATCTCTCCTGTAAGAAGACGTTCATCTTCTGGATAGCCTGTTCATTGTCGAAGTTTCAACATGAAATATCAATCCATCTGTCCCATTTCTACCTGCTTTGGCTAGAGGAAGGAGTGTCTTTGAAAGACATTGTCTTGAGAATCCTTGCATAAAAGCGCCTGATTTGAAAGGCATTTGAAAAACAAGCTATTGGGACCAGCAGTTAGCGTAATGGCTATGTCGCTGGACTCCCATGTAGTCGACCGTGATTCGAGTCCCAGACCCGGTGGCTTAAAACTCACGCTGGGCGCGTGTGCGTGCGTGCCCAAGATCCCAAGAGGAGAATGGAGGAGAAGGGATTGCGGCATGACCATTCCCCCCGGGGAGTGATTTCTCGCTTTCTGTCTCTCTCTCTCTGTCTGGCGAGCGCACGTGCCCTATAGCAAAAACCTCTCCAAAAAACAAACAAACAAACAAACAAACAAACAAAAAAACAAGTATTATCTTGGTTGAAATTGATTTTGATTTTTTCTTTTTCTCATTTGAGGCTGCATGTTAGACAGAAACAGAATTTGGTCAAACTTAAGAAGGATTTTCATCAAAATAAAGCTCTGATAGCCTACAGCACAGCTGAGATGGCTCCATCCATACAAAGTCCATAGGGATAAGAAGGGCATAGGGTACAGGCTAGGTAGTAGGGATGATGTTATAAGCATGAACACGGCATAAGCTCATGATGGCCAGGATGCATGACCATGGTCATTTGGATGCACATGGGAACTGTTATGAAATAAGGAAGAACCTGCTGCAGTGAGTGTGACCAGAGAACTGGAAAAACATTGAGGCAATGACTACAAGTGCAATGGGCTGTGTACTGTCCTCTCTCATCTCCACTTCCCCTATCCTCCTCCTACTCCAAACCTCTTCTTCTCGGTTTCTTCCATTGTCCTTTATCTAAATTGAATACCTACTTCCTCCTTCTTTTTCCCACTCAGATCTTTCTCACTCCAGGTTTATGTCTCATTACCCACATAGGAGTAATGCCTTACATTTTCATCATGTTTTGCAGTTCACGAAGCCAGATGAATTCTATTACCTCATTAACCTCACAACCACGCTTGTTGGTAGGTGCTGTCCCCATTCTGCAGATGATGAAAATGAAGCTAAGGGAGATGAAGTCACTGGCCTAAAGTCATATAGCTGTGTGGGAGCAGATGCAAGACGGCCCATGCTCTTTTTTCCACTCATCATCACTCCATCACTCCAGCTTTACAAATTAAGTCCCTGGTGTTCCAGTGTGCTGACTTCCACTGCATTTGCCTTGAACATAGGACCAAAACGACCTCTTCGTTTAAGTACCTCAAAGGATGACTACCTTCTCCTGGAGAGATTCTTAGAGAAGGTCAAAGGATAATTTGTCTCTTTGAAAGTTGTCTTGAATTTTCGGAATGTTCTTTCCTAAGTAATTGGAATCTTTCAGTGGCCACGCCCACTGAGTATGCCCTAACTCCATTTTTTTTTTTTTTTTTTGGAGAGGTTTTTTTGCTATAGGGCGCGTGCACTTGCCAGACAGACAGAGAGAGACATAGAGACAGAAAGCGAGAAATCACCCCCCAGGGGGGATGGTCACGCCGCAATCCCTTCTCCTCCATTCTCCTCTCGGGATCTTGGGCACGCACGTACACGCGCCCGGTGTGAGTTGTAAGCCACCGGGTCCGAGACGCGAACTGCAGTCGACTAAGTGGGAGTCCAGTGACATAGCCATTACGCTAACTGCTGGTTCCCCCCTAACTCCATTTTGATGGTACTGGTACTGTAGGCACAATCAGGTAGCCTAGAATCAGTGGTGCATTGAAGCCAGCTCATATTGGCTCACTGGTTAAATTTTCAGGGATTTTGAGAGCTGGTTATTAAACACAGTCATTATTAAAAATTATATAAGTTATAATCAAATTAATTATATTGATAGCAAAAGTAAGGAGTAGTCAAACTCATCCCTTATTAATTATTTTATTCTTACACACTGAGCATCTTTAATATAAAAATATGAATTCTAAAATGATCCAATTTCACACCTGACCACATGTGATGGGTCTCAGTCAGAATGCTGCAATAGAAAAATATTGTATAAAATTGCCTTCAGGCTATGTGTATAAATTACATATGAAATGTATATGATTTTGTGTTTATACTTGGGTTCCATCCCCAGGATACTCATTGTGTATAGGCAAACTTTCCAAAAGTAATAAAAATCTGAAATCTGAAATACTTCATCTCAGGCATTTGGATAAATTTCACAGAATTTCGAGCATCTTCAAGCATCTATAGCTTGTACTATAATTACTGCACAATCTTGAGGTTATTTACATGTATCGTATCTGAATGGCAAAAAAGATCATATAACCGTGTGCAATTGCTCATCTCTTTCCAGCTTTATGTCCAGTGACATGCCTATGAACTTGGGCAGAAGAGAGACTGATGTCTAGAGCGGATTAGAGGTAATAGACATTAAGAGGCAAATCTCATGACTAACAGACGGCATCATAGTTACATCGCTGGACTCTCACATAGTTGAGCGTGGTTTGAGTCCCAGACCTGGTGGCTTAAAATTCACGCTGGGTGTGTGTACATGCATACCCCAGATCCCAAGAGGAGAATGGAGAAGAATTCGGTGTAGCTTTCACTCCTGGGGAGTGATATTTTGCTTTCTGTCTCTCTGTCTCTCCAGTGAACACACGTACCCTATAGCAAAAGAGTCTCTCTCTCTCTCAAAAAAAAAAAAAAAGAAAAGAAAAGAAAAAGAAAGACAAGGAAGAAAGGAAAAAAAATAAAGAGGCAAATCTCTTCCTCTGCTTTGGTGGTGATTATAACACTAGCGATAGTGTATAGCATCTAACACTGTTACTAGCCAGGAACTTTATTAAACAATTTACATGCCCTGTCTGTTCAATTCTCACCACAGCCCTATGATGTGGTCCTGTCCCTATTTTACAATGAAACCATGAAGCTCAGGGAAATGAAATGATCTGTCCAAATTTATCCAAAGACTAAGTGGTAGAGTTAGGCTTCAAGGCCAGATCTTTCTGATCCTTTATCAGTGCTCTTTCTGAAATACTTGTGAAAGAGGACGTCATCACAACTCTATAGACCACCCTGCACATATGTTTTCATCTGCAGAAGCTCTTTTGTTGCTGTGATCAATGATATGCCAGGTGTCTTTTGTTGACATTAATTACTAATTTCAAAGCAAAACAGAATTTGAGGCATCTATGTATTCAAATAGTGTTTTGAGTACATATTGTGTCCCAAACACTGAAGTAGGTGCTTGGGACCTAGTCTTGGACAAAGACAGATAAGAGCTCTACTTTCAAGTAGCTTATGGACTTGTGGGTGTCTTAAACCTGGTGGGACACTCAAGCATCTGTCACCTTCCCAATGCCAGTGAACCCAGGGCATCCTCAAAGGTTATTCTGTTCAGCACATTGATGACAATCATTTGGTCTCTGTCCATAACCAGATTTTTCCTGGTCTTGGCAATCTGCCTCTGGGGTTAGCAAAATTCCCTTTCTTTCCCCTCTTTCAAACTATAATGGTCATCAGTTGTCAAAGTCTCTACTTCTGCAGGGAAGGGAAAGTGGCCCTGGACGCTGTCCACAGGTTGTTTCCTCTTCTGGGATAAGCGATTAAGAGAGAGTTGTGTACATGGTTTCCTCAAGTTGTGGTTTTCTGTTTCGGTCTGTGGTTTAAATCCCTATTTTTGGCAGTCACCTCTGGTAGACTAGCTAATCATGTGGGTGAGTCTGTTTCACAGCCTGTGGGATAGATTTTGATATTAAAGGGGAGGTATCTGATTTATTTCATCCTTGTCTTCCAGAAGGGGAAGCAAACCTTGTCGTTGGGGGAGCTACTTTTTCTCTAAAGAGCAAATGCAGGCCATTCTAGAATGCTTTACCACAGTCACACTCATTGCCTAATGGCACTATTTCCCAAAGCTTGTATTTTGTCTGGGAAACTGACAGTAGAATTCTTTTGGCAGTTAGGAAGGAAGCAATTATGTCGATCTCTGTAAGGCTGATTTCCTTAGGCTAGCCAGAGTTATTCCCCATATCGTGACGGTAGTAGAAACCTCTTAAAAAGCCTGGAAGCCGACAGAGGAAAGTCCCTTGAGAAACCTGACTGTTGAACATGTCTGACTATAGCCCCATTCAGTTGTGATTGGTTTTCACTTATCTGAAGAGTTGGGCTTTCCATGCCTGCCTTCTCTCTTCCTCTTGCCATTTATAAGCTGAGGTGAATTTTTGTTGTACTTGAAAAGTATGTCCAGAAGATGGCATTCGTTCCAGTGGGATGTTGAGAGAATGACACATTGGCACTTGGAAATGCCAAGCTGGGACTCTGGAAATGAAACAGAGGAAAGCACCCTGTAGAACCAGTGAAGTGTGAGCAAGGAGGGGCTGCAGAAACAGGTGTGGTCTGAGTCCACCCGGTCATCCCTTACAGCCTGCTTTCCTCTCCCTTCTCTCGGGGGTATGACTGGATCCTCCTTGAGAGAGCCCACCAAAGAAGGGACTATTTTAGTAATCCAGGCCATTTGGGCTGTCTCCTCAAGCTAGGAATTACATGAGGGGAGTGGCAGCATTTCTGTTCTCTAGAGTCCTTGACCTTTCTGTTGTTCTTACTGCACTCACATCTTCTCCTTTGAAATTCCTGTTCTCCTGATTTGCACAGCAGCTCTCAACTCTTCATCAGAGAAAACCTTACGCTTTTACGGTTCTGCCACCCACGTAAAATGTGTTTCATATTAGTAATTAATTTTTGTACTTTACATGAATCAAAACCTGGGGAAGAAAGGACCATTTGAGCTGCCAAACTGCAGGAGATAATCAGAGATCACAGCAAGTTCATTCAGCAGCTATTGAGGATATAATGACAAACATCCATGTTCGAAATCTGTTTTCTTAGCGCTGTGCATTAGGCAGAGAGGAAAATCAGAACAGAATAAAATCAGAGTGTAAGAGCCCCTGTCTCATCAACTGCACATGGTTTTACGGGTTTCATCCACCTTGTGGAGAATTCTGCTTCTACCATCTTACTTAACTCATACTTCATGGATGCCTTTCTGAAGTTTCTTCTTTCCACTCTGTCTTATCGCTTGAAATGTTCATGTTTCTAACATCCTAGTGAACATTACCTGGGCTGTACCACTACCATGTAAAACTCGCAGGGGACCAGCAGTTAGCGTAATGGCTATGTCGCTGGACTCCCACATAGTTGACCGTGGCTCGAGTCCCGGACTTGGTGGCTTAAACTCACTCCGGGCGTGTGTGCATGCGTGCCCAAGATCCCGAGAGGAGAATGGAGGAGAAGGGATTGCGGCGTGGCCATCCCCCCTGGGGGGTGATTTCTCGCTTTCTGTCTCTTTGTCTCTCTCTGTCTGTCTGGCGAGCACATGTGCCCTATAGCAAAAACCTCTCCAAAAAAAAAAAAATTAAAAATTAAAAAATTAAAACTCGCAGGTTAGGAAAATGTGACATATATATGCAGTGGAATACTACTCAGCAGTAAAGAAGAACAAAATCCTATCATTGGACACAAAGTGGACAAACCTGGAAAATATAATGCTACATGTAGTAAGACAGACTATGAAAGACAAATACTATTTGTCTCTGCTTAACCTATATTGAATGTCTATACTTTTTAGTGGAAGCCAAAGGTCTCTAAAACATAAGAAATAGAGAGGATAATAGTAGATACCAGAACTGCATCGGGGTAGGGTAGAGTGAGCAGTTTAGGAGAAAAATTTCTTTTCTTTTTTTTTTTGGAGAGGTTTTTCCTATAGGACATGTGTGCTCGCCAGAAAGACAGAGAGAGACAGAGAGACAGAAAGTGAGAAATCAGCCCCCAGGGGGATGGCCACACCGCAATCCCTTCTCCTCCATTCTCCTCTTGGGATCTTGGGCATGCATGCACACATGCCTGGTGTGAGTTTAAGCCACTGGGTCCAGGACTCAAACCGTGGTCGACTACATGGGAGTCCAGCAATATAGCCAACACGTTATCTGCTGGTCCCATGAGAAAATTTCTTAATGGATGTAAGAATGCTTGTAAATAAGGGGAAGAAGTTATACTAAAACGTGTGGACAATTGAGCACATACTTAAAAAAGAAACTAGTAGAACTATTATCAAATGTGCATGACATAATGTGATGCTTGTGTTGAAGAAGATAAATATGTGTATATCCTTAATTTGATTAGTACACATTGCATGCATGCTTTGAAAAAAACCATACTATATCCCACAAAGATGTACATAGAATATAAGTAAGCCAATAATAATAAAAATAACAACATGGGCCAATAGCACAGTGGTTAAGAACTGTGCATTGAGAACTGGATCCCACATGGTTGACCACTGTTTGAATCCTGGCCCTGGTGGCTTGAAGAACACATGTATATACATGCCCCCATTCCCAATGGGATAACGACATGCTCTAATTCCCAATGGGATGGTGGAATGATTGAAAAAAGATTACAGCATGACCATGCCTGATTGGAGGTCGTGGTGCTTTTCTTTCTCTCTCTCTGGTGAGCATACATGGCCTCTGGTAACAAAACGAAACAAGTCGTTGTGTTCAAAGGCAATTTTGTCCTTTAATTCTCCCTGTCCTTCTGAATGGCGCTGACATTCCCTCATTTCACTGGTCAGATGAGCTACTATCTGGGTCATCTTTGGTGTCACCTCTGTTTTGTCTCATTTCTCCTTTTCATCATCAGATTTGGAGAGTCCAAGCCATTTTCCTAATCTTCTGTGTAAATGATCTTTCTGTCTTTAACTTTTTGCTCCTTATCTTAGTTTATTTGGATTACTATAACAAACACCATAAACTGGATGGCTGACAAGAAATATAGAAGTGTTTTTCACAATTATGGAGGCTGGGAGCCCCAGATCAAGGTGCCTGTAGATTTGGAGTCCTGCGAGAGTCTACTCTCTGGTTCATAATGGTCCTCCCACTATGCTGTGTCTTTCCAAGGTAGAAGGGGTGAGCTGGCCTTCTGGGATCTCATTTATAAAGCAGTAACTCCATTTTTGAAGGTTCTGCTCTCATCATCTTCCAAAGGTCTCACCTCCACTTAAGGGGTTAAGATTTTAACACATGAAAGAAATATTAAAACTCCAGAACTCCTCTAACCCATCATGCATTCCCACTTCTAATAGATTAAATTTCCCAAATATGACTTCATAATGTGACTTGACAATCACTATTTATTGAGCATTTATTATATGCCAGTTTTGATGCTAAGCATTTTATATCATTTATTTCTTAAAATCCACTCAGACAACTCTTTGAGTTATATAATTTTATGTGAAGGGAGATGTTAAAGATTTTGTAGTTATTAGTGATAAGCAGGTCTGAGTGTAATGTTTTCTGATTCCAAAGACAGTGTTCTCCACTGCCATGCTAAGTTGCTAAATGGTTTGTAGGCTGGTTTTTCACTTTTTTTCTAATACAGGTTGTCTTAGTCCGTTCCCACAGCTACAACAAAATACTGAGACTAGATAATTTCTAAAGGACAGAAATTTAATTTATTTCTCACAGTTCTGGAGGCTAGAAGTCTGAAATCAAGGTAACAGCAGATTTAATGCCTGGTGAGAGTCAGATCTCTGCATTCAACATGGAACCTTATTGTTGTTTCCTCCGGAGGAGGGGAAAGTTGTGTTGTCACATTTTGGAAAAAATGGAAGAGCCAAATTTGCCTCCTTTAGCCCTTTCATAAGGCACTAATCCCATCCACGAAGGCAGAGTCCTGATGGGCTCATCACCTCCTAAAGCCCCAGTTGCACTGAGGATTAAGTTTCAATATGAATTTTGGAGGAGACAAAAACATTCAAACCATAACCTTTGGCTATCAGCTGAAAAACACTCAGTGGTTCCCAACTGCCTAAAAGGAAATGCCCAAATACCTGGTGGGTTCTGCTGTTGCACATGCTTGCTTACCATTTTCCAGCATAAACTTGCTGCTTGGGCCAGGCTAGGCTCCTGAATTCCCCTTCAATGTTTGATTCATTTTATCCTTTCTATTTTTGGTCATGCTATGAGCCATCTGAAAAGTCAAGAGCAAAGAAACTTGGATTAAACTCAGTTCAGAGAGTAAGAGAAACTACTCAACTCCCCTTCACAAGAAAAGAATGTGAGTTTAATGACAATGACAAATATTGGGTCATCGGAAAAGTTAGGAGGTATTTTTCTGTTTTTGTATGCAAGCATGTATCATGACTTTCCTGACAACCCAATATTATAAAATGAATTTGTGTCCTAAGTCATTGGTTTATGGTCACTTGAGGTTAGTCTTGTCTTTTGATGTCTATGAGCTATTTGGAGCTTATCATTGCACTGCTTACAAAATGATTTTTGAGTGAATGACCGAATTTCAGGGTGGTACATGAGAAAGCAAAAAGGCAAAATGAGAAGGGTAAAGACATTTGTATATGGGGAGAGGAACTGTAGGTTTCTTTTGCATTTTGAGGGCAGTTTATATAAAGATTAAAAAATGAAAATATAGAATTTATATGTGATATTTAAAATGTAAATATAACAACTTAAAAACTTTTAACATGAAAATATATATTACAATATCTTTGTGCTATTAAAGGATAAAACATATCTTATATAAAGTATCAATCCCTATGCTCAAATATAACTTTATTCATCCTATACTGTGATCACACCTGAGAAAGGGGTAATTGTACTGGTGAGGTGTCCCAGATTATGCACTGCTTTTTTGCAATTTAGTCTTTCTCCATCATCTGTATGATGTTGGAAGAAGACAACTGGTCAGAAATAATTTCAGTCAATGCTGGTTTTAGAAGCTTACAGAAATAATTTGATGTAGTCAATTATACTGAAGCAGAAGAATTTAACCTAGGTTTGGTCTTTTACATTTTCGGAGGGGCCTAGTCAATGCCTTCCCATTCATCCTAGTAGTGGGTGAAAAGTATAAATACTTAAGTAAGTGGATTATTAAGAAAACAAAATTCACTGGTTTTACTTTTAAAATCACAATTATAAACCAAAAGACAAATGAAAACAAACTCTTTGCAAATACTGAAAACGGGCACTTGTTGCTTTGAATCGCATTTGCAGTGTGAGTACAATTTATGGGTTAACTCATATACTTAAGCAGTATAGACAGTACACTCTGGAAAACTGAGTTAGAGAACTTAAAAAATGGCTCTAGAGCTAACAAAAATGTTATAGGTACACATGAAGATTTTGAATAAAGTTATTGTAATATACATGCAAGTAGAATAAAACAGCATTTCTACATTAATATAATTTTATATACTAGTTTATTTTAGATGTGTTTGTACATGTAAAACTGATTGGCTGTATTAAATTCTGTGACTAGAGAATTGATTAGTGTATATATATATATATATATATATATATATATGTATTTAATTGACATTCTGATAGGAAAAGTGGTTGATCTTTCTGTAGAGAATTGATTTATATCTGAACATCCATAGCATTCATTGGCTCTATAGAAAACAGTTTGTTTATGGACACAAGCTCAAAGTTGTATGATGAATACTGATTTTTTATTCTGCCAGCATCAGTCCGTGCTGTATAACCATAATTGGAGTTAATGTAAGAAAATTATCTCTGGGGCCAGCAGGTTGCATAGTGGTTAAGGGCACTGGACTCCCATATCGCTGACTGTGGTTCGAATCCTGGATCTGGCAGTTTGCTTTCTCACTTTTTTCTCTCTCTCTCTCTGGTCAAATCAAATTAAAAATAGATAAATAAACAAATACAGTTAAATAAAATAATTATTTTTAAAAAATAGTCTCCATGTTTGACCTTCCATAAAGCCGAGGCCCCTCCTGTTGGGTTTTCGATGTGGTTTTCTGAGAGAAGAGAACAAAAAGAGAACTACAGACATCCAGATAAAGAAATCATGGGGGTCTTTTGCTATTTACAGTTCTGACTCATTCATAACCTAGTGGTTAAGGGAGCTGGATCCCACATGGCCAATTGTCATATGAATCCCAGCCAGTCAGCTTGAAAAATAGTCTGTGTGTGTGTGTGTGTGTGTGTGTGTGTGTGTGCCCTAAATCCCAATAGAATAAAGAAATGGAAGAGAAAGGATTGTGGTATAACCACACCCCATTAGGGGATGCTTTCTCCCTCTTTCTCTTTTTCTTGCTTTGTCCCTCTATCTCTCTAATGAGTGCACCCACCTTCTGGGAATTAAAAAAAAAAAAAAAAAAAAAAAAAGAAGAGGAAGGAAGAAAGTCTTAGAAAGTTCCACAGTTCATAGGAACTTAAGGAGATATGGTGTCTAACTGTAATGTGGTATTCCAGGTAGAATACTGTAACAGAAAAAGGACAGAAGATAAAAACTAAGGTATCTTGAATATAATTCAGATCTTTCCTACCATCCTAGAGAGACCAATCTATATCAGCCAACAATAGTCAGCTTACTTCCAGACATATATGTGAGCTACTAACTGACTCAGCTGACAATAAATCCATGACCAAGCCTCGCCAAGATCAAGTCTAGTCTAGGTCATCTAAATCCCTTTGGTTCCTGAACTAAATAAATATTTGGTAGTTGGTTGTTACACAGCATTTTTGTGGCAATAGATGACTGATACAACACCCAACTGGCACACAATTAATGGTACATCCCAGCTGTAAAGAGATACCGTGGCAGAGAAGAGAGATGAAGGGGTACATTCCAGGAACTTCTTTCCACAGAAGAAAAGAACAGGAGCCCATGACCTGTCCTTTAATGACCAACTTTAGTTTCACCTCTAATGACCTGTAGCACTTATCTCTACACTCAAATCAAATCACACTCCCTAAGTTCCCTTATACAATTATGGGAAGTCATTTTTAGTGTAGTGATCAAGCATGCCGGGCTCCAGTGTCAGACTGCTGAGTTCAACTCATCACAATTTTACCCCTCCTTCCTGAAATAAAGCTGCGTATGTGGGGGAGGAGAGGAGGAGAGAGAGGAGTGTGGTGCAATATTTTTTTTCATTCAGTGAAATACTTCTCCGCCAAAAATTCTATTCGAGGTTTTCATCTTTTCAATGGAGTAACTAGCACTGGGTGTGTAGCATGTTTGAGAAAAAGCCTTATACCTTTAGCTTTTACAAGAGAGAAGGAATCTAGAGAGAAATCATGCCTATCCAGTTTCCATTTACATCCAATCACTGAGGCCTCCTTGTCTCTTCTCTGAAGGTGTTTATGGGTCAGCTCAGAGAAGGGGAGTCAGCCCATTATGTATTAAGCTACAATGTTATCCTATTCACAAACATAAGTAGAGTATCAGGAATTCTGCATGACTTCGTCACTCCTTGTCATTTAAGAAAAATGCCAAACCAGCTCTTGACTAAACCTGCCTTCTCTAGCTGTTCCTGTCTAGTCACCCCATTTTCTGGTCATGTCAATTTGTGTCTGCAATTTCTTTGTCTCTTTGCTTTGGCTCAGACTGTGCCCTCCGCCTGGCCTGCCTGTTGCCACACACTCTTTTGCCCCAGGCTGGCTCCTGCACTACTATACTTTGTAGTTAGGCTCAGGTCAGGCTCTTCTCCGCAAAGTCTTCCATATCTTTCCACTTTTCACCACCTTCTTTGTTTCCACCTGCTCCCATTGCCCTGAGTTCCTAGCTTAGCACAGATTTAGGAGCTCATTGAGGACAGTGATCCTACTGGGCTTGTGTCTGCAATCAAAGAAATCACCATGGCTGTATAAAGATTGGAAGAATCAATAGATAAATTAGTGAATAAAATAACTGGGACCAGCAGATGGTATAATGGTTACATTGCTGGACTCCCATGTAGTTGACTGCTGTTTACGACCTGGACCCGGTGGCTTAAAACTCATGCTGGGCGCATGTGTGTGCGAGCCCAGAATCCAGAGAGGAGAATGAAGGAGAAGGGATTGTGGCATGGCCATCCCCACTGAGGGGTGATTTTCACTTTCTGTTTCTCTCTCTCTCTCTGTCTCTCCAGCGAGCGCATGTGCCCTATAGCAAAAATCTCTAAAATAAAATTTTAAAAAAGGGAATCATTGTTTACCTTGTTTCCCAGAAAGATAGCTTTCTTGATAGATTTTTACTTCCCATAATAGATTAATACAAATTTTATTAAAAAGTTTTTTGTTTTGATATTATTTCAAAAAGAATTAATGTTTGTTGTAAATGCTTTAGAATTTATAAAGTAGGGAGCAAGATACCACAACTTTCTATAATTTTACCACTTACACTGAATATTTTCATATATTTTATCTAATAAGTATGAATATATATAATTTCAAATACTGTATAAAGCGTTTTATAACCTCCCTTTCATCACTTTTTATATCATGAGAAATTTTTCCTGCAGTTTGTTTAATAACTACATAATATTCTGCGAAAGATGAATCATAATTTTTAACGATTTCCCTAGATGTAAGCCTTGTAGATCATGTCTAATTTCTTTTTTTTTTGTCATTATGATTAATATCCTAGTGGGTGTCTTTGCAGCTAAGTATCTGTGCACTGTGCACATTGATATTTTTCCTTCTTTGTTTAGTACAGGGTCGTAGAAATGAGACAGTGGGATCAAAGCGCATGTGTATAGTTTTCAAGACTTTTGACACATATTACCTCTTTGCTGCTGTGGAAAGTCTATACCATTTACACTCCTATCCAAGTAATGCCTTGCTAATACACAACATTACCGTTATTATTAATATTTGGCAATTTGTTTAGTAGAAAGTGGCATCTTAAAAGTTTAGCCTTTCTGATGATTCATGAAACTGAACATCCTATGTTTTAGTTGATCATTTGCATTTCTTCTTTTGGGAATTACAGATTATCTGTGCCCATTTTCAACTGGTTGGTCCATCTTTTTAATTACTTTATGGGGGCTTGCTGGGATTATCCCATCTAATCTTCAGAGTAAGAAGTTCTGTTTCCTCCCAACATCAAATATGTAGTGTCTTCTCCAACACTCCTCCAACTCTTAACTACCTGGAGTTAGTGTCACATTCCACAAGGCTAAGGGCTCAGTCCTGTAAGACTTCCCTCACTTTAGATGACATCACAAGTCAGCCATACTTCTGACAACAGCCATAACTCAGGAATCCCATAACAGCTTCCCCTCAGAACTCAGGAAAGTACTTTACTCACTGTTGGTTTATCAAGAATGCAAATGAACACCCAAAGCTTCCTAGTGGAGGTCTGGAAAGGTCTTGGGAGCAGGAGCCTCTGTCCCTGTGGAACTGGAGTGTGCCACCCTCTTGACAGGTAGATAAGATTATCAGCTCAAAAGCTTTCGGAATCCCATTGTTTGGGGATTTTTATGGAAATGTCATTATGTAGGTAGGCTTGAGTAAATCTTTGGTCATTGACGATGCATTCCATCTTGAGTCTTTCTCCCTTTCCTGTAGTGTTTGGCCTTCCAATTAGTTAAGGAATGGTCATTTTGGTGAATAGATGCTATCCTGAAGCTATCTGGCCTCCACTATGAATCATCTCATTAGAACAGAAGGTGCTTCTACCACCTTTATTTCTCAGGAAATCCCAAGGGTTTTAAAGATTTCTGCAAGGGAACCACGGAAATTGACCAAATCATTTTCTTACTATACCATGTGATGGCGTTATTCTCCCATGCAGAGAAGGAAACTGAGGTAAGGAGACGACTGGCACAGGTCATGTATTTGGCAAGAGAGAGCACTGGGGCTGACTTGATCTGAGTTTTTGCAAAACCCGTTTGTAAACAAGAGGCTACATGGCATTATTGATATATATTGACTCCTCCTATATGAAATGCAGTAAGCTGTGTCTGTGACACATGATGCAAATATTTTACTCTATTATTTGTCTTTTCATTTCTTTTGACTATAGTAGCTGAGATTTTTATATTATTATTTTATTATTCGGAAAAGCAATTCACAGACATAAAAGTAGCACAAGACACACAGTGACAAATTAGTCACCTCTCCACTCCTAGACCCCAGTCTCTAGTTTTCTACTCCAGAAGTTGAAATTTTGTTATAGCCAAGTGTATTAATCTTTTCCTTTGTGGCTTCTACCTTGAATGCCATATGTAGAGAGTATATCTTACTACAAGGTATTATAAATATTCATTTATATTTTTGTTACTGCTTTTATGGCTTATGTTTTACCTATAAATTTTTAATCCAGTGAGATTTATTTTGACTTATGGCATGGAGTGGGGTTCTTTTTAAACTTTTTATTTTGGGGGGGGTTAGTTAGCTAACATTTAAATTTTAAGTTTGGAGGAAGGACGTTGTATTTCATATCCAATTGCAGGATCCAAGAGAATTTATTATGCAGTAATAAAAGGGAAAAATGCCTCATCTAGAGGGATACTAAGGAGGTCACTGGAAGGAATTGCTTCTGGGAGGAGAAAGCATACATGTTCAGCAGTGAAATCCATGACTTTTAATAGATTGATCTGAATAAATAACTCATGATGAAAGAGGATTTCACAGGGCCACTCCCAGCTGACTCTTTCAGCTGGATTTCTGCCACCCATATTCACCATTTTCAGAGAAAAATAAAGCAGAGGGTTTTCTTACACGTATCAGGACCTTTCTCATATTTCTTACATGGAGACTAATCCCCTTTGAGGGTTAAATGTCTTTGGAGCCTTTGGCAGGTTGCAAATTTTGCGGCTCATGGGATAAGATCATGCAACTTTAAGTGGCTCAGCTGGTGCCAAAAGGAGACTAGAACTTTTGGAGCAATGATCTTGGTGGAAAATAGAGTGGTAAGTTAGGTGAAGGCTGCTCTGGGGAAGTCCAAAACTTGTCCCAATTTTTATTGCCCCACTTGGGAGAATTTGAACATTCTCAAATTCTGCAAGGTTTCTAAGATCCTTTCCAACTTAAAGTCTATGACCCCTCCAGGCAATTTCCATTGCCAGCTATCTTCTTAGACATTGGGCATTCATGCATTTATTCATCAAGTCTTGTTGAGTAGCTGCTATGTAGGTAGAAATTGTTTCACAACTAGCCCACATGGTATCAAAAGGTCTTCAAAAAACTAAGACCCCCCCCCCTTATGTGGGGCCAGCAGGTGGCACAGTGGTTAAGGTGCTATACTCCCATATGGTCGACTGTATTTAAGTCCTGGACCTGGTGGCTTGAGAAATCACTCTGGACACATTGAGTGTGCATGCTCAAGGTCCCAGGATGAAAATGAAGGAGAATGGATTGTAGTAGCCATCGCCCCCGGGGGAGATTGCCCACTTTTTCTCTCATTGTCTCTCTTATCCCAGCAAATGAACATGCCCTATGGCAAAAACCTTCAAAAAGAAAAAAAAAAAAAAAAAAAAAAAAAGAGGCTTATATAATAAGAATTTTTTTAAAAAAAGAAAGAAAGAAACTTACATAACAAGATATCCTAGGCTAGGGGGATACCAGGATGTGTTAACTCAGCTATTGAATGATATCAAATATCAAGTTTTTGCTATCTCTCCTCTATACTATTCTCAGCACCCTAGTTGGGTAACTCTATCATCTCAGTAGAGCTGTGGCAGCTCCAGGCCTTCCCTCCTCCTACATCAACATGTAGGGGCAGATAAAGTGGATATTGCAATATCTCAAGGTCTCTTTATAAAGCCTAAGAACTGTCCCTCCTACCTTCTTCACCTTTTTCCTGGGAACTTTCTATCAGATGTTATTAGCCAGAATTGGAATGTACGTATATCCTTTCTCAAGTCATTCAGTGGTAAAGAGAATGTAATCGCCAATTTTAGCTCAGATTAATCAAGATTCTTTCCTACTGCTGGGGACATAGAAAAACAAAAACAGCTATAATAACATGGATAACTCTACCAACCAGGGGGTTTATTGACAAGGAAGGGATCTGTTTTCAAAGACATTAACCCTTAGAGGGGAAGGGTTTCCACCCAAGAAAGTTGAGAAAGGTTCTAAACCTGACCTTTTGAGTAGGCAACCAACAGTGTTGGCCTCACCAATCTTTATATTTTTGCCAATCTTAGAGGCGAAAAGCGATTTACCATATATATATATTTTTCCTTTTAATTCAGTTAGGCATTTTTCTCTTGTATTTTTTGGTATTTCTATTTCTTCTCTCATGAATTGGCTATTCATGCCCAGGGCTTATTTGCCAATTGGTACGCTCAATTTTCTTATTGGTGTGCAAGAGCCCTTTGTCTATTTCTCCATTCTTTTACTATGAATAAGATAACTCTATGATTCCTTTTTCTCAGTCTAGTATACCTTCTGAATTTACCTTCTTGGAGACATCTCAAACTTGTTTTTTTTAACACACACAGTCCTGGTGCAGCACAGAATAGCTGTCTACCAGTATCTAGTCAGCCCCCAATCTTCTAGATTCTTCTTTTAAAATAAGTATCACATCCTCTTTTCCTCTCCCCATTGCAAATGTTTCCATCACTTCTCATTTGGACTGGTGCCATGGTTCCTTCATTGGTTTCTTTGCCTCTGGTGCCTTCCTTTTCAGCATTCCTACTGAGCATGTTAAGGTTCATATTATCAAAACCACAGGATATGACTGACCTAACTTTTTGTCATTGTTGCGAAGGCTGCCCTAAAGATGCAGTCTTTTTTTTTTTTTTGGCTTTGTTCTCCATTTTTTAAAAAATTGTATTTTGAGTTCTTTTATACATTCAATCACATTATTTAGTTTGAAAAGTGAATATTGCAACATGTGTGTACTTCTTCCCAGTCCAGTTGATAATAATATAAAGTTATCTTCAACAGATAATACCCCATTTCTTTGTCTCATTAATGCTATGCCTCTCTATTTTTCTCCTTAATGTTCTTCCTCAGACTCTATTCTTTGACCCACCCTCTACTGAATTAACTAATTAATTGATTACTGGTTTACATATAATGAACATTTATCTTTGTAGGCTACAGAATTTTTTTTGAAAGCATGCAGTGTACATAGTCAAATCAAAGATATATTCATATCCATCTTCTTCAAAATTGAAACTTACATTATGTTGTGTATATTTGTTAATAGTTCTACTAGGTGTTTTGTTTGGGTATTAAATTATCCATGTTTTTTTACTGTGCTACAATTTGCTGTTTTGAATCTCTTCTACTTATTTATCTGCATTCTTGTGCCCATGATGAATTTTCTGAGGTACCACCTCCTTACCAGCCTGCTCAAGCCATTCCTGGTGTCTGTCTTTACTGTCTCTATTTCTGCACTTCTGAGTCTTTCAGTTTCTGCCGTAAAGCACAGACGTTCAGTGTATGTTAAGGTGGAGAAAAGGCTAGACCTCCTAGCATGTACACTTGTTTCATTCTTTTCCAAACAACCATTTTCACTTTTGCTCTATACTTTTATTATAATAGCCTACCATACCCAGTCGTGCCTTCTGCTAATGCCATTTCCCCTATTCTCATATCCTCTTGGTGAACTACCTCACCCAGTTTTCAAAACCCAACTCCAAATCTACCATGTTGGCAGTCTTCCAATTGCCTCAAGTCAGGATGACTTCTTTCAATTTCATAAATATTTCTACTGTTGGTGTTGGAGTTTTTAGGCCTATGTTACTCTTCCACATATGAGGAACTCTCTTTTACTCTCTAGTCTATACTTGTGTCATCATTTCTCCTGGGGTTTACCTAGCTAATGTTCAGTGTGTCCTTGTTAAATGTGTTAGTACTCAATGTTTGACACTACCAATGCCTCATGGTGTACAATTAACCCAGGGGTCAACTTAAATTTAATTGCCATTTAGCTGTTGTTGGAGCGAGGCTGATTACCATTATATGCACAAAAGCTTTGGGGTAAGGTGTTATTTCCCACAATCTGTTTGTATTATGGATTTTTTTAAGGAAGATTTTGGCTATAGGACATATTTGCTCATCAGAGAGAGAGAGAGAGAGAGAGAGAGAGAGAGAGAGAGACAGAAAGTGAGAAATCACCCCTCAGGGGGATGGCCGCACTGTAATCCCTTCTCCTCCATTCTCCTCTTGGGATTTTGGGCACACACACACATGCGCCCAGCGTCAGTTTTAAGCTGCTGGGTCTGGGACTCAAACCATGGCCGACTTCGTGAGAGTCCAGCGACATAATCATTGTACCATCTGCTGGTTCCTATATTATGGATTTTTAAGCTTCATTTTTGATTTGTTATCAGACAATGCTGCAGTGATAATCAATCTCTTTGTGGTAAGGCTATGTCAAGTGAATTCAGTCTTAAAATTGTGACTACAAACAAGTTGTAAGTTATACTAACTTGTGGGGAATGAAGCTCATCATAGAAATTTACCTTTCTAGTTCCTTTTAGTAATTTTGAAAAGATACATAATAGTCAACAGTTATTGATGCTTGGCTATATCAAGCATTATTCTAAACACTCTTCATGTATCTATTTAATCTTCATAACACCTCTAAAAGTTAAGTACACTTACTCTTTTTATCTCCTCTCTTTGCCACTCTGGTCTCCTTTCTAGAATACTGCTGGTCGAGAAGACACTCTCAAAGATCCAGAAAGATGATCAGACTTAGGCTAGAGGAACATTACAAGTCTAAGATTTTACACCATTACTGTAAATATTCTGTTTCATACAGACAAATGATTTGTGAATTTTAACATCCATGACATTCTAGTTGTTTAATGAGAATGTACATTCCAAGTTCTCTGCTATGATATCCTAACATCTCTTTCAGAGCAGGAAAATAAATCTCTTTTTTTTTTTTTTTTGAGAGTCTTTTTTTTTTCCGCTATAGGGCGCGTGCGCTCACCAGACAGAGAGAGACATAGAGACAGAAAGCGAGAAATCACCCTCCAGGGGGGATGGCCACACCGCAGTCCCTTCTCCTCCATTCTCCTCTTGGGATCTTGGGCACGCACGCACACACGCCCGGCATGAGTTTTAAGTCACCGGGTCTGGGATGCGAACTGCGGTCGACTACATGGGAGTCCAGCGACATAGCCATTACGCTAACTGCTGGTTCCGGAAAATAAATCTTTTGATTAGTCTTCCCGATTGCGTTCAGAACTTGTATTATGGGATGTGTGGTGCAACAGTTCTCCAAGTGTGTTCTGAGGATACCTGGGGGTGGGGGGAGGATCCCAAAGGCCTTGCTGGGGAGTTTATAAGGCCTAGGCTGTTTCCACATGATAAAAAGATGTTATTTGGCCTTTCATTCTTATTTTCTCACCAGTATATAGTAGAGTTTTCCAGAGGCTACATGATGTATGATGTGGCAACACGTTGAATGCAGAAGCAGAGCTGAGAAATCAGCTGGCATCTATCAAGCCGTTCATAAAAGAGATTGACCAGAATAGATAACAGTGCCACTCTTCTCATTAAAAGATGCTTGTTTTTTTATTTTTTTTTTTTGTTTGTTTTTCTTTTTTGGAGAGTTTTTTTTGCTATAGGGCGCGTTCGCTCGCCAGAAAGATAGAGAGAGACAGAAAGTGAGAAATCACCCCCCAGGGGGGATGGCCATGCTGCAATCCCTTCTCCTCCATTCTCCTCTTGGGATCTTGGGCACACATGCACATGCGCCCGGCGTGAGTTTAAGCCACCGGGTCCGGTACTTGAACCGTGGTCAACTACGTGGGATTCCAGAGACATAGCCATTATGCCAACTGCTGGTCCCAAAAGATGCTTGTTTTATAAAAACAGTTATTTTTTCATAAAAACACTTGTTTGGTGTTAAGCTATTAACATATAATAGATTTACTATTGTTATTTTAAAATAAATATTTTGAAATGATCATTTAACATTCTTAATTTAGTTAATGTCAATACATATAACTGAAAGAAGCCAAAGCTTTTTTTAAAAAATTTTGCCAGAAGGTGTTTGCACTTGCAGGGGGAAAAGAGAGAGAGAGAGAGAGAGAGAGAGAGAGAGAGAGAGAGAGAAGGGAGAAAGCACTCATCATAGGGAATGGCCATACTGCAATCCCTTCTCCATCTCTCCCTCCTCTCGGGTGTTTGGGCACACACACATCTGTGTGTTTGGCACATTTCTGAAGCCTCTGGGTCCAAGATCAAACTGCATAGTTGGCCACGAGGGATCCCCACTGTGTCACTGGCTGGCCTGCTCTTTAAGATGTTCGATAATTTTGAAGAGTGTGAAGAGGCCAAAATGTCTGAGAACTGGTGGTGAAACTAGAGAAACTAGAACATATTTCAGCTATGAGTTGTGTGAGGGTTAATCTTCAAAATCATAATTTCCATTCTGTGTAAGTGCTCAAGTATTTTTAGGTCAAAAGGTGTTTGTTAGTTCATCTAACTTGAAATCTTTTCCATATACTCCATTGACATTTATTGATTTGCTATTGTGTGCCAAGCACTGGGCTGTGCATTGGCATTGAATGAGGACCAGGGCACTCTGCCCTCTCTGAGCTTAACTGGGCTTTCATGCCTAGAGCTTTCCTTTGGCAGCTACATTCAGGGTCTACTTTAGTCTTACTATAGTTCACAAGACATTTAAATCTGGGGGGGCAAGACCCCTGTGTGGAATTTTTAAACAGTCAATGAATATAATGAATATTTAAGGATGAATATAGTTCAAGTGTCCCGGTTAGCAGCTCTTCTCTTAGCAGAGAAGGGAGAAATCAGTGTGGTCTGTTAAAATGATTCTGGAGCTGGAGTTAAACGCACAGGGAGAGACAGACTGGGAGAGCTGAGCTGGGTGGGAGGAGCCAGGCTGAGTGGGAAGGAAGGAGTGGATTATTGCTCACTATTCAGTACTAGGGGGAGGGCAGGGGCCTGCCTGAAAGGAAAGGGAGACTTAGGGCCGGCCGGGAACTCCTGGCCCAGGACTAGGTTTTCTCCTGCAGCCGACAGAAGCTTTCGTATGTCTTCTATGCTACCGGAAGGCAGAGAGCTCTCCTGGGTGTGCTTGAAAGTTGCCAATACCCAGAGTTTCCCAAACCTAAACTTTTCCAGATAACAGCAATTATCTGGAAGCACTTGTTAAAGGCACAGTTTCCAAGGCTCTATCTATGATGCACTAATCTGGGAAAGGAGCCTAGAATTTAGTGCCTTTATCAAACATTACAGGTGATTTTCTCTTTAAAATGACAGGTAATTTTGGGAAATACTATTGCAACCTGTTACTAACCCTGAGGCTGTGGACTGGGAAACTTTTAAAAAATACATTGCTTAGGCCCTATCACCGTGACCTAATTTAACAATAAGAAAATGGAAAAAAAAAAGAAAAGAAAAGAAAAAGAAAAACCCAAAAACAATAATTAGAACTAAAATATGAGAACTGGGCCAGTCCGTGACCCGGTGGTTAAAGGTGCTGGGTCCCACATGGCCACTGTGTGATTTGAGTCCCAGACTTGGTGACTTGAGAAACATGTTCATTGCATGTGCTTGTATGCTCAAAATCCCCAAAGAAAGGAGAAAAGGAGGAAAAGGGATTGTGTCATTACCGTGCCCTATAGGGGTACTTTCTCTGTTTACCACCCCCACCCCTATGCCTTGCCCCAGTGTCTGTCTGTCTTTGGCCAGTGCATATTCTCTCTGTCCAAAAGAGAGAGAGAGAGAGAAAGAGAGAGAGAGAGAGAGAAAGAGAAAGAGAATGCACTTTGGGGCCACATATGCTCTATAGCTCCAGAATTAATTAATTAATTAATTAATTTCAGCTGGGAAAATCTCAGCTGGCCTCATTAATGGTGTTTCAAAGATGCCAAGAATATAGCACTGGAAACTAGGGAAGTGATTATTGGTGGTGGAGGAGGCAGGGGCATGAAAACTTGCTTAGGAGAAAAAGAAAGGAACATTCATGAATTTTTGGGCCATCTGTAAGATTGTAAAGGTTAAGAGCAGCCCTCTGAGGTCAAGTGGGAAATAGTTCTCTGTTTAACTGGATACTTGGTTTAGAAGCTGAGAAATAAAATCACACCAGGCTCTCATTGTTCCAGAGAACTTTCTGAGTGTATGTGAGATACACATTGTTTGAAAGGAAAGTTAATTTAGTTTTTACTGGAAGAAATGCTTGTGTTATTCTATTTATGAAGTCACTGACTTAGAGCTTTGGAAGGCAATTGAGTCAGAAGATGCTGGAAAGGCTAGTTGGTTCTATTGCTTACTCTCTCTTGCTCTCTGCTCTTCGTCATGCAACCTAGTCTGGGCACCAGGAGTTATGAACTTGGAGCTCCCTCTAGCACTGGCCTGCTGAGTGATCTTGGGCAAGCTCCTAGCCCTCTCTGGGGCTTTGCTTCTCTATCTGTTTAAAAAAGGGCATGATTTAATCTGTTGAACCCTTTATCTGTAACAGAGAAAAAATAAAAGGCTCTGTCATGACGTTGTTTTGGCACCTTCCTAGACAAAGAATAGCTAATGTGTAGAGCGAAAGGTTAAATTTCATCTAGAAAGAACTATACTTATATGGCCAAACTGAAGAGGATCTGGTCAGAGACTTAGAAAACAATTGTAGAGGGCCTGCTGTTGGCCGGGTGGTTAAGGAAGCTGAATTCCACATGGCCAACTGTGAGGTTCGAGTCCCAGATGTGGTGGCTTAAGAAACACTCTAGGCACATGTGTGTGCATGCCCAAAGTCCTGAAAGGAGGGAGTAATGAAGGAGAAGGGATGGTGACATGATCGTCCTCCATGGGGGTGTTTTCTCAATTTCCCTCTCTCTTTCTCTCTCCGGTGGGTACTCTCTGGCTAATTAAAAAAAATTAATAAATGAAATAAAAAATAAGAAAATAGTCTCAGAACTCAGGAAACTATGTTTGATATTCTGAAGAAAGGAATAATCTGAAGCTTGACCTTCATTTATATATTCATTTGCCTGTAAAGATGTTTACTTTTTAAAAAAATGATTATTTATTTTATTTTATTTCTTAGTATTTTTAAATTTGCTATAGGATATGTGTGCTCACCAGAGAAAGAAAGAGAGAGAAAGTGAAAAAGCAAGCCTCCAGGTTTAGGACTCGAACTGCAGTCAGTCATGGGAAGGTCTAGCCTCCCAACTGCCAGGCCACCTACTGGCCCCAAATGTTTACCTTTTACATTAAAAAAATTTAGGCCTTATTGAGTCATGGTTAACAAATAAATATTGCATATATTTAGGATGTACAATGTGATGTTTGATATATGTATATGCTGTGAAATAAATGATGGCCACAATCAAGCTAACAGTCATCACCTCATGTAGTTACTGTGTGTGTCTGTGTGTGTGTGTGTGTGTTGGGAACACCTGAGATCTACTCTCAGCAAATATCAAGTATACAAATACAGTGTTATTAATTATAGTCACCATGGTGTTCCTTAAGTCTAGATTTTAGTCATCTTAAAGCTGAAGGTCTCCTCTTTAACCAATCTTCCTTCACGCTATCCTCAGCCACTGGTGACCACCATTCTGGTCTTACTACTATTGCTTTGACTGTAGATTCCACATATGAGTGAGATTATGCAGCATTTGTATTTTTATGACTTAGCATAGTATCCTCAAGGTGTATCCGTGTTGTTACAAATGAAAGGATTTCTTTCTTTTTTAAAGGATGAAAATCTCCCTTTGTGTATACATACCACATTTTCTTCATCTATTCACTCATTGATGGTTGTTTCCGTAGCTCAGCTATTGTGAATAATCCTGCAACAAATGTGAAAGTGCCTGATTCAACTCCTTGTTGGGTTATATGGTCTTGGGCTGGTGAACTATTTTCTGAGATCCGTTTTCTTCCTCTAGGTTTTCTGAATGAGAGTTACAACCCTCCCCACTCCTCCCGACCCAACAATGTGTTTTAGGACCTGCATTTCCTAAGCAAGAACTTCCTGTGGAAAGCATCGGCCTGAGTCAAAGGACTCTCTCTGAAAACAACAGTTTGGCCTTTCCCTTCCTCTTCCTCCACCTTCCCAGTGGCCCCTCCCCCGCTGCCAACTCTTTGCAACTGGAACAGTGATAGGGACAAATCCAGAGCCGCCTCCAACTGCCATGTGTCAGGCCTGGAAGTCAAACCTTGGGATCCAGTCCTGGTTCTTCAGCCTTTTATTCTCCATGGGCCCTTGAGTGTGTCTCTTGCCCACTAGCCCTGTACCTGTGAATGAGCAAGATAAAATAAATGTGTAGTTCTACACATCAGAACTGCCTAAGGAAATTTTATTAAAAATACGTAGATCCAGATCTCAGTCTCAGGGATTCTGGGTCGATAAGGCAAGGACAAGGTATGAGTCACTAGTCTTGACCTGAGGCAACTGCACATAAAATTCTAGGTGTCTTTTGTTTATGCCGTGTGGCATGCCTCATCCTCCTATTGGAATGTGAGAGAACTGTAACAAGTTTCCTCTTGTACAGAATTGGCGCCCAGGCCCGTGGTTCTGAAAGTGGAGTTTCCAGGGCTTCAATGGGCCATAAGGATCTGAGGGCCTCAGACGGAACCAAATGTGAGTCTTTCCTTCATGAAAACAAAACAAGACAAAACCAAACAAATAAACAAACAAAACCTTCTTTCTTTTTTCCATAAGTAAAACAGAAAGACAGAGCAAGAGAGAGAGAGAGAGAGAGAGAGAGAGAGAGAGAGAGAGAGAGAGAGAGAGAGAGAGAGAACCACTCCAACAAGTTCCTCACACTGCGGTCCATCCCAAGTCTCAGCCAGCCCTGGGTTATAGGCATGTGCTTGCCAGGCATGTTCAGGGAGGTCTCTGGATATGAACCTTGAAGCCTCCCACATGGGTTGTCTTGCAGAGTGCTGTTTACCATCCATCCATCCATCCCCCTTTCTTCACTTTTCACAGATTGTCACATGTTCTAGCAATTGATATCTTTGCATAGGACTAGGGGCAACTTCCTGATAATCTACCTTCTGGGTTTGGGTTCCCCTGAAATCAAAGTATAAGGACTTAGGTGGGAAAATTCTTTGGGAGGTAATGCCAGGGAATTGAAGGGCAGAAAAGGAGAAAAGTTAATCAAAGGTGTGCCACTGAATTTCAGTATTGTGGATGGTTAGTGTCAAGTCACTTTGGAGACCCTCTGTTAATCCATATAGTTCAGAGGTTTTCAGCTGGATGTGATTTTCCCCTCGTGGTGTCATTTGGCAATGTATGAAGATATTTTGGGTTGTTACCACTGGGAAGTGCTACTGACATCCAGGGACGCTGATAAACTGAAAATAGTGAGTATTGAAGGCTGAGGTCAAAGAATAGTAGTGGTGGGAGTGTTGGAGGCTGTTCTGTAGCATGTAATCTGGGATTATGGAGGGTGGTGGTCGGGAAGTGGGAGTTAAAGTTGCTATCTCACACATAATATGGTTATATCCTATAGTATATGTAAAAGACTTCCCCCATACCCCAATCCCCCAAATGATTATCTGGCCCAAAATGTGAGTGGTACCAAAGTTGAGAAACCTACAGACAATTTTTTAGAACTGCCTCTTGGAAGGACAGTGTTCCTGGAGCATTTATCAACTTCCACCCATCTTTGGGTAAAGATTATCTCTCAAAATGTGAATGTCTTGAAATGGCCAGGCTGCATTTGCATTAGGGCTAAGCAAGCTTCTATAGTTTGGGAGAAATCCTTGAGGCAGAGAACAGAGAAACCACAACACACATAGGTGGGGACATTAGACATGTGCATGAAATAGCCTATCTTATGCTGAAATCAGGTCAGTGCCCAAGGGATGTGGCAAGATGTGATTTTCCTAGCTTAGCAATGATTCTGTGGACATGGAGACTATAGTGCGACTATAAAAAATTAGAGACTAAAAACTGTCATCATTCAATTCTAGCCAAGCATATGATCAAAGGTTGGAAATCCAGTATGGTACGGAGTGTCTATATAGTAAAATGGTCAAAAACAAGGTCTAGGGCCCAAGATCAAACCCTGGCTGCAACAGCTTTGTGACCTTGAGTAAGTTAATTAACTTCATCCCTATTTCCTCCCCAAGAAAATTGAGTAGATAATGGTTCTCACCCCATAAAGTTGTGAGTATTAAACTATGTGAATATGTGTATGTGTGTGTGTGTGTGTATGTGTTTATTTGATATAACATAGTGAAAGTGTCTGGAATTCAATGATCAATGATAGATTGATTGGCTTTTTAAAAAAGTACTTATTTATTTAATTTTATTTATCTTTTTCATTATTATGTTTTAAATTTGCTACAGGGCATGTGTGCTCACCAGAGAGAGACAGAGAGAGAGGGAAAGTGAGAAAGCAAACCACCAGGTCTAGAACTCAAACTATGGTCAGCCATTTGAGAATACAGTGCCATAACCACTATGCCACCTGCTGGCCCCTTGATTTAAAAACTTTGCTGCACCAAAGTGAACTTTAACTTAATTTTTGTAAACTTTTGAAATACCTTTGTATTGTGTGTAAAGTCTTGGAAAGTTTGGCTGTGGATTGGGAGTAGAAAAATGGTGCAAGTACTAGAGGGGTCAAGATTTTCTTTCTTGGGGAGGGCAGGCAGTAAAGCATGTTTTGTGGCTGATGGACATGATTTATTAGAGAGAGCAGGGAGGACTGACTATGTTCCAGGAAGGAACATGATTAAGGAAGTATAGCCCTTCAGGAGGCAAGGATGACTTCATGGATGGAGATTCAAAGTCTAAAAGGAGGGCTGGTCTCTATTAGACCTGAGAATACTTTGTTCATCATAGCATGTCAAAAGAAGGAGAAAATGAGTTCAGATCTTGTAAGCTTGAACATAGGTGGTGAGAGGTTGAAGGAGTTGCTTTTGGTGACTTCTTTTTTCCTCAAGGATGAAACGAAGTCATCAGTTGTAACTGTAGATGGAGGAGAAGTGTGAGGCACGGAGAGAGAGAAGTTATCATGTCGGTACATGGAAAAGTGAGCCTGTTAGATAGTCAGTATTCTGGGCAACCGTGAGAACCTGCTAATACTTGGGGCCATTTCATTAACATGAAGCCCATCATCTCAATTGTTTGATTATTTTCTCCAGCAACATACAGCTATTTGGGGGACAGCTTTGGAGAAGGGAGGTGTGATGCTGGTATTTTCAGGTGAGTATGATAAAGGGGGCTATGAGTGAAGAAGCTGAGAGAATTTTCCAAAAAATAATCAAGATGGTTATTTATGAAATCTGGGATGCACAAGAAGAGAAATAAAGTGATGATTTGAATGGTGAGGATTGAAGGACGAGGTCAAAGACTGTCATGGTGGAAGTGGAGGGGGCTATTCTATAGCATGTGATCTGTGGTGATGGGGGGGTGGTGGTCAGCGAGTGGAAGCTACTATTTCACACATGATATTGTTACTGTTGATGGAAAGAGTCCATGTGTGACCATGGGAGTGGGTAATTGGAAAGAGTGGAGGAAGAAGTGGAGGAGAGGAAAGTCCAAGGTGCTTGATGGCTCATTGTATGGATGCTGAGGTCAGAGATGATGATGACCAAATGAGGGCTGAAGAGGAAATTGAGTCAGGGAGTTAAGGTTTTCAGGATTAAGGGGCAAGGTCAGGGGGTCAGTAAAATAATAGCCAGGAGAGAGTGTGAGTTTGCAAGAGGCTGTGTAAACACAAGGATGAAAGTAAGAGAGAAGAAATGGAAAATATGGAGGAAACCTACCTCATCTTGTGGCTGATGTGGGGTAAAAAAGAACAAAACGCTTCTCCTTGAGAGAGTGACAAATGAAATGGTATCTCAGAGAACAGCCAGATTTCACATGAAGACAAAAAATTGTTTACACTTCTTACAGAGAACAGATTGAGAATTTAAGAGTGTTTGCTGACTACAGTGCAGAATTCCAGGGAGTTAGAGTGGATGGGTTTGCAGAAGAGAGAGTGGGATAGATTAGGGGCTCTACAAAGTAGCATATTTGATCTTAATAGTTTTCCTGTGAGAACTACGTTTATAAACTAGACAAACTCAAAGGCAACTGATCATTCTGTGAGATTGATCAGGGGCAGTGTATCCCTGGTCAAATGATCCAAAATCCAGATGGTAATAACTTGAATACAGACCATGGCTTCCTATGCTTAAAAAGCTACTTGGAACCATTTCGGTCAGCAAGGGCTGTGGATAGGTCATGCTCTCCTAGAGGAATGAATTTCTGTATGCAACTTAACCAATCCTAACTCCTCTTCCAAGCAGGAGGCCTATCTACTTCAGTCAACAGCTTATGTGTAAGTATAATTAATGTGACATTATTTCTAGAGTCTAGTTCACGTTAATGTTGGCAATGTCCAGCATATATATATATATATATATATATATATATATATTTGTGTGTGTGTGTGTATATATATATATATATATATATATATATATATAACAAATTAAGT
The DNA here is from genome assembly GCA_026018925.1 of Tupaia tana. Taxonomy (NCBI): domain Eukaryota; kingdom Metazoa; phylum Chordata; class Mammalia; order Scandentia; family Tupaiidae; genus Tupaia; species Tupaia tana. The sequence continues at coordinate 86,970,703 of JAKSZU010000013.1, forward strand.
TATCTTAAGAACATCAAAACATCAAAATATCAATAAATACAATACCATTTTCCCCTTAGATTACAAAATAATAAAGCTTGATAGCATTCGTGGCTGATGGAGACAAATAATGGACACTCTATACCCTGTTGGATGGGAATTGTTTCAAAGTTTGTGGAGGGTAATCTGTGACATCTGCTGAAATTTTAAATGCCTGTATGCATTGACACCAAACGCCACTTCCAAGAATCTAATCTACAAACACTTCTCACATATTTTGGGTGCATAATGCTGTAGTTTCAGGAGTGTGAATCACAGTAGAGTTGAAATAACAAAAATAATAAAACAACCCACTTGCCCATCAATGGGGCAACAGTTTGACATTTATCATATGTCTTTACAAAGAACTACTAGATAGCCATTTAGAAAATGAACAGAACAACAACAAAGATCTGCAAAGATTAAAATGAAAAGAGGTCTTTGTAGGGACCAGCAGTTAGCTTAATGGTTTTGTCGCTGAACTCCCATGTAGTTGACTGCAGTTCAAGTCCTGGACCCGGTGGCTTAAACTCACGCCGGGCGCGAGTGTGTGCGTGCCCAAGATCCTGAGAGGAGAATGGAAGAGAGGGATTGCAGTGTGGCCATCCCCCCTAGGGGGTGATTTCTTGCTTTCTGTCTCTCTGGCGAGCACATGCGCCCTTTAGCAAAAAAAAAAAAAAAAAAAAAAAAAAAAAAAAAAGTAAAAAGAGGTCTTTGTATATTGTTAAGCAAATAAAATCATAAACTAATAATAATGGTCTTCCAACTGTTTATGGAAGATTCTTGTTATGAAAAAACTATGCATGGATTTCTTTTTTTATTATAGAAAGTATACATGTGTGTGCACATGTGCATGAGAGAGAGAGAGAGAGAGAGAGAGAGGAACAAAGCACCCTCAAGAGTCTCATTGTACCATGACCCCTTTTCTCAGCCCTCTAGCTTTTTAGGTTCCTGGGCACACACAGCTGGTGTGTTTTTCAGGCTGACTTACGATCCAAACAGTGGCCACCATATGGCCTTCAGCATTACAAGGTGCTAGTGTTACTACTGTACCACAGTATATTTCAAACTTTAGCACCAAAATAAATTCGTATTTTAATTTTCTTTTTTCTTTTTTTTTTGGAGAGGTTTTTTTGCTATAGGGCGCGTGCGCTCGCCAGACAGACAGAGAGAGACAGAGAGATAGAAAGCAGGAAATCACCCCCCAGGGGGGATGGCCACGCCGCAATCCCTTCTCCTCCATTCTCCTCTTGGGATCTTGGGCACGCACGCACACGCGCCCGGCGTGAGTTTAAGCCGCCGGGTCCAGGACTCGAACCGCGGTCGACTACGTGGGAGTCCAGCGACATAGCCATTACGCTAACTGCTGGTCCCTTAATTTTATTTTTCAATGAACTATTTAAAGTATTCTTGCATATATGGCATGATTGCATTTTTAAAAAGAAAATACGTATGCATATTATTATACGTGTGTGTATGCAGTATATCTTTCTATATATTATATCTGTATCTGTACCTGTATCATTATAAAGAGATGTCATATGTCATCTATGCTAAGACATACTTTTGTCATATTTTTATATCTCTGAAATCAGAATGTAAGTTACAATGTATGATGTATTATAGTTTAATTGACTGTAGTGTTTTTTATTTATTTCTTGCTGATACAAAAAAATTAATGGTGAATTTTACAATTACACATGTAGAAGTGATGAAATATGGCAGGTAAATAAAGGAATAGAAGAAAGAAAGATAAAAAGATACAAGCATAGGAATAAAGAAACACATCAAATAGTTACTAGAAGTTGTATTTGGAATTAGAGATTGAAATAAGAGTAGCGGTTTTTGAATTTTTTGCCTTATTTAAAATAGTTAAAATTTAATTTAGTGTCCTAATTGAGGTTAAAAAAAGTAACCAAGTCTTGAAAGAAAAACTTGATAAATTCTTTAATGAAAACATATATCTGTGTAACTACCACCCAGAACAGATTAAAAACACTTTTATCATCTCAGAAATTTCCTTCAAACCTCTTCCCATTAAATATTTTCTTCCCTCAATATAAACTGTACTCTGACTTACATCAACGTAGATTAGTTTGCCTGTTTTGAACATTATATAAATAAAATTGTACATATTTCCACTCATCAGATGGAATATACTATTTTATCTGGCTTTTGTTCCTTTTTTCTTTCCTTAATGAAATGTTTTTGAGATTCATTCATATTACTGGGAGTAGAAGTAGTTTATCTTTTTAAAAATACTTTTTCCCTTGGAACAAGGAAGCAAAAGCCATCTGGTCTGAGCTGATCACCAAAGACCCTCACCCCCAACACACACACCTAGCCTGGAGTGGGGGAGGAGGGGCTCCTCCAGCCTTCAACAACCAATGCCTGTTTCTTGCAGTCCTAGAGATGGAAGGTAGGAGTTGCTGTCCAGCCTGTGTTGATGCTGCTCTGCCTTTCATCCATCTAGGAACAACAGGGAAACAAAGGCTTCCAGGCTTAAACTGATCACCAAAGAACCCCACCCAGCCTGGAGTGGGGGGGGAGGGGCTGCTCTGCTCTGTGCCATGTATTGCTTAGAATTAGAATTGGACTAACTCCAGTCCAGCTCAACCTCCGGCCATGTTGGGAGCAGAGAGGTTTGGGTCCACAGGAACCAAACATCTGAAAATAATGAGGCTTTAGAATTCTCTCCCTACAACTCCCCCCAGCAGTAAAAGAAGAGAAATTCCCCTCTGAAAATTTGAATTCAAAGCTCCCACTGTAGATATTACATTCCTACTCATGGTAGAGGAGGGAAAATGACACAGAACTAACTCACCCTGTCGGGTAGCTCATGAGCACACAGCTACAGAAACTGACTCTAAAAATGTAAGAAGAAGGGAGTGTATCACCAGATGACTAAACATCAAAGCAGAATCCCAAGAAATATGAGAAAACTAGAAAATATTCCCCAAAAGGAGCACAATAACTCCTGATCCACAATGGATAAAACACAAAAGATCACAGATATGTCAGAAAAATAATGCAAAACATTAATTGTAACAAAATGCAATGAGCTAGAAGAGAAAACAGACAACCAATTTCAAGAGAAGAGAAAATCCTTCCATGACTTGAAGGAGGAACTTCATAAAGAGACACCTTAGAAAAGAATCCAACAGAACTGTTGATAAAGAATACAATGCAGGAAATCAAAACCTCCTTCAAAAGTATTAACAGCAGATTAGATCATGCAGAAGAATCCCTGACTTTGATGACAAAACCTCTGATTTAGTACAAGCAACTGAAAATAATGGAGAAATAAACATTAAAAATGAGGACAAAAGAATGAGGACATAAGGGAAATCCTAGACAACACTAAACAGCCAAATATCTGCATAATAAGTATTCCAGAAGGTGAAGAGATGAGTAAAGGCATAGAAAAATTTCTTTCATGATATGTTAGCTGAAGATTTTCCAAATTTAGAGAGACATACAGACATTTAAATCCAGGAAATACAAATGACACCAAAGAGATTTAACTTAAGAAGATCCTCTCCAAGGCACATCATAGCCAAATTGATAAAAATCAGAGACAAAGAGAATATTCTAAAAATGGCAAGAAAGAAATGCCAAGTTACTTATAAAGATTCCTCATGAATAGATGAACATAAGACCTGTACCTGCATGATTTTCATCTCTGGTTCTCAGAATCTCTATGTCAATAAGATGAGGACAATAATTTTAATGCAGTATTTAAATTTCTGGGACCAGCAGTTAGCGTAATGGCTATGTCGCTGGACTCCCATGTAGTTGACCGCGGTTCGAGTCCCGGACCCGGTGGCTTACACTCACACCGGGCGCATTTGCGTGTGTGTCCAAGATCCCGAGAGGAGAATGGAGGAGAAGGAATTGCGGCATAGCCATCCCCCCTGGGGGGTGATTTCTAGCTTTCTGTCTCTCTCTATCTGTCTGCCGAGCAAAAACCTATAGCAAAAACCTCTCCAAGAAAAAAGAAAAAAAATGTAAATTTCTCCTACATTTCAATGTTCAGATGAAAAATATCCAAAATAATTGTAGTTCTTTAACTACTGAAAAAGAGTAGAACCACCATATTGAAACTGTTCTTAGTTATGTGTGTGAGTATGCAAGCATGTTCATGTATGTGTGTGTAACATTGTTGAATTAATTGAAGAAAAAAGTATACAGCAATGTTTACCCAAAAGGTATCTGTAAAGATGCTAATTGGTGCTTCTGAGTGTGTCAGGACTCACAAAGAGATGAAAACCTTGCAAAACGAGCTAATATTCTCAGAGTGATAATTAAATAATCAGTTATATTGCATGGCAACAATTTGCATCTTTGTGAACAAGCATTATTTGGGTTTTTATCAGCTTCCTATAACTTAAGAGGTTATAAAAAAAAAAGTCATAGACACTGAAAGTTCAAAACAAATTCATGAGCTTGTCAGTACTCTCACTAAATTTCAAAATAGCATGATTTTCCCCTAAACTACAGATTTCCTCAAAAAAATGCTGTTCTTGTTAGTCCTTTATTTGAAAAAAGACTTGAATTTATAATTTTTCAAATATCTGCATGTATAGTTCATTTAACGAGTATTTAGAAAGAGCATCTTTAGTTAGAAAAGAGCTTGAGATAAAAGAAAAAAATCATTATAAGAAGAGTTTAATTTTTTCAGGTGATTGCAGCTTCTATTCAAATCAATAAATATTTTGTAAGTACCTATTATGTGATCCAAAGAGGAATAGTAATGATGCCTTGCCTTCATTGGGTACCTACTATGTTTCTTCACCCACAGTGTTATGTTTGACCTTATGTCCGAACAAGGTTTCATGTCCGGTAATGGTCTCCAAATATCTGGATAAGTCAGTCTAGAAAATAGCCATATTCAGGGTTTTATAAACCTCACAGAATTCACTTAAGTCTCTTTTATCACGTAAGTCTCTTTTACTAGTGTAAGTAGAAAATAAGATTTCATATCACTCCAACTTACTATCTGGAATCTGTTTCTAAATACCTTGCAAAGGTAGCTGATTGAAGAACAAATCTTTTAAGAGTAAACAATACATTTCCTGGAGCTGTACATTCTGAATTCATTATTTTAGAAAGAGATATTTTCCTTAAAATGTATTTTCATTATTATAGAGAATTTCAGCATCCTGCTTCATAGCCTGGTGGTGAAGACAGCGAGATCCCACATGACTGACCCCACAGTTCAGGTCCTGGACCCAGTGGCTTGAGAAATACAATGGGCACATGCGAGTGCATGCTCAAAATTCCCAAAGGAGAGAGAAATGGAGGAAAAGGGACTGCAGCATGGCCATGCCCCAAGACGGTGCTGTCTTCTCTTCTCTATCTCTCTGTCTGGTTCTGGTGAGTACCTTTCTTTTGACCTCCTAGCAAAAAGAAAAAGAAAAAATAAAGGAAAAAGAATGTCAAATCCTCACATTGACTTCTTTATTTTAGAATATGATCTTTCTTTTGTTTTTATATTACTAACAGTTTCATTACTTAGCTTTCTAAAACCAAAAGAACTTTTTATCCTCAAAGATTAATTTAAGCTTCTGACACTAAACAGCTCTGGAAGCCTTTTTCTCTAACTGGAGTCGTCAAGATTAAAAAAATAAAATTTGCCTTTACCACAAGAAGTGTGTAAGCCAGAGCACCATGTTACAGCTGAATTGTCTCGTAATTAGAGTTCATAGGGTCTTGGCACTAAAGGGCCTATATTCTGATTTTATTATTATTACGGTTTTCATGGTATTTCTGTCTCCTATTTTATTGGAAATTGTCCCTTTTCACTACTTTGGGTTGACTTGCCTCTGAAGCCTTTTCTTCTTTTAGTTTATTTCTTCGTATTTTTAAGATGAATACCTCCAGTTTATGATTAAATCCCATGCATTTGCCCATAGGACTTTTTACTCAGCCCTCACAGGCATGTTCTATACAGATTCTAACAAACTCGACACTCTTCTTTCGTAGCGGACAGTGTTATGAAGCTCAGATAGAGGCAGTGGCCAAATGATTTTCTCTGTGTGTGTGCATGCTGTAAGCATGTGTATCTAAACATAAATGAAGTCACCGCTAACATACAGCAGGACAGATGGACATTTTCTGTAAAGGCCCACACGATAAATACTTCAGACTTTACAGGCTATAGGATTCTTGTTGCATTCTGGGAAATCTAATGAACTCTAACATTGTAGCACAAAACTTGCCATAGACTATACATAAATAAATGGATACAGCAGTGTCCCCATACAACTTTATTTACAAAATTAGGAGGCCCCTGAGCCTACAGTTTGCTGACCCCAGAAGATGGCATAGTCCTGGATATGAGTTCAGGATATTAAGAGTACACAGTTCTGCTCCTTACCAGCAGCGTACATAGGTTAGTTTGCTCTGCTGTCACTTGAAAGACTAGTTTTGTAAACTATAAAGTACTATTAAGACATCTGAGATGCTACTCATTTATCAAAGGCCCACTGTGTGTTAAGACTTTGACTTGAACAAGATGAAGGTAGATTTGGACGAATCACGTAAACTTTGGAAAAGGTGTCAATATTGGGCTGCTGGGTGGTTGTCAGGTTAGGGTCACAGGGTAAGATGACATCTTGGTAGGTGGGGGTGGGGTTTTCCCCTGAAGGGAATTTGATGTTCACACAGTCACTCATTTTGGGAAGTGGTTAATTCTAGGCAGGAAATGAGTAGGCACTTTGGGTTGGGGGTGGTCAAACTTCTTTCTTTCTCTGGGGCCAGGAAGAGTTGGGCCAAGATTCCAAATCACGGAAAGACCTGGATGATTCTTTTTGTGGGAAATGAGCTGTTTTTTGGCTATGTGGATTTAAGCCTAGAGTAACTGATAGCATCAAGTTCATGATTTTCCACCTAATGGTGACAGTGACCAAGAGGAGAAGCAGCCCATTTCTGGAGCAATGAACATCAATGTGAGGGTTATAGGCAGATATTAAGGCAAGAGTGCCCTTTATCAGAGCCCAGAATAGGTGTGAATGATGAGGGATCATTTCCCAAATTAATATTAGAAGATAAAAATCACTTTAGAGATTGGAAGGAGAGGTGACTGCATTTAGACATTGCTCTTACCCATGAGCTCACAGTCTAGCAAGGGAGAAATAAATCAATACAAGTTTGAGAGGAATGAAAATTCCTTAAATTCACTGAAGACTATTCCCGCTGGTATCCAGAACCATTAACCCTACAAAGGTCTCCATGAGGTGAATGCTCAAAGGATGCTTTTCTACAATAGGGACAACTGGATTGGAAAAGTCAATTGACTATTGTATCATATCAATATAATCATAGCATTTTAATCCAGTTTGATACATATTTAGGAAGAGGTGAGCATATCAAGGCTCATGTTGAATGCTTAATTTAGCCTGGGAGTGGTTCTTGAGAAATAATATCTGAGCTTAGATTTTATAAATGAGGTCAAGTTAAACAGGCTGAGAAGAAAGGTCCAAGACCTGTAGACAAAGTAATCAGCACTGTCAAGTGGCTTCGTAGCAGTGCTCTAGAGTATGGATGGAATGTGGCTCTGGAACCAGACTCTGAGCATTTATACCCCGGCTCTTCAGCTCATGAGATGCTTAAACCTGGACATGATTATGCATGTCTTTGAGCTGCTGCTTTCTCATCTATAACATTGGAATGACCATCTCTGTCTAATATGAGTACTACAAAGATAAATTAGACTCCAATATTTGAAGGCAACAGTGTGGTGCTTGGAGCCTGCTTGGCAAGTATTCAGGAAGTGTTAACAATTATGTATATGTACATAACATAAAGCTGTTTAAACAAATACACCAGAGTTAACAAAGGAGGAACATGGAAAGATCAGATATAATTGTGGGCAGTATATGAATGTACAAATGTAACTTTGGCAATAGTAATTACGTATCCTTAAGCATTTTTTTTTCCCTTCTGTTTTCTCATCCTGTTGGGCTGATCCTGTGCTGGTTTGCAGGCTTCTTCCTTTAACCACTGCACTGAATGCTGAATGTCATCAGGTCAACTGGTGAAATGAAACTAGTTGTGAGAGTGGAAGACAAAGTCAGTAAGTCGTGGCAGTTATGTCATCTGTGTCCCTGGCAATGGAAATGAAATGATGAAGTATTTCATCTGGTTTTAGTTTGGAGCCTTCCTGTTGTGAAGAAGGATCAACCTTCCATTCAACGTGTCTTTAGCTACAATAGTTTAACTGATAGCCTCAGTGGTTAAATTCTCTCATCCGTTGTGAGTAATATCTTAATATTTCCCGAGTACTGACTTTGTGCCAGACATAGATCTGGTAGCAGGGTTTACTTTGTAAGTGCATATTTCTACATGGATGCAGTGTTCACTTCCCATGGGACCTGTGTTGCTTCAAGGGTGTCACATGGAGGGGACCTCCAATACTTTATCTCCCCAATCCAGCAGTCAATTGTCTTATACGGTCAAAGCATCTTTTGAGTGTTTGTTTCACGGATACTTTCAATGAACCAATGGCAGCTGGTTCTGGATGCCAACAGGAATAGTCTTCAGTGAATTTGAAGAAGTATCATTCACCTCAAATTGGCATTGATTTATTTTTTCTTTCTCTACTCCTCACAAACCTCTTTGAAGATACTGAATATAATAAAATACAATAATAAAATACTTTGCAAACTTGCACTATATGTTTATTCTCCCACTTGCTTTGGGAAGTGGTTAATTCTGGACAGGAAATAAGTAAGCTCTTTGAGTTGGAGGTGATCAAACTTCTTTCTCTCTCTAGTCCAGGGAGAGTTGGGCCAAGATTCCAAATCACATTCTTCTCATCTTACAGCTGAGCAAACGTAAATTCAAGGAGTCCTTTTGACTTGCCAAGATTATAGTGTTACCAGTTGCTTGAGCTAGGATTCAAACTCAGATCTGGAAATGCCAAGGTCATTGTTCTTTATTGTATGCTACACTCAAATTTTGTTTTCTCCCATTCCTTGGGCATAGGGAAAGTATTGCCCTCACTTGAGCTTCTAGACTGTATCCAAAATTTTTAATATATTAATCAGATTCTTGTCTTGGCACTAGCCCAAGATTTCTAAGGGATTAAGCAGAATCAAAAACAGTTTTAAAAAAACTCAGCAATGATATTTATAAATTAATGTCATCATGTTGACTTGATTTTTTTGTCATGTCTAGACTCGCATATTTGCATAAGCAGCAGAAAGGGAAAGGAAAACCTATTTCCCAAAGTCATCATGGGAGGAAACAGAAGAAACAAATTAAGTGTAAGGCAATCTTGTCTTTTTTTTTTTTTTTTTTTCTTTTTTCCAAAGAAAGACATTGAAGCCAGTGTTCTTCAGATGGAAGGTACTCAGGAATCTCCTGAAGACCTTATTAAAATAGAGATTGTTCTGTTTTGGGTGTGTATGAAAGTCTACTTTTTTAAAAGAATTATTTTATTTTTAATTATTTTATTTTGATTTGACCAGAAGAAGAACAGAGAGAGAGAGAGAAAGTGAGAAAGCAAGCTGCCACATCCAGGATTTGAACAGCGATCAGCCATGTGGGAGTCCAGCACCCTTAACCACCACATCACTTGCCAGTCCCCAGACTCTACATTCTTAACAAACCCTCTGGTGATGTCATACCCTGAGACAGAACCACTGGAGATAAACCACTGATTGATAAACTTTACTTAAAGCTTTGGGGCTTATAATAATCCTGATATCTAGATATTAATTCCAGAGATTATAATTTACTTGGGTCTGAGATGTGACTTGTGATTTCAGAAATTTTTTTAAAGAGATTTTTGCTACAAGGCACATACACTCACCAAAGAGATAGAGACAGAAAGACAGAAAGTGAGAAATCACCCCCCACGGGAATGGCCACACTTTAATCCCTTATCCTCCATTTTCCTCTTGGGATTTTGGGCATGTATGCACATGCACCTGGTGTGCATTTCAAGCCACCGGGTCCAGGTCTTGAATCACAGTCTGCCACTTGGGAGTCTTAACCACCATGCCACTTGGTGATGATTTCAGAATTTTAAAAAGTTGTTTGACTCTCAGATACACCAAAGTTTGGTTTAAACTCTCCAGGAGTAGTAACCTCTCTAATGATTTCTAATCACAAAATGATTAGACTAACATGCAACTATCTCAGAGGAATAGAAAGAGAGGTGTCTTATATAGCAAATACACTACACCTTGTTCATAGAAGGGGTTCCACAAAGTAAGAGCAGATTTGCCTTTTCCCTTCCTAATTCTCAGATAGCAAAGATGGATTCTGTTTCCTGAAAATTTCACCTTTCTTGAGTAAGCATTTCTACAACTCATGACTGCTAAAAAGTAATTTTTAAGAAAGATAGTGGATTTCAAAACCAGCAGATGGTATAATGGTTACATTGCTAGATTCCCATGTAGTTGACCACAGTTTATTTTATTTTATTTTTATTTTTTTATATTTATTTTTTAATTTTATATATATATATGTATATATATATATGTATATATATATAATTTAATTTTCTTTTATACATTCAATCACATTATTTAGCTTACAAAGTGAATATTCCTACTTGTGAACATCTCTCCCTTGTCTAGTTGATAAAACTATAAAATTATATTCAACAGATAATACCATATTTCTTTGTCCCATTAATGCTTTGCCTATTTTCCTTTTAAATTTCCTTACTCCGACTCTACTCTTTTATACACACTATATCAGGTATTCACATCCGTTTACTGTGTTTCTATATCCTTTAGTCAATCAACTTCTGTCATAGAGTACGGACACTTGGTGCATAGTAAGTGGGGACATACGATGTCTCTCCTTCATAACCTGACTTACTTCACTCAGCAATAAATCTTCAGTATTCTTCCACCTTCTGTCAAAAACCATGACCCTTGATTTGTTCATGGGACCAGCAGGTGGTGTGGTCGTTAAGGTGCTGGACACTCCCACATGGTCGACCATGGTTTGAGTCCCGAACCTGGTGGCTTGCTTTCTCACTTTCCCTCTCTCTCTCCCTCTCTTTCTCTCTGGTCAAATTAAAATAAATGAATAAATAAATAAAATTAAATAAATAATTAAAAAAAAAAAAAAACATGACCCTTTTTTATGGCCGAATAGTATTCCATAGAGTGTATGTGCCACAGTTTTTCAATCCATTCATCTGTTCTTGGGCATTTGGGTTAGTTCCATGCCTTAGCAATTGTGAATTGTGCCACAATAAACATAGATGTGCAAACACTTTTCTGATTAAGTATTCTTCTGTCCTTTGGGTAGATACCAAGGAGTGGGACTGCTGGATCATATGGTAGTTCTATTTGTAGATTTTTGAAGAATCTCCAAATTGTTCTCCACAGTGGCTGGACCAATTTACACTCCCACCAGCAGTGTAAGAGAGTTCCCCTTTCACCTCCCCCGGCCAGCACTTGTCTTTTTAAATTTTTTTAATCTTAGTCATTCTGACTGGGGTTAGGTGGTATCTCATTGTTATTTTGATCTGAATTTCTCTTGCAATGAGGAATATTGAGCATTTTTTCATATGCCTTTTGGCTATTCATATGTCATCTTTAGAGAGTGTTTTTTTCAACTCATTTTCCCTTCTTTTTATAGGGTTGATCATCTTTTTTTGGAACAGTTGCTTGAATTCCTTGTTATTCTGGTATCAGACCCTTATCTAATTCATAGTTTACAAAAATATTTTCCCATTCTGAGGGCTGTCAATTCACACTAATTACTGTGTCTTCTGCCATGCAAAAACTTCTTAGTCTAAGAAGTATCTGCACAGCAAAGGACACAGTAACAAGTCTGATGTAATCCCACGTGTCTATTTTGAGGATTATCACCTGTGCTTTTGGAGTCTTATTTAAGAAGTTTTTGTCTACTCCAATGTCTCCCAGAGTTTCTACAGTGTTTTCCAGGAGCAGTTTTATAGTTTGAGGTCTTAGGTTTAGATCTTTGATCCACCTTGAGTTGATTTTTGTCAAAGGTGAGAGGTATGGGTTTGAATGCCAGTCCCAGAGGCTTAAACCTCACACTGGGTACATGTGTATGAGTGCCCAAGATACTGAGAGGAGAATGGATTGCAGCATGGCTATCCCCCTGGGGGGTGATTTCTCACTTTTTGCCCCTCTCTCTGTCTGGAGAGCTCATACACCCTACACCCTATATCAAAAATCTCTCTCAAAAGAGAGAGAGAGAGAGAGAGGAGAGAGAGAGAGAGAGAGAGAGAGAGAGAGAGAAAATCGATGGCTTTTAATTCACATTTCCATATTTTGTAAAAGTTATTTTTTTGATGATATATATCACAATTTTTCCCCTAAAATGTATCTGTGTTTAAAGTAGTCTCATTTGGTTATTCATTTAAGAGATACTTACTGAATGCCTACCTGCTATGTCCTAAGAACTGTGTGAGGTAGTAAGGATCAGTATTGAATATGATTGATAGGCTCCTGCCTTCTGAAAGTTTGGATGTTGGAGAGGAACTATAAAGACAACCAAGGGTGAACAATAAAGTGCCATGTATTTAAGGATGGAGAAAGTAGTATGGAATGAACCTTCAAGGAATTGGGGGGGGGGGAAGAAGAGTCAGGAAGAATTCTTTGAAGATGTGACATTGAAAAGGAGACCAGAACAATGATGGGAGTCAATCAGGCAAAAGAGAGTGAAACAAACACTACAGGGAGGAGAAAAAGCATCTGTAGTCACATGAGAAAAAACATGGATGGTGTGAGAAACTAGAAGTGCAATGCGATTTGAATATAAAGCACAAGGAGGTAGGGTTGGGCATGCAGCTAGAGAGCTACCATGATCAAGATGAAGAGGGTCCTGGTTGGAAGAGCTTAGACTTAAGGAAGTCTGTATTCACAGAGATTGAAGCAGGGAATTGGAGCTAGTAGATCCTAAATTTACCAGCCACTGGGGTGATGTTGACCATGCTACTCAATGTCTTGTACTCTTCATGTCCCTGTATAAAGCATGGTGATAATAATGCTTTTATCAGTGCTGTTTTGACAGTTAAATGAGTAAGCACATAAAGAACACAAAACATGTGAGAGGTTGTAAATTGTCATTACTGCTATCAATCCCAAGAACAACCAAGGGTTATTATTACTGGCTAGAGATGGGATTTGAAAGGAGTAATTCAGAGGCAAAAGTGTGAACTAGGAGGTATTGAGAGTATTTTTAATTTTATTTTAATTCATTTCTTTACATTCATTCATTGTACATCAATACAGTATACAAAATGAGTTTTTCCATCCAGAATACACTGCATATTTGTTCAATCAAGGATATTACCATAGATATAATCATCAACAAATAATTTTCCATTTCTTGTTTCTTATAAATTTTGCCTCCACCCCCAATTCCCTCTCTCTTACCCTCTGACATTTCTCACCCTCCTCCCACCCTGTCTCTGGTATCTACAGTTGTTTTCCATGCCTTCTTTCTTTTCACATTTTATTAATTCACTAAAGATCTTAATTAATCTAACAACTTTCAATAGCAAGCACAGCTGATATATACATATCTATGAACACTTGTCTGACCTTAGGTGTAAACATCAGTGAGTAAAGTGAACATATTATAGAGTAGCATCTCACTGGGGCTATATAGTTTACTGTAGTCATTAAATGGGTATTTTTAATGCATTTTAAAAATTTCAATAGAAACAGTTTTAGTTTTAATAGATCAAAATCAAGAAATGTTAAGAGAAATTTGCTTAAGACTTAAAGCCAGGAAAAAGGTTAGGATTCAGTTCAGACAGTAGGTAGATGAAACGATTAACAGTTCAAGACAAGACAAAATCCTTATATCTGGAAAACAAAGCATAGAAAAAAAATCAGTAATGTTTCAGTCAAAAATTGTAAAATCTTGTTTCATCAGTTTAATCTCATGCAATTAATCTCTAGTCTATTGAATTTGCAGTGTTACTGTGGTCTGATCTTTCCATTTAAACTCTGGAAATTAGCATTCAACTCTGGACTTGTCCCTATCATTAGGTGGCCATTTTCTTGGTTATTTTTTATACTCTCATTTCTGTGTGTCTGATTTCAGCTTTCCTGATCTACCACTCCCTTCAGCACTTCTTAGAGAACTGGTCTGGTGTTGGTAAATTCTTTCAGGTTTTGTTTATCCGAGAAAGTTTTTGTCTTTTTTTCCGGTATGAAAGATAATCTTGCTGTGTGTAGTATTGTTGGTTGAAATTGTTTTTCACTTAACAATTTGAATATATTTTTCTATTCTTTTCTTGGTTGCATTGTTTCTTTTTTTTTTTTTCTTTTTTTGGAGAGGTTTTTGCTATAGGGCGCGTGCGCTCACCAGACAGACAGAGAGAGACAGAGAGATAGAAAGCAGGAAATCACCCCCCAGGGGGGATGGCCACGCCGCAATCCCTTCTCCTCCATTCTCCTCTCGGGATCTCGGGCACGCACGCACACGCGCCCGGCGTGAGTTTAAGCCACCGGGTCCAGGACTTGAACCGCGGTCGACTACGTGGGAGTCCAGCGACATAGCCATTACGCTAACTGCTGGTCCTGGTTGCATTGTTTCTGATGAGAGGTCCAACATTAGCTTGATGGGCTATCCTTTAGAAGTAACTTGATGTTTCTTTCTTGCCATATTTAGTATCATCTCTGTCTGTGGTTTTGGTTAATCTGGCTATGATGTGCCTTGGAGAAGATCTTCTTTGGTTGACTCTATGTGGGGTCCTTCATATTTCTTGGGTCTGGATATTTTAGTGACTCTCTAGGCAGGCACTAGAAAGTTTTCTTCCAGGATTTCATGGAGCCCTTATTAGTTTCTTCACCTTCTGGGATGCTGATTATCTGGATGTTTGCGTGTTAAATGGTATATTGTATTACTCATATGTTATTCTCATATTTTGGGGTCGTTTTCTCAGTCTTTTTGGTGAATTTTTCTAGGTCAGAGATTCTATCTTCTACATCTGAGATTCGATCTTCTCCATGGTCTATTCTGCTTTCGGGAGGTTTTGATTTCCTATATTACAGCCTTCATCTCTAGCAATTTCTTTTGATTCTTTTTTATGGTGTATATTTCCTCATTCAGATCATACAAGAAGAACTTCCTCATCTCCTGGAACTCATTGTCTCTTTTCTCCTGCATCTTCTGGAGTTCATTGTCTCTCTTCTCTTGCATCTCTGTTAGCTTTGTCACTATGAATATTTAAAATTCTTTATCTGACATTTCCAAGAGTTCCCTTGTATTGTCTGTGGAGGGTGAGGAGTTTTGTTTTTCCCCTTAGGGGAGAAATATTTTCTTAGTTTCTCATATTTCTTGTGCCTCTGCTGTGGTTTCTGGTCATCTGGTGTGTTACATGTATTTTCCTAGTTTTTGGAGTTAAATTTGAGCATTCAGAGGCATGCAGGAGGAGGTGACCTGCAATTTCTAAACCATACCTTTTTCTCCCTTTGTGCAGCAGATTCATTGGAATATGAGGAATACTCTGATTCTGAAAGTATTCAGATATTTGGTTACTGTGCACCTAGACCTGTCTAGAAACTCAGTGTGTGGAGGCTGAGCAGAAAAGTAAGAAAGGGAAAAAGAAAAGAAAAAGATAACAATCCCCCAAAGGAGAGAACAAACAATTAAAAAAAGAAAAAAATTAAAGCAAATAATAAAAACCATGTGGCACATGAATGGGGCCACTTAGAATTCAAATATAGACGGCCGGTGATTGGTTTGTCCTATGGGGGTGGGGGGAGGTTTGAATTAGCAAGATAAAAGAGCAACAGAGAGCTAAAAAGTATGACCATTTTAAAAAAATTAAAAATAGAGAGATGGAGAGAAACACAGAGAATAAATAGGGTTTTTTTTTTTTTTTTTTTTTTTTGAGAGGTTTTTTGCTATAGGGTGCGTGCACTCGCCAGAGACAGAGAGACAGAAAGCAGGAAGTCACCCCCCAGGGGGGATGGCCACGCCGCAATCCCTTCTCCTCCATTCTCCTCTAGGGATCCTGGGTACGCACGCACATGCGCCCAGCGTGAGTTTAAGCCACCAGGTCCAGGACTCAAACCGCGGTCGACTACGTGGGAGTCCAGCGACATAGCCATTACGCTAACTGCTGGTCACATAAATAGGGTGTTTTAACCTGGCTCCTGGCTAGATCTGGGACCTTCAGTGGTCATAATCCCTGAACGGGGTTACTCAGAACTCAGATATAGATGGCTGGTGACTGGATTGTTCTGGATCCTAGCTAGATCTGGGGACTTCAGTGATCCTAATCCCTTGAAAGCATTATAAATTGATGATGGCTACGGCTTGAAGAGTGGAGAAATTGGTTAGATATTAATTGGGTGGGAAATGAGAAGCAGGATTATGAGAGACTGAGATTGTTCTTGAGATTTAAAACATAGGTTTAATGATAAATTCAGGGTGAGTATAATGAGGTCAGTATGAGATTGTATCTCATAGGCATCCGTTGCAGAGAACAGACTTTATTTTGCTTTATTTGGTAGGAAGAGACTCATCACAAGGTATTAAGTGGCTCATGGAATTGTCAAGAGGGCCGCTCTCAACAGAATCCAGGTTAAGCCTTCAGGAACAACGTCTAACACCACTCGTAGGCAATGGGCTGCTAAGGTAGTTACTGTCACTTCAATAGTCTTGCAGTCAGTAAGCTGGCCCTTCTAGAACCACAACACTGCATCATGAACAGGAAACCACTACGATCAGGAAGTTGCTACTGAACCAATGTAGAACCAATGTGCTTCTGCAACAGATTTTGTCAGCAGAGTGGATGCCCCTCCTCCTCTTCACTGCCTCACCACAACTAATAAGCTACTATCTGAAAATTGGACTCTACAAATGTAGCTGCAGGAAAACAAAACACCTAAACAGCTGTGCTTACTGCCTAACTGGATAAACATTGCAGAATCTTGTCCATCTCAGACTAAATTATACTAGAGCTTGAGATACAAAGGAATAAAGAAAGAATATTTCTAGCCTTCCAACATCTGGAGAAGGGGAAGACACACTAAGTAGTGCTTTGTAACTGTAGGTTGTGACTTGTAAGAGCATCATAAAAATCAATTCAGGGAGTCACAATGAGATTTGTTTCTTAGTCCTTGTTAGCAAAGTAAGGTTTCTTTTCTTTTTTTTTTTTTTTTTTTAAAGAAACAAAACTAGAAGGACAATATGCTAGACATTGAGTGCCAATCTTCCATTGCAACATCTAAAGAGAAAAATATGGATTACAGCCTAACAGATTCTGTTAGAATTTTAAACAGAAGTTAAAGCTGGAGATATATTTTACAATTATAGGCAGAAAGATTTTATTTGAAATCATGAGAGTGGATTAAGTCACCTAGGAAAAAAGTATGGAGTGAAAAAAAAAAGAAGTCTGAACAGACCCCAAGGCAATATGGACTTTTGATCTTGGGGGAGAAATCTCTGTTTGGGACTGTGCTTATCCTTTATGTATTCTGGTATTTTTTTGTTTACTCTCAAGAAAGAGAGTAACAGCTGGATCAACTGGATCCAGGTAAGCCCCAGTGTGTTGCAAAGGGGTTTGCAAACACATGCTGGTTAGGGGCTGATTTTGCAGCAACCTGGCAGCATGGGGCCTGGCACCACACTGACACTCAGAATGTGTGTAAGGAATGACCGGATAGAGCAGAAAAGTACTTATAAAAGAGGGAAAGAGACCTTTATACTTCAGAGACTAAGCTCTAGCTCACAAACTTTGATCATAGGAGGAATCTAACTCTGTATGAGCCATGGATAATGCAGCAGCTTTGGGTGCCGTTTATAATTTTCCAAGAGTATTTTTTGCTGTATAGAAAAATGGCAACAAAGGATGGGAGCTGTGCAGGACGATGTGCTTCTTGTAGCACTATGGATAACAGCAAAACCAAGAAGCAAACAAAACACTCATACACAAGAGAACGGGCAAATCATGTAGAGTCAAGCAATGGAATACAGCATAGTGAAATGAATGCGTTAGATCTACGTGTATCAATCTGGGTAAATCTCCAAAACTTCACAGTACATGAGAACATTCAAGACACAACAAGTTTTATAAAGGACAATATTATTTATTGAAAATTTAAAATCCACATAAAATTATACTATATATTTATATAGGAAAACAAATATAAAGTTACGGAAGTGAAGGGAGCACACCAACTTCCAGGCAGTAGTGACAGAGTAATGGAATGGACGGAGGAGTGGGACTGTAGCTCACTTTGTATTATTTATTTTTTAAAAAAGAAGTAGAAGCAAATATAGTAAAATATGAATAGTTATTAAATAAGCTGGGGAGGCATGGAACATATTTTCTCTTTTTTTCATAATTAAAAAGAAATATGAATTTTGCAATGCTCAGAGCAAGAATCAGAGTTTCTCCTCAGATCTCAGGTAGAGCATATGACCTGCAAAGCAATTCCAAAGGGAAAGTGTCACACACACACACACACACACACACACACATATGCAAATATACATATGTATTTGCATATCCATATATATGCTTATACATATATATACACATATGCACATTAAAGCAAGCTTTTAGTTTTTTATTAGAAGAAAATTGGCCTTATCCTATATCTCTTCAGTTTCCAAAAGACAAAACTTTTTGCTTTCTTAGATTTTTGCCTTAGGGCGTGTGTGCTTGCCAGAGAGAGACAGAAAGTTACAGACACAGACAGAGGTAAAGTGAAAAATCATGCCCAGGAGATGGCCGTGCCACAACTCCTTTGCCATTTTCCTCTTGTGATTTTAGGTACGCATGCACATGCATCTAGCATATTTTTCAAGCCACCGAATCTGTAACTTGAACTGTGAAATTGGCCATAAGAGATCCAGCCATTTTAACCACCACACCACCTACTAGCCCGCATGAGATAAAATTTCAATGTTGGACCCTCACCCTCTTCTGAACCACGTACTAACCAGGTACTGAATTTACAGAAGATAGGGACCATCTGTGTCTTACATTAGGATGACAGTCATAGAATGATTGGGGTAGAGGAGAGCAGAGGAAACCCTTAGTTGTTGGGAACTGGTCCAATGTAGTACTGGAAGGATGTGGCCTGAGGAATAACAGGAAGTCTGAAAGAGCAGCCCACTGAAGCCTGACTGGAAACAACAGACAGCAGTCAGGGGGCTTGGTTCAAGTCCTAGGCCTTTCATTAACTACATGTGAGGAACTGAGAAGTGTTTGCTCTCTTCGAGCTTCCACCCAATATGACTTCCACTGGCTTGGCTGATCTCCCAGGTCCAGAGATGACACTGACTGACTTTTCTATCCTCCCATTTAAGGATTTTGTTCCCCCCATGCCTGAACATGCAGTGGTATTCCAGGGATTCTGGAAGGCTCCCTGGTTGAATAAATGCAGGACTTTTCTCTCAGCACTGTCTCCCATTAGTGCCTGTACATTCCAAATCCTTTCTGAATACTGGACCATTGTCTGAGTCATCTTTTATGTGACTGGGGGATTCTGAAAAGGAATTGAGTTACAGGAGATATCAGTGGGTGAAGGGGAGACCACATGAAGATAAAGTTACCAAGTGTGGAGAAAGGAGTCACGTGGGTTTTTTTCCCCAAGGGTAGTCTTGTAATGTTTTGGATTTTTATTTTTCAACTCACCCATCACCGTCCTCTATAAGTTCTGCAAGTACACTGTGAGTGTGAAGGATGATGGGGAGATGAGGAGGGAAGGACAGGAAGGAGGGTGGAATCTGTAAGCTCTGGTTGAGTTTTTGCCAGTGAGGTGTATGTTTCAGGTAGCCTGGGTTCTCAGTTAGATAGAACCTTTGTTTTACCTGCATAGATGGTGTCACTTGTTCATTTCATTTCTAGGTGCTGGTTAACCTTCTAGAGCAACAGAATTTAGTTTTAAACTCCCTGTAGTATTTATTCTCTAGGAATCTATCAGTTGCATTATTAATGATTATTCTACTTTATTTTTTTTTACACTATTTGAAATTATGTGCCCCTTGTGTCTTTAGTTGTTGGCTTTCTGAGCATTGCTTGACAGAGACTGAGATGAGGAATCACTCACAAGGCAAAAGTCAGGTACCGATGCTCAGAGGATGATTGGTGAAAAATGAAAATGGAATCTTTCTTGAGTTAAAATGAGAGACAGAAAATTTGTTTAGTTTACACACATTTAGGGTGCGTTTTTTTTTTTTCAAAGAAAGCATACACTGGTTTAAGCATGATTTATTTTTCACTGGTTCTGTACAGTACATAATTCAAATGCTTGATGTCCTCTTATTCTCTGGGTTTGTGTTAGAATCTGTTTGTTTTGATCATGTACCACTTGGCTTGCTGAATTCAACACTTCTTCCAATGCCCACTCTTCCCAAAGAATTTACTCATAGAGAGAGCTAAGAGAAATGAGATTTTACTGAATATTTCATAGAGGAGATCTAGGAGAAGATTGACATAACAGGCTGCTCAGAAAATGACATAAAATTTTTCCCTAGCCATTTTTACTTTCCCAAGTCCCTCTCATTCATACTGCCACTGCTGCTCTTTATTTATTTTTCTCCAAAATATTATCTATACCTTCTCTTACATACTTTGCTGGATTACTATTCCTTTTCTCTCTTCATGAAAAAAAAAGTGCAAGTTTGCTCCAATATCTTGCTTAGCAGTTAAAGGTTCTATCTTTCCTTACTGAAGTATGACCTCAGGGGCTTGCACTTTAATGCCAATGGCCTGTCAAAAGCATGAAACAAATAAAGTGCTCTTCTGATGGTGGTGTAGAGATCTCAGTTTGGAGGTAGCTAGAGAAATCTCACGACTACCCAAACTGGAGAGGAGATAGCCCTTGCTCAGAAGGTTCTCACCACTTTCAGGGTCATCATTGTTTATCGACAACTTTCTGGGAATTCTCCACAAAACTGGTTTTCTGAGAGGTGTTTGAAGCAGGGAACAGAAATACAGGAGATGGAAGCAGCTATTCCCTAGCTAAATGACCGCATCACCTTGACCACTGCACGCTGATTGCATGTTTAAGAACATAAACACTCCTGATACTATCTTGACAGGCAATGAAAGCTATCTGCTACCAACTTGTGGTCAGTCTTAAGTGGAGTGGCATGAGCCCTGGTCAGATGGTTTTCCAATACCCAGATGGCTTCTTAGACTCTGGGTGATCAGTTTAGTATTCCCTTCTATGAAATCTCTTGGATCTTGCAGTTTGCACTTTTTGGAAGGCACTCTGAACCTTGTCTCCTTATTCTGACTTAGCTGAGATGACACAGAGATGGATGCTATTTCTACCATTTTTTTTTTTTAACTTGTATGTAAGTCTTTCTTTTGGTCAGGGACTTCCAGAGCCCTACCTAGACTCTTAGTACACAATTCTGATCTTCTGAGATATATGACTTTGGAGAGGTTCAAGGCTAGGCCTCTCAACCCTTGCCTTTTTTAAGACCTGGATTCTAAGTTCCTGAGAGGGGTGGATGTAGTGAATTTGTCTAATTTTATGTTGCTTCCATTTTATGTACCATTTCACTTTCTTGTGGAAGAAGCAGGGCTCAGCCACCCTTGACACATTCTCAGTTCTACACCACACCTTGCTGGCTAAAGTGTGTGGCCAGAGATAAGAACTTAGAGGCATCTTTCCTTCCTAACAGCCTGGGCTCACCGATTAGGGAATGCTTCCTTTAAATGGACCATTCAGGCTTTTGCCCTTGAACTTAAAGGGACCTCCACCCAATTTCCTTATATATTCTAGTTCCCAGGTGTGCTTGCTTTCTCTTCCTGACACTTCATTCCTGCTTCATGAAGCCCTGGACAGAGGAATGCCCTCTGAGTCATTACGCTCTCCTTGTCAGGTTCTGTAGGTAAAAATCTTTGAACTTGCTTCGTGTTATGGCAGTATACTAAATTTATACTTTCATCTGAAGAACCAGGGGCTACCTCAAGTTGAGTTTTCCCCAAGATGCTGGGGAGAACACAGGGTCAGACTCCCAGTGTCAGAGTAATGGTCAGGTAAGCATAAACTGAACACAGGTCAGGTGTGAGTACATGAGTGTTTTCCAGTGTAAACAAGTTTCCCACATGAGGGATGTCCTGTCATGTATTGAACCATGAAGCATTAGGCCATCCACCAGTTAGAAGTAGTCCGTGAAAAGCATACTGTAAGTACCCATGTTCAGCTCCCCTACATTTCCTATTGAGATAGGGTTGCGAGTTGCTCTGGTACTGGCCCCTCAGTTTAGTTGAGGACTCTCAAAACAGAAGACATGGTTCAAGGTCATACAGTGAATCAGTGGTTGGTTTGGGCCCTCTGTCCATCCCTTCTGATTCCCATGTGGGGCTGTTTCCACCATACTACATTGCCTCGCTGTCTTCTATCTACAAGATAACTTATCAAAACTTTTTTTTTTTAATACTGGCATTGTATCTTCCCAAGAGACAGAAAGAGAAGTATATTATTTAATACTCTTTGTGGTTTGCGTCTAGCTCTAAAATATTTTTTCCCCAAATGTTTGGATGGATGAAGGGTGGTAGAGAGTTGTTTTCTTCATGAAGCCCAAGAGAAATTATTCAGTCTTAACTACTGTAGAAGAGGATGGACAATACATTCTCAAGAGGAAAGGTATCTGTATCCACATACTGGAATTTGTCCACCTTGACTGATACAGTGGTATTGACTTGCAGTTTATCCAGCAAGAACGGAGAGAGATTCTGGTATATGTTTTTAGTTTGCATTCCAGATTCGCACACTGTCACCAGAGCCTGCTTTTTGACCTCTTCATTGATGAGAATCTCCAGCTTCAGGTCAACAGAATGATTTGAGCATTGCACATGAAATTGCAATTGGCAGATGATGAAGTACCAGCCTGGGATCTGGATCACCAGATTCCCATCCTCATGTATGACTCCATGGGCAGTGCTATCTTTGTTCCAAGACAACTTGCTTTGGCTTAGATGCTTGGACACTGGGAAGAAAAGAATTAAAAACAGAATTATTGAGCAAATTGCAGGTATAGACTGGAAAACTCTGTCTTTATTTAAGGTTCTTTATAATTCTGCTTAATTATTATCACACTGTTATTATGTTATTGTAATTATCTTTCTCTTTTCAGACTATAAGCTCTTGGACTGCACCCTTTGCAAGGTATGGACTATCACATTCATTTATCATGAATAAGCATGTAGTGGGGGACTACTATTTGGCAAGCATTGTAGAAAGTATCAGAGATAGGAATTCAATGTTGCTCAATTAATAACCAATTTAGGTAGAAGTAGACGAGAATCTGCCTTAACTTTCATATTGAAATATATATTCTTTGTTCATTTTCTGAATTTTGGAGTGTCTCTTTTCTTTTAAAAAGCAAGCAAGCATAATTGTGTAGACCCCTCACATGTACATGAGATGGCAAGGGACTCCTGCCATCTGGGATGTATAGAAAAGCAGAAAATTAAGAGACCCCCGAAGCCTCTGCAAGCCAAGTCTCTGAGTCCTACCAATTGAAAATCAGCACTGGCTGGTAAGGATGCCTTTCAGACCTGGAAAGCTGGTATATTAGTTTTAATTGCTTCCAGCTTTCGCTTTAAACCTCATTCCAATCCAATTGAAGAGCAAGAACTAATCTAACTGCAAAATTGAATTTTTAAAATGAACAGAATGGCTATTAAGAGAAGCTTGGCCATCTCTTCCACATCTCATTCTTTTGCAGTGTAAGTGCCTGATTGTTTCATTTGTAAGGGACTTCTTACCTGAAGTATACTGCAGTGTGCGAAAAGGCCCTGTGCTCACATGTTCATTAAACAGTCAATCTAGGGACAAGGCAATTTTATGATTCCCTTGTGAATGAATTTTATGGTTCCCGTCTACTCTAAGAGCCTGCTTCTTTTGCACTGGAAAGGGACTGTGTACTTGAAACTATTACAGTAGATAACTGAACAGAGAGGAGTGATAATGGTGGGAGGGGCAACAGGTAGACAACCTAAAGGAATAAGTGGGGTTGAGAGAAGAGGAACCTTGTAATACTCTTCCCCTGGCCCTCCCACCCCAGTTTCCCCAGGCATTCATTCAAATTAACAACAACAACAAAAAAATGTCATGCAGGCCAAACAGAACATCTACAGGTTACATTTGGCCATGGGTCTCATATTTGGAGCTCTGGCTAGAAGTTGTTGAAAGGCCCCTTAGGTAGCTTCCTTGGTTAGATTTCCTGGATTCCGTTACTGACCTTGGAGGTAGGCCCACGCCTTCTTGAATGGCAACATTTTCAGCATACATTGGAGGTCCTCTGAGCAACTTCCTAAAAGCAAGGAGATTGTATATTAAATGTCTTTTGGTATTCTTCAAACTGGAAACACCAGATCTTTTTCCATGATCCTCTGATGGAATAGTTACTATTTTGTTTTCTGTTTTGGTTTGCATTCTAGATTTGCTAGCTTCCCACATTGGCAGTACAACAAAAACCTCTTTATTTCTCATCTTGTCATCAAGTATCTTAGAATTTTTATTTTCGAATTTTCACTGATTTGCTTATTTTTACATTTATTTATTTCTTGAGACTAAGAGAAAGGTACCCTTGACAAGGTCTCTCCAGTCCTTCCAGCATCTCTAGGCTTCTAGTTAGCCAGGGTTGTAGGCACCTACAAGCACACCTGGAATGTTTAGGTTAACCTGGGGTTTGAACTCAGGGCCTCTTACATGGCTTTAGTATTGTCCAGTGGACCTGTCTCCCTATGCCGCTATGGCTGGGCCTTACTTTAATTGTTATTGATTACTTTCACTTGGGCTTTTTAAAAAATTATTCATCCTTTTTATTGTTAAGTCATAAAAAGCTATCAATTTTTTTTTTGGGGGGGTGTTGTGTGTGAGCTCACTGGAAAGAGACAGACAACTGCGGTGAAAGGGGAAGTGAGAAATCAGCCTCTGGGGGATGGCCATGCCACAATCCCTTCTCCTTCATTTTCCTCCTGGAATTTTTGGCATACAAGTACATGTACCGGTGTGATTTTTCAAGCCTCCAAGTAGGCCTTAAACCATGGTTGTCCATGTTGTAGTCCAGTGCCTTAATCACCACACAATTTGCTGGTCCCAAGACATATCAAAATTAAAAGCTTTTACAAAGGGACCAACAGTTAGCGTAATGGCTATGTCGCTGGACTCCCACGTAGTCGACCGCGGTTCGAGTCCCGGACCTGGCGGCTTAAACTCACGCCGGGCGCGTGTGCGTGCGTGCCCAAGATCCCGAGAGGAGAATGGAGGAGAAGGGATTGCGGCGTGGCTATCCCCCCTGGGGGGTGATTTCCTGCTTTCTATCTCTCTGTCTCTCTCTGTCTGTCTGGCGAGCGCATGCGCCCTATAGCAGAAACCTCTCCAAAAAAAAAAAAAAAAAAAAAAAAAAAAAGCTTTTACAAAAGTCAGGAGAAGGCAACAAGTATGACTTGAGTTTCCATAATGTGTCAGGTGCCATTCTTGTCCATATATGCATTTCACTTCACTTTATCTTTGTAGTAATTCTAGAGCATTATTAAGTACCAAATAAGTTCAATATGTTGTTCCATGTTACTCAGGTAGGCAGTGGTAGCTAGGGTGATGACACTGATAGCAATCGTTATCATACCTACTATGGACCACATACTCTTCTTGATACTTTTGCCTAGGCCAGTTAAACTAGTTATCAGACCAATTCTGAGTGTTCACACTGATTTTCAGAGATGGTCAATGATACACTCAAGGTGAAGCAAGTTCATGGAAAGGTCAGGATTCCATGTCAGGCTGATTCCAAAAGCCTGTTTTGCTCCCACAGGCCATTTTGCTAACCAATGAAGATAAAAACAACTTTGCATTCATTTTAAAGATGTTAAAGATATCTTCATAGGAGGTCTACTCTCTGGAGCTTCCTTGGCAAGCACAACATGTATATCACTATGGTATTTAAGAAATAAAAATATTTTAATATTCACCAGTGATGGTAGCTTAGCTTTTTATTACAGTGACTATTTTGTATGCAAAAAAGCAAATAATACATTTCCTGTAAAGACTCATGGATTCTATCAACTTAGAGCGAATCCCTTCTGTTCTTTGAGCATTGAGGTAACTGTCTGTAAAACTGAGAGCTCTGACTTTACATTGACATGTTTTTCATGATGTCACCAAAGAGGACCATTCAGTTCATTCATCAGAGGCTAAACAACCATAGGCCCATTTAGTGGAGCAGCCACTCCCTGGTGTGTTTGCTCACTGCATCACTGAGTAGTATCTGCTGGGTTCATGACCTTCCTTGAAAGTCCCTTCTGGCCTTCACAGCTCTTTGGGGGACTTAGAGTGGTTAAAACTTAAGTGTAGAGTTCCCTCTGCTGTTTGAGCAAGCTCATTGCTAGAAGCAGCCCTTGTAGAAGCAGGGGGCAGTTTGTATCCTTATCTGTGTCATCAACAAAGAGGATCTGGTCCAAGCACCCTTTGGTTAAGACTGGAGGCTGGCTGTCATTCTCTTGATCTCAACTCTCACTCATCGTTCAACCAGTTTTCTGGTCCTTCCTGCTGCAATCCACTACCCATATTCTTGGGGTGTATAGAATTAGACCCACAACACGGAAGGCTGTGTTTCCCCTAATGAACTATGACTACTGTTAGACAGTCTCCTTGATTCAGTCTTTGGGTTGTGGAACATCAGGTCTACATGCACGGAATCAGATCTGGCTGAAATCCCTTTCTGGTTTTCTTTGCTTCAGGATCAGGACCAAGCTCCTCAGAGTGGCATTCATGGTCCCTTGTGTTCTGACCCCTACTCAACTTTTGATCTCATTCCTCCCTTTCCCTTCTCCTCTTGCACTCTACATCCCAATAGAGATAACAATAATAGTAGCAATAGTGACAGCAGCAACCAGGTAGTAACAGTGATAATCACCACACGTGGTGTTGGATATTTTCTTAGGTACCCTGCTAAACATGGTACATGCATTATTTCATTTAATTCTCACAATCAACTCATGACAGGAATATTACAATGATTTCTTTCTTGTACATAGGACACTGAAGCTCTAAAAGTGTTGTTGATGGAGTGGAGATTCAAATTCAGGCTGCCTGACCTTAATGCCTGAGTGGGTTGTTGACCACTCTACTGGAGTCTGGGGCATGAGGTGCTCTCAAACACATCATACTATCTTGTTATTCCGCCTTCGCACTTGCTGTTCCCTCTACCTGATGTCCCTCTTCATTTGGCAAGTTATTCATTGTCTGAAACACAGTCTGGCAGTCATTGCTTCTAGCGTAACTTCTCTGACCCCTCTGTCGGTTTGCTTACTTGCCTCCTCCATTAGATCGTGAACTCTCAGGACTGAGAGGACTGTTTTTGCCTCCCTGCTGCCTGGCCAGGCAGATACTCTATAAATGTTTGTTGAATGGAATCATCCAGTGTATCTCTTTCTCCTCACTGTGGATACCATGTGAGTACTGAGGGTATGAGTGAGGTGAGTGGGAATGCTTGGCTCAGCTTTCCCCTTGCAGCTAGAATAACACATGTACTCATTATCTCTTTGGCTCTGCAGGCCAGGTTAGATTAGAGGGGAGGATAAGACTCACAGTCTGGGCTGAAGCCAGTGCACCACACCAGTAACAGGCTCTGTTCATTGGCCCATGGCCCCCTGCAACCATGGGATCTGTATCAGGTGAAATCTGTAAACAGATTGCTGTGGACGTACAAGCCCAGACTTGTCTCTTGTGCATGCAGATTCTTTTTTTTTTTTTTTTCTTTTCTCCTTTGGTCTTCACATGTTTAGTGAGGTGACCTCAGTTGTAATTCTGAGAAACCCCAAAATAGGAAAAAAATATTTTGAATCATTTGCATTTCCTGAAGTCAAATGGTTTGGCATATTTTAGTTTTTCTCGAAGAATCTTTTAGCTTGTTTCAAGGTAAAAGAAAGCCTGGGAAGTCCCTTTTAAAAATGATGTCACTAGTTTAGAGAGAGGTCTGGAAGTAGGACACTAGAGGGGCTCTAGAGGAAATGAGGTTGTACCTGGAGATGATCCCGGAGTGAACACAAGACTGTCAGCAGGAAGACAGTGTGGCATGCTCTGTGGGGCCCTTAGTGCCTGGGCATGCTGCACTTCAAGTTGAAGACAAGGGAGATGAAGCCCTCAGCTAATGGCTGACACTAATCTCATCCTCTTTTCTCAGATGCGTCAATGGAAAGACCTACACGAACGACACCTAAGTCACACCATAAGTCACAGAGCTAGCAGCTCAAACATGTGATCAGTCAGTGACATTCAAAAATGAGTGCAGTGCTTTGAAGATCATGAGGTTCTTGTCAAGAGCTAGAGGAACATTTCATGTGTCATTGGCCATGTGGCTTGAATCTCCACATCCCCCTGTGAGTCCATAGTGTGACTGTCCTTTTTGACTATGAAGACAGGAAGGAAAGGCTCATAACTCAGTGGTACCACATGTAGCTGCCATCCTGCAATGTATCTAAAATTTTGGAGGCTGGCACATAGGGAGCCAATTACACCCCCTTTTCACTCATTTCCCAATAGGATGTGATGTCTGAAGGACTGTAGCTTGAAATACAGAACACAAGGGTGGGGAAAATGGTAACTATCTGCAAGCATGGCTGAGCCGATGACTTAGGAATTAGAATCCTGAAATTTCCCTTCTCTAGGCTCTAGTGTCCCTATGAAGGTAAATGAAGAATAGTATAGGAGTGGCCATCTATAAGGGCACTTCTAGCTGATTCTAGCAGGTGGTGCAGACTCAGCCGTCCATTGCCAGGCCTGCTGCAGGGGGGAATCCATCCCAGCTCCAACTATGCTTTGTGGGTACCTTGTACCCAAAAAAGGAGGTGATGTCTTCACATATCCAGATTTTCAGACAACTGTAGTAGAACAGAGTATTTTTGCTCTGGGGACAGTCTAAGTTATGAATAGCCTGGTTCTGTAAGAACTTGCATGGATTGTGGAAAGGGAAATTAGCTGAGAGATCACCTGCCCTAGTAAACACAAAATTTATGTGTTTCCCAGTGTTACTCCCATGGCAGGCTGGTCTATATCACCTAGAGTTAGTAACAGAGGCAGGACCAGAGCTCAGGGATTCATGCTCCTTGTGTGGGCCATTCTGTTTCAGACAACTCAAGTGCTCCATGAATTCCTCTGAGGACCAAAGTCTTCAAATGTGTGAGGTTCATAAATTGCCTTCCCAGATTTTCGACTCTTCTACAAGGATCATAGACCTTTCCTTGGCTTTGTTTGGAAGGCTGGAGAGAAAAATGTGTCAACAAAACCTTTCTGGTCACTTGTATAGAAGAAATGGAGACACACAGAGAGGTTGCTCAAGGTGGGTGAAAAGCGACCCTATATTCTACAAGACCCTATTCAGGGAGATATGGCAAACAGCAGACTAGACCCTCATTGAGATGTATATTTTTGGATTAAAAGGGTCATTAGATGTCAGGTTAACAGAGACCCTGTTTTCATGAGTGGGAATACTGAACCTAGAGCGACTGAGGGCCAGATCTAAGACTCTAGTGGGTAAGTGGCAGATCTAGGTTCAGAACACAGGGCTTCTGTCTATAACTCTGTCCCTGTCTGACAGTCTTCCCATGGAGCAGAGGTGGTTAAATGCAGGAAGAACTGGGTTTGTAGCCACCACAGACACGGGAACTGGAAATTAGTGAGTTGAGACAGCTGGAGGTGCTGGAAAAACACAGATGAGCCCTCTGGGTTCTGTATTCTGGAAGAATGCTAACAGATGACTTCAGGTCTGTGTGCTGAAGCCTGCTAAGGCACATATCAGGGACAAATGGACTTTTATAAAGATGCAACCATGCTCAAGCTATCTCTATCATGACAAAATGAACCATGGTGATCATTCTGGCCAGATGGTTTGTGGTCTGAGTGTCAGGTACCTTCCAGCTCCACAACACTATTGATATAAGGAGAAGTTAGGTATAATGCATCTCAAAAAGAGCACCTGAGTTCTGGTCAAGACCTTTAACTTCGGACATGTCACTCACTTCCCCTTACTGAGCCTCAGATAGCCCATCTATAAATTGAGGATAGTAACAACGAACATAAATATAGAGATGTTGTAGAGATGTAATAAGATCATGAATGACAAGTTACTGGCTAGAAAGAAAATGGCAGTTTGTTTTTTTCTTCTTTAGTTCTTTTTTGTTGTTACAGAGGCATGACTTAGCAGTGCCACTTTGTGGAGTGGATTGTCTGAAGAAATGCTCACTCCTGATATTTTCTGATGGACTAGACTTTCTTAATTATACACCTAAATGTTTGAAGCCATCTGACACTTCCAGGACAATATGTGAAATCCTCTTTTCATCTCTTGAAAATATCATCTCTTTCAAGAAGAAGAGGGATTATCTACCTCTGCTATTTCCTGGCTTTGTAGTTCCATCCCTCTGGAGAATATGTAGGAGGGGTTAGCACAGTGAAATTTAGAGGACAGTCTTTCTGTTTTTAATAGAATTTGGGATCAAAATGAATCTTTAACCTACAGGTAATTTCAACTGGCTTTAAATTGACCACTTCCTTAAGGCTACCAGACCAATTGGTGATGGCAAAATGTACAGGCCTGACCATTCATTAAACAAAGGACAACGAGATGACCCTGGATTTATAACAGCATTTGGGGAATACCCATTCCAGCATGTTTAGTGTTAGACATAGAAAATGATCAGTAATCAAATTGAAATTCATTTAAAACCCCTGAAATAAACTTGAGATTTTGCAGCCTTTTCTATCTTGACTTGTAACGTATAAAACAAAACTATCTGACTTTATATTTTCTTGGAATTTACTTATTCTCGATACATGTTGAGTTCACATTACTAGAGGGTATTTAGGAAGGACTTTTCAAATGTGCACCTTAAAAGAACAGGTGAGTCTGCTAACATTTTAAACAACTCCTAGCTATTTAAGATGAAGTATGTCAACAGTCTTAGAAAGTTAGGCTTTGGATCAGACAGACTTGGGATCAGATCCCAAGCTCCTTTCTTTGAACAAGTCACTCAGCCTCTGAATAATCCTTTCTTCTTGAAAGTGAGCATCACCATATCAATTGCCTTGAAGAGTTGCTGGGAGGATTAAGTGAGATAATGCATAACAATGAGCCTGGTGTCTTCTACTCAAAGTAAATCAAAGAATGGTTGATTCCTATTCCCTGTCCAGGGCTTGAGCTGCTTGGTTCCTGGGAATTTATGTCAACACTAGTTGTGTCCAGAGAGCTTTAATGAAATGTATAACAAAACTAGTTTGAGAAGTTTTGCTTTCCTTCTTCCCCTCGTTTATTCCTTTGCTTCTGCAAAGTATCTGGGTGGGGGAACTCTGAGATTTCCTCTGGATTCAGAGACATGTGATTTGCATGTGCTAAATTCAAATGTAAATGTTCACTAGTGTCTCTATTAGAGATCTGATTTTTCCTTTTTATTTTCCTTTTCTTTCCCCTCAGCTCCCCTGTATCTCCTCTATTCTCCCTTTCCTCTTCTCCTGTTGGCAAGGTTGTGGGGACTGGGGTTAGATGACTTTAGAACTTGGGATAGTCTCCCCAAGACCCTATTCTACTTGATTCTGAGTAGCCCATTTTCTAGTTTATTTCTAGTAGAGAAATTCTTGATTCTTAATAGCTCTTCCTTAAGAAAAAGGCAGTGAATTTAAGAGTTTTGAGTGAATATGTTTAAAGTAAATGTAGAAACAAATGGGCTCTTGATGCCTGTGACTACTTGAAAAGCAAGCTCCTCCTTAGGCAAGAGCATTCCCCTTTGCTTGAAATAAAACAAAACAAAACAAAATTGGTGAACTGGGCATTCCAGATGCAGATTAATGCATACAATAGCAGTCAGGTCTCTGTTGCTTAGTTTGCAGTCTTTCTAAAAGAGGCTGTGAGGAAGTGAGAGACTGCTGCTCCTGCACCTTGGTTTTGCAACTGGCGTAGTGCCCAAATGGGGTTGCTCCCACCTGGTGATGACTTTGAACATCAGGGATACCTGGGAGTGTGTTGATAAGGAGCCAGTTTTCTTGGTTTAGTTTTAGTGCCTTTAACAGGCAGCTGTTATTGTTTCTCTGGAGTGGGCTTACTAGGTAAAATCAGAGAGCCAACCTCACACTTCTTTCCTGCTCACATTTTTTTTTTTTTTATTGTGGGAAAGGGGAAGAGGGTAGCTTGACAAGCTCCATAAAAATTGTAAATATTAGAATGGTAAGATGGTCAAAAAAATCCCAAGATATTTGTTTGATTCACACAAAGTAATTTTCAAGGCAAAATCCATTCTAGAGTTAAGTCATTTGATTTGCACCCTCACTCCTAATGTTTTAGAAGCAGGAAACCCAAGTCCCTGAGAGGAAGTGAGTTGCTTCAGGTCCTAGAATGGGAATGTAGTTTATTCCATATCTAAATCCTCTGCCTTTGGTACCCCATCTTCGCCTGGAGACTGAGGGCGGATAATAAACTGAAGGGAAAATTAGGAGTCTCTGTGCTCTATCTATTGTTTCAGCTTCCTTAGGACTTGCAGGAACTTCTGGGTATTATAAGGCACATGACATCGGCAGGACTGACAAATCTCCTCTAAACTGGCAAGTGTGAGGATGGAATCACCCCAGGCCGTGTCACCCTTCAGCTGCAAAGCTAGGGATTAAATTCAATCTCCGGATTTCTCCTTACAGACTATTTCCTGTACCTTACTCCACCTTACACAAATCTACCTCTGTGACCACACAGAGAGAAGGTTTCAGAGACAAAACAAGCAGCTGTGGGAAGCAGGTACTGAGGAAGCGAGTGTTGGAAGGATTTGGAGACTGGAGTGCAGGCAGGGGCACTGGCAGGAAGTACAGCCCTGAGATTTACTAATAGCTTCCCAACATGATCCTGGTTACTTAGGGCCCCAAAGTGGGTCAGCTTGGATTTGATGTGCCTGTCCTACCCTTGCTAGTTGTGCGATCTTAGACCCTTTCTATGCTCTAGCTTTCTGACACATAAAATAGGGTTAAAATGAGGTCGACAGGAAAGTTATGACGTATTTTTCTATGTAAAAAGGCATCATGACTTTCCTGATGACCCAATAATTATACTTGGAGCTTATTGTGAAGACTGGATAAGAACTTAGCCAGTTCTTGACCCAGAGTTAATGCCCATCAATGTTCATTATTCTCACTTTATCACGGTCTGGTGCAGAAACAGTGAGGGGGATACAAAAATGTCCATCATTCTCTACAAAACTATTCCAGTGAAGTGAATTTTCATTTAGTTAGTAGAGTGTTTTGTTATAAAAATGTCTAGGGCACACTGGGGAGGCCTGATCGTGAAACCAAGTACCAAAATCATTCTACAACATAGTAGAAGTTGAATTTCTGTAGAGCTTGTGAGGAAAAGTGGTTGAGGAGGGGAGATGGAAATGGGGAGGACATCAAAATACGTAGGAAAGAATGGGTCAGTGCATGCAGGCAATGGAGGGTTGAACCCTAGGGGGAGAGAAATTCTGAGGCTTTATTTGAACAGAGGGGTCTAATATTCAATCCAACCTTGTTTACCAGGGTACACTATAATCTAATATATTACCTTACCAGCTTCTATTAGGACTCAGAAATCTTTCTGTAGACATTTCTATGTACAAAAGTGGGTGCTGTTGGGACTCTGGAAAAGCAAAAATGGTTGTAGAAAGGGACTTCGGAAAGTTGGCAGAAAAGTGGAATTAAAGTAAGAGTGTATTTTGGTGGAAAAATGTTGAAATCTATGCAGCTTTTCATCATATGCATTTTCCATGAAGTCTTTGAAGACTTCATATTTTGTGATTTAGGTAGGTAGGCCACTTGCAATGAGAAAACGTGAAATTCAAAATGTGGTAGTTGCAGAAAATTGGGACAAGAAGTGATGAAGTGATGCATGAGCCTAACTCTCTCCCCATCCATCTTTGGTTCCATGCCATATGTGGGATGGAATGGAGCCATGTCATTCAGGTACAAAAGAACAGAGTGGACCCTGTGCCCAAAGCACATAGGCTCAGCTAGGTGATGGGCAGGGTCATATTTGCTGTCCCATGTCATCCTCATGATGGCTTTATGCATGAATCATTATTAACTCCTTCTAGATGAGAGAACTAAGACCCAGAGAGAAGGCTATGCAGAAAATCTCTCTTTCCAGTGCTCTTTCTGGTCACAGCTCTGCTTTAAATCCTGTAATGGTCCACTGAGTCCTAAATACAATGGAGTGGATATGCGGTGGCTACTGATTGGGAATGATTATGGCTGGAAACGAGAGGTTTGTATTAGGATTCGGAAGTCCTGTCATTATCAAAAAAAGCCTTGGCTTTTTGTGGTTTCCCTGTGGCTATGTGTATCCTGTGTTCAGTTGACTTTGTGTGTGCACAGAACTCCGCATCCCAGGCTCTGAACCACTGCGGTTTTCCTGTTGATAGCGAAAGATTTCCAACAGATGATGACAGAGGGTTCCCTGGAAGGAGTCTGGTTTCCATCCTTACCCTCCCTTGTGACAAACCACATGCTGTCCCTAAAGATTTCTCCCAGGAGTTTCTAGAAGATGGCTCCCCTCTGCCTGAAATGTCTTGTGGTGACTTTTTGTAAAAGGAGCCATTTGTTTCTGTTGTGCATACTTCAGATGGACCTGTTGGAGAAGCAGGGCATGGCTTCCTTGATCACTACTAGATTGCTTTTCTTCTATCTTTACATATTGGACAAGAGATTAGAGTCTCATAAAGAATCAGAGTTGGCAGGGCTCTCCTGTTCATTTAGTACATTGCAGTTCTGTTACAGGTGAGGCCCAAAGAGGAGAGGAGGCTTTCCCAAACAAGACAGACTGATGGTATGGAGATCAGTTGTGGAGCCTGAGTCTTGCTCTAAGGGTCCACCTTATTTTATAATAGTGTCTATAGTTCACTGAGTTAAGGCAAGTGTAGACTTGCATTAAAAGCAGGAGAAAGTCAGAGACCACACACAGCAGGTCACTGGCATCTCTTGGCTAAAGCACATTGCAAATGGGGAGGAGTGCTGGATTCTAATCTTTTCTTTGCCATTAACTCTCTTTGTATGCCCTTAAGCAAATCACCTTGATTGGGCCTTGGCCTCTCATCTGCAAACTGGAACTATGAATCCTTATGTGGCTTGCTCATAGCATTGAAGCTAAGAAGAACTCAAAGGAGGTATCAGAAGGTCTTTAACAAAAGTTTCACAGCCCTAATGGAGATTATTATTAGTATTTTATGAAAATATCATTGTGGAAACACTGAATTATAAATGGAGATTGGTTTTGGATTTGCTTTTGTTCTGATAAGTAATCTAGACCATTGTTCTACAAATTCTGGATTTCATGGACCAAATATATTTCCCCAAAAAATGAAAATCAGGGAATTGACATAGAATGATCAGCTTTTTATTTTATCCATTGTAATCACTAAAATAAAACAAAAAATATCTCTGGCAGAAAGTAAGTCAACCTAATTCCCATCTTACCAACTTCCTATAGTAAAAGGATGGACATTTTACCAAAATACCATATTCTCAGAGGAAGTTCTCCTTTAAATGAAATATAATCTTAAAAATAAACATCTTAAAAAGGGTTTACTTTATGCTTCTTTTTCCTATTCCGTTATGGATGGAAACATTTTTTATTACAGGGTTAGAGTTTACTGTGTTTGGTAACCTTTGATTGAACTATTCAATATGCAAGAAAACTGAGAACCAGAATGACTTAGGTCCCATTGCTTAATCAAAACTATTCTTGTCAGTGGGATTATGTTCATGTCAAAGAATGCCTCCGCATCTCAAAAATGAAAAGTTCTAGTCTTGGAAAGTCTGGGTAGAGGTAGTAGTGGAACCACAGGAATAGAGAGAAGAAATTACATTTACACAGTGTGTGTGTGTGTGTTTTTTTTTTTTTTTTTTTTTTTTTTTGCAAAGCTATACGTGAATGTGTGTCACATGTTTAATTTAGACATCTAATTCTACTTGGGTCACAGCAAATTCCAGCTAGTGAGCCAAATCA
Organism: Tupaia tana; assembly: GCA_026018925.1. Taxonomy (NCBI): domain Eukaryota; kingdom Metazoa; phylum Chordata; class Mammalia; order Scandentia; family Tupaiidae; genus Tupaia; species Tupaia tana. The sequence continues at coordinate 87,006,667 of JAKSZU010000013.1, forward strand.
AGCTTCGCACCCCCTTCTATGAATACAGCATATGGAAACATGGCCATACCTACTCATTGGTGTATTTCTAGCTGTTTTAACACTATTGCAGCATAGCTGGCTAGCTGCCACAGAGACTTCATAGCCCACAAAGCCTAAAATATTTATTTTTTGACCCTTTATAGAAAAAAATTGCTTATCTCTGCATTATATTATGCTCCTTTTTACATTAATGTGATTGTCTACATAAGCATTACAGGAATTTCTAAATAATGCCAGCTTAGATTGAGATATTGTTGACAAAATTGTGATTATAAGTCTGCCTTGAAAGATCCAGGATGTTTGTGTGTTAGGGCCTTTTGTTCCTACTTTCTAAGTCTCTGGGTGACAGGAAGTAGGAAAGGCAGAGCCAAGGGTATGCTGAAGGAAACTCTAAATGTGATGCTGTCAGTGTCAGGAACTGTGTCCAGTCATCTCGGTCCATTAGTCCCAAGGGCACCCTGGTCTCCTTACCCTGATGTCTGTGCTGGCCAACCCCTTTCCTTTCCTTTTTTGTCTGAGCTGTCTGGTTATCCACCTGTCCTTGGGTTCCAGTGCTTACAGGACTGAGAGGGGGGTTAATGTTCTCATGTGGAAAAGACACTGGATTTGAAATGAGGACCTCTGGATTCTAGGTTTGCCTATGTATGACTTTGAACAAGATGCTTCACTTGCCCTCTCTGAATCTTACTTTTTCTCCTTTGAGCAAATTAAGAAATGAATTAGATAATTTCAAAGTTTTTCATTTTTAATGTTAATTGAACTCTGCATATCATCCCTCTGGGGCTAATAGATTAGACAATGTGTTAATTAGTGACTTCAATGAGCAGAACTGTAGGAGCGAAGGGGTTGTTTGTTTTCCTAAGTCCTTTACTTAATTGTGTATTTTGTCTATTACCAGTTATAGCAATACCTCCTTATTCACTGTTTTGCTTTCTGCAGTTTCAGTTACTTGTGGTCAACTGAGTTCCAAAATATTAAATAGAAGTTTCCAGAAATAAACAATTCATAATCTTAAAATTTTGAGTTACTCTGAGTGAAATCTTGCACCATCCTACTCCTTCCTCCCAGAACTTGGTCGCTTTGTCTTGGGTATCTATGAGTGCATATACTACCTGCTCATTAGTTACTTAGTAGCCACCCTGGCTATCATATAGAAAAAAATGTAATATGTGTGTGTGTGTGTGTGTGTGTGTGTGTGTGTGTGTGTATAGTATGGTACCACCCATGGATCCATGGTTTCAGTTATTCACTGGGGATCTTGGAATGCATTCCCTGCGGATAAGGGGATGCTTTCAACAATTACTGTGTGCTGGGGACCAGCAGTTAGTGTAATGGCTGTGTCACTGAACTCCCATGTAGTCAACCTCGTTTTGAATCCTGGACCCGGTGGCTTAAATTCACACTGGGAGCGTGTGCGTGCATGCCCAAGATCCAGAGAGGAGAATGGAGGAGAAGGGATTGCGGGATGGCCATCCCCCCTGGGGGGGTGATTTCTCGCTTTCTATCTCTCTGTCTCTCTCTGTCTTTCTGGCAAGCGCACATACCCTATAGCAAACAAACAAACAAACAAACAAACAAAACAAAAAAGCACCTCTCCCCCCCCAAAAAAAAACCCCAAAAAAACAAAAAAACAAAAAACAAAAAATTACTTTGTGCTGATTGCTATGCCAAGCAATTTACAGAAGAGGTCTGATTGGCTTCTCCAATACCTTGATGAGATGGGTATTATTAGATTTAATAGATTAGGAGCTGAGGTTTCCAGGTAGAGAAGTGGAGATAAGACTGATAACTATGTTTGCCCAACTCCAGGTTTCAAATTCTACAAATGCTGCTTTGTGTTCCTCTCAGTGTCCTACCTATGCCAGATGTGTCATTTTCATTGGTGGGATTTGTATAGGGCTTGCGCAAGACTGTGGAGATATATCAGCCAGGTGCTATTCAGGTGAACCTAGATGTAGCCGCTCAGCTCTGAGCAGCTCTCACCTCTACCTCCACTCACTTTACTTTTGCATGCAAAATGGCCATAGTATTTTTTGTTGAAAATCAGGTACCACATCTTGTGATGTCACTGAGTTGATTCACATACACTTACTCCTAATTCCAAGATCTTACCTCCTTTAAGGTGAAAGATGCCAGGTGAGTTGGGAATGGAGTCCTGGAAGAGAAGAAAAAAGTAGCATGAGGATGGCATGCAGTTGAATCATTTGAAGCATTTCCTTTTCGATTGTTCTCAAAGTACAGGGCAATTTGGAATTCACCCTCCATCTTTTTTCTTTTTCTTTTTGCAAAGTTTATTTATGTATTTATTGGGTGAAAGAAAGAGAGAGAAAGCGAAACACCCAACAAAGTCTTGATTTCTTTATCTACCTCTGCCAGCCCAGATCATGGGTGTACTCAAAGAGGTCTCCAGATGCTAACCAGCAGCCTTCTCAGGTGGCTCTGCCTAACACAGAGCTGTGTTTTTGTGTTTTAACCCTGTGTCTCCATGGAATTCACCCTCCATCTGACCCTTACATTTAACAATTAATTCACTGACAATTTAAAATGGGCTTCCTATTCGTTTGTTTGATAATGTGCCTATCAAAAGCACAAGACAGGATTGGTATACACGTTTTAAAGATAAGAAACATGGGGTTGAACAAGATAAATGACATTCTCAGATTTACGCAGTAAATTTATGCAGGGACCAGAACTGGAACTCTGAGCTCCTTATCTGGTGCTTTTTTCTACCACATGTGCTGTTTTTCCCCACCTTTATTAACACAAGAAAAATTGAGTGTAGTGTTTATGGTTTTTTTTTTCCATGTTTGATCCAATTGTGAAAGCATGTTATAAACATGCCTGGGAAGGTACATCTCTAACTCTTCTGTGGTTGGAAATTCTGAATGAATTGTTTATATGCCAAGCATTGTGAGCATACCATAAATACCTAAATTATGTCCTTGCCTTCCCTCATGGAAGTATTTCAAATATATATGTGTGTATGTGTGTGTGTGTGTGTATACATATATACACATATATATACATATATATGTATATGTGTGTATATATATATACGCACACACACACACATACACATATATACATATATACATATATATATACACACATACATACACACATATATACACATATATACACATATATATACACACATACATACACATATATATACACATATACACATATATATATACATACATACACACATATATACACATATATACATATATATACACACATACATACACATATATATACACACACATATATTATATACACACATGAATGTATGTTCTATATGTATATATTCACTTTAGATATTATTTATCACACAATAAATATATCACACAATTAAATATGTACATAATATTTGCACAAATAAGTAAAAAGTTAGTAAAACAGATTGTCTTTCTTGTTTTATTTATTCTCATGAGATAGAGAAGAGAGCACATGTGTGCATGAAAGAGAGAGAGACAGGCACCCTTGACAGGGTCTTATCATTCCATGATCCCCTTTCTCCACCCTTCCATCTGGTCAGGATCTTGGGCACACAGGCCCAGCATGGTTCAGGTTGACTGGGACTCTGAACCTTGCGTCAGCAGTGTGGGCTTCCAGTACTGAAGAACAGCATGCTACCACTTGTACCACTGATGCTGGGCCTGACTGTCCTTTTGAAGGAAGGAGTCCTGAGCTGGGGAATTGGAGCAGATTGAAGGGCAATCTAGTGTAGGCTAGTATGGGTGCTCTCAGCAAGTAGTCAGCAGAAGTGAGGGGCATTAATATGTTCCTCAGAGACTAACTTTCCCTTCTTCCTCTTTCTATCTTAGCCACAAAGACACCCTTAAAGTATCCTGGCAATAAAGAATAAAATATTTATATTTAGCTTTTGACCTGCTTAGGTGGGATCTTCTGTAGGACATTGAACTGAAATATTAATAAAAATCTAGAGATGTGCAAGCATTTACATGGGGGAAGTACAACTTCCCAACCTGTACCAAAGCAAGAACTTAGCAGCTGCTCACATCTTATTTTCTTAGTGCTCTGCGTAAACACCTAGGATGATGTAGAATTTCTCTTTTATTCTACCCTTTCTGTAGGAACTCTGTCCTTTGCCTTCCATAGATGGCTTGTTTTCTGATAAATGGATCTCTTCTGTAGCCCCAGTGGATGATAAGGAGTCAAGGTCTTCCAAGCCAAAACACTGGCATAGCACCGACTAGGAGATGGAAGAAGTTTACACATTTGGGTCTCAGCTTCTCAGGGGAAGGAAGGTGAACATAGCCTGTAATGTCCTTTCTCTGCTATACTATGCTATGATTTTATTGCCTCCATCAAAAGTTCTTAACCTAACTTACAATGCTGTATGTTTGTGGTCTCTCGATTACACATGTAGTTCGTAGGAAAACTTGATGTCACAAAATTCCCCTTTGCATTGCCTCTGTGAATCAACAAACAGGACTTCAAAATTCAATAAACAACCAATTTAGTGCCAAGCATGACTGTCAATTAGTGTGAGCAAGGGGAAAACATATACATTAAAATGTGACTCTACTACTGAATTCATCAATTGCCCAGGTTCTTATCCAAGAATGTTGAGGAAATGCTAGAGAATGATTCATTCACCACACATTAAATGAGAGTCTGGTCTTTGGTAGCACTATATTAATAGTTGGAAGACATTCTATGGATTTTATGGGTTAGTCTTTAAAGTAGTTATTCACAAGTACAAATACGGTTAGAATTGCAAATACGGCAAGGGCTAACAAGAAAAAGAATCAGAAAGCTTTAAGATAGTGCTTCTAAAACTTTAATGTGCGTAAAAATCACCTGGGGATCTTGCAAAGTTCAAATTCTAATTCAGGCCATTTGCATAAGGTTTGAGATTCTGTAGTTCTGAGAGGCTCTCAGGTGAGGCTAATATGCCCAGCCCACAGAACACACTAGTAGCCAGGCTATAAGAGGTAGTATCAGGAAGGAGGACTTCACCTATATGGCAGTCAGGGAAGGCCACTTCTCCTTGTACTTTCAGTGCTTTCTGGTTTCCTAATATCCCACAGCCTATTGTGAAAAGCAAAGTATCCCAGTATGGGAAAGAATTATGTTGTATAAACCTTCACCCAGGGTCCAGGGAACCCAACATGGAAGTGTAACTATTCCTATTTAGAAGAGCTTGTGGATGAGGTCTCTATAGCTTCCCTGGGCTGCCTATGGTAGGTAAGATTAGAGAATCAAAGCCAGAGGGGAACCTAGACATATTTCAGTTCACCAAGCTAATTTTATAGAGGTGGACATTGAGTAATCAATAATAAGTGGCAGATCCTTCATCGCACTCCCCCTACTCCTCCCAGCGCACTTTCCACTGCCAGGAAGAGATGTTGTCTTCAGAAACAAGAAGACATTTACCCTCCTTTCCCTCCCTATAAGTGTCCTTGTACACATCTGAGGCTATAGAAGAAGAAAGAGATGATGACTCAAAATTTGCTGCAGACTGTTTATGCCTCAGGTTCTATGCTAAGTGCTGTCCATCAACTCTTTTTTAGGCAAGGTATCTCCCAGTCCTAGGATTGTCTCCCAAATACTACCTGAGGATTTGGGTCCTGGCTGTGGAAGTGTAAACTATCTTGCCCAGTGATTTGGTTTTGAATAAGATAGTGGATAGACTTGCCACAGACACAGAAAAATGGACCCTCCTGGTTGTCTTTCTCAGCTTCACTGAGTGGCTCAGGAAACTTTGTCTCTATGGTCACCAACCAGCCACACTTCCTTAAGGAAGTTCCTCAGCTTTTCTAGCCTCTTTGGATGTCTGATGGGTATCCCCAATAATAATAAAGTTCTTTGTATGGATGGAGAAAGGAACAAACATGTCTAAACTGTTTGTTTCTAGGTGACACGATCCACATCACAATCATTTTCCCAGTCAAGGACTGTTTTCTCCTCTCATTTAATCACCATGATTAGTATACTAATAATCTTTTCCTTCACTGGATAGTTGAGGACATAATAAAACATTATATATAGAGTGTTGGCAAGTGCTGAAAAATGGTGTCTATTTTGGGTACTGGTTTGTTCCTAATGATGTGCTTAATTTGCCCCAATACCTTGAAAAATTCATTTCTTTTCATAGAGCAGTGATGAGTAGGTGTAATCAGCTCCAGAATCTGCTGTTCAGACAAAATAACCTCACTGACTGAAAATTATCAAAGACAATATATGCTTGGAATATTTCAGGGGGGATTCTATATCTTCTTTCTTGCTGGCCTCACCATTGTCTTGTAAGAAAGGTCTGGTTGACTGGCATGGAGAACTTTGTCAGGAATGCTTCTTTTATTTTCAACATGATTAAACACTTAATGAGATTTACTCCTGAGGCCAAATGCTTTAGAGAATTATCTTATTTGGCTTTTACCTTCATCCCACAGGTTAGGAATTCACTAAGACTTAGAGAAGTGATTCAATAATTAAAGAAGTTTCCATGCATTGGAATAATAGAGAATGGATTTAAACTTAGGTGTGTTGACTTTCAAGGCAATGCTCTTCAATGCCCTGCTACTTTGCCTCTCTAGGTTAGGGTAGGATAAAGCTAGGCCCTTGAGACTTGATGGGACTGTGAATAAAGGCCAAAGAAAATCCCCAGGGGGAAAGACTATTTTTACTGGAAGCACTTAATTTGATATGGTTTGTGAAAGTGGACTGGCATAACTTAACTGGCATAACTCAGAGTGTCTCCTGCTTTAAGAGATTTAACCATCACCCAGAGATCTTAATAAAAATGCAGATTCTGGAGGCCAACCAGGTGGCATGGTGGTTAAGGCAGTTGGATCCCACATGGCTGCCTCTATAGTTTGAGTGATGGATCCAGCAGCTTGGAAAATATGCTGGGCATGAGTGTGTGTGTGTGTGTGTGTGTGTGTACATACCCAAAATGCTGAGAGGGAAATGGAGGAGAAGGGATTGCAGCGTGGCAATCACCCAGGAAGTGATTTGTTACTTTGTCTCTCTCTCTTTCTCTATGTCCCTGTATTGTGAGAGAGCACACCCTATAGCAAAAACTTAACAGTGCAGATTTGTAGGTCTGAGATGGGCCAGAGATCCTGTATTTCTATGAAATATCCATAGCTACTGCTTCAAAAACAGTTTTCGAGATGAAAATGGACATAACTATAACACATAATACAGTTTGTGACTTTAGCTCAAGTTCTGGATCCCCAAACCAAACAAAACACCACAGCTATAGAATATATGTTTGGATAAGTGAGAAAATTAAAATTTGAACTTTATATTGTTATTAGATGATATTACTGAATCAATACAAACTCTCCTGGCTATAAAGATGGTACTGTGGTATGAAAGGTAAGGTGCTGAGTACATGAGTGAAAAGTAATACTGCCTACAATGTTCATGTACATAATTTAGGTACAGAGAGAGCACAAATATGCAAGATATTCTCACTTGGCCAGTCTAGGTGAAAGGGTGTATGGGTATTTACCATCCTATTCTTCTGTAAGTTTGAACATTTTCAAAATAAAACTTTGGGCATAAGACATGCTCCTTTAGTTTGTGGAGGCTTAGATTCTGTTCTAGCTCTTCTACAAACACCTCCTTCGCCTTAAGCAGAAATTACCTCCCTCTCTTTTGCTTTGTGGCATTCTGCCCAGAACTGAAATTCTTGGTGTTTGGACTGTTTAGCAGAGAGCTCCCAGAACTCAAGGGCCATGCCCTGTCTCCTAGGGTCTTCCCTCACAGTCCAGCATAAGGCTTGATCCCAAAAACATTTCAGTGGAATTTTTTTATTTATAAATGGAATGAATGCCCAATAGAGTAACTTGACTAGAGGCAAGTGTCACAGGGTGTTTCAACTCACACTTACGATGTATCTGAGCTTCAAAACAAACTGAAAAAAACCACACCGCCACCACCACCAGCAATCACTACTCTTAGACAGGTGCTCAGCTTCACTGTTGATGGGAGATAGAGTGGTACTATAAAGCTAAATTAAAAAAAAAATTTTTTTTTCTCTGCTTATAAAGGGAAAGGAGGTAGTTGCTTTCTCTTTCTTTCTAGAAACAGTGTACTTGAAAACCTCGCTCTTGCTTTAAACTTTTGGAATATAATCATTGACATCCTCTCCTGGGGCTTAAATAAGCCCAATCTCCTGATTGACAAAGCAGAGATGTCTTCAAGGTTTCGAGCCTGAGAACCCCTTTTGAAATGTAAATAGCTATTTCTGATTTTAACCTGGGAATCTATCTCATTAATGTATTCCTTGTCTCTTGAGCTGATAAAAGAAACATTACGGATTTTTCTTTGCTTTGCTGTATAAATTGTGTACTCTCTCATCCTGACTCCATAGTCTCTTGCTAGCTACCTATATGCATCTACTTCATGTGTACTCCACGCAAAATCAGTTTTCTTTCTTTCTAGTTGATTAAAGGGGATGTGGCTACTGGTAGAACTTCTACGTCTTCAAGGGTATACTAGAACAATCTCTTTGTAGTCTGATTGACAACATTTACTGAAGTAAAAATACACATTCTGTCCCCACCACTAGAGATTTATCCCACAAACATACTTGCAAACATGGTCAGAGAGCAAAAATTCTAGAGAAAAAACTAGTGTGTCTTACTAGGCACAGACGAAATAAAATACAAAGCATTGGTGTAGTAGAATACTATGTGACTCTTCCAAAGGATGAAATGGGCTCAGCTGTGGTGGAGCCACTTCAAGGTACTGGAGCCATAAGCTCAGATCTCACAAGGCAAGCCCATGGGCATACCCGTGATCCTGGCTAATTGGAGGCTGGGTGGGACTGGGGACCTCAGTGTGATGAGACCCTACTGGAAGTGCCTCTCTCTCTCAAGAAAAAAAGAAATATATATATATATATATATATATATATATATATATATATATATATCTGAATGAAATGAACTTCTACATGTTATTGACAGGAAGGATTTCTAAGGTATACTTCAAGTGAAAGTGAATAAAGCCAGGTGCAAGATGATGCTTTTGTTACAATGACAAGTATGTACTATGTATTTGTAGATGCACAGAGTTTTGGAAAGACACCTACGAACCTGTTAATGGTGGTTATCTCAGAGAGGAGGGATTGATAGTTGTGTGGGGAAGGGTGTGAGAGATGTTGACTTTTCTTTCTTTTCACTTAGTGGCCGACTGCTGTATCAAAACAGTGTGAATATAATAGTTATGCTGATTTAAATGTAGAATTAAGAAAATGCTACCACCAATATCTCATAGCTACAGAGACTTTAAAGAAATCACTAGAAATAAGTTCCATAAACAATGCAAAAGCAGGGATTTTGTTGAATTTGTTCAGGACTACAGTCCATTGCTTGGGACAGAGTCCTATACACAGTTGATAATAAATACTTGAGACAGAAACCCTGGTTCCTTCTTTGTTTCTCCCTAGGAGATTGGCTTGAAATTATTTAATCTCCAAGCCAAATCTCGAGGCAATCTGTTGATTTTTATGCATGCCCTAGATCTTCTGTTTTCCATCCTTTTCTCACACTGTTCCATTGGTCTGGGATACCCTCTCTTCTGCCTCCCCCCCCACCTCTTCCACCTGTTTGAAATTGGTCACATTTCTCAAGCCAGCCTGAAACTTCAGTCTCCAGTGACGTTTTTTGAAATCTATTTGGGAAAGTGCTTTCTCCTTTAACTTGTGGTCTCACAATAACTCTCTGTACCTAACTTCATCACTTATTATTTATTATGACATATACATATATATGTTCTAGATAATGTTTTAAATTATGTCTATACATGTGCTTTTAAAAAAAAATTGTCAGAGGATATATACATGTGCCGGAGAGAGATTGAAAGACAAAGAAAGGGAGACAGCGAGAGAGAAAATCCCAATGAGATGTGATGACACCACAATTTCTTGTCTCCCATATCTCCATCCTGTTGGGATTTTGAGCATGCACACACATATACCTAGTGTATTTTTCAAGCTGTGGGAATGGGATTTGAACTGCAGTTGGCCATGTAGGATCTGGCTCCCCTAACCACTAGGTATGGGGCCCTATACATGTGCTTTTTGATCTAGAACTGCGTGACTTCTTATATCAGTAATACCACTGCCATAGTTCTCCACCCGTGTCCCCATCACACGCAGAGTCCTTTGTGGTGATCAATCCATTCTGTTTTTAATCAAGGGAATGTAAAGTCTAGGCTCCTCAGCCTTTCCTGTTGGTTTCTTTCTTTCTTCTTCTTTTTTTTTGGGGGGGGGGAAGTTTTTGCTATAGGGTGCGTGTGCTCACCAGAGAGACAGAGACAGAGAGACAGAAAGCGAGAAATCACCCCCAGAGGGGATGGCCACTCCGCAATCCCTTCTCCTCCATTCTCCTCTTGGGATCTTGGGCACGCACGCACACGTGCCTGGCGTGAGTTTAAGCCACTGGGTCTGGAACTTGAACCGCCGTTGACTACATGGGAGTCCAATGACATAGCCATTACGCTAACTATTGGTCCCTCCTATTGGTTTCTTTCCCAGAGGTCCTAGTATAGTCTCTTCATTTTCCTAAGTTCTACCTGTTCTAAAGTCAGTCTACATTCCCTCTTCCCTCTTCCTATAGGAAGCCTTTACTGATAATGCAAGCTCAAGAGAATCATGCTTTCTTCTTAGTTCTTATAAACGTTAATAGCTATGAAAAAATTTAAAAATGGATGTGTAAACCATTTGATACTTAACATCGCAACTGTTAATATTCCAGGCTGTAGCTTTTAAGCAGGTAACTTATTTCTTGGTCTAAGGAATTATAACAGACTAAACCATACAAATAGATTGTGAAGTGAATCTTTTCATACCCAAACATGAGCCGTAAATCAAGGAAACAGAAGAAGATACAGCTCCCAAGAGAAGAGTGGGGCTAATGTTTCTTGATGCTTCTGTAACTGTATTAGCCAAGGGAATGCTGTTCTTGGTCACTAAGCAGTCTTGCCTACCACTTTCTCAGAGAGATTTAGTTTAAGTCCCATCCCCTCTCTCGGTTCCTCATTTTCCACATTTACAAAAACAAGGCAGAAAGACCCACTGTAGTTCTGTCATAGAAGGAATGACTTTAACTAAAAATTGCATTTAAATGAGGACTCTTCTGGAGCCTTCTCTAACTTCATACTTGTCATTGCCATACTTTCCCTGCCATCTCAACTTCTCTTTCTCTATCCCTTTCTTTCCTTCCTTCTTTCTTTCTTTTCCTCTCTGTCTCTCGCAGCAGTTCTGTCTGCCTTCTTTAACTAAAAATTTCTCAAAAGTCACTTCAGTTTCTTTTCTGTGGCCATTGCTATAACTCAACATCCCTCTGGCTTATTCTAAATGAAAATTACAGCTATCGTAGAACCTCTACAGAAGAAAAGATGCTCTGGAGTGTTCTCAAAAATATTATTCTTGGTAGTTGTAGATGAGCCCATTCAATCAGAGTTTTAGGAAATCCACGATCTAAATCAAATGTTGACAACTCCCCTTTCATGAGATCTGAGCTTTAGAGCTTCATTTTAATTTCAAAGCTTGATGACACTTGAGGAGTAGATATCAAAGACTTTCCAAGCCTAGTTTATTTTAGCAATTGATGAGCTATCAAGTGTTCAGCCTATTGCAACAGAGGGAAAATCACACAAATTCTGCAGGATGATAATACCAGTAAAAATGGGAGCTACCACATAATAAACAGAAATGTTCTCGCTTTGACAGGGTGTGCATATGGGTACAGTTCTTACCATACCCAAATTGACAAAACTAACAAAAATTTTACTACATTAAAAAAATTCAGGGCAATATATGTTCTCAGTATAGTATTTTTTTGTACAACACAAACTGGTAGTTTCTCTGTAAATACCATTTTCCTAAAATGTGAGGGAACTTCTTCCTTTATGTCCTGTTTTCAGAAACAAATCTTACCCCCCGCCCCGTTTACTTCAAAGTAAATCTCCCGAGACAGTTTGCACTGTATATTGTGTACCCTACAATTGCTTAGTATTCTGAGGAGTTTCAGAGAGAACAGGTGCTAAAAACATTTCTACTTTCTACCTCTGTGCTGTTTCTTATGTCACCTCAAGCTCTTCAAAGCGGTGGTTTATGAGGAAGCTTTCAATATGTCTCATGGGCTTTAACACTGAAATGCCCAAAGCCGTGAGGAGCCTTGGTCTTCTCTCCTGTCTCCTTTCTGGCCTCTAAAACTTAGCTCCTTGTTAAAAATAAACAAACAAACAAAGTACATGAAACTCTTGGCAGTGGGTAAGGAGTCCTCAAAAATGCCAGGAATACTGGGACTGTCAATACAGGCCTCAGAATCTGGTCTGAAGGCTGAAGACCTGATAGTGAGTTGTGTAAACATATTATTGGGTTTCCTTGTTGCTTCCTCATGATACAGGTCTCTGGCTCAGCACAATTTAAATCTCAACTTCTCTAGGTCAATAGCTCTTGACTTTTTTTGGCTCATGTAGGTCTGGAAAGTTTTGAGATATGGCCCAGCAATCCATGTTTCTCTCAGAAAGCCCAATTTTTTCAGAGTCAAGCGTGAAGTTCCTGTTTCTTTTCTCTCTTTCTCTCTCTCTCTCTCTCTCTCTCTCTAGATATATATATACACACACACACAGCTTTTTATTTTTCTCTCTCTCTCTCTCTCGTATTTTTTTTTTTTTACTACTAATTTATTAGTTTCATCCCAGGATCCTTTTGCCTGGGGGAACTGAACATAAATCAGAAAGGAAAATGAGGAAGGGGGTCCACTTACCGTCTTCTGAATTACCAACACCATAATGGTTGCCACCGTGAAGACAAGGCACAGACCCAGTGTGGCTGTGGTGATATACAAGTAGCTGCGGCTGGTGGCTCCCAGGTGTCTGGCCGCGGAATCCGCAGGCACATGCATGGCTGTGTCTCCAGAAGGGGCCACTTGGTTGAGTGCTTGCTGCAGCTCCGGATCCATTCTTTATATAGTCTTCCCAGCATCACACCTTATCTCTCCTCATCTGATTTGGTTCTGGGCTCATCTCTGTTCCAAGAAGGATTCTCCCCCTGCATCCTGGATCATGTGACTTGGAAAAAAACCTTCACCGGCTGCCTTGTGGGGAGACTCTTCTCTGGGGGCGGCGTAAGGCGAAAGAAGGTAGCAAGGGTGGGGGAGAGGCTCATTTTTCATGGCCTGGGATGAGTTAGAGTGTAGAGAAACTGTAGCTACAGAGAAGGTGGCTGATGTCAGAGGGTGCGTAGGAAAGTGACGGTTCCCCTACTGTGTGTGTGTGTGCGCGCGCGTGCGTGTGTGTGTGTGTGTGTGTGTGCCCGAGTGCTTGCATACAAAGCAACTTCTGTTTCCTTTAGACTCTGCCACAGAACGCCTTCCCCCTTGAGAAGCTGCACACTTTCCTTAGCGAGGCCTGAGGCTCAGAAGAGCTCTGAGATGATATCTTTGCTGCATCTCCAGAGGCTCTCCGGTGCCTCAACTGCAATGGAATGACTCCAGAGGGCTCAGTTTGGTAATGTCAGCTCGCACTGAGAAATGCGAATGCTACCTGTCCTCTGGGAAGGAAAGGCCCACAGTTTAGAGATTTATCCAAAGGGGCACAAGTTTATGGCGGTATGAAATTTGGGGACAGCTGCAAAGAAACTGTCAGAGAGCAGGAATCTTGAACCATTGATCTTTTGAGCAAAAACTGCTACAGAGTGTTTTGGGATCTGTCAGACTGAGACATGAAACTGAGTCTGCCACAAAACTTATAAAAAGGGGAAGGAATTGGTGGTGAGGGTTGGGGAAGGGAGGTGGGGTGGCATGGGATGCGGTGGTGTGTGTTCTGCATGCTGTGCAATGCGGTATATGTGTATCGCTGGTGTGGAGTATATGTGTGCGGTGGTATGTGTTCCACATGGTAGCTGTCTGCAGTAAGATGTGTGTGGTATGCATTTAGGCTGTGTGGTATATGTTGTGTGTAACATGTGTGCTATGTCGTATATGTGTGTGTGTGTGACTATTATCATTGTGCTAAGTGATAGAAGCTTTATAGATGGCCTCACTGCCCCCTTCACTTCATCCTCTGAGGCAGGTAAGATTTATGTTTACAGATAGGAAAATTGAGACTCAGAGTCTCAAATGAAGTTGCTAATGTTGATCAAAGAAAGAACTGGAATACATATTCACTCCTGCATGGCTCCAAAGCCCAGACTAAGTCATTCAACCTTCAGTGCATTTGAAGGCTAAAAACCTGAGGTCTGGTCTCGGCCCTTCCCTTCCCAATCTTGGGTCCATTTGATCCTTTTGGCCCTCCCCTCTTTCAAATATGTTGCACTCATCGTAACCATTAGGGTGACGATCTAAGAGAACTTCAGCAATAGAAAGAAACATGGCGAGTGGTCATCCCAAGTGGGTCCCTGGACCAGGTCTGGAATTAGGATAGGCAAAATAGCTAGATTGTCTGGGGGCAGAGCTAGGTCACATCTGTGGGTACAAAGATCTCCATTTAAAAAGAGATCATTTAAAATGTTAATTCTTATATAACTGCTATCTCCAGATAGGGCTCTTTGAAAGCTTCATTTCACATCACCTAGAAGTAGCCCATTCTTTGCAGGGTTCTCCCCTATTTGCTCCTTTTTTCTTTTTCTTTCTTTCTTTCTTTCATTCTTTCTTTCTTTCTTTCTTTTTTTTTAAAGAGAGATTTTTGCTATAGGATGCTTGCAGAAAGTGAGAAATCACCCCCCCCCACGGGGGCGGGGGAGATGACCACGCCCCAATCCCTTCTCCACCACTCTCCTCCTGGGATGTTGGGTATACACACACACACACACACACACACACACACACCAGAATGAGTTGCAAGCCATCGGATCTGGGACTCAAACTGCGGTTGGGCCATGTGGGAAGTTCAACAATGTAACCACTACACCATCTACTGGCCCCCTCTGGTCACTTTTTTTTGACAGCAGCCTATCTCTGAGAGCCGGCAGAGACCCCTGAGCCCCATAAAGAAGTGTCCTATGTCCAAAGCCAAAGTTAGATCTTCTATCATTGTCATTGCTCCTTGCAAAGACTCGAAACTTCTGTGCGTAACTGGTTGTCAGATTTTAGGTTTTGGTCTGGATAACCCTTCCCAGTGAATCCACAGCATGTCTAGATGCTAGAGATTAAAAACCTGTAGTGAGGAATTATTTTCTTGTACTAAACAGAGTGGAGGTCAGTATGCCTATTTTACAGTCAAGGAAGAGATCCCCTTGATCCCAAGTGGACGCTGGTTTTAGAAGTGTGTATACACCTGTGTCTGGTCTAGCATTTGAGGTGGGAAGTAGGCAAGCCAACATTTTGAGGGTGTGACCCTGGCTTATTTGGAGAAAAGCCGTGTCCTCTGGTGGGCACAGATGCTGAGTGGGCGGTGAGGGGCTCTGTGATTTGCCCAGAGCTGCTGAGAACAGGTTGCTACCTCGGCCCTCTCTCTTGAGCCTCTTTGATCAAAGTGGAAAACTTTTGATTGTTGAATGGAAGCTGTGGGTGTTGAAAAATAAAAAGGCTTTGCTTGAAGTTGAGGCCTTCCTGAAGGCCTGTGGGGCTGAGAAGGGCAGTGGAAAAAAATGTTTGTCTTACAGTTACCCGTTTTGCATACAGTACAGTGTCCTGGGAGGGAAGGCTGACAAGGGGGAAAATCACCCTTGTTTTTACTCAGAACCTTCTGTGCAGTTGAGATTTTCAGATCGGTTTCTGGCAGTTTGTGGGCCCAATTCTTCTCCTTTTGCTGTGGCACTCCTGAACTCTCACACCTTCAATGACTCCCTATTTCCCATCTAAGCTGCTCTATGCTCATCTCTACTTCCCGGCTATTGCAGAATCTAGCCTGACCAACCTAGCAGTCCATTCCCTGTGCTAGGTAGGTCCTTTCTTCTACTTAAGCCACTAATGTGCAAATGGAAGGAGCCTTGACAACCCCTTGTTGAGTGATGTTCAGATCCTTCTTGGAAGCAAAACTGTGTGGAGAATATACAACTGTAAGAAAGCAGTACAGTTCTGGCTGAAGCAGAGGTGGGAGGGGGAGGGCTGAGCTCAGTCCCCTCATTCACTGTTTTCTAGCTTGGGGTTTCTCCAAAATGAACAAAATTTGAAAACTTTTGATTGAGCCTAAATATCTCATTCCTTAAATGAGGGAGTTGAGACCAAAAATAGGAATGACTTGAGGGAATTTAGGTAGAGAAATAGAGAAGTTTAGTAGTCTCCTCTGCTCATGCTCATGCCCTCTCTGCTAATATTCCAGGTACATCTAGACTTTCTATCATATTTTCATTGACTTTCCACTGCTTCAATCCTTTCTGACCCTCCAAGTCCCTGCCAGCCTACCACACTGCCTACAGGAATACTCCTTTTCCCATCCTTATCCAGATGGTTAACCTGGCTGTGCATCAGCCTTTATGTCTCAGCATGGCCCTGAAAATGACCACAAGCCTCCTTTCAACCTGCAATTAGTTGCTGAGGTGTGGCTGCAACACCTAAGAGTCAGTGGGAAAACAGAACTAATGTCTCATCTCTTCCAGAAGGAACCTCATTTTGACAGAAATAAAGAACCAGCAGTAGTCGCTTTCCTCCCACTCCCATTGCTTCCCTGTTTACGGGGCTGCGGAATCTCTGGCACATAGACTAGTGTTCTCAAAATGTGGTCCCTGGGCCCCGGGAGGATCAGCATTAGCCTCACCTGAACTTGGTAGAATTCAAGACCTACCAGAAACTCAGACAGAGATCCAGAAGTCTGTGCTTTAACAAGCACCCAAGGGAATTCAGATGCCTGAAAACATTTGCAAAATAGTGGTTTAAGGAAACAACCCATCTAATTCCCAGAAAGAACTTCCAAGGGATTATCTAGTCCAGATGACCCCCATTGTATATATGAGAAAACTGAGGCATAGTAAAGTCATTGTCCAAGGTCATGTGGCTGGTAATGTTGGCATGGAGACTAGTTTTTCTATCCATCGATGGAGCTATCTTTCTAACTTTAACTGTGGTTGTAGACCGTGACAATACTATTGCTTGTGTTCATGGAGATACAGTTGGAATAAAATGGAGAGGATTTTATTTATCTAACATTTTCTTGGGGGTGATAGCTGTATGTGGTAGAAAGAAATAAAAAAAAAAAAAAAAAGAAAACTGGATACGAGCTGGTGGTGAGGTGGTTAAGGTGGCTGGATCCCATATGGCTGACTGCATGAGTTAGAGTATAAAATAAACTCAAGACAGGGTAACCAAAAGGGATTGGAGAAAAGAACAGCAGTGCATTTCCTAAGACTCTATAAAATCTTTGCCAATGTCTATCCTGCTCATTCATGCTTTCACATGAGAAGATTCTTTGTAGGATTCACTAATGGTAGAAGAGCTACGTGTTTTGGTTGGTGAGAATAGATTATCAGAAAAGACATGAGAGTTGAAATGAAGATGGCACAGAAAACATCCGAAAGATAAATGAGAGGTCTTCAAAAAGTTCATTAAGGGACCAGCAGATGGTGTATAATGGTAACACTGTTGGACTTCCACATGGTGGACCATGGTTTGAGTCCCAGACCTGGAGGCTTGAAACTCATGCCAAGTGCATGTGCCTGTGTGCCCAAAATCCAGAGAGAATGGAGGAGAAGGGATTGTGATGTGGCCATCCCTCCTGGGGGGGGGGGGGGTGATTTTTTGCTTTTCATCTCTCTATCTATCTCACTCTGTCTCTCTGGTGAGTGCATGTACCCTACAGCAAAAATCTCTCACCCCCCAAAAAAAAATTCATTAGAAAAATACGTCATGAAAAGACTATGAATGGATTTAAAATTTTTGTGTGTGCACCAAAATAAACTCATAATTTAACTCCTTTTTTCCACCAACTTTTTGAAGCCCCCTGATACTTTAGGTTTTGGAAACGTGGGAGTGTGTGTGTGTGTGTGTGTGTGTGTGTGTAGACAAGTTAAAATAAATGTGCAGGGATATAAGAACTAAAGCCATTAATACATGGGAAAAGGTAGGAGCCAAGATATGAAGGTGGAAAGTAAAGGGAATGTATTAAGAAACCCTGACCAATGTTGGTTTCAGCAGTTGAGCGTAACATGTGTACTGTGGGATTCCTGGCAGCCAGGGAAAATAAAGAAAACCCTCGGATGTTGTAACTCTCTTAGGTTATAAAAAGCAGATGAGTTTAAAAGGAAAAATGAACACTGTTCATTTGAAGGTACTTTGAATATATTTCATTCTTTGAAATACCAGATAATTATAATTTATGAATTTAAAACATAGTATTGCAATGAGTTAGGATATGAGTGAATCTTGGGCCAATCAGTAGCCAACTATAAGGGGGCCAGATGCCATATAGCTTATTGTGCAATTTTTTTAAAAAAAAGAATTATTTTATTTAACTTTATTTATTTATTTACTTATTTTTTAATTTGACCAGAGAGGGGGGGAGAGAGAGAGAGAGAGAGGGAGAGAAAGTGAGAAAGCAAGCCACAAGGTCTGAGACTCGAACTGTGCTTGGCCATGTAGGAGTCCAGTGCCCCTAACCACCACACCACCTGCTGGCCCCTGATTGTGCAATCTGAGTCCTGGACCCAGCAGTTTGAGAAATATGCTGTCTCCTTGTGTGTGTGCCTAAAATCCCTAGAAGAGAAGGGAGGAGAAAGGATTGTGATGTGGTTATCTGTCCTGGGGAGTGCTTTTTCACTTTTCCTCTCTCTTTCTCTTTCTGTCAAGTGCACGTGCCCTCTAGCAAAGAAAAAAATAATAAAAGTATAGCTTTATGATTTTCAATGCTGCAGAACAAATGGCAAATGAATGCTAGGTAAGTGGGAGATTCAAGGAAAAAAAATAAACAGGGGAAACATTGTTTTCTTGGTCCCTGGGGACTTCCAGCGCAGTTGAAGGATGAGAAACCTTTACTAGTAGACTTCAAAAAGTTTGTAGAAAAATGGAACTAAAGTATAAGTTTATGTTGGTGCAAAAAATGAAAGTTACGTATAGTTTTTCTTCATAATAAACATTTTCTGTGAACTTTTTTGAAAACTCCTATGAGGGACAGTCCTCAAAAACTCCATTGCCATTCAGAGATGAGGGATGAGTCTATACTTTCTTGCAAAGTTGAGGAAGCATCCTTCCATATTAACAAATAACGGGCACTGGAAGGGATTTTATTCACTGGGCATTTGAGAACTCAGTGTATGATTGGTACTGTCGATGTTACTAGTGAACCAGACAACAAAACTGTATTCATGAAGCATACAGTCAGGCAGGTGAGACGGACAGTTAAATAAGTAATTATAACATGGCTGATATTAATAACAGACGATTCAAGTATTATGGGTACACAGTGTGGAAACTCAAAAAACATGTTTTAGGGTGCTTTTTCGTGGTGAACTTTCTGACATTTACACTAATTTAATGAATTAGAACTCACTCCAAAATCCCACTGGGTCTTTTTCCAGTTTAAGATCTTTTGACACCTTCCTTTCCCTTTCTTTGTCCAGTTTAAGATGTTCTGGCACCTTCCTTTGCCTGAAAAATCCTGGTTATGTTTTTCTGTAAGTCTTCTCTGGCCATTCACTAAGCTTTGTTTTCAGCCTTTGCTCCCACTAAATCCCCACCTCCACTCCAGATCCATTGCTTTATTCTGATCCTTGAGTCTGCAAATCCCTTTTCTGACTCCTCCCACAACATCTTCAGTGCAATGTCAAATAACTTTTTTGCATCTTTTGCTCTTGCAATTCAATACATTCTTTTCTAAAAATGCTGCTGAAATATTCTCTCTTTTCTCTGTTCCTGCCCCCAGCTTCCAATAAGAAATAGATCTCTCTTTTCTCTGTAGGATTTCATTGCAAGCTTCTATTGTCAGTCAATAGTGATAAGGGCAGTAGTAATTTGTTTTTTATGGTTACAGTAACTGCCTACATTGAAAGAGCTCATATTATATATCAAGCACATTACATTAATAATTCACTTAACTTTATGATAGTCTCATGAGTGCTGTTATTCTCATTTGGCAGATAAGAAAATCAAGCCTTGGAGTTGTCAAATGGCCTTTCCAAGTTCTTCCTGTCCTTAAGTGATGGGCCTGGCATTCTGACACATGTCTGTCTGATTCCAGAGCATGGTGTTGTAAACACACTGTGATTATACTACCTGTATTGTAGGTAACTGGTTAGGGCTCTCCCCAACTACACTGTAAGCACCTTAAGCATCCAGCACGTGGCTTGTACATTTCCTAGCAGGCTTCCAAATGTTTAAACTGCCCACTGACATAGTGGATGATTTTTTTTTTTTACATTATATATTGAGGTTCAGTCATGAGACTGTTCCAGAATAAAGATCTCGGGCCTGGCTTCCCCTCTGGTTCCTTCTTGCTGCTACCTTCATTCTCTGACCTCCTGACCTCCTCTTTCCACTCCAGTCCTTTCTTTTAAGTACAAGTACACATGTATCTTTTTTTTTTTTTTAAAGTTTTCCTCCAGATTTATTAAACATAACATCTATATACAAAGTGACCTGGACCTGCTGCTTTAAAACATAATCCTTTCTTACTAGCACAGTATCTTGATAAGTCCAGTCCACAGAATGTTAAAAAGCAACTTTAAAATAAACAGAAAAGTGCCCAATGCATCTTAAATGAATGGCCTAACTACCAGAAATTTCAATCATTTTAGTAAGATAATTAGCACAGGATCCATTCCCTCTGATAAACTGCAGGAGAACTGATAAAAGATGTCAAGAGGCCATTTTATGCACTGCAACTGTAATGCCATCATGTTTCTGGATCATAATGTTCCCATTATCTGATTCTAGACACACCACAGGAATATCAGTGGGGTCAGAGGTTAGCTTGGATGCTTGCTAGGCTAAAACCGCTATCACCCCGGCATGCTCATCTGACAGGGTCCCACGGCAGCCCAGATTAAGTTCTTGTGAATCTGTGCACAGAACTCCAACAATGGATGGGTTTTCCATTGTGTCCTCCAAGTGCTGCTCCAAAGTCGCCTCCATCCCGGCCGCCATTTACCCCAGAGTAGCGCTCCTCAGCGCCTAGCGTCAGGATCCACCACAGGCCTCGGTCACGGGGCAAGTACACATGTATCTTTGAAATGGGAGCAGACAGAAGTTGTGACACAGAGATATCAGAGGAAATTGATTTCTTCTTGAAATGGTATCTGAAACATATTTGGTGTGCAGAAAAAATGTTATTTTGAGAAAAGGGAAGAGAGAGTGAAATAAAGAAACATAGAGATAGTTGAGTGCATTTCAGAAGTTCAGGGTCTGTGATTTTCTGTGAAGAAGAATGGCTTATTTCTGAATTACTCAGTTAAAATGTTTAACATATGTAATCAAGCCTCTATCCTCTGGTTGTGCTAGATTGATGGGCTTTCCAAGGATAGGGTGGGGTGGGGATGAAGGGAGGGTGGAGGCAGGCACTGAAAATTGTCCTGAAGCAGAAAGTGTTGTTGCCTGATGTTAGCAAAACCAAGAAATGACCTTTTCTCTTTAAAGTAAGTAATTTTTTTTTTTCCAACTTATATGAAATTGGAAACTCTAAGGTCTTGGTTTCGAAGTAAAAATCGATTTATTCCTGGATGGCTAGGGAAACCAAATAGATGATTTCACAATGGATAGCTACATTAGCTGGGCAATGACACATATTTTCAGCTATTTAGAAACAAGCGGAAGAGAAGCAGGTGAATGACACCAGAGTGCACCAATTCATTTTTCGTAGTGATTATTTTTTTCTGGGAAGAGAGATAAAATAGTGCCAACCTAATTGCCCTCTTAACATCAGACTTTCAGCTGTTCAAAGAAAGGCAGGGTTGGAAGACCCAAAATGTCATGTGAGCATCTGCCTGATGATCATGGGCAGAAGGACCAGAGAGGAGAGAACCATTGGGAGGGCTCAAAAATAGTGCTGAAAAATGTAAAACCTTTTAGTAGAGCACCTCTCTGGGAAATTTCTATTCAACGAAACTAATAAAGATTGTAAATTTGGAGAAAAGTTCAGAAAGTTATCCAGAAAACACAGACCTTACTTCAAATCTCTTCTACCTTCTTCTACTCCAAAACTGTTGAGTGTCTGTAGTATGGTAGGTGCTTGTAACCTTTGGGGGACTTCCTAGTTGCGCAATTCCCAGCTGTTTTCATTGGTAATACGACAACAGTCATTTTTGATCTTAAAATGCATAAGTGTATATTTAAAATGCCATCAAATATCTCCCAGTATGTAGTAGGCATATAGTTAACATTTGTTGAAAGGATTTGAGCCTTTCTTCTGTTGACTTGAAGTGTTGCCTAAGCTAGCTGAATAAACTGTCTAGGCAATAAAATTCCCTTTTCGTCCTTCCTGGTCAAATCACTTACATCCTTTTCCCTTTCCCTTTCTCCCTTTTTTTTTTTTTTTTTTTTTTTTTTTTTTTTTTTTTTTTTTTTGATACTATCAGTCTCTTTCCTTTTATTTTTCCCTCATTTGTACTTATTCCCTCTTTGGTTCTTATATTCTCTCTTGCTGACTGCCCAGATGAAATTTCACCAAATATACTTAGCGCTTTTGTTTTCATATATGTGTTTTAGTTTGTCCAAATTATCTATCCCTTCTTTTCTAAAGAAGGTACTAGAAGCCCAGCCATGGTGGCACAAGTAGTAGGGTGTCACTCTGAAATGCTGAGTTACATGGAAGCATGTCGGATATATGCACGTGCACCCATAATATTGGCTGGCTGAAAAGACTGTGCAGTAAGAGGGAAATCATTGCATGATGAAACTTTGTCCAAGGTCTGTTTCTCTCTCTCTCTTTCAGGGGGAAAAAAACCCTACTTTAAAGAAGGTACTAGAAACAGCTCATAATTCCTACCAATATGGAAAACAACAAGTGGGATCATACTGAACATGTTATACTCTTGTTTTCTTTATGAATATATGTAGTTTCCTATGTGTCATAGGAAAATCTAGTATTTCCTTGTCTAAACTCCATGTACTACCTTTCACTACCTCTTTCAAAGAATGTGGAATGTATAAGAAATAAAACTAAATTTCTCCCTCTGAAACCAGCCCACGAAGTGGTTGACCCAGCCCTGTATGCCCTTTTCTTCTTCCTTAATAAAGTTACTCTGAGGTGGCCTATTCTGTTCTTCATTTCAGAAAATATTAGTGTAATTGATAAATGGCTAGGCTAGCAGAAAAAAAATTATGGAAACTGAGAGATGCTGGGGACCAGTCTCGGCGTGGGTGGGTTATCTCGACGGAGGCGGCGCAGGTGAACAGAAGACACAGGCCTCGGTGCCTTTTCATGCACGTCCTATGCCGGACACTCCTCAAAGATCGCTCTCTGAGGAGTGACAACTGCTAGGAATCATCGTGCCTTTTTACTGAAAATGTGTTACATGCAAATAAAGGGAGAGGGGCTACATGTTTCAATTATCAGCTCATAAAGTTTTTAAGAATAGGGAACATAGATTCTATTCAGGGTTGGATTAAGGGTGGGTCTCATGCAGTTCAGGGTTGGATTAAGGGTGGGTCTCGTGCAGTTCCGCATTTGTAGGTGGGTCTCCATGGAATTGTAGGTGGGTCTCCATAGAATGCAGTTTTGGGAAGGCAGTTCCAGTAAGCAGAGATGATTATCAGCTGATGCGGCGCAGCAGCCATTTTGTGATTACCAGGAATGGCTCTGAGAAAAGAAAATCTCAAGAATAGATATTAGTTCCTCTGGATCTTAATAAAGAATGATACTTACATAGTTTTATAGGGATCTAAAACTTGATTTGAGGAGTCCTAAAATATTTATCTATTTCGCTTGGTGAGGGCGGAGGTGTCCTGGGCCAGTTTTGGCCTAATCCTATTTTAAGTAAAGAAAGGATTAAGTTTACCTTAAATGTATTTTGAAGGGCCTTCCAAAGGTCAAGATTATTTCTGCCTAGATAGAACTTCAGCCCACCCTCTACTGTGACCATGGAGATAAAGCATTGTAATTAATAGTAGGTGATTATAGCAAAGGGGAGCGGTCGGGGGAGTTCCTGGAAAATTTTATCATATACTCAGGATGTATAAGAGAGCTTATGCAATTCTTTTATAGTAGTAAATTGGGGAGTCAGAGGGGGGTCGCTTCCCAGCAAGGCTACCAGTTTTCTGGAGCAAATAGCAAGCAGTTGCTGACATGCTAATTGACCCAAGCTTTGTTCCAAGGCCAGGAGGGTGCACAACAGTGGCCTTGCCAGCATATTGATCTGACCAGAAGCGGAGCTCAAAGGTCTGGGGGGCTCAGACAGATCCTGGGGCCTCGCCGGGTGTCGGACTCCTCCAGAGAGAAAGTAAGGTATTGGCTCTAGGGACTCATTCTGTCAGTGCGATAAGACTATAGAAAATGATTCATCTGTCCTTAAATAGATGGGAAACAGGTATGGCTGGGAAAGATTCTCTTGGTGTTGAGCTCCTCTCAGAAAACCCTGTTTTGTTTCCTGGGCATGGCTATTAGAGGGTCTCAGATAAACAAAACTGGCCCAACTCTTCTGGGGTGCATAGGAACAAGGGAACTCCCACCTTTGAGGCCACAAGGTTTTGGGCTTTTCTCTTTTCTTCTTGCTTCACAAATATTTTAAGGGGGAGGAAATAAAGCTCAAATATGAATATATTTAAAACATTGGGGAAATTGTGCATGTTACCTTGGCACCGAGGATTAATTGATTAAAATAGAGTAAATGAAAATAGGAGCACCTAATCTCCCTTACGATCCTGTAGAAAATTTTAGTAATGTGATTAAAGATTTACAGAACTCAAAATAACTAGAAACAATAATAAGAACATATACATGAATATTGATTTATCCTGGTGATGTATAAGGGCTTCTGAAGAGTGTTAGAAATTGGCTGGTGTTCACTGCTATGCTCATTCCAAATGACCACTGCTTCTGGTCCTGGTTAACCTGTGTAACTTCCTTTCAGACTTTAATTGTGTATAGTAATTGCTTGGAAAACTCGTTAAAATGTAGATTCTAGGGTCATGGCCTAGTGGTTAAAGGAGCTGGATCCCATATGGCTGACTGCTGCTTAAATCCTAGTCCCAGCAGCTTAAAAACACAGCTGGTATGTGCATGTGTGTATGCCAAATCCAAACAGGGTGCAACAATGGAGGAGAGAGGATTGTAATGTGACCATGTGCCATTGGGGGTGCTTTCTCCGTTCTTTCTCTCTCTCTCTGGTGAGTACATGTGCCATCTTGCAATTAAAAAAATCTTCAATTCTAATTATGTAAGACTGGGATGGGACTGACTGCTTCTAACAAGTTCCAGGAAAATGCTGATGCTGCTTCTCTAAGGACCATACTTTGATTAGTGAAGAGGGATAACAAGTCTACATGACCACAGTGGTCTAGTTCAATAGCATACAACAGAGGAAACACAGCAGGTCTAGAAGGAAGAATTGAGTGCATCTCTTCAGTAGGCATTTTCATGGACGTTCAAGGCCTAGTTCCTCTTCCCAACAACATAGATGTTGTGATAATGAGACTACATGGTCAGATATAGGAACTTACCAAATTTAAATGCTCCAAGCTCCATAGGAACCATTATTTTTTCTAATCTTCTAGGTTTTGCACCACAAGAAGCCCAAGTCTATGCTCTCCCCCAGGTATTTATAGTTCATTCTATTTGCCTCATCTACAGTCAGTTTGTCAAGCAAGAATCATTTTTCCCAGTAACAATGCCATCCTATCTTTAATAGGCTCTAGTTTCCAGGGAATAGTACTACAAGATAATTCTATAGTAATTTTTCTATAAAAAAGGCAAAGACACATTGCTAATCCTTTACTCGTACTTACCAATTTGATTTTTGCATGAATAAGAGAGCACACAAGACCACCAGGAAGGTTACAATAACCTGTGTACTTTACAGTTATGGTGGAGACATTTGGTTCTTTAGCAGCAATAAAACATGCTAGGGAGTTGTGCAGTGAGTGTTCTCTGAGTTCGATCTCAGCTAACTAGTGGGCCAAGTGCAGAGAATCTTGTAAAGGACTCCAGGGAAGACTTAAGAATGATGGCACTCAAGTGAGGCAAAACAATAGTATGGGTGGAGAGAAGTCTGAAAAGAGATGCTATAGCCTGTGTGTGATGTATCTATGTTATCCCTATAGTTTATTGTTTAAATCGGTATGTCAAAGAGGCAAAGAGGGAGAAATCTTATATTAGTTGTCACGCTGAATCACATTGGGACAACAGGCATAAATAGGGACTGTCCTAGTCAACCCATAACATATATGGTTGCTGTTATCAGTCAACAAATTGTTCAGTGGAAATGATGGGATTTAATATAGCTTTTAGAGCTGTGTGTTTTGTGGGAGAGAGGGATACAGTGAAGCATTGACTCCTGCTTCTAGGTGGAGGTGCGGTAAAACCAGGCACCAACCATGGTGGTCTTTTCATGTTTGACATCAATGAGAAAATTATAAAATCTCATCATAAGCTGATGACAGAGCCACGTCTCATGTTTGTGATTTTTTTTCTTTACATTTTTCAGTATTCCACTTTTCCTCTTGGTATTAGTCACAATACTATTAGGATACATAGCAGTAACAAGTTAACCCTGAATTCTTGGGGATTTAATAAAACAATGTATTTCTCACGTAAGCAAGTGTAATCAGTAGCAGATAGCTCTTTTTTATTTTAAAATACCCTCATGAGGCATGGTCACACTGCAATCCCTCCTACTACAGCTATATCTTTGTTTGGGATTTGGGGCATGCACGCGCACGTACACACACACACAGCATGTTTCTTGAGCTGCTGGGTCTGACACTCAAACCAATAGTCAGCCATGTGAGATCCAGCTGGCCCCAGCTTTTCCACCAGGCCACAGGCTGGCCCTGGCAGATAGCTTTTGTAGCCTTCAAGATGGCTGTGGAGGGGAAAAATAGCATGAAATATTGACATGAGATATCTGTGAATCAACGATGAAAGTGGCTTCTATCACTACTACGAGCTTTCTATTGACCAGAACTCAGTTATATAACCCCAAGTACAAGGGCAGCTGGGAAATTATATTCTTTCTGTGTGTACAGGAAGAGGAAGTAGTGTGGTTAATATAAAGCATTTTCTTAGAATACTCAGAATAATTGTTAATTGGCTTTAACATTTGTATAACAAACTGTGTAATTAAGACTGAGCTCCTCATGAATGTATCATAGTGTCTCCCACCTCCACTCCTGTCCTTCATAGGAGACTGTATCAGTCTGCTCTCCTCAAATACCACAGACAAAGTGGCTTATGCAGTTAACATTTATTTCTCAGTTCTGGAGGCTGGGATTTCCAAGATCAGGGTCCTAGCATGGTCAAGTTCTACTGAGGGCTTTCTTCCTGATTTCTTGCCGTACCCTCACAATTTGAAAAGAGAGAACAAGTCTCTTCTTACAAGGGCACTAATCTCATGATAATAAACCTATCCTCATAATTTCATTTAAACCTTAATGACCTCCAAAGGTCTCACCTCTAATATTTACTCATTGGGGGTTAGTTAGGGCCTCAACATACAGATTTAGGAAAACACAAGACATTCAGTTCATAACAGAGACCTTCTGACATTTTCTGCCTACATTTAAGACACTCTATTTCTGAAATATGGATACTTGGGTTCTGGCCCACCTGTAAATCTAGCAACTGGGACCTCTATTCATGTGACTTCTTGCTTTATGTATACTCAAATGTCTATCTGAGAGTTTATGAAATAATGAGCATAAAGGAAATTCATAGAAAGGAGGATGATTATTGTGGCATGGTCAGAGAGAGAGACAGGTTGTCTGTTCATCTTTGATTTAAAATTGATTTTGGGCACTAACTGTGAAACATTTTGCTGGAAACTAGAAATACAGTAGTGATCAAAAGCAAATGTGCTCCCTACACAAATCCTCATAATTTTTTTTTCTTAGTTGGGGACACAGCTATTATTTCTGTGATTATTTGAATATTACCTAATTGTGAATTATAATTAGTGTTATGAAGCAAAGATACTCATGTCTATGAAGAGGGATGAAAGGAGCATCCAATTCAACTTGAAAGACATAAAATTTTCTTTTACAAATATGTGATTAGAGTTTTGAAGGTTAATTTGAAGGTAAGGTAATCATTAGTGATGCTTGTATCTTTTATTAAAATCTTACTATATGCCTGATTCTGTTTTCTGCATCTTACTTATCTCTTTTATCCCTTGTAACTCTCCTATTACTTAGGTATTCATTTTAGCTACTCCCTCTCCCATTCTTTTCTTTCTTTCTTTCTTTCTTTCTTTCTTTCTTTCTTTCTTTCTTTCTTTCTTTCTTTCTTCTTTCTTTCTTTCTTTCTTTCTCTCTCTCTCTCTCTCTCTCTCTCTCTCTCTCTCTCTCTCTCTTTCTTCTTTCTTTCTTTCTTCTTCTTTTTTTTTTTTTTTTTTTTTTTTTAACAGAAATTGCCAGAAAAAGAGAGGTGTATTTTCAAATGAGAAGGAGAAACTGCAAAAATCCTGTGGTTAGAAAGAACATGACTGATGAC
This sequence comes from Tupaia tana, assembly GCA_026018925.1. Lineage (NCBI taxonomy): Eukaryota > Metazoa > Chordata > Mammalia > Scandentia > Tupaiidae > Tupaia > Tupaia tana. Next base: position 87,035,191 of record JAKSZU010000013.1, read on the forward strand.
ACATTTGAGGAACTGAGAAAACTTGGAATCATACTGTATGAAAGGCTACCCTCTCTTCTGATCGAAGTGTAGATAATTTGGGGGAGGGAAGAGAGAAGCGAAGGTGGAAGTTTGTGCTTAGGTGTCAAATTCAGCTAGCTATAAAATGTGTCATATGAACTGATAGAGAATTTGATCTAAAAGTTTTGTGTTTCTATTTCTCAATATGTTACCACAAGACCTCAGAAAAATCTAGGCTTTTAGAAGATGCACAAACTCTCAACACCAGAGTTTGCTAGCACTTTCCTTTCTGAATTTATGAAGCTGGGTGTGGGAGCTGTAGAGGTTTTGTAGAGAACAAAGAGTTCAAAAATGAACACTTCCACTTGACCTTATTTAAGCAAGGTCCGCAATTTAGATTGAAGAAGATAACATTTTGTATAATATAGAGATAGCTTATCTAGTCTGGCTCAGGAGGTTAATAGGCTTTCTTTCTTCTCTACAAATGACTAGCTTGTTTTGAAGTTAGAGTTTGAATCTATATACTAGGCAGCATTTTGTTTTCATTGAATTGAATTTAATGTGAAATGTCCTGCCATTTCTTTTTATTTATTTATTTATTTATTTATTTATTTATTTATTTAGATTTTTCCTATAGGCGTGTGTGCTCACTGGAAAAACAGAAAGACAGAAAGTGAGAAATCATCCCCCAGGGAGGATGGCCCTGTAGCAATCCCTTCTCCTCCATCCTCCTCTCGAGATCTGAGCACACATTCACATGTGCCTGGTATGAGTTTTAAGTTACTGGGTCCAGGACTTGAACTGCTGTTGACTATGTGGGAGTCCAGTGAAGTAACCATTACACCTTCCTCTGGTCCTAGTATTTCTTAACTCTGTAGAAGAGGGCTCTCCCTTTGAAGGTGAGTATGTGTGGATAAATTACATATGTGACACAGATAACAGTGATATATGTTGATGTGTCTGATGGATGTGGGTAGGGACAAGGGGAGGTGGTGGTGGATGAAGCTGTGGAAGTGAGGAGAGACAAGTGTACCCAGTTTTGTATAATAGATGCTATTAGGAAATTTGCATTTAATCTGAATACAGCGAAAACCATTGAAGGGCTTTGGGCATAAGAGTGTCATGATCAAATTGAATCCACTGATCTATTAATTTTCTCAAAGTCGTTCATTGATACTTACAGTATTCCAGGACCTGCATAAAGTATGAGGTAGGAGGAGGCAAATACAGAGTTATATAAAGCTTAGCTCTTTCATTAAGCAATAGCCTATTCAAAGAGTTAGGATATCAGTGTATAGTGTGTTAATACAAAATAAGATAGAATTTGTGTAAGAGGGAGCATCAACAACAGATTGTTTTCAATTTAGATGACTAGAAAAGACTCCTAAGGTGAAAGCAATGGATTAGGGCTTTAATGCATAGATGAATATTGATAATGATAAGGCATAACTGAGAAAAGACAGCAGTGAGGCAGTTCTATTCAAAGTTGGTCTTTGAACTAATAAGATCTGAACTTGCATCTGAATGTAAATCACCTTACTGCCTTCATCAAGAAAGTTTTGGAATGGGCCGCCTGGGATTTGTGGGTAGCAGGGAGAGAGAGAGAGAGAGAGAGAGAGCGATTGGTAGAGTGAGTGCAGCCAGATTAGATCACAGAAGGAGTCAAGTGTCAGGGTGAGCAGTTGCTGGGACATTGAACAATTTTGGGGACAGTGAGTATAGAGCCATGTTTATGAACATAATCTAAGCAAGCGGGACTGTGTGAAGCAGAGATTTAAAAACCACTGTGGAAGCCACTGTGGAGATTCAGTTCTCTCTTTTGTGGTTTCATTAGTTTACTGAGAGCTGTTTTACCTTGGCTATGCTCTAAAATGTACTACTATTGGAACCAACAAATGGCGTATTGGTTATGTCGCTGGACTTCCACATGGCCAACATGGTTTGAGTCACAGACCTGGCGGCTTGAAACTCACGCCGGGCATGTGTGTGTGCGTGCCCAAAATTCCAAGAAGAGATTGGAGGATTGCAGCATGGCCATCCCCCCAGGGAGTGATTTCTCTCTCTCTCTCTCTCTCTCTCTGGCAAGCACACATACCCTATAGCAAAAACATTTCTCTAAAAAAAAAGTTCTATTATTTACCTTTTCCCTTTTATGTTGATTTTTTGATGATACTGTTTTTAATGAACAAAGCCAGAAGTCTTATTTATAAAATAAAATAAAGCTGTTAAGAGCAAAAATAAATTGCATTCCGCTAATTTTTTAAATTGTATTTTTTCTTTGGTGGAGGAAGGTACAAGAGAGAATGTTAATTCCACAAACTGTGACTTGTGTGAGCTTAGGCAAATCATAGAATATTATTAGGACCCAACACTTTTACAGTGGTATAAAGGGATTAAACATAGAAATCAGTGAATTATCAGCATACTATTTAGTTATAGATAAAAGAGATAGATCATTTTTATTAACAAAGGTCCTAAATAAGATTTTTTTAAGAGATATTTTTGCTATAGAGCATATGTACTTGCTGGAGAGACAGTGAGAGACAGAGAGACAGAAAACAAGAAATCACACTACCCCCCCCCCCCCCCCCCCCCAGGGGGGATAGCCATGTCTCAATCCTTTCGTCTCCATTCTCCTCTTGGATTTTGGGCACTCATACACACGTGCCAGGCTTACGTTTTAAGCTACCAGGTCTGGGACTCAAACTATGGTTGACTACATTGGGAGTCCAGCCATGTAACCATTATGCCATCTGCTGGTCTCCCTAAATAAGATTTATAGAAGAGAAAGGGAGAGGAAGAAGGATGAAAAACCAGCTTTAGGCAGTCTAGAAAGAAAGAATCTTGTGTGCAGATTTTCTGGGTAAACTGATTAGCTGGTATCTAGCAAATAGTTCAGTTTATCCTTGAGAAGACAGGCTGAGGGTGTCAAAGAAAGTCATTTCAGTTACTTATGAATTCTCTGGAAAACCTGGAGGATTTAGTTGTGAAGCAGGCTGTTTCTTTGTCTTCTTGTCCTTACTTCAGCATCTCTACCATGATCTATATCAGAACTTCTTAGCTGTGTAGATTAAATGGAGTAAGGTAGTCTTTGGCAATGAAGATGCTCAATAAAAGCCCTTAAGATATATGCACTCTATTTCTATGAGTTTTACTATTTTGTATTTCCTCATAGCTGGATTAAAAAGTGAAAATAAAAAAATATAATATAAATATATTAAAAATAGAAACACTTTTTAAAAAATTTAATCATTGTATGTCTTTATAACTTGCAACATATTTTTTGTTGCAAGAGCGAGTGTGTGTTTGCAAGGGGGGGGGGTGAGGAATCACCCCCCAGGGGGGCATGATCATGCCACAGTCCTTTCTCCTCCATTCTCCCCTTAGGATTTTGGGCATGCAAATACACACACACACACACACACACACACACACACAGTACATTTTTCACACCACTGAGTCTAGGACTGCAACTGTAGAGTTAACCACGTGAGATCCAATGCCTTAACCACTAGCTTACCTGCTGGCCTAGATCATATTTTTCCCCAGCATACATGATTTTATTTCCTGAGGCTCCCCTGCCCATCCCCCACACTGTCCATCCCATTCTATATAGTCTCTAATAGCTACACTTGCTTCCCTGCTATTATATCTTCTACTTTTTCAGTTTCTGCCATAGAGTGAAGACATTTGGTATACATTGAGCAGGGACATACAAAGTCTGTCTTTCATAGTCTAGCTTGCTTGGTTTTGCATTAAATCTACATTCATCCACTTTGTATCAAATGACAGGATCTCACTGTTTTTTATACCTGAGTAGGATTCCATAGTGTACATGTGTCCCCTTTTTTTGAAATTCAGTCCTCCATTCTTGGGCATTGGCATTAATTCCATGTCTTAGCAATTGTAAATAATGCTACAATAAACATGAATGTGCAAGTGTCTTTATGACTGTGTATTTTTGTATCCTTTGGTAAACACCCAGCAGTGGGACTACTGAGTTATATGGTAGTGCTATTTATAGGTTTTTGAGAAACATCTATGCTGTTTTCCATAGTGGTTGTACTGATTTACATTCCCATCAACAATGTAGAAGGGTTTCCCTTTCACTACAGCTCCACCAACACTTGCTATTCTTAATTTTTTGCTCGTTGCCATTCTAACTGGAGTTAAATGGTGCCTCATTATGGGTTTGATTTGAATTTCCCTTATGATAAGAGATATTGAACATTTACAAATTCAATGCAATTCTGATTAAATTACCAGAGACTTTTTTTTTTGTAGAAATAGACAAAATAATCATAAAATTTCTCTGGAATCATAAAAGGCCCTGTATCACCAAGGCAATACTATACAAAAAGAATGAAGTAGTAGGCAGGCATCTCATTACCTGACTTTAAAATACATTACAAAGCTGTAATAGTCAAAACAACCTGGTACTGGCAGAAAAATGGGCACTTAGACAAATGGAATAGAATAGAGGATCTAGAAATAAACCCCAGAGCATACAGTGAACTGATCTTTGATAAAAGACATCAGACAACCCAGTGGGAAAAAGGAAGTCTCTTTAGTAAATGGTGCTGGAAGAACTGACTACCCATTTGCATAAAAATGAAACTAGACTCCTATCTCTTACCATTAACAGAAATCAACTCAAAATGGAGCAAAGATCTAAACATGAACCCTCAAACTATAAAACTACTGGTAGAAAACATAGGAGAAACTCTTGAAGATATTGGAACAGGCAAAGATTTCTTAAATGAAACCCCTAAAGGACAGGCAGTAATCCTAGAAATAGACAAGTGAGATCACATCAGCCTAAAAAGCTTTTGCACAGTAACGGAAAAAATAATCAGAGTAAAAAGACAACCTCAAGAATGGGAGAGAATATTTACAAACTATGTGTCAGATAAAGGACTGATACCTGGAATATATGGAGAACTCAAGCAGCTTACTTGCAAAAATACAAATAATCCAATTAAAAATGGGCAAGTGAGCTAAACAGATAACTTCACAAGGAAGACATACGAATGGCCAAAAAACACACCAAAAAATGTGTTTTAAACAGTATCATTCTACTTCAGCATATAATCAATATAAAAAATGAATATTGAGATATTTTATGTCCTTTTTTGTTTAAGAATATGTATGTGACTAGTGGCTGCCATATTGAACAGTGACTTTAAGGCATTATTTTAGACATTTTGTGCCAGACTCTACTTGGACTTGAAGATACTCACTTGACAAGGCAGAGGCTCAGGCCTCATTGTGCTTACAGAGTCAACATAAAGGCACATACATAGACAGTTACATGTAGGTACTATAGAAACTGGGAACTCAGAGCAAATGGGAATTATGGAAATCTGCCTGAGTCAGATGAGAAGACTTCCCAAAAGAGGAGACACTGGACATAAGAGATAAGAGAGTGGGCAATGGAGTGGACATTTGAACAGAGAAAAAGGGATGGTTCACATGGGCTGGTGTATTAGGGTGAGGAGTGAATGGCAGAGGTAACGCCAGAGACAGAGGGAAGAACACAGTTGTTGAAGACTATTTATGTCCAGAGGGAGGAAAGATGCACATGATCCTGAAGGCAAGGTTCTGGGAAAAGATGCTCTCTTAATCATAATAGAATATCGTGGATGTATAAAAAAGACTAGAGGCAGGAATTCGGGACATCTTTTAGTACTTTTTGATACCAGATTAAAATTTCAGAGGGAAGGAAGACTTGCTCATAACAGATGCCATATTAATTTTTGCTGAATGGAAGAATAGGAAATGTAAAAAGGAGACGGGCTGTTGAGTCAGATGTGCCATAGACAGTGGTGGTATTCATGCAGAGAACGATTTCTACATGGAATTCTTTGGATAAAGTGTGAGTGCTATCAGAGGAGAACATGGAATGAGTTGAGGAAGTTAAAGAAAAGATAATACAAGATTTTGAGTTGGGGTAGCCAGAGACAAAGGCACATTGTCTTTCCCACTGAAGAGGTGAATATTTGTACTATCAGGAATTGCAAATAAAAAAAGGAGAAATTAGAAATGAGATATTAAGTATGTGAGTTAGAGGACAAAAGTTTTCCTTTAGTAAAGGCAAAGTGTCAGAGAAGGATATACTTGGTTAATGCATTCCATCTTTGTCATTTTTTTATGGATTTTTTTTTTTTTTTTAGTATCCATACAGGGACAATAGCTAATAACTAGCTTTTAAACCATGGAAATGTCTCTTACCCTCCAAAGGCTCAGTTTTCTCATATGTAAAATGAGAGTATTAATAGTAATCACCTCATAGAGTTTTTGTTGGATTAAATGAGGGAAACCATACATGTAGTATAATGCCAGATAGACTAAAGCAATGAAACAATATTATAGGAGGTTGGAAAACAAGAAGAGTCTGCATAGGGTGTTTTGTTTTGTTTTGAAAGAGATATTTTTGTCACAGGACATGTGCGCTTACCAGAGAGACAGAGACAGAAAGTGAGAAATCACCTCAGGGAGTGGGTGGGCATTGACCATGCCACAATCCTTTCTCCTCCACTCTCCTCTCAGGATTTTGGGCATGCACACACACACACACACACACACACACACACCTGGCATAAGTTTCAAGACTCTAGGTCTAGGACTCAAATTATGGTTGGCTAAGTGTGAGTCTAGCGATATAACCATTACGCCATCTGCTGGCCCGATGCATGGGGTTTTCTGATAGAGAGAAAGAAAATGGATTTTGGAGCCCAATTAATCTGAATTTGAATTTGTCTCTGTTTTCACTGTCTGTGATCTTAGGCAAGATTCTTCATCTCTCGAAACCTGTTATCCCATCTGTAAATTTGAGTTACTGGGAAAATTAAAAGGTGCACAATGCTTGGCATAGAGGAACATCTCAACAATAATAGTGATTGCAGTTTTTCTTACCTTTATAAGATTTGAGACCACCAGTTCTTTGAGAATTTTATAGCTGGGGACTTTTACCTACAGTTTCAGCAAATTCAAAAGAAGGAAAATTAATGCAAATGGTATGAAGTAAAGGGAATAATCTCAGTAGTTATGAATACATCTTTTTCCTTTGCAACTAGATAAAAGCTAAAGGAAAGGAGAAGGCAGACATTAGACAAGTGATTATATAACTACTTCGTTAGTTTGTAATATTATGAAGAAATTCTGTTTTCCTGTAAGCCTATTGGAGAAGAGGGGTGTGCTTTGCCTAGGTGACCTAAAAAGGCATCTCAGAGAAGGTGACTTGACTGTGGAGGTTTCCAAGTGTTTCCAGGCAGAGAATTGCATTTAGGGAAGATTTGAGGTTGGAAAGAATCTGGCTGGTTGAATATATGGAAGATGGCTCTTGTAGCAGAAAAACAAGGAGGGGAAATCAAGGCTGTAGGTTCTGGATGTGATTCTGGTACCTCTGTAGGTCCTTGAACCATCTGATAGTGCTAATGTCAAGGATGTTGCTACATCATCATTACTGTGATCCATATTGTCACTGAAAACCAGTTTCTTCTTACAATACCACTTCAGTCCTTATTCTGAAGTCATTGATCTTCACATAGTTCTTATCTTCCCCTTCAACTCTAGCACTCAGCAAAGTGAAAATTGGTATTTGCTCACCCGATTAGTGCTATGATTGTTTTTGCTTAGCAAATGGTAGGTTTAGGGTATTGCCTCTCCCCAAAGTGGTACAAGCAAGAAACACCAGAATAAGGCATCCTAAGTCCTGAAATAGGAATTTAAACTACAGGCAAAAAAAAAAAAAAAAAAAAAAAAAAAAAAAAAAAAAAAAAGTGAGATAAACTATAATGGATCACAATTAATTGCCCACAGAGATTATTCAAAGATACAGTGAAATATTAAGTTAAATCTATCACCTTTGGGTGACATCTTTTTGGCTATTGGATGTCATGCAGAGAATCCCACACATTCCAAATCCTGACTTATGTGTCCACAGTTAAGAACTACTTCAATAACTTTTAGTGAGAACAGCCCTTCTTCAAGAACCAGCTCCATGCCTCCTGCGATCTAGCCATGTTGGGGGAAACGGAGGAATGAAGAGATCCCACTAATAATTCAGCCTCCAGTATAGACAACTCACGTGGAGAGGCAGAGGGAACAAAACAGCCCTTCTTCAAGAACCAGCTCCATGCCTCCTGCGATCTAGCCATGTTGGGGGAAACGGAGGAATGAAGAGATCCCACTAATAATTCAGCCTCCAGTATAGACAACTCACGTGGTAGGAAGACTCAGGCCTCCTCTCTCTGTATCTGTCTTTGTCTCTCTCTATCTCTGTCTCTGTCCCTGACTCCTCTCTCTTTTTTCTTTCTTTTTTTTTTTTTTTTGATTTTTGCTTTTTAGAATTTTGTTTAAGGTGAGGCATCTTTCTGGGCCTGTTGGCCCCGCCTAGCCCTTTATCTTGTTAATAATTCCCTCTTCCACTCCCCACCCAGGAGAGGCAGAGGGAACAGAACAGCCCTTCTTCAAGAACCAGCTCCATGCCTCCTGCGTTTTCTAATTTTTGGGTTTTTTTGAAATTTTTTGAATATTAATTTTTTTCTTTATTTTTTTTGAAAGTTTTTCTCTTCATTTTTTCGCTTTTTCTTTGTTCGTTGTCCATTTTTGTTTTTTGTTTTTGTTTTTGTTTTTTTGCTGTTGTTGCTTTTGTTTCCCTCTCTCTATTTCCTTTTCTACACAGTCCTCGACCCTCAGATTGAACTTCCAAGTTTGGGACGAAATCGACCATCCACAAGATGACTAGAAATCGTTGCAGGACCACAAGAAATATGGAGAAGCAGGAAAATACCTCTCCTCCAAGAGAAAAGGATAACTCCTCTTCATCCACACACAGTTCAATGGAAGTCATAGAAATGTCTGATAAAGAATTCAGAACATTCATAATGGCAAAGCTTACAGAGATGGAAGAAAAGAGAGACAAGGAACTACTGAAGAGGAAGGAGAAAGGAGTTGAAGAGTTCCAGAAGGTGAGGAAATTCATGCAAGATCTAAAAGAGGAATTTCACACATTACAAAAGAATCAGATGGAACTGTTAGAGATGAAGGCTATAATACAAGAAGTCAAAATTTCCCTTGAAAGTATTAAAAGCAGACTAGATCATACAGAAAATAGAATCTCAGATGTAGAAGAGAAAATTGCTGGCCTAGAAAAATCCACCATGAAGACTGAGAAAATGGCCCTAAAATTTGAGAATAATATACGTGAAATAGTAGATACAATTAAACGTCCAAACATCCGGATAATAGGCATCCCAGAAGGCGAAGAAACTCATAAGGGCATTGATAATCTATTCCATGAAATCCTGCAAGAAAACTTTCCAAACCTGGAGAGGCACTCAAAGATCCATTCCCAAGAAGTACAGAGGACCCCAAACAGAATCAACCCAAGAAGATCTTCTCCAAGACACATTATAGCCAGATTGACCAAAACCACAGACAAAGACAAGATACTAAGACTGGCAAGAGAAAAACGGCAAGTTACCTACAGAGGATATCCCATCAGACTAACGGCAGATCTCTCATCGGAAACAATGCGAGCGAGGAGAGAATGGGAGAATATATTCAAAGCATTAAAGGAAAAGCAATTTCAACCGAGAATTCTGTACCCAGCAAGGTTATCGTTCATTTGTGAAGAAAAGACACGAACATTCCTAGATAAACAAGACCTGAAAGAATTTACTAGCACCAGACCAGATCTCCAAGAAGTTCTTAAGGGAGTGCTATGTCAGTAAAATTAAATGCAGACACACAGAAACAAGAGTTCAGAAACTAAGAAAATGGGCAACTTAATTGTAGGGACAAAGTCTGGAGTTGAGTATTATATCCCAGAGCTCAATCTGGAAAATCGAACCTCAACAGAAACAGAAGAAAATTAAGTACATGAGACTGAACTGATGAAACAGCATTCTATGACTTGACTAAAATATTGCTGCTTTTCTTCTAAGCTTTGTTGTCCGGTTTTAAGGATTTTTGTCCTGTCTTGAGCTGTCAATGGATTCATGTACCTAATATTTGAACAGAATACTAACCTTGAAACCTTAAGTTTCAAGGAAATATCCTTACCAGTTCAAAACTGCTTTTCGTGAAATCATCAGCTGAACTTGCTATTGTAAATAGTTAGATTACTTATGATATTGTGTGATCAATGAAATGTCGGGAGAAAAGGAATTGAAGATAACTGTAGACAGCAGAGATAGTGTAATAAGAGAGTGGAATAGGGCAGAGGGTCAGACATGGGGTAAAAAAAATATGTACATGAAAGTAGAAATGGAATATTATAGATGATAACATGCATGATTAAGCCACTATCCAGTTGATTAAGCCACTATCCAGTTTATTCTAGATGGGAAACCACATTTTGTATGTTGTGATGATGCTCAGGGAATGAATGTAAATTAATAGAAAAAAATTTTTTCAGAAAAAAAAGGGCATTAAAAATACCTATCTGATGACTGCAGTAAGCTATATAGCCCTAGGTAGATGCTACTTTATAGTATGTTCATTCTACTCACTGAGGTTTATGCCTAAAGTCAGACTTGTGTTCATGGATATGTATATTTCAGCTGTGCTTGCTATTGAAAATATTTAGATTTATTAAGATATTTAGTGAAACAATAAAATAGGGGAGGCAGAGAAAGCAACAATAGATACCAGACACAACGTGGGAGGTGGGTGGGAGATGGCAGAGGGTGAGATAGGGAATCAAGAATGTGAAAAAAGGCAAAATATACAGAAAACAAGAAATGGAAAATTATGTGTTGACAATAACACACATCTAGATGTGCTTGCTTGAGCCAATATACAGTGCACTGTGAATGGAAAAATCTCATTTTGTATGCTATAATGATGTACAGTGAATGAATGTAAATAAAATAAATAAATAAGAAAAAAAAAGAAAAAACAAACTTATTAGTGAGTGCTTCCTTATGTTTAATTATATATATAAACATATCTTGTTCCTGCTTAATGAGAGGAGTAAATAAAAGCACGCATGTGAAAACGCTGATGTTTGAATATATAAATGGATTTTGCTCTATTATTTTAATTAAGCCAGTCATTCTCAAACTAAGGTTCAAGGTCCCCTGGGGATCCCTGAAACCCTCTTAGGGTACCCATGAGGTCAAAACTATTTGGTTGTCAGAAAAGTCATGACATGTTTTTCTATGCAAAAACGTGTCATGACTTTTCCGACAACCCAATATTTTTATGATAATACCAAAATGTTACAGGCCTTTCTCAACCTCACTCTCTCATGAGTACAGGTGGAATTTTCCGAAAGTTTCATCATGTATAGTATTTACAACAGATTGAAGAAGCAGGTGTAAGAATCCAGCTGTCTTCTATTAAGTCAGACATCAAAGAGATTTGCAAATATGTAAAACCAATGTCCTGAGTACTTTTAAAAAATATAATGTTTTTCATAAAAATGTCATTTATGTTAACATATAATAGAGTTATTGTTATTTAAAATGAGCAATAATTAAAATCGTAAAGTTTTCCAGTTTTTATTTTAGTAACATTTATAAATATTTAATTTTTTGTAATATCTATAATAACATTTATAGACACAAACAAAAGTTCTTTAGGGGTCCTCAATTTTTAAAAGGTTAGAGAGTTTTGAGACTAAAGTGATTGAGAACCACTAACTCCATTCATGTTCAGGGCAGGTTATTAATTCAGAATTGCCTACTCCCAGTGCAATAAAAATAATTTGTAATTAATCTTTAGTAATTCCAACAAGAACATGCCAGTATTAATAATGTGGAGGATTCATGATGCTTTTAAAGGAAACAAGAGTTAATATCAGAGACTTACATGGTTTTTTACAACAATAATTATATCTAGGTACATTTTAACCCAAGGGCATGGGTTATAAAATATAATTAGAACATGTTTGCTCAAATATTAATCACTATTTCTTTAATAGAGAAAAAAATCTCCTATTAATAAAGGGGAAAAGAAAGAAATCCACATCCTCATGGTATGTTGTGGTGTTATTTTATGCAGATTCTTGATAGTGGCACTTCATAAAACAAAGGCCATACAGCTGCAACCTGATCCTGATTTGCACCAGCTTGCTGCATGATACTGGGACATCACGGATTCATTTTTCTCATGGAGGTGGGGAGAAAGTATCTCTTGGGTCTTGGGTCTCTTCTTCTTTTTTCTTTTTATGCTTCATCACTTTTTAAAATTTATTTACTTCTTCCATGAGAGAGAGGGGGAAGACACTCTCAATAGGGTTTTGGTGCCACAATGTACCCCCAACCTCAGCCAGCCCTGGCTCATGGGCACACATGGGCCTCTTTATCAAATAATATGTGTACACCATTAAAACACGTGTGCACAGACACACCCACCCAAGCTTGCTGAAAGGTTTATAATAAAAGCAGCAGTGTCTTACTAATGAATCCCTACCTTAGTCCTGATCACCAGACATATAATTTTTAACTTTTTTAGCTATTTCTTCTGGCTTACGCTTTTATATGTCTAGTGAATATGCTATCTATTGATTTATCAATGTTAAACTTCTACTGACTTCCTCTATGATAGATGAGAGTTTAGACCTTTTGTACATCTCTTCATTTGCTTTCTCCCTCCCTATGATATTTATCTCACAATTTTTGGATAGATCAGAAAGAGTGTTTATGCTTTTATGATCATACAAATACTGTTCACTAGAGAATCAAGTGTTACCCTATGACCATTTATTTTCTTGTATAGTTTTGTATTGCCTGAACTAACAATCACTTCTTTACTCTTAGCTGTTTTTTTCCATATAGTTATTTTTATCTTTTTTCATTCATTCCATGATCAGCTTTGTTTTCCATTTTTTTTAATTGTGTGTGTGTGTGTGTGTGTGTGTGTGTGTGTGTGTGCGTTTCTGTTTTTGGACAGAATGTTTTTATTTAAAACTTCCCATGAAAGTTTTCTCATGGAAACAAAATTCCATGGTATCCCATCTCAATGTATAAAATCCTTCATGCTTCACAGAAGACTCTCAAATCCAGATTTTGGAAAAACATTTGTTTCCCCCTCAGACTCAGATTCCTTTTTGGCAATTGCAAATGTTACTTCTTTTGTTTCTTCCATTTTTCGCTGTAGTCTGGGAGGTATGACAGATGAATGTCATGGAGCTGGAGTCATTATTGTATTTCTGTCTGTAGATATGCAGATATACATACAGGTATAGACATAGAAACATAAACATAGATGTAGAAGGTACTGGGTATTTCTCCTTTTCTTTCTGGAGTAAACATCTTTTATTTCTCTCTCTCTCTCTCTCTCCAACATCCCTTTCACCCTACTGGAAGTAGCCCCTCATTGCCTTCCTTTGAGGAACTGACTTTCTGCCACTACATGTTCCAATTGGCTGTAAATCACAGCATCGCTCTCAACACTCAGATAAAAGCTGGACTCATAATCTCTCAACCAGCACCTATTTCCCTCAGGTTGAAGGGTTATGAAAATATGAACTCAGATTTCCCAGAAATAACATTCCTAAATCAGGGGTTAACGAACCCTTTCTATAAAGAATCAAGTAATAAATATTTCTGAACTTTTCAGTCTAGACAGTCTCTGTTGCAATAGTTCAACTCGGTTGTTAGCAAGACGAGGGAGAAACAGTCATAGACAATGTGTAAATGAATGGATATGGTTGTCTTCCAGCAAAAGTTAATTTACTAAAACAGGTGGTAGGCAGGATTTGATCCATGGCCCATAGTTTGCCAACTGTTCAAATGATAACATATACTGGATATTTATTTTCATGGTCCTTTCCTTTTTGACAGCCCTTTTTTGGAGTCCTGTGCTCAGTTTCTCTATCTGTGCTGATTCTTGCATGTCCTGCCCCACTGGCACCCTGGAACTTCCCCCCACTTCTTTCCTATTTTGGGCCCTTTATTTCTTGAGTATCTGCATCTTCCTCTTTCTTGCTTTATTCCTTTGTTTAGTTGGTGGATATCCTCAAGTAACTTCCTAAAACAGAGGGTGTGTATGGGAGGTAAATTTTTTGAGTTTTCCCATGTCTGAAAATGTCTAATATGTTCCCCTCACATTTGTTGATAGCTTACCCAAGTAATACAGTCTATATTAAAGATTTCAAGATAATTTTTAAGGCCTTCTTCCCTTATTTGCCAACTTCTAGCATTTCTAGGAGAAGCCTGACTGCTATTCTGATTCCTGTTTGTATATGATCTTGGCCTTGTTTTCTTCCTGCCCTACTCTGACCCTAGTCCAGGAGCTTTTAGGATTATATTTTTTCCCCTGCAGTTCTGGAATGCATGGTCATGTGTCTCGGCATGAAAATTTTCAACTTCATGTCTCACCTATGTTCTGCTCAGTGCCTAATGTAATTGAACCTGAAGTTTCTTTAAACTATTTCTTCAGACACTAACTCTCTTGTCTTTTGCCCATGGGGTGGCCACCAGACTTTGGAGCCAAGGAGACAACTCTTCCTGTGTTCATATATGCAGCCACATGTGTTGTCCTATGCTTCTGTGGGGTACTAGGTCTCCAAGATCCTCATTTGGCTGGTGTTCTGCAAGGCATAGGAGATAGATTATGCTCAGTAGTATCCTCTCCAGGCCCTTTAAGTTGAGGTTTTCCCCACACTGCTCAGTCAATCATTACTTATCTCTTGGTATCCTGTCTTCCAAAATTTGATTAAAGTTGATTATTCATTTATAATATAAAATAACCTTTGTGGTTCATATAAATGCTTGTGGCCAATCTGTCATGTTTAACCAGAGGTTCATGGTTTGTCTGTATAGGTGTGTTTGCTGGTCTAACCTATACGGGTTGCTTTTTCACTAGGAAGAGTCTGTGTCTGTTCCCCCACTGCATCCCTTATGTCTGGCTCAAAGTAGGCATTCTATAAATATTTGGTGAATGAATAAATATGTGCTGGGTGCAATGGTTTGACAAGAAGAGCCTTCAAATGAGAAACCCTGGGAGATAACCCTGGAAGAAGAAGCTGAGCCCAGCCTTTAGCACAGGCAAAGAACAATGACATTTCCTGGTAGGAAGCTCATTGGTTATTTCTTCATGATGGTAGAGGTGATGGTGGTGGGGTATTTCAATCAAAGTGATGAAAAAAAAAAGTCTGGACATATTCATTGTTTGAAAGGAGTATACATTTAGGGGACTAAGATGGCATGAACTGTCAACCCATGAGAGAGGAGTGGATTGCAGAATTTATTAAGGGAGGATCAACAGGACTTAAGTTCTTATTCAAAATGAGGAGTTAAAGATAATTCTCAATAACTGTGGTTTCATTAGCAGAAAGTGAGAACAGTACAAAAGATTTAGGGGTGGGGGAGAAGTGTAGATAATGGTTTTATTTGTCATATTGAGGCAATAAAGGAACATCCAAGTGGAAATGTTTATCAGGCATTTGGCTATATTACAGGTAGAAAATGAAAACACAGATTAGGGAGTTGCTTTCAGCGAGATGTTAAAGGAGACAATGACTTGAAGAAAGGTAGTTACTTGTTCAAGATCATATAGCTGGTAATTGGCAGACTCAGAACCTGAAGTCAGGACTGTCTAAAATCAACCACAATAGTGTACTGACTCTAAAACTGTCTCAAATGTAGCCCAGAACAGAGGCTTAGATTTATCCTTGGAAAACACTCATATTTAATAGGGCAAGTGTTTTTTTAAGAATGAAGGTGCAGGACTAGCCCTGTAGTGTTGTGCTTAAGGGAACTGGATCCCATATGGCTGATCATGGTTTGAATCCTGCCCCTGTAGCTTGAAAAACTCACCATGCTCATGTGTATGCATGTTCCGAATCCCAACAGGATGGAGAAATGGTGGAGAAGGGATTATGATGTGACCACACCATAAAGGAGTGCCTTCTTCTTCTCTTTCCCTCTTTCTCTGTTTTCCTCAAGTGAGCACATGTGCCTTCTGGCAATTAAAAAAAATAAGAAAGGTGCAAAATGCTATAGAAAGCTAACAAGAGAAAAATAGGAATGCTGAGTCTACAAGACTCCCTAATGTTTGGACAGAAGGGTAAGATCTGGTACCCTGGGCAAGGCAGCTTTGGCAGGTCAATTTGGGCTTGGCCAAGGCTGAGGGCTCCTGTAACCCCTCCTGCTTTCACTTTGAAGACTTCTCAAAGAGTATCAGCTGCACTTTCTTTTCTTACACTTTCCACCCTGCCCACTGCTATGGTTTAAGCCAGAGAAAACTGTGGCCAAGTAGCAATTCTCAGAACACAGGCGAGGTTGACATCCTGCCTGGTTTCCTCCTCTGTGTTGCTTAGCTCTGAGCAGCCGGAGAGAATTGCAGTGAAGTGGCTCTTAGAGCTTTTCAGAAGTGCCCCTACAGGGTAAAGGCTCCTTGGCTCTTCAGTCTCCTAGGTCCCCACCCTGGAGCATGCCTTCGGGTTCATGGCATGGGCTGGCAGCAGAAGAGGAAGCAGACGCCACAGAAGTGGGGGCGTGGAGGCTGTAGGTTGTGAAACAATATGAGAAACCTCCAGAGGCAGCAAAGAAAGTTTTGTTTCTGGAATTTGGAATTCAAAGTTTTTCACACTCAACATTTCTGTGACTAGAAGGCGAGATAAAAATCTATGTCATTCCATCGGTTTTCACCTTTGCTTTAAATGATCTGATTTCAAACAGAAATTATCATCAGTCTGATATTGTTTCCTTTTCTCAAATGTGGTTTAATTTCGTAAAGAGTCGGGTAGGACGGCAGAGCTGAATCATAGGAAGTGTCAGCATCAAGCTCTACACCCATGATTACAAAACTGTCCAGTAGCTTGGGTATTGTCCTTGACAAAGCGTTCCTAGTCCTGGGTTTTGTTTCCAGCTGGGGGCATTTCCTCTTCCTTTCCCTACCAATTCCACCTATTTAGTTTCATGTGGGAGAATAATACTTGGGTTCTGAGTTTGAATCCCACTTCCTACTTTTCTGTACGGGGTAATAACCTCTCTGAGCTTCAGCTGTCTCCCCGTAAATGCAGACAAGGAAAAGGAGGATTTCTATAATCTGAATGTCCCCCTCTTTCCCAAATTGATGGGTTGAGATTTGGTTGTGACAGGGTTAACAGGGTAAAAACCTAATCTGGCTGTGGTGTTGAAAGGTGGGGCCTTTGGGAGGAGATTCTGATTAAGGTCATCAAGGTGGCACCTTACCTGATGAACTCCTGTGTGTTTATTAGGACAGAACAGAGGCACACGAACTCAGACACAGGTACTCTTGCTTGCCACCACGTCGGAATTCAGCCAGAAGACCCTCATGAGATGTGGCCCCTGGACCTCCAAACCACGAGCTGAATACATTTCCATTTTTATAAATTATTGAGACTCAAGTACTTTCTGTTATTAGCAACAGAATAGACTAGAACTAGGATACATACACACACTCTCATGCATACAAATTGCTGGCACTTAGTAGGTGCTAAAACCATGTGAATTCTTTTCATTGAATAGGGTTGGATGATTTTTTTTTTTTTTTTTCCTGTTGCTGGTCACTGACTCACAAGAAAAGAAAAAAAGAAAAAATCAGTTTACTGTGTGTTTTAATTCAAAGGAGAGAATTGTGGGTGTTTGTGTTTTGGATCTTATTTTTAGACATTACAAAAATGTTCCACCCACTAGATTTTGAAATTAAGAATGAGGAAACATTTTTATACCTCAATCATAAATTTAAAAAAATGAAAATATTACATGTATGATTTTGCTTCTGTATTATAAGCATTTACAAGGAAGAGAATGAGAGGGAGCAGGAAGAGAAGGGGAGAAGGAGGAGGTAAGATCTACATAAAACTGGCAAAGATAAAAGATATAGCAAAGGTAAGAGAGGACTAAAGGGCAGATACAGATAAATAGGGCTTTGTTCTATTTAACATTCATCCATGAGTACTAGAGTCATATTATTCGCTACTATTATTTCTTTTAAAAACCCATCTATCCATCATCCATTCATCCACCTTTAATTTATTTTGTAATTTAATAAACAACTGTAGGCCCAGTCACTGCCATGTAGTGATAATGCAAGTGCCCTGGAAGGCTGGAAGGCATATGGCCAATCCATGGTTTGGATCCCCAGGTCAGTCTGGAACCATGCTGAACTCCCACATAAGCACCTAGGATTCTGAGGAAAAGGAGGGCTATGGAAAGGCGATCATGGCGTGACAGGGCCTTGTCAAACTTAACTATTTCTTCCATAGAAAAACTATTCTTTACTGCAGGGTGGGAGTGGAATTCATCTCATTAGAGTATATCTCCAGTGTATAATTGTTCCTTCTCAGATAATGACCTCTGCAACAGAGTGGCCAGTTTTCTTCTTTATCGCCCTGTGCTCTTGGCCATGGTTTATTCTATAGCACTTAGTTGTTCTCAAATGGGCATACATCAGAACCTTCTAGTTAAAGCAGATTACCGGGCCCCACCTCATAATTTCTGATCCACTAAGTCTAAAACAGGGAGAAGTTGTATTTCAGTAAGTTTCAGGTGGTTTAGATGCAGCGGGTCCAGGGAGTACATACTGAGAGCCACTGGTCTAAGAGTAGGTAACTGAGCTACCCCTGTTCTTCCATTGTATCCCCTTCCTTCCATTCTCTTCCCCAGCCCAGCCTGCTGTGTGTTTGCCAAGTATACTTTCTATTGCTCACGAATAAAATAACTTAAATGACTATGGGGGAGTGTGTGTCTTGTCTACAGTCTGATAAAGAGAGGGATCAAAGTGTGAGAAATGCATCAAAGTGCTCTCTAATAGCTGGAAACCAGCAGTTAGCGTAATGGCTATGTCGCTGGACTCCCACGTAGTCGACCGCGGTTTGCGTCCTGGACCCGGTGGCTTAAAACTCACGCTGGGCGCGTGTGCGTGCGTGCCCAAGATCCCGAGAGGAGAATGGAGGAGAAGGGATTGCGGCGTGACCATCCCCCCTGGGGGGTGATTTCTTGCTTTCTGTCTCTATCTCTCTGTCTGTCTGGCGAGCGCACGCGCCCTATAGCGAAAATCTCTCCAAAAAAAAAAAAAAAAAGAAAAAAAAAAAGAAAAAAAAAGAAAGTGCTCTCTAATAGCTGAAAAGCTGTCATGTCAAAACAAAAAATAGGAAGTGGATATTACCAAGTTGTTGATTTTGCCTCCAGCTAAAGAAGACATTTTTAAGCAGTTTATTGCCTAAACTGGTCAGCTTTGGGTTAAAAATGATAGCTTGAAGACACTCATTTGCCACTGCTCTCTCTTGAAATACCAATAAAATGAGAGTGAAAAAGTGTGTTTTTTTTAATTTTTTTTTTTTTTTTTTTTTTTTTTTTTTTTTTTTTTTTTTTTTGCCAAGTGTGTGCTTGCTGAAGAGAAACAGAGAGAGAGAGACAGTGAGAAGTTGCCCTTTACCCCCGACAGGGGATATGGCCACGTTGCAATCCTTTCTCCTTCATTGTGTTCCTGGAATTGAATCACATGTGTCTGACTTGATTTTCAAGCCACTGTATCCAGGACTTGACCTGTGGTCCTGCACATGTGAGTCTAGTGCTGTAACCGCTATGCCACCTGTTGGCCTCAGTGACTAAGTTTTTAGCATAGAATGTGGAGTAAACTCTCAAACAAAGAAAAGAGAGAGAGAGAGAGAGAGAGAGAGAGAGAGAGAGAGAGAGAGAGAGAATGGGTGATAAGAATATTGAAAGCAGGGAAGCAGTTAGATGACTGTTCCAGCTGGTTTAGAAAACCTGAGAAATCTGATCTATAAGCTGGCAGAAGCAGGAGAACAAAATTTATACTCCAGAGGTCCAGAAAGATGTTAGATTCTGTAACTTCTAAACGAGGTACATTTGGGCCTAATTCTGTGTCCAAACTGAGTTTAAGCTAACAGTTTTTACTTTGCAGCTACTCTGCACAGAATGGCCAGTTAAAAGCTCAGTGATTCATTGGTAAGTAAGATTCAGTGTGCCCATTCTAAATGGGAAGGTTGGAGAAGGAACAGTGTGTAAAAGGCAGATAGTCTGAAGCAGCATGCTGAATTTGTGGAACCACAAACAGGTGTGGCTGGTATGGGACGTATAGAAATGCAGCAGGTATGGGAGAAAGGAAGGGAGGCCCAAGAGATGCCGTTTTGCTTACATTTCTTTCTTTGCTGTCAAAATGTGTATTATTTTAAGTGCATACATTCTGAATCCACATGAATGCAATCCATTCTGGTTTTTCTTTTCTTCCTTCCTTCCTTCCTCCCTCTCTCCCTCCCTCCCTTTCTTCCTTCCTTCCTTCCTTCCATCCTTTCTTTTTCTTTCTTTCTTTTTCTTCTTTCTTTTCTTTTCTTTCTTTCTCTATTTCTTTCTTCTTTTTCTCTTTCTTTCTTTTTTCTTTCTTCCCTTTTCTTTCTTTCTTTCTTTCTTTCTTTCTTTCTTTCTTTCTTTCTTTCTTTCTTTCTTTCTTTCTTTCTTTCTCTTTCTTTCTTCTTTTTCTCTTCCTTCCTTCCTTCCTTCCTTCTTTCCCTCCCTCCCTCCCTCCCTCCCTCCCTCCCTCCCTCCTTTCTTTCTTTCTTTCTCTTTCTTTCTTTCTTTCTTTCTTTCTTTCTTTCTTTCTTTCTTTCTTTCTTTCTCTTTTTTCCATCAACGCTTTAAGACTTGTTTGTATAGCTATGAGAATAATCTAAGCCATCCCTTTGAACTCTTGCTTGATATTTTACAGTATCTTTTTGTTTTTAAACCGATTTTGGCTACAGGGTGTGTGTGTTTGCTGGATAGACAGTGAGAAATGGAGAGACAGAAAGCAAGGAATCACCCCACAGGGAGGATGACCACACCACAGTCTCTTTACCTCCATTCTCCTCTTGGGATTTTGGGTATGCATGCACATGTGCCCAGTGTGAGTTTTAAGTCTCCAGGCCCAGAACTTTAACCAGGATCATCTACATGGGAGTCCAGGCCTTAACCACTATGCCACCTACTGGTCCCTATTTTATGGTACCTTAAGGTGTGCATACACTTACTTTTACTGACTCTTTCTCCTAGGATGGACATCAGAATGATTTTCCATTTATTCCCATTTCACTCGCTCTGGAAAAGATATATAGCAATAAATAACCCCAAGACTATCTTCTGAGAATTTTTTGTGTTGAATATCCTGAACAAAATTTGTTGAATATGTGCATATGTAATGGGACTAAATATTGAGTTTTCCTTCTGGGATGGCTGCTCTCCAGGCTAACTTACTACTGGAACATGATGGGCACTATATTCCCACATCCCTACTAACCTGATTTTTCCATACAGCATTATAATTTTGGCTAGTGCAAATGTTTATAATGTTCCTGAGTTCTAATGTCATTTGTATTTCTCTAAATGCTAGTTACTTGGAGCATCTCTTTATAAGCTTATTGGTTATTGAGATTTTTCTCTTCTGTAAATTGACTGTTCATCTCTTATTCCCATATTTCTATTGAGGCAGCTGTCTGTTTCTTATTGATTTGCAAGACTTTAAAGTATATTTTGGATATTAATTCCTTATTGGCTTTAGACCTTATGGATATATTTTTTCAAACAGTCAAGTATTTATTGACTTTGACCATTGTCTTCCTCACTAAAGAAAACACATTAATTTTAACATCCAATTTGTCATTCTTTCATTTTTAATAAGCAAAAATGACAGATTTTTTTCAACAAAGAACTTTATATTATTTTGTCTGTTAAAGGTTTCTTCCCTTTGCCCCTGCTCCCTGCCCTCTACTATCTACTCTCTACCATCCACCTGCTCCCTTACAGTCTCTGGTAGCTATACTCATCCTCTCTATTATTGCATCTGCAGATCTTTCTATTTCTTCCATAGAGTGCAGGCATTCAGTACCTGTTGAGTGGGGACATACAGTGCTTTTGAAAATTTTTTTGAATTATTTGAACTTTATTTATTTATTTTAATTTGACCAGAGAGATGGAGAGAGAGAGAGAGACAGAGAGAGAGAGAGAGAGAGAGGGGAAAGCAAGCTGCCAGGTCCAAGATCTGAACCATGGTTGGCCATGTGGAAGTTCAGTGTCCTTAATCACCATACCACTTGCTGACCACCAAAAATTTAGCTTTTTCTCCCAAAAAGTACAAATATATTTCCCTCTACTAACTATAGTTTTAGCTTTCATATTTATTTAATTTTTAAAAATTTATTTATGTATTACTTCTGAGAGAAAGAAAGAGACAGAGAAATAGCACCCCCACAATGTTATGATTCACCCCCCAGCTTCAGCTAGCCCAGATCACAGGCATGCATGTGTGTGGTGTACTCCAGAAAGTTTCCTAATATGAGCCCAAAACTTCCCATATGGTTCAGTCTCAAAGAACGTTGTGGCCCCAGCCTTCACATTTAGACTTCAATTCTTTTAGAATCCTCCTTTTGCCTGAAGTCCCATGTTAGGCAGGGATTTAGACTGATCTTTTCTCCAGGTAGTTAGTACCATCTATCAGATCTAAGAAAATAAATCTTATTTTAGTGTTTACAACAGGAGATTTTTTTTAGAGAAATTTTTGCTAGAAGGTGTGTGTGCTTGTCTGAGAGACAGAGAGAGACAGAGAGAGACAGAGAGACAGAAAATAAAAAATCATCCTCCAAGGGAATTGGTCACACTGCCGTCCCTTCTCCTCTATCCTCTTCTTTGGATTCTGGGCATGCACACACACATGCCTGGTGTGAATTTCAAGCCACCAGGTCTGGGACTCTAACCGTGGTCAGCAAAATGGGAGTCCAGCACCTTAACCACTATACCACCTGCTGTTCCCACAATAGAAGAAATATATTGCGGGGGTTCATTTTACAGGTAATGGTAGGCCTGATGAGTTCACAGGAGATGGTACAGCAACCTAGACAGTAATAATGGGAAACCACTACCACTCTTAGGTTGAATGATGAACAACAGGGGGAGGCAATGGAAGGACTAGGTGGGTCTACTTGGTGAAAGTTGGACCAGCATAGGCATTTCTGGAAAGAAATTACATGCATAGAGGGTGGCAGAGAAACACCCTGGGTTTTCCTTCCTCTTTCCCTTCAGTTTGGTCCATTGCTTTCCACGGAATGGAGGCCTTCCCCAAATGGAAAACAGGTACAGAAGAGACTAAGAACACAGCCTAGAGCCTTTGATATAGAAGAGGAACCCCCAAAAATGCATGGAAAATTTCCAATTAAAGTTCAAGTCTATTTTAAAACTAAAGAAGTAGAAATGCATGCACAGTTGTTTTTATTTATTTATTTATTTATTTTATAGACAACACTATAGTTCATGTAATCTCTGGAGTCAGCTAGCATACACAAACTCTAAGGAATAATAGGTGCCTTTTTTACCAGGTCTGAACATGTCTCTTCTTACTCAAGTAATTTATACATATACATTTCTATGACCCCCTTCTTTCCACATCTACTGTACAGAACGGCAGAACCAAAATAAATCTTCCCATTGGGAAGGAAAAGGATGTAAGACACATAAAAATTGTTGGTCTTTTGTAGTTCTGAAATTGAATGATAGCAGTCAGCTGGAGCATGACTGCTTGTATTAGAGATAAAGAATGCCTTTCACTTCTTGCCACAAGATGAAGCCATAGAGTCTTAGGAACAGAACAATGTCCTTGAGATTTGGGAGCATATAAACTGGTGGTGATCCACCGTATGATAGATACTTGCTTACAGCTCCAAGAGCTACCTGGGTCATCTTGTCAAATTTCCTAGTGTCTGGCTTCATTCACAAACTTCTTCTTTCATTATACCCTTCACTGAGTGATGATCTTCAAAGTGCTAGTTTGTAGCACTACGCATTATTATTTTACTTTATTAGATACATTGGAAATGTTTTTCTCTTCAGAAATTGGAAAATGCTTAGATTGACAACAAAATTATTCAAAACTATCCATAACTTTGCCCACAGAAATGACTACAGTTAATTTTTTAGGATATATTCTGCCTAGTGAAAAAAGAACAACTGCAAAGTAAAAATTATAAAGAAAAAGGAACTTATTGGTCTTTCAAATCCAGCTCAGAATAAGGGTCAGACCCTGGGACATGCTGTCAGATCTTGCCAATAGTAGAGCCAGAGAGAAATGGCAAATATATCCACTGGCTCTGAGGAGACAAGCTGATTTTAAAAGGAAAAAAAAAGAGTTGTTGGAAAAAGTTTACATTTGGGCACAGACAAGAGAAAGGTCTGGGAGAGATAGAAAAGGAACAGGAGTGAGCAAAATGACATTCATCTTTGTGTCAGCAGGGAGATTGAAAGTTCTGACTCAAATTACAATTATCTAGAGGAAGATTGTCTTGAAGATCAGTCACACAGCAGAAAATAATCAGTAAGCAGACTGATAAGCTCCTCCTTTTTCTTTGTCCTGAGGCCCAGTGTTTTACATTTAGTATAGCAATCCCTTTTCTAGATATACCCCATATTGTCACAATTTCAATCCCTGAAAGTGAACGGCTGGAAAAATGGAAACATTATTATGACAAATGGGACTCCCCTTCTACCGTAGTGCTCTGTATTAATGTAGAACTTTCTACATTTCTCTATGATATTTACCAGGGCCTATTAGAACAGGAGTTGAGAAACGTATGTTTTACTTCATTTTATTTCTATTTTTGATTTGCCAAAGCTTCCTGTTAAAAAACAAAAACAAAAACAAAAACAAAAACAGAAAGAATTATGCCCGGGGCTTGGATTTTTCACTGTAGGTGATGCTAGCCATGGAAGGAATGGAATTGGTTGAATCATGTGAAATAATTTTTAGAGAAGAAGGTATCCCTGGAAGCAATGATGTATGAATGGAAGTGACTGAAAATAACATTTATCGGGTATGTATTTTGTTAAAGATATTATCTACAGTATTTCACTTAATCCGTTTGGTAGTAATCATCCCAAGTTTGATATAGGAAATTTGAAACTTACTGGGTTAGCAATGTGCTCAAAGACACATAACTGATAAGTATTGGAGCAGGGAATTAAATCTAGCAAGCCCAACTAACAGGTTTCTCTCTAGGCACAAAGGCTGGTTCAAAGGTATGTCAGTAGTCTGGGTGGGCTCTGTTCCCATTTAATAAGAAGAAGTTAAAATCCCTAACTAGCTATATTCTTAAAGCACCAGGGTTGATTGAGGGCTGTCCCCAGGGGGATTTTCCCTATGACTCACACACAACTGGGGAATCCTGAGGGAAGCTCAATCTTTTCTTCTTGCATTTCTGAGTCCTAGCAGCCTCTATGGTGATTGCAGATAGAGATCAGAGTACTTGACAACAAACAGATGGAAGGAGGGACCTTGGGTAAGTCCCTTTTCTCTGGACCTCAGTTTTCTTAACCGCAAAGAATTAAATGAACTCTGAAGCTTCCTTTCATTTGAACTCCAAAGGATAATGCTGAATACCTAATGTGAGGCTGAGTTCTAGGTAGAGGCTGAATGGTGGCCCTACTCATTTGTAGGAATTAAACCAACAGAATGTCATTACACACTGAACTTGTTGAAAAGAGGCTGTAGGAATATGCAGAAGATACATGTTCTTAGTTACTCAATTTTTATGTATTTACTAGACAGATTCTTGTAAGAGGGGCTACATGCTTCTTCATCCTACATTTTAGAGTCTATCATTAATGCTGTTTATATTAGGGACCAAAAGGTTTTGTTGAAGGAAAGAATGAACAATGCAGAAAGGCTATCTCCAACTCCCAATATCTGTGTGTGTGTGTGTGTGTGTGTGTGTGTGTGTCTCCATCAATAATGCAGTATCTAAAATTGTCTGGATAGAGTAGACTAGAAACAGGTGGTATTTTCTAGACTTCTTTGCAGTTAGATATGATTGGGTTATTAAATTCTAACCAATAGAATGTAATTGAAATTAGTGTTGTCATTTTTCTTCCAGGAAATATTCTTATGAAGAGGGATCATGATTTACTCCTTACATTTTCTTCTGGATGGTGTGGACAGAAGTCTGACTGCTTTTTCCTATTTTGCCAAAGTTCTCTCCAGAGGGCTAGGGGGAGTCATACCCCAGA
Organism: Tupaia tana; assembly: GCA_026018925.1. Classification (NCBI taxonomy): domain Eukaryota; kingdom Metazoa; phylum Chordata; class Mammalia; order Scandentia; family Tupaiidae; genus Tupaia; species Tupaia tana. The sequence continues at coordinate 87,061,161 of JAKSZU010000013.1, forward strand.
TGTTGACAGACCATTTTGGCCCATTCTTAATAGTTAAAGTACATTCCTTTCTGGGACCAGCAGTTGGTGTAATGTCTATGTCGTTGGACTCTCAAGTAGTTGACCGCAGTTCCAGTACTAAACCCGGTGGCTTAAACTCACGCTAGGCACGTGTGCGTGCGTGCCCAAGATTCCGAGAGGAGAATGGAGGAGAGGAGATTGTGGCATGGTCATCCCCCCAGGGGGTGATTTCTCTCTTTCTGTCTCTCTTTGTCTTTCTAGTGAGCGCATGTGCCCCATAGTAAAAACCTCAAAAAAAAAAAAAAAAAAGTGCATTCCTTTCTGATCTTAACAACTTTCCATTTTTCAATTACCACCCTAAAAATCGTAAAACCCACCTATAACCTACAAGCCCCAGCTTCCACATGTCCTGCCTTTTTGGGCTAGACCAGTGGAAAACTTTGCACTAAATTCCAAACTCTGTCTCTTGCTCTCAAAATCAAATATAAAGAAACCCTGTACCTGATCACCCCAAGAGAAAGGCATGTTTTGCCTCCTCTCCAACCTAGGTCATTCATTTTCCTTAGAAGTAAACCGCTTTCATTATTAATTTTACGGAGTTGGTTATTCTCCATCGACAAGGTGGTGACCTCACAAGGATCAGAAAGAACCGAAGTTCTTCCAAGGGGTCGCTTCAAACCCAGTGCATGGTACCAGCAGTGGACCCTTTGTGCCCTCTCTGGCTCTGAACCTCTCCACGGGGGAGATTTGGTAAGTCCTCTGGCCCCGGACCTCCCAGAATTTGGTAGACAGTCTGGTTTATGTGTAAGCTGGTTCCACTTGTTCATTTGTCTTTTGTTTGTTTGTCTGTTTTGAGTAACCCAGGTTTGCTCCCCTCTGAGTGAAGGGCAGAGCTTTGCTCTCCTCTGATGAAGGGTAGTGGTTTGCTCTCTCTGAGCAAGGTGTTATGTTTTGTTCCACTCAGAGTGGGTGGTTAGGAAAACCAAATGTATGAAAGTGCATTAATTATTTAAAAAAAGAGGAAGAATAGAAAAGGAAAAAAAGGTGCATTCTGATGGGTCTTCTTCCTTTCCCTTCATAAAACTGCTTTAGTGGGCTTTTGTGTGTTTGCACCGGAGAAACTGAACTGTCTTATTTACAGGCAAAAGAAAGACTGAGCCTCTCAGCTCCAAGATAAAGGGGACTTTCTCTTCCTGTCAGTGGGCATCCCAGATGACTGGGAGCCTTAGGGGGAGTGTCTGAAGTGGGGGAGATTTCCTCCTCTTAGGACTGGTAGCGACCTTCTAGGAAATCTCAAGCACAATATTTAATAACAGGTCCATCCAGTAATTGCAAAGTAAGAGCTGACCACTCAAGCATTTTGGGCCCCCTTTAAGGGTGCTAAATTCTTTGAGGGAACTGAGACACATAAGAAGAGTGATCTCTACAGGAGAGTGACATTTAATAGAGAGACGCTCAAAAGCAAAGCAAAACAAAACAAAACAAAAACAAAACAAAACAAAGCAGCATCCTGGTCCACCACATTAAAATTCTTAGATTTCGGGAACCAGCAGTTAGCGTAATGGCTATGTCGCTGGACTCCCACCTAGTCGACCGCGGTTCGCGTCTCGAACCCGGTGGCTTACAACTCACGCCGGGCGCGTGTGCGTGCATGTCCAAGATCCCGAGAGGAGAATGGAGGAGAAGGGATTGCGGCATGACCATCCCCCCGGGGGGTGATTTCTCGCTTTCTGTCTCTATGTCTCTCTCTGTCTGTCTGGCGAGCGCACGCGCCCTATAGCGAAAAACCTCTCCAAAAAAAAAAAAAAGAAAAAAAAATTCTTAGATTTCCACAGGCTGGTTTCTCCTCTTAAAAATAGATTAAAAAAAAAAAAAAAGAAAAGATAAACCTGGGAAATAGACATCTATAGTTTAAAATGAGCAAAGAGGACAACCCCATTTGGGGCACTACAGCTAGCTTTCTATATAACATATATGGCGCCTTGACCTGCAGGTATTTAGATAAACGGGAAGAATTACAAAAGGTGATCTTGGTTAGAATTTTCTCAGGCAGAAACTTCAATATTCCTAACTCAGTCTTTTTGCAAGCTAAATTAGAAAATTTGGATCTCATATCAAGAAAAAGAATGAGATTGCTACTTTAAGTGGCATTAAAATTCATTGTTTTAAAATGGTAAAATTAACTCCTTACAAAAAGTTAACAAAAAATAATGAGACTGTCTCGAGGAAAATAACAGAAACTGCCTCTAAAATTAAGAAGGCACCAAAAACCTCCCCTTATCCAGACAATTTCTGTTTTTCCTCTCCTTTACCATAAACTTGGGAAAGGCACATTGACAGATTGGTCGACTTGATAGTTATTGTCAACAAACTCAAATCTGATTCACTCTCCAGGATACTATGGGCCAAACCATAAGCACATGATATGAGGAAGGAAAGCCTAGTCTTGTTGCAACATGCAGGGCCAAAGTGCAGGACAGCTCATGGTGAAAAGGACCAGTCTGCTAGAGATTGTTTTGTTTTCTTTAATTTTTGTATTTTGTTTAAGAGCTGAAGTCTCTACTGAATTGATCATATACTTATCAGTTTAAGACGGTGTGTTCATCAGATGGGTTGCCTTGATTTGCAAAATCTTAGATAACATTTTCTATTTTAGAAGGAAAAGATCATCAGTTTTCTGGCAGCAGTAGGCCTGGGGTCCTTTTTTCCCTCTTCACTTTTGCTCACAACCAGCAATTTCTATCCTTTAAAACATCTTAAATTTTTGTTATACGTTTAAGACTTGTATTAATACTTGGTGGGTCCAGTCTTCTCTCAGTCCTGTCTCCTTATTTATCGTAACCAAAGCCTAATTTGTTTTTTATTGTGGGTCATTACAATGCAAATGAACTTTGGATTCCAAGCCTCTTAGAAGAGATATTTTTCCCTCAATTTTAGCCCTTATTAACTTTTAAGTTGGAAAGTTCTTAAAAAAAAAAAAAAAGAGAAACTGAGGGCCCATCCTATTTTAGGGGATCCCTGCTTGATTTTGTTTTTGACCAACTTGTGTCCTTTCTGGTAATTTCGGAAGCCTCTTCTTTTTTTATTTTATTTTTTTCTCTTTGCTCTGACTACTTTTTTTTTCTTCTACTTTTCTTTATTTTTCCTTCACTTTTTCTTCCTTTTTGCTCATTTATAGTTATAAGATAATGATACAGGATAAATTGATGCAAGAAATTGGAGTGCATGTTCCTACACCCAGCATTGGAAGAACAGTGATTTTGATTCTTTTGTCTCATGCTCATGAAGAAATAGAGACATGGACACCGAAGAACTACTGAAGTGGAGAGTTAGGAGAGAGAAGAAATATCAGAGCCCCCAGGCAGAGAATGAGTCCTGAAAAATGTGTTGCCAATGGGTAACGGATGAGTTTTCTTTTTCTTCCCTCATCTGTGTCTGACGGGTTTTGTCTTTTTTTTTTTTTAATTAATTAATTAATTAATTAATTTGTATTTAGGTTATTTCAGCTTCTGAGAAGTTAACTTGATGTGAGAAGAGGAGCAGCTTGCAGAAAGGCTAGCTATCATATTGAGAAATTCCAGCTCATTGACAAACTTACTGCTGCTCAAAGGAGCTTATAGGGAGTGAGTCCTCTGAAAAGTATGCTGCTATGGGAAGAGAAAATTGAGCTACAAGGTATTAAAAAATACAAAAGTAAAGATTTCTAATAGGGAGGAAATTCACCCCCCAAACCTGAAAGGCATACGGGTAGGCAGCTACCAGAGAAGGCCAACTGCCTTGGCCATGAGATTAGGTATTGACATTAAATGTGGAGGTTAGTAAAAATGTTTTTAGCAGGGGAAGGTCTGTCATTAGTATCTGGTGTCTTTGTTTTGGTTTCTTACATTTTTTCTTTTCCTGCACTTGCATATCTCTCACTTGCAGAATTTAATCTCATCACACATGTTCAGGGTAGTCTTTGAAGGAATTAGCATCCATATCTGGATGCCCTTCCTGGATGTTGACTTCATGTTCCATTGCAGTGGTGAATTTTCTGTGTGTATATCTGGGATATCAGAATGAAGATGACAACCTGCCTGTTGCCAAGAGCCAGGTAGTTTGGCTGGGTGAGTTTGACGCAAGGATACTTTTATAACTCTCTTATATATTCATTTGTGTTGTACACATGTTTATATATGTTGTATGTTATGTTTATGTGGCAAAGCCCTTAAGAAGTTTTATTAAATTTGGCATGTAAATAAAGAGCGCTCATAACATAATCCAAATGCTTTCACGTTCTCGTGACTTAAGTAAATAAACCTGCTACAAATTTAAAAATAAAATTGAAGATGTTTTCATAATTGTCAGCCTAGGTTTTACCAATCAAATGACAAAATTGTTTTAGTAATATTGATTTAGCAAAAATAGATCTCAGAGTTATCAGAAACTTAAGGTAAATATTTAATATCCATATGGTATACATATTTAACATGTTATAAAAAGTTAACAGGGAAATAAATAATTGACTTTCTGGTATCTTTTGGTATTTAGATAGCCCAGGCATACAGTTTTTAAAGATAAATCTGGTGATTGTAAGTATAATATAAAAACGTTTGCTATGTTAAATTAATATTGGTAAAATACTTGTCATCATTTAAGTTAAAATACTTTTGTTAATATAAACTGCAAAGTTTCACACTTGGCTTCTAACTCCCTTTTTTTTGGAGAGGTTTTTGCTATAGGGCGCATGCGTTCACCAGAAAGACAGAGAGAGACAGAGAGACAGAAAGCGAGAAATCACCCCCCAGGGGGGATGGCCACGCTGCAATCCCTTCTCCTCCATTCTCCTCTCGGGATCTTGGGCACACACGCACATGCGCCCCGCATGAATTTAACCCACCGGGTCCGGGCTCGAACTGCGGTACACTACATGGGAGTCCAGCGACATAGCCAATACACCAACTGCTGGTCCCTTGGCTTCTAACTCTTATAGAGTTAAAAACATGTTTTTTGGGGGGAGGTGGTCTAAATAAAAGGTTATTTAAGGTTATTTCCAAATATGTAAAAAGTGCACTGCGTCAAACTCCTGGGGAGGTGGATTTAAAGTCAAAAACTGTTTCAGACCATCTTATCTGGAAGTCTTAGTATGGGATGAGTAAAGGGATAGGGTCAAACAAATGACTGACACCTTGATTATGAAGTAAACCTCCATTTTAAGCTCCTCTCTATATTGGAAACTTGCTTTCTCCTCTTGCCTAGAGTAAACAGAGTGATTAATATTCCCACTGTCTTTGCTAAATAACCTGAGAACTCCCTACCCTACCATGTTGTTAGTGATGTAATCTTTAGTCTCCAGACCCCTTGTCCTGAGCCATGGAGACTGTTAAGATTCCATTGAGTTTAGATAGGGATGGAATATACCCTTAGAAATGATTAACCTGCTTGTTTTGCTTCTATAATTCACTTTTGCTTTTACATTATAAAATCCTACCCCCACCCTTTCAAGCCCACCACTCTTTGTTCTTGTCATTGCCAAGTCAACCCAGAAAAAGAGTGTGATTTTTACCTTTATAAGCACCCCTCAACTTACACTCAGGGCTGCAGGGTTTTGAGAGACATGAGTTCTCCCCACCCCATGCCACTGGTTTAATCAATAAAACTCCAATAAATTTGGCTGTTTCTGGATGTCCTCTTCTCTCTGTGTAGACTATAACATTTGGAGACCTCAGTGATGTGAGTACCTACTGGTACTTGGGTGAGGCATCCCAGGATAGCAGCCTTGCTCGGTTCAGCTACCAGCTATCCAGAGAGTGCTAGAAAGGACCCACACCACTTGGGATTTCCCAGGTCTCCAGAGCCACCTTTTGAGATTGTTGACAGCTGGGTGAGAGATGCTGACTATTCCTCTAAAAATTGTGGAGTTCTAGAGTAAGATCTCTGGAGGTATTTCTTTTTGGTGTTACTGTCCTGCTCTTTGGAAAACAAACCGGTGAGTATGGGGTTGGCAAATGAAAGGAAAGTGCCTTGAAATCTGACCTGCTGGATCAGGGGTTCAAGTCCTTCCTCAGGCGGCTGGATTAAGGGCTGGTTGGACGTGATTATAGAGCCCTTACTTAGATTCCACCAGATGTACTGGAATCTGGGGGCTAGATAATTGTCAGGGGTTCAAGTCCCCATAACCCTTGGACAGTTTGTGGTAAATCAGGGTTTGAGTCCCTGACAGGGTGTGAGTCCCTGAGTATTTGGGATCTTTTTGTTTTCCTTCTTCTCTTAATCATATAACTGGTAGGAGGGAATGTTTTAAACTCTTGTGTGAATGGCGAATGACAGAGTGAGTGTGGTTGTGGCTCCACAGCCTCAGCTATGGAGTCTGAATGGGTCCCAACCTGCGGTTCCGTGGAGACCTCATACAGTCATAAAGGTAAAATTGACACTGGGGTCTCAGACCCTCCCTGTGCGTTTGATCTGCCAGTGGATGTATAGCTGGTTACAAAAGCTAAGAGGCTTCCCTAAGGTTCTCTTGAGGGGCATGGCCAGGCGGACACCTGAATGATCCTCTCTTTGGAAGGGGTACCCACCCTTTGTCTGTCTCACATTGCTATCTTGGGAGGAAAGTGGGGAAGGGTCACTCCTCTTTTCATGAAGGGCAGACCTCTCTGTCCTCAGAAGCTGAGTCCTTTGTTTCTTGAGAAGCTCGTAGAGAAAGTCCTAGAAAAGTAGGCTCTGCAAGGTCTTTGCTGTCTTGTACTTCAGCCTAAGGATTGCATTCTCTGCCAGCAGGCAATTTGGGTAGATGTGCCTGCTGGATTCTTGACAGGACTTTACAAGACTCTCATCCTTTCCCATTTCCTCTGTCATCAAGAGGAGTTTGCCAGGGCCCCAGTCTACCTTCTCCTAGTTCACCTTTACCTGGCTGAAAGCCCCATCCTCTGTTGTGCTCTCTCGGGCTCACCTCAGCTGTCTCCTTAGAGTCCCTGCTTTAGAGAATTTTTTTTGCTACTTCAACTCTCTGGCATTTTACCTGCACTCTAGGGGAGGCAGAAGTTCCTGCTCTTTTAAATATGAGTCTTGCTAGCCTTGCTATTCCTGTTATAACCTGGGCTAGCTGGAAAATCAAGGCATTCAAGAAATGGCAATCTCTATAGTAACAGCATTATTGCTGGGAATTGCCTTGTAACCATAGGAGGTACAAGTGCAGGCAAGATGGTCCTGGAGTGGCCCAGGATACATCCTGACCAAAGAACATACTTGCCTTTTTAGAAACCATGGGAGGCCAGAACAACTCCTTTAAAAATCCCTTAGAATGCATGCTTAAATATTTCAATGAGGCATTTGTAGAAAGTCATAATTATGGCATCAAGCTCTCTATCCAAAAACTGAGAGAGACTTTTGAGAACATCACACTTAAAAGGTGTAGAAATATCAGGAATATTTGTGTTGTAAAAACTCTAGTGATATAGGCAACAAAAAGTTAAAACCCACCATCCTTGAGTGTATAATTAAAAATTTCAAGAAAGGGTTACTCTAAAGAATAATTTCAAAGTAACCCCATGGAAATTGGTTCTTATAATTCTGATGTGTGTGTGCATCCATACATGTAATATGTCATGTTATGTACTATATGTTGTATGTCTGTGTGGAAAATAAAGGCCTTAAAGAATTTTATTTCATTTAATTTGGTTTATAAAAAGAGTGCTCATACAAATTAGTTTAAACACATTTTTTCTCTTTTTTTGGAGAGGTTTTTGCCATAGGGCACGTGTGCTCGCCAGAAAGACAGAGAGAGACATAGAGATAGGAAGCGAGAAATCACCCCCCAGAGAGGATGGCCACACCACAATCCCTTCTCCTTTCCCTCTCAGGATCTTGGGCACACACGCACATGCTCCTGGTGTGAGTTTAAGTCACCGGATCTGGGACTCGAATTGTGGTCGACTACGTGGGAGTCCAGTGACATAGCCATTATGCTAACTGCTGGTCCCTAGTTTAAACACTTTTCAAGTTTATATAAGTTCAGTAAATAAGCTGACTTCAAATATAACAGAAGAAAAAAGATTAATAAGTGAAATCTTCACAATTTCCGACATATATTTTGTCCAGGTTTTTATTAATTAAGCAACATAATATTTATATTAATATGGTTGGGTTAATGAAACAGGTAGTGTTGTGTGTTACATTATAAATAGTGGATATCTAACAAGGAAACAAATTCATGATTAGCGTTTTTGCCTTTAATTTTTGTGCTAACAGATGATCTTTGACCTCAAAGTCATTCTTGGATGTTTACAGTGTTCCTGAGACATCCAAAAGGAAGATGTTAAAGTGATCAGGCTTATTGTTTATATGTTGGATAAAAATGGAAATCATTGTCAAATTAGGTAATTCTAATTTTCTTGGCATTATATTTGAGTTATATGTATACATATGTTATGTGCTTGTATGTCTGTATATGCATTGTGTTCCAAAATAATTTGAGATTCCCAGGAATTTATGGTAGGCTATTATGTTAAACAGGTATATATAGCCGAATTTATTTGTCAGTTATGAATTTTTGTCAGAGCATTAACTATGGTTATAATCCTAATGTTATATCTTTAAGGAAATTCACAAAGAGGATAGAAAGAGAATATACTCTTACAAGTACAGGTTTCTAAAAAAACTAATAATTTAATTGGGTAAAATCTTTGTTTTATATGTAAACTGATTGGTTTTCTAAACTGTTAAATCAAAATTAACCAAATAAAAATTTAAAAAATGTTTGACAAAATTGCATGCTAAGAAGCCAATGCCATGCACCTGAGTTAAAGAGGTAAACTTGGTATAAAAGGATATAAATCCAATGTTAAACATGGACTCATGGAAATATTATTTCCTGGTTCCCTGAGTCCTTCTCATAATTCTTGTTGTTAAGTTAACATGCTTTAGTTCTTCCTATTATTGGTCTTTAAATTTTATAAGAAATATTGAGAGATTCTATTAGTAAGATTGTTCAGTTTTACATTGAAAAAGTTGTTAAACAAATTTTGTTATTGTTTGTACATGTTCATAAGGTGCTGGTGTATGCTAAAAGTTAGGGTTGTCAAAAATAAAAAAAAAAAGATCAATATAGATGTATGAAATTCTATTTTCACAAGCTTAATAACACATCTAAAAACATCAAATTTCTCAAGGAGAAAGAGGAAAAGATAAGCATGGGCGGTTATTAAAAATTATATATATCTGGGTAAAAAGCTAGAAAACTCCTGTCTAACAGCCCAACAGGACAGGAGTCTAAAGGAGTGGGGGATGGGAGAAGTTAAGGCTGCAGCTCCAGGCTGCCTTCTCTCCCAACCCTTTGCCTCCTTGTACTCCTGTTTCTTTTAGCTAGGCCTCTTTCCCACTGGACTCTCCCCTTAAATGATCAAGAGGGCTCGATAGAAAAACAAGAATTTAGATTAAGACTGCATTCTGCAGCTCAGGCTTTTGTATAGGCAATAAAGCAGATGCTTTGTAAAACCTGTATACCGGGCTTTGCCCTCCTTACAGTACTTAGCCACTCCTTGTAGGATCTATTGAAACTTAGGTTCACTTTCAGTGTAGGACAATTCAGAACAGATATCAGAGAAGTTCCCAAATAACTCAGAGAAGCGTTATTACAAAATTGGCAAGGTGCCCTAACCTTTGGTTTAACTCACTTTAACGGCACCCAGTAGTCACTCGTGGTAATCCTGAAGGCTGGTAACTTCTCTGAGGGAAGTATCTGGAAAACAGCCCAGATCAGAACCTCTGCCTCAGAAGAAATGATTTCCAATGTGGGCAGCCCAGAAATTAAACAATGCCCATGATTGGCATCCTCATGTCCTCCACTGAGGCTTGTTCCCAGTGTAGAGTTGGTAACTAGAGATGAGACAGATACACTGAGCTCTGAAGGGATCTCAGGACTTTTAAAGTCCATGTTGGCCTTTGAAATTGAGGATGGATGGGACCCAAGACCCCAACAGCTCCCCTTGGACATCTGACAATCTCACTAGAAAGCAAGAAATAATCACTACCCGGAGGGATGGCCATACCATAATCCCTTCTTCTCCATTCTTCTCTTGGGATCTTGGGCACTCATGCACACTTGCCTGGCGTGAGTTTCAACCACCGGGTCTGGGACTCGAACCATGGTCAACTATGTGGGCGTCCAGCGACATAGCCATTACACCAACTGCTGGCCCCAAGGTTGTTTCTAAAAGTACACTCATTAAAAAAAAAAAAAAAAAAAAAAAAAAAAAAAAAAAAAAAAAAAGAGAGAGAGAGAGAGAGAGAGAGAGAGAGAGAGAGAGAGAGAGAAGAGAGTAGTAAACAGATTGGCTGACCATGAGACAAGAGAGAAAATTATAAGACCTAGCTGGAGGGGAGACTTCTCTATCAGCAACTTAAAGTTCTTGCAGCTGCCCCAGGTTCTGTCCTCCCATCATCTCCCTCCTACACTCAGGAGGAGGAAAAATTTGGCCCATAAACAGTAGGCTCCTGGAGTATCTGAAGAATGGTTGCCATTACCAGGTGGCAGGCCAATAGTCCTTGAGGCCCTTGAGTGAATCATCATAAATCAGGTATACCAGATAACCCACCTGGGAAAAACAAATCTTGCTAAGCCATTTGGGGGAAAAATACTTTGTGCCTAGTCTAGATAGCTTAATTGACAGTGTTGTCTCTAAATGGGTTTCTTGTACACAAGTAAATCTTAAATCCTTAGGTAAGGCTCCTTTAGGAATCCACTCTCTTAGGAATCAAATCCCAGAGTTAAAGAAAACCTTGGGAAACACTGGGAAAATCTACCTAGTTCAGTCTCTAGATGGGGTCTCATTAGTTGTACTAGTTACTCCTACCACTATTAAAGTTAGCCTGTAGGTCTGCTATACCAAAGCCAAGAGGACTGCTTCCATGGACTTGGTCTATAAAAATAAGCTAGAAAGGTCCTTCTGACTAATACTTCAGAGACAAGAGAATAACAGCCTTACTCTATTCACTCCAAAGGCTGACTATTCTAAGTCAGGCATTGTCAGGTATATGGCCCAACAGCTCCATGACCAGATGGTCAGAGAAAAGACAGGATGCTGCTGACTCATGGGACAGTTAAGAGTGGCCTCTGATAGTAGGCTCCTTGGTCCTTGCCCCTGTTAAGTCCTCTATTAACCATGTTTCTAATTTTGACTTTTGGCTCTAGTTTACTCAATTTTCTTACCCAACCCATATCCTACAGGATGAAAGCCGTTAAGCATTAAATTCTAGTTACCTCTGGACTTAGAGCCCAAATACACCAGGCACTGCACTGCCAGGGTGACTCTCCTTAATGGATATTTGAGGAGACTCAAAAAGGGAGAGTGATATGATTTCTGTTTTGCAAGAAATTTTGTTATTTCCGTAAGTACCTAACCAAATGCTGTTCTGCTTCCAGAAACTACTTGCATTGTCTTGGGAAGTATTGCATCACCACTTCTCTGTATGCGACTGAACTTAGTGGCCGCATACCATGAATATCAGCCCAAGCCAGTCTGACCAGACACTCCCGCGCATGAGCAACTGTGCCCAGCAACTGGAGACCATGAAATCAGCCCAAGTCAGTTCAAACTGGACTTTAAAATTGATGAAACTTCTTACCAGCCAAAGGAAACTATCACCCTGCCCTCTAGTTAATACTGAGGAATCAATGATTTGATCCCTGTAAAAGAGAAGTGAGGAACGAAGTAGACCTCCATTTTGAGTTCCTCTCTATATTGGAAACTTGCTTTCTTCTTTTGCCTAGAGTAAACAGAGTAATTAATACTCCCACTGTCTTTGCTAAATAACCCGAGAAACTCCCTACCCTAAGATGTTCCTTAGTGATGCAATCTTCAGTCTCCAGATCCCTTGTTCTGAGCCATGGAAACCATTAAGGTTCCATTGAACTTAGGTAGGAATGGAGCATACCCTTGGGAATGATTAACCTGCTTGTTTTGTTTCTGTAATTTACTTTTGCTTTTATATTGTAAAATCATACCCTCACCCTTTCAAGCCCTCAACTCTTTGTTATTGTAATTGCCAAGTCAGCCTAGAAAAAGATTGTGCTTTTTGCCTTTATAAGCACCCCTCACCTTGCACTCAGGGCTGTGGGGTTTTGAGAGACATGAGTCGTAACCCCCATCCTTGTATGCCACTAGCTTAATCAATAAAACTCCAATAAATTTGGATGTGTCTGGATGTCCTCTTACTTCCAACTTAGTAGACTATAACAATTAGATTACACGCCATTGTGACCTGGACCCATCTGTGGGCACAGGTGGAGGCTGGTCCCCGGCACACAGGCTGGAACAGTTCTGTGGTCTTGTTTGGCAGTAAAGGAAGGGTCCGGCCAGAGTTTGCTAGAACTATCTCTCTCTCTCTCTCTCTCTCTCTCTCTCTCTCTATTTATTTATTTATTTCCTGAGGGTAGGTTGCAAGAGGCTATTCAGAGGTCAATCTAACACAAGGTAGAAAACAGAGAGAAAGAAAATTTTTTGTAAAAAAAGTTGTGGTGTAGTAAAGTATTTGTGCTAAAGTAAGATGACTAAAACAAATACTCATTTATCACTAGGAAAACAAATGGACAAATACTAAGTCTGAGACATATTGGGTTAAGACTTGAGTTTGAAAGGAAAAAATAGTTACAGAGATTGAAAGTAAATTTTATGAAAAAAATTATTACGATAAGTTTTAGATGCCAAGTTGGTTAAAATTGAGGAAAGCACTATATATGTTTTCCTAAAAAGTTATGTTATACATGTTATACATGTTATTGGTACTAATATATTCAAATAATAAATTTATGAGTTTAATGCTCTTGAAATGATACTCTCAGTTATAAGTTTATCTTAAATTGCTGTGTACAAAAGAAAAAATGTGTCATTTACTTCTATTGTAATGAACTGCTATCAAGTCATTATAGGTATTTTTCATTTTTGCCATTCATACTTCTAAAAATTGCTGCCCTCCCCACTGAACTTTGAGACCTGATTCTTTCCTTTGCCCAGAGACAATTGGCTATTGAGTCATTCAGACATGTCCTTCCCCCAGGACTCCACTGCCTATAACAACGGACTTGACTCCTAGGAATGAGGCTTCCCAGTGCTGTGGGACCTGACTACTGGAATGAGCCTTCTTAGCATCTGGGACCTGTCAATTTTGTTGCTAACAAATGCATTCAGAGGAATACTTTTTAGCCAGCAGGGGGGACTGCGGACAGAAGTCTGACTGCTTTTTCCTATTTTTCCAAGGTCCTTTCTAGAGGGTCTAGGAAGAGTCATGCCCACAGATGTTGACAGACCATTTTGGCCCATTAGTAACAGGACTTTCCCTAAATCTTGCCCTGGCATAGTATTGGTGTATCTTTGATGTATATTAAGCCTCTTTATTACTGATAAAGTATATTCCTTTCTGATCTCAGCAGCCTTTCTTTACCAATCACCACCTTAAAAGCTGTAAAACCCACCTATAACCTACAAGCCCCAGCATCCACATGGCCTGCCTTTTTGGGTCACGTCCATGGAAAGCTTTTCACTAAATTCCAAACTCTGTCTCTCACTCTCAAAATTAAATGAAAGGAACCTCTGTACCTGATCACCCTGAGAGAAAGGCATGTTTTGCTTCCTCTATGGCCTAGGTCACTCATTCTGCTTAGAAATAAATTACTTTAATTATAATTTTTACAGCGTTGGTTATTTTCTGTCAGCAATGGATAAGATTAAATGAGTAGAAGGGTGCTTGAATTACAATATGGAAACCACACTAGCATATCTGAGTAAGATGGTGTCTGGGTGTCTGACCGTAGTCAAACCTCTGTAAAAACCTTAAACTATACATATTAAATAAGTATAAGAAAGAAAGAGATTTTCTTTTGTTAAAGTTTATTTATTTCTACCATCATAAGGGGATGAAGAGAGAGAGACACACTGAATAGGGTATTCATGCCATGATCCATCCCCAGTCTCGGGGGCACAGATCATGGACATATGTACATGTAGCAGTGTGTTCATGGAGGTCCCAGAGTGTGAACTCAAGACCTTTCCTGAGTGAGTCCAGTTGAATTACAACTGTGCTTCCACCTGGCTACAGAAGTAGAATTCTATTTTCTAGCATTTTTGGTTTACTATGTGTTGCAGTTGAACCAAGCACATGGGGAACATTTTTTACAAGCACACAACTTTTATAATTATTCTTTCAAAAAACTAATTTAAAAAATATATTGCACATGGCTATTATAAACTTAATAGTTGCATATCATAGCTCAGATTTTGGGTGATGGGTAGGAGGTGCTTACCCTGTTGACAATTAGTTAATTTTTGGCAGAGCCAGTAATTTGTGTATAAATATAGTATTTTACACTAGGTAGCTAAATATGAAACCAATCTGTTTTTGTGAATGGAGTGAAGACTCTAACATCAGAAAAAAAAAGGATAGCCAGTTTATCCAACCATTTATTTTATAGAATATATTTTTGACACTGATTTATAAAATACATTTATCATATACTATTTTACATATACAAGATGTTTAAATAATAATAGCTAAGAATTTTATAAATTTGATTTAAAAGATCCTCAGGTCCAAGATGATCAACAAATCTCAAGCTGGAAAAACACAAAGAAAATCACACAAATGGATATTAATTAAATTTATGGGAACAAATGATAGAAAAATCTTATAACAACCATAATAATTATGTATGTAGGAACAAACACACAAATCCAATTTCTCATCACAAATTATGCATTCAAGAATGAAAAAGAAATCTTTAATGGGTTGAAAGAGAAGAAAATGTAAACCTAAAATTGTGTATCTGACAAAAATATTCCTCAAATGGAATAGGAAATACTCTCTCGGAAAAGCCAGAACACGTGTGGCTAGAAGATCTATCTTTTAAGAAATGTTTTAAAAGGGACCAGGTGATGATGCAGCAATAATGCATCCACATAGGAGGATCCTAAGGCTGCGTCCTGAGACCTCCCTGTCTGTGCACACTGGCTGTGCCATATGCTGATTTAGACTAGCTGAGGAGAGAGTGGATTGCAAAGTGAGGACCCTATTAGAGGTGCCTCTCCCTCCTTCTCTCTCTGTCTCTTTTTCTCATAAAGAAATAAACTTTAAAAAAAGTCTTTTGGAGGATCAGCAGATGGCATATTGCTTGGCACTGGACTCCCACATGGCTGACCATGGTTTGAGTCCAGACCCAGTAGCTTCAAACTCATGCCAGGTGTGTGTGTGTGTGCATGCCCGAAATCTAGAGAAGAGAATGGAGGAGAAGAGATTGCGGCATGGCCATCCTCCCCAGGGGATGATTTCTTGCTTTCTGTTTCTCTGTCACTCTCTGTCTCTCTGGTGAGCACATGTGCCCTATAGCAAAAATATATCTCTAAAAAAAATGTTCTTTGGATGGAAAAAGCACACTGTTGAAACTTTAGATCTATGCAAAAGTATTAAAAGTTTTAAACATGATAAAGAAAATAATTTTTATTCATTAAATATATCAAATTTCTTTAAAAATAGTTAATTCTTTAAAGAAAAATCCTGCTAGTGTACTATGCATTTTAGCCTACCTAGGAATAAATTTGATGATAGCATAGCAGAAAAAACATAAGGGAGTGAATGACAGTATACCATTGCAAGGTTTTCAACTTATAAGTCAAGTGGAATAATGTTAATTGAAAGTGAACTGAATAAGTTAAAGATTTGTATTATGAACCCTAGTGAACCAAACAAGACAAAGCAAAAACTGTATAGCTTATTAGCCATTAGTAGAGTTAAAATAAAATGATAAAAAAATACTCAGTTAATATTGGAAAAAAGGACAAGAAAAGAGAAAGGAGGAAACAAAGAACATATGGGACAAATTCAACACAAATAACAAAAGTAAAGCCAACTATATTGATAATTATGTTAAATGTAAGTGGTCTAGATATCCCCCCTAAAAGACAGAGATTGTCAGCTGATATACCAATATGACTGATTATATACTGCCTAAAAGAAAATCACTTTATATATAAATACACAGATAAGTTAAAATTAAAAGTATTGAGAGAGATGTAACATGGACATAATAATCATATTAAAAGTAGAGTTATATATTAGAAAAATTAGAATTAAAAACAATGAATGTTGCCAAAACTAAAGAGGAATGTTTTATAATACTATAAGGGTAATTCACTAAGCTTTAAAATACAGGCAAAAAAATGAATGGAACTGAAAGAAGAATTGAACAAATTTACAATTATATTTGGAAACTTTGACATTCCTTTTTGATTAATGAACATAAAAATAATGTTAAAAACTGCTAAAAATATAGAAGCCTTGAGCAAATATTTAAACTACGTTGACCTAGCCGACATTCACAGGACACTCTACTAACAACAGTGGAATTCATATTCCTTTTTTAAAAGTTTATTTATTGGGGACCAGCAGTTAGCATAATGGCTATGTCACTGGACTCCCATGTAGCCGACCGTGGTTCGAGTCCCAGACCCTGTGGCTTAAACTCACGCCGGGCACGTGTGCGTGTGTGCCCAAGATCCCTAGAGAAGAATGGAGAGAAGGGATTGTGGCGTGGCCATTCTCCCTGGGGGGTGATTTTTTGTTTTCTGTCTCTCTGTCTCACTCTGTCTGTCTGGCGAGCGTAGGCAACCTATAGCAAAAACCTCTCCCCCCCAAAAAAAGTTTATTTATTTATTTACATTCTATGATACAGAGAGAGAGAGAGAGAGAGAGAGAGAAAGAGACAGAGAAACAGGCACCCTCAACAGAATCTTCATGCCACAATCTACCTCCAGGCTCAGTAGCCTGAATGGCAGGTTTGTACATACATGCTGGGGTGTTTAGGGAGATTCCAGGATGTGAACCAAGGACCTTTCCCTTGTGAATTCAACTGTGCACCACTGTATCGCTACCTGACCTGAGAATTCATTATTTTTAAGAGCTCATGAAACTCTCTCTAAGGTAGACTATATCCATAAAATAATTCTTCATTACTAAAAAACAACTTTTATCATATAGAAGAGTTAAATTAGAAATAATAGCAAAATGTTAATTTCCAAATATTTGGAATTAAACAATTCTTTTAAATAATAAATAATAATCCATGTGTCCAAAAGATAACACCAAGAAAACTAGAAAAATATTTTGAACTGGATCTTAGAGGAAATTTTTATATTTATAGGTCAACATTAGAAAAGAAAAAGGATTGAAAATGTAAGCATCAACTTCTAAGCATTTTATAATCCATTTTTCATACATTTTGTGATATTGTGTTTCATTATTATTCCATTCAAAAAGTTTTCTAGTTTCTTTTATATATAAAAACAGTATTGGGGAACCAGCAGTTAGCGTAATGGCTATGTCGCTGGACTCCTACGTAGTTGACCGCGGTTCACGTCCCGGACCCGGTGGCTTAAAACTCACGCCGGGCGCGTGTGTGTGCGTGCCCAAGATCCCGAGAGGAGAATGGAGGAGAAGGGATTGCGGCGTGACCATCCCCCCTGGGGGGTGATTTCTAGCTTTCTGTCTCTATGTCTCTCTCTGTCTGTCTGGCGAGCACACGCGCCCTATAGCGAAAAACCTCTCCTAAAAAAAAAAACCAAAAATAAAACAGTATTGCACATTGTGGGGAGTGACAAAGATCAGTGCCAT
This sequence comes from Tupaia tana, assembly GCA_026018925.1. Classification (NCBI taxonomy): domain Eukaryota; kingdom Metazoa; phylum Chordata; class Mammalia; order Scandentia; family Tupaiidae; genus Tupaia; species Tupaia tana. The sequence goes on from JAKSZU010000013.1 coordinate 87,078,798, forward strand.
CAATAAAAATCACATATGATGTAGTCTTGGTCATCTCCATCATATCTACATAATTAGTCAGTGTAAGACCCCTCCAAAAGCTAGATGGTTCTTCGAGGACAACAGAGTCTGGAGATTGCAAACTCAACATGGTAGGAAATCTAATTGCAGCTGTTATGCGAGATGTGGTATGTTTAGTAAAACAAATGTACTTTTTTAGTAAAAAAAAGAGAGATTAACAGGGTCTCAGATACATACCATTTGGTCACTGGTATGACAAATGTGTTATTTTCTATCCCTATCAGAAAAGGAAATGAGATATAGTTTATGTTCACTTGGAACATAGAATAGTACACATTAAATCTTGGCCTGGGATTATGTTAACTCTCTTGAGTTCTGTAATAATACAGTCTTAAGAAATAGAATTTTCTGGACATCAGGAAAAATATCATACTTACATACTTTTGATGTCATAATAATTGGGTCGTGTAAACAAGAACTGTCAAGAACACTTGAGGTGCTAATCAGACATGTACTCTAGTGGGTAGGAAGTGAATTCTCTGAAGATTCTTAGGACCACTATTTCAGTAAAAGTCTTAGATATTTAATTATCTTGGGTATGCTAAGACATTCCCTCCAAAGTATAGTTTGAATCATTGTATCTCATACTTCCCAACATAAAGAAGAAAGCACCCCTGACTCTTTCTGTTTGGGAGGAAGCATATTAAACATTGGGAATCTGCTTGGAAGAGGAGATACAAAAGGATTCCAGGTCTGAGTGGGACCTACCAGCTGGAAAGTGCTCTATAGCTGGTCTAGATGGTGGTGCAGTAGCAGGTGGCCTTGCAACCTGGGCCTTACAACCCAACAGATATTGTAGTTTTGGAAGTAAGTGGTAAGAAAAGGTACTGAGTGGGGTATAAGGCAAAATTCATAAGAGAGTCATATCCCTATCATTTTCAGTGGAAAATTACACTCCTAAAGAAATAGCTTCTGTCTGTGTTTTTTGTTTTTGTTCTGTTTTGTTTTACCTGACAGCCCAGATAGAGATGGAGCACTTTACCATGGATTAAGGGACCTCATAGTAAGCACTACCATCCTAAACTGAGGTCCTGATTTCTGTCAGACTTAGTCCTAAGGATCTGCAAAAATAGACGCAACAGGTGCCGTGTCATTCACCTTCATTACATTTGCATTGTTCCTCAGTTCACATGTGTGGGTGCATAAGTGTTGGTAGGCAGTGGTGGGAAAACCACTTATGAGAAACTCAGAAGAAGAAAGGAGGAAGAAAACCTCAGTTTGTTTTCCTGTTCAATTGGATGGTATAAAGGAGCAAGCTCGAATGGATAACAGCCACATTTCAGCCCCACCCAGGGGTGGTCCTCAAAGGCAACAGTGAGGTGGGCCGGCTTGGTGATGCAGTGATAATGCATTGCTCAAACAGTACTGGATCCATGTGGAGAAAGTCACTGGCTTTGTTCTCCTGCCAGCCTGTATACACTGGGTGTGTGTGTCCACATTCTGATTGGCTGGGAAGACTGTAGAGGGTATTGTAGTCTGACATCCTGTTAAGGGTGCTTATCTTGCTCTCTCTCTGTCTCTCACTCATTAAAGAAATAAATAAACTTTAAAAAAGGAAAGCAGTGAGGGGATGTTCTCTCAATGGATTGAGCTTTGAGCACCTGCTGCCCACTGGAAAGAGGAGCCACTCGGCGTTAGGAGATACATACCCCTGTGTGTGCATGTGCGTGCACACGCAAACACACTCATGGGAAAGGGATGGTTTGTATAACTGGCCAGGAAGGAGAAATATTGCAAGATGAGAGATGTGGAGTTGGAGCTATGTGGTTGAAAGTATGGGGATGGGCAGGCAACGAGAAGATCTTTGTATTGCATATAAAACCAGGTAGATAAAATGACTCAGCAAGTTGATGCTGGCCAGCCTGTCGTTAGCCACCTCAATGGCAGTACGATGTGTACACTAAAGAAGTAACCATGGTGACAGAGATAGAAATTATGCATAAGTCTATCAGCATGGCTCCTACTTACAAAGACTAACAAAGTTACAACCACTGCCCAATGTATAATTTGCAAACAATAAAGAACAATACTGGACTTCTGAAATGGCATCATCTATCAACAATGCTACTCTCCCAGATGATGACACATGAATTACATTGAATTTCTTTCACTTTGAAAGGGCAGGGATTCATTTAGACAAGGATGACATATTCTTTTCTTTTTTTTCTTTTTTTTTTTTTTTTTTTTGGAGAGGTTTTTGCTATAGGGCACATGCGCTCGCCAGACAGACAGAGAGAGACAGAGAGATAAAAAGCGATAAATCACCCCCCCGGGGGGATGGCCACACCTCAATCCCTTCTCCTCTATTCTCCTCTCGGGATCTTGGGCATGCATGCACACATGGCTGGTGTGAGTTTTAAGCCATCGGGTCCGGGATGTGAACTGCGGTCGACTACATGGGAGCCCAGCGACATAGCCATTACGCTAACTGCTGGTCCCAGGAATGACATATTCCAGACATGGAGTTCCTTTTCCTGCCAACAGAGCAGTTCATATACTATCTTGGGACTTACAGACTGTTTGGTACATTGGCATTGATCCCATTGTGTCAGACCAAGGGATCCACTTTACAGCAGAGAAGGAAGGCATAGGAAATGCACTTGTTATACTACATTCTTACTTATCTAGAAATTTCCAACCTAATCGAATGATGAAATGGCTCATTGGAAACACAGCCTCGGTACTGGGACGAGGATGGCGTGTCATCTTCTGGAATGCAGCTTGTACTCTAAACCAATACAATGAATAGACTTGTCATCAAGTAAATAGCAGTGGGACTATACTTATGTGGAGAATTTGTGTGTCCCATTCTGGAAAATCTGAATTATAAATGTGTAGAAATCTTGGTTTCCAAAGGAGATAATTTTCAAGGGAAACTGAAGAAAAAAAAGAAAGAAAGAAAAAAAAAAAAAAGAGGAAACATGGGATTTCTGTCTCTCTCAACTAGAAGTCAGCCATCTACAAACCAGGAAGAGTGCCCTTACCTAACTTAAGATCCACTGGTGCCTCAATTTGAACATCTGGTCTCCACAACTATATATGAGAAAATGAATGTTGATTGTTTAAGACACTCAGTCTACAGTAATTTGTTAAGGCAACATGAACTGGTAAAGAAAGTGGCCAAAGGAAAGCTTCATAAGGGGTATATCTAGTGAAGTTGTGGTATAGTAATCCCTTTTCTATCCCTGCAGCAATCTTCAGGGAAGTACACTATACTTTGTAGCTCTTTGCGTGAAGTATGTGTATGCGTGTGTTGAAATTGAGGAAGGGGTGGGTTTCTTGTCTGATTGTAGCAGTGTGAAATAAACAGCGACTGCAGAATCAGGAACCAGATTAAGAGGCATCAGAATGCAAGTCTCTTCTGAGAAATCTGCCAACTCTAGTCTTCCGTGGAGATTTCTTACAGATTTTGTTTTCCGTTGGAGCATGGAGCGGACAGTCTGAGCCGATCTTACTTAAAAATTGTAATGGACACTAGAGACAAAGTGGAAAGAGAGTGCAGGGGGGCAAGAGCAGAGGAAGGGAAATTTGGGGGGAAAAATGGAGAGGTAAGACACTTGTGGGACACAGATAAAGTTAATTTATTGATGAAGATGTGTATAATAGTTTCAACTAGACTGGACTGAGGTGTAAATTGTGCTGGGTAAAGTCTCTTCACAATCTAAATGATGTATAGTGATTTAATGTACGAATAATAATAAAAAATAGAATGAAATAAAAAAATGGTCAGGGAAGGAGCAAGTGACATCGCGACTACATTTCATTGTTTTCTGTGGCTCCGTGATATGTCATTGAGAGGTTAATTTTATGGCTATCTCTTGTTTAAGCAAGCTGCTATTACATCATAGTTTACACAAATGATTGTTTTAGGAAAGCAGTTTAAAAGAGCAATTACATGAGCAAACTGAGATTGTTATCTCTAGTATACAAAAGAGAATAGTTCATATCTCTTGGAATGCATTTTTATAGACTGTAAATTGGATAAGTTAACTGAGTATAATACATGGTATGGAAAGATAAACAGTTAAAGGCCCTGAGTTCAAGCCCCAACTCTTGTTCTAAATTTCTATGTGAATTTGGGTACTTTCTAGCCCTCTCTGAAATATAATTGTCCTGTAATATGGAAATGTTAAGCAAAAATGGCCTCTGGCATCTGTGATTAGGCCTAAATTAGTTACATGGAATGGTGATTTAAATAGCATGGAAATGTCCTACTTTTGCAGGCAGAGACCTCAAGATAGGCTATAGGTGTCTCTACTTCAAGAAATTCTCAAGGGCTGAAGACCCTTTTTCCAAAATCCAGGAAAGCACAATGACTCAGGAAAAGCATACCATCTCAAATAATTAAATATTTAACCTGGAAGCTGCACACAGCACTTCAAATCATTTCTGAAATGCTAAGACTTTGTTACGGCCTCACTTAAACTGCAGGCAGTTTGGGAAATTTTGGTAACATGGTTCTTATTCTTAGCTGTTACATTGCTAGATAAAAACTGAGATTCTATTACTCTGAGAGGAGAATGGGTATTGGAGAACAATTATAAATCTCTGCCCAGGGTTCTTTTCAGATCTAACAATCTAGGATTCTCAGTGCTATCAACATTTAGATGACGAAATACCAAGTCTGCTTCATCTATAGGGCTTTTCACAGAGCAAGGAGTTAAACCAGCAAATTTCTCTGAGAGCCACATGGAAATTTAAGTTTCCAGCAGTGACAGTAAAAAAGGCAAAAGCAAGCAGATAGAATTAATTTTAATAATTAATTTTATTTATATAACTCATATAATTGATATAAAAATTAATAATGACATATTTTACATTTCTTTTTTATACCAAGTTCTTGACATTTAATTCATAGTTTATACTTAACAGCACCTTTAAGCACTTCCAGTGCTTAATAACCACAATAACTACGTGGGGCTAGTGGCCACCCTGAAGGACAGTACAGTTATAGACTGTGTCTACTGGAATAACAGCACCATTTTATGTAACATAAATTATTTTATTATAAAGTAACTCTGCTAATTAACTCAGATTTAACTCAGTATTATAATCTAATTAACATGAGAGAGAATATTGTCTTTTCCTCTGAAGCTTTCCTATGAAAAAAATGACCATACCCTATTCACTCTCTGAATCCTCAGTGTCTTAGTTAATTTTGTGCTTCTAAAACAGAATACTAGAGACTGAGTAATTTATAAGGAAAGTAAATGTATGCCTCATAGTTCTGGAGGCTGGGGAGTCTTGTCAGAATGGTAGTGTCTAGTGAGTGCTGTCTACTGCATTATTTGAGGTCAAAAGGCACAATAGTAAGAGAGAATATATGTAAGAGGGAGAAGAGAGATAAACTTATGCTTTTTCATAAATCCTCTCCTGTGATAACTAACCCACTTTTTTTCCATAATGACATTAATTCATCTATAGTGAATTAATGGCTTTCCCTCATGACCTAATCAACTCTTACAGCTCCCACCTTTCAACACTATTGCACTGGGGGTTAAGTTTCCCACGCATGAACTTAGCAGTGACACATTCAGATAATAGTTATAACAGATCTAATCAAATACCCATCCCAACTAGCAAAGTCAGAAAGAATACGGAGGAATCAGCTCTGTCACTTAGAACCCCACCATTGTGAGTAACCTGTTTAACTTCTCTCTATTCTATTTTTTAAAAAGATTTATTTATTTATTTATTTATTTTTATTATACTTTTTCAGTTTGACCAGAGAGAATGAGAGAGAAAGCAAGAGATGGACAGTGAGAAAGCAAGCCACCAGGTCCAGAACTCGAACCACAGTTGATCGTGTGTGAGTCCAGTGCTTTAACCATTATCCCACCTGCCAGCCTCCTCAATTCCATTTTAATTATTTGTAAAAGCATCACAAGTTGAAGTATCTTGTCTTTCTTCTTCTTCTTCTTCTTTTTTTTTTTTTTTTTGAGAGAGGTTTTTGCTATAGGGCACGTGCATTCACCAGAAAGACAGAGAGAGACAGAGAGACGGAAAGCAAGAAATCACCCCTCAGGGCCTGGGGGGATGGCCATGCTGCAATCCCTTCTCCTCCATTCTCTTCTTGGGATCTTGGGCATGCACGCACATGCGCCCAGCATGAGTTTAAGCTGCCGGGTCTGGGACTCAAACCTCGGTTGACTGCATGGGAGTCCAGCGACATAGCCATTACACTAACTGCTGGTCCCTTTCTTCTTTTTGATCTTTATTTTTTTGGAAGCTGAGCTCAACAAAAAATAGCCCTTGACAAAACATCAAGGATTCGGATTGTAGCTTCAAGCTTCCCCTGATTCTTGAGGCTCACAGTCTCACCTTCTCTTTGTATTTTGCTCTTATTGTGAAAAGTGAGGCATAGAATAAAAGCCAATTCTTTCTTTTCAAGTGGAATCACTTGACATTAAAATAAAATTATAATATTCACATTTCTAGGATATGGTTAAGGAAATGATTGCTGTATTAAGGTGCAGCTACAACCATCGTAGTATACTGCTTCTAAATAGGTACCTTTTTTTTGGGGGGGGGATAAAAAGGGTGGGAAGGATCAAGTAGAAATATCTCTTTTTATAGTGACAAATCCTTTAGCATACAGTTTGAAAATTAACAAACAAAAATAAATAAACTCAAGAACTTACTATCACTGTGGTGGAACTGTGTATCTTTTTGGAAGCTAATTTGGCAACACTATTGAAAAACATAAGAGGCATACATCCTTTCCTGTAGTAATTTTATATCTAAGAATTTAAAGAAACAATCTGATGTTACAAAGACCTGTTTATACAAGTGTTCATTTCTCTATTGCTGATACCGGTAGAAAATTAGATAAACTCTGGTTACAAAAAATAAGGAACTAGTGAAGCAGGCGCAACTCCATCTTGGAGGAGTGCCTCCAAGAGAAGTGGGGAATGAAGCAGGAGTGACTCCATCTTGGAGGAGCCCCTCCGTTATAAACTGTTAAACTCCTGAAACTAGAAACTTGCCTTCTCCTTTTTGCCTAAGAACAATCAACGTGTTTATCTCCTTGTTCTGCCTCTGTCATGTGCTTTTGCTTTTACATTGTATAATCCTACCCCCTACCCTTTCAAGCCCACCATACTTTGTTCTTGTGATTGCCATGTCAACACAGAACAGAGTGTGATTTTTGCCTTTATAAACACCCTTCTCCCTACACTTGGGGCTTCGGGGTTTTGAGAGACATGAGGCCCCCGTATGCCATCCGCTTTGGGGCTGTGGGGTTTTGAGTCCCCTGTATGCTGCCGGCTTAATAAACTCCAATCAATTTGGCTGTGTCTGGATGTCCTCTTATTTCACACTGATTAGACTATAACACTAGGGTTGGCCCCATGGCCTAGTGGTTAAGGAATCCAGGTCCTACATGACTGACCATGTGGTTCAAATTCCAGTCCTGGTGGCTAGAAGATCATGCTGGGTACGCATGCATGTGCCTACCCCAAGTCCTGACAGGCTAGAGAAATGGAGAAGGTTTTCGGCATGCGATCATGCTGTGCTGTGGAGTGCTTTCTTCCTTTCCATCTTTCTGTCTCTCTCTGATGAGCACATATTCCCTCTGGCAAAATTAGGAAAATAATATATAAGTAATTAGTCAAAAAGTTATGTACAGGCAATACAAAGATGTTATTAAGCCACCTTTTAAAAGAATATCTAATGATGTAGGCAAGTGACTTACTACAATGTTGAACATAACAGATCGCTAATGACATGCACAATATGGTCAGTCCTAGTCCTTCCTCCATGTTGACTACTTCCCAGAGGAGCCCCTTAAAGTTTCTGACTTACTTTCTTATCCACTGGCCCCTGTTTCTACTTGACCTTTTCAAATGTCATCAGAGTGAACCTTTATTGTCTTATAGGTCAGAGTTTCTTAATTGCAATACTCTTGGTATTTTGATTTGGATAACTCTCTATTGCAGGGATGGTGAGGGCAATTGTTCTGTGCTTTGTAAGACGTTTAGTGGTCCTAGCCTCTACCCATCAAATGTCAGTAGTACCTTATGCCAATTGAGTTCACCAAGAATGTCTGCAGACATTGTCCAATGTCCCCTTGTTTAATCACACTTACCTCCCCATTTTGGTGATTATTATTTTTGCCCCAGTGTTGTGGAAAATGAGGATTCTTCCTGGCTCTCTTCCCTTTCCTCTCCCACTCGAACAAATCCTCATACTCTCATACGAACACAGATATTAGGTCTCTGAGACAGCAGTCTTTGTGGATATCCTCCTCCATGGAACATTCTCTCCATGGCTCTGCATCCACCAGGGGACTAGGACTCTTTTAACATTCAGTAGAGTCATTCTTCCTTTGGTTTATCCTCCTATTTCCAGTCTGGATGGAGATAACAGCCCTCTTATGTTTGGTGATCAAGACTAGGCACTGAGGCCCACTGTGACTTTGCCATTTGTTACAGAAAATGCTTACCCAGGAAGAGAAAGCTGTCAACCAATAAATAATGTCATTGTCAAAGCTCAGGCACTTCATGAAAACTCATTTATTTTGCTCAAAGTAATTGGATGCTTAACTGGGTAAACACTATCCTTCTTAAGACAATAGATTGCTCAACTGGGAAGACCCTCTTGCTTATCAAACAACCATTTACATATGAAGATTACCCCTAGGCTCTAGCAGTGTCTTCCCCTTCCTGAGAGACACCAAGACCTTCTCAAGAGGTTATTCTCCTTTACTCTAACAGTAAAAACTGGCCTTCACCTGATGAAGTCTTGTCTCTGGGGAGTTGGAAGTTACCCAGGGCCTGTCTACTTTTAAAGAAGGAAGCACCATCATAAAGCCATCAATCCACTGATGCTCATGAAAGATCAGAGAGAAATTTTGAAATAGCAGATTTTCTTCTCTTTAGGCCAGACAAGATTCCTGAGAGTGGTGTCTCCACACTGCATTCTGAAGGTGAAAAGGAGGTAACATGGGAGTTTATTGTCCTCATGCCTAGGGAATGCAAGTGAGAGTGGAATAGGGGTGGGGCCACAAGTTTCATAAGCATAGAAAAAAGGAAAAAAAGGAAGCACACACAAATACACACATACATACATATATAAGTCTATATGTATATACATAGGCTTACACATACATAACTGAAATTATGGGTGATTTCATTTTTATACTTTTCCATATTTAAAAACCTTTTCTTAATGAAGACGTTTTTCTGTTTGTCAAAGTAATTACTGCTGTAATTTTAGATAAATAATATGTCAATGTATTTGTATGCTAAAATATATTGAGAGGCCCAGGGTATAGGTTTCAAGGAAGTGCCAAAGTAGAAGACTTAGTCCTTGGTATTCCCTTTTCTGCATGATTTAAAGAGCACTGACAAAAATGCTATAGAGTTAGGAGTGTTTCATTTGTCCCAAGTATTAGTTTAAAGTGTGAATGAAAGAATTGTAATTACCTATCTTTTTCCTAGCTCACATTTTCTTTAATAATCTAATGATTACATACAATCAACAGTGAGGTAAAATGGGTAATCGCATATGACAGGAAGCAATGTCCATGCATTATAAGTCCTCCTATTGCATGCTTAGGGACATGGACAAAAATTCAAGCTGAATATGCCCTTTATCTGATAGGTTACTGTGGTGACCTATCTGGGTTTTCCTACAACTTTAGGAATGAAATGCTTGAGGTTTTGACTATGGTTTCTCTCCCTGTGAAGGTGAGATACTCATACCTTCCCAGTGAACATCATGAGTTTGTTTTGAAGACCAAAAGGGATCATATATGTGTACATGCTTAGGAACTAGTGCAAATGTATGGCATTATGGAATAGCTTTCAATTTTCAGATACCTCCTCGATACTGTCATAGGTTAAAATACCCAGCCTGGATCCAGTTTAAATGCTGGGGTTATTTAGAGCTATAGGATAGCTTGAGGCAGAGGCTCAGGCATTTGAGCATTTCCATCTTATCTCAGAGCATGCTGGCCTGGCCCAGCCTCAAGTACCTGGCTGGAGGTTCCCAACTTGTAGCCTGGTTCCCCCAGGACTGGGTGGTTTCTGGGTATGCCTGTTTAGGAATGCTTGGCACAACTTCCTACCATCCTTCATTGACATATCGTGCCTAGCAGATAATCCTCAGATTGAATTTTCCAGGGTGGATTCAAAGGATGACAAGAATGAGGAGGAGGAAACACATCTATGTCTGTCACTATGTATTTACTGTGCATACCATTTTCTACCACATGTTATCTCATGTAATACTCAGAGCAACACTCATGTAAAGTCTACGTGATTACATTCACTTACAGGTTCTTCAAGTTTAAATGCTTTGACTCAGGTTGCTCATCAATAGCGGAGCAGGAATTCACATCTACCCACATAAATTCCATTCTGCCTTGCTCTATCTGACATTTGGGATATGTAGATTGGCCATAGCTAGGTAGGAAGAGAGTGGTACTGGATTTCTTACCATAGTTTATTCATTACATCAACTGCAGGTAGCAAGAGGACAGAGGGTGAAGAAGTGGGAACTTTCATGTGTGGTGGTCTTCATGAGCAGAGCAGATTTATGCTTAACAATGCAAAATACTTAACAAGCAAAATATCATGGAAGTAAGTCAATATTGAGCAGTTCCCAGAGATAAATGCTTTGGTTTATTTTCTCTACAACTATCCACAGTCTGATTTGCTAGAAGAATGACATGGGGATGAAATACCACAAAAATAAGTGAACTTACCTGTACTTTTAATACAAATTGGGCCCTCTCTTGGTGAATTGCTTTTACACCTGTTTCTAGAAATGGCAGCTCTAATGCAATCGTTCAATAGTCTGCTCTGACTCTCCTTGTCCTATTTATATAACTCAGGGAACACACAAAAGTGTTTTTTTTTCTGGGTGATTTCCTTTTCCATTGCTAAATATAAAGGTGGTTAGCATAAAATCCATCTCCTAAACAGATGCCCTGGTTGAGGTTGTGACAGGTACCCTCTTGCTGATGTACTGCATGATATCATGAAAAAAACCTTGGGGTTTGAATCTGGCTTCCAGTCATCACTTGTGCGACCAGATCATTCTTATCGCTAACCAGAAAAACCCTGTCTTTGCCTCCTGCTTTTGCTTCACCTACACAACATCCGCACTGAAGCCAGGGTGATTTATCTAAATCACTGCATAGTGTAACTGGCTTTAAAGAAAAATCCCTTTTGCATATTCCAAGTTTTATGTATTAACTATGCATTCATTTTTTCTTTCTTCTTCTTTATAAAAACAATAAAGTACAAGAATGAATAAATCAATGTGATAGCCTACCATATAACAGTTAACATGAATAACTATATCTGTACCTATATAGATATAGGAAAATGTATATGTATGTCTATGTATATAAATATAGACAAATCTCCAAATCATTCCATGGAGTGAAAAAGCCATTTACGGATATGTTACAGTTCTATAATAATTCATTTTTATGCTCAGTTAAAATTTGTGCTCAATAAGTTGAGATTCAAAGTCTTGAGTAAAGAATATCCCTCTTCCCCACCAGAGTTCAGAACCATCAAACTCCAGGGTTCACAGGTCAAGCATTATTTATAACCTCTTGATGGGCTTTGCATGTAGATTAAGATGGGGACAGGGTGTTCCTTTCCCCTTGCGAGGAGGATGAGGATGAAGATCAAGTGAGCACCCTGGAAAGTTCTTTCTCTGAAAGAGCCCCAGGTCTTTTTTTCTTTCCATTCTCTGGAAGAATTCATTGCAAGCCCTTTCATAAAGCCTGCAAGTGGTTGACTGGCTTATGTTGGCTACTTGTGCTCAAATCTTAAATAGGATTTCTATATTTCAAAATATGGGATATTTGATAGATATTGTTTTGGAGCTGGTTTTTGGGAGATTTTTGCACAAACTCCTTGACAGTAGGAAAATCATTGCAAACATGTAATCTTTAATAATTTTTAAAAATTATTTTTTGTATATTTAGTTACTGTACATCTTGCAGCATTCAGATGAATTTCCCACTATGAATACACTGCATATTAGTCCAGTCAAATATATTACCAAACACTTTCTCATCAGCAGATAATTTTCCATTTTTGTGTCCATTAAATGTTTTGCTTTTCTCCTCTTGAGTCCCTCTCTTCTGCCCCCTCCATTGTCTACTCTCCTCCCTCATTGCCTATAGTTGTTCTCTATGCTTTTATTCCAATCTTTCAGTTTCTGTCATAGAGTGCAGAGATTTGGTATATAGTAAGTGGAGATATACAATGTCTCTCTTTCATAATCTGGCTTGCTTCGTTTACCATTAAATCTTCCATATTCTCCCACTCTCTATCAAATGCCAGGGTCTCTCTTTTTATGGCTGGATAGTATTCCGTAGCATATATGTGCAACACTTTTTCAATCCATTCATCTGTTAGTGGACATTTGGGTTGATTCCACTGCTTAGCAATTGTGAATAATGTTGTAATAAACATGGGTGTACAAGTGTTTTCAAACTGAACGTATTCCTTTTTTTTTAAGAGTGATTTTTGCTATCGGGCATGTGTGCTCAGTGGAGAGACAGAGAGAGAGAGAGAGATGGTGAGAAATCACCCCCCACCCCCCGCCAGGGGGGATGGCCATGCCACAATCCCTTCTTCTCCATTCTCCTCTCAGGAGTTTGGGCATGCACACACATGTACCCAGTGTGAATTTCAAGCCTTGGTGACTAAGATTTGAACTGTAGTTGGCCATGTGGGAGTCCAGTGATATAATCATTGTGACACCTGCTGGCCCCACTGACTGAGTGTATTCCTATCCTTCAGGAAGCTACCCAGAAGTGGCTAACATGTTTTTATGTTGTTACATTAAGACCCAAAGATTTCAGCCTGCACAATTAGGCTGAAAATTAGAATGGTCTCTTCCCCTGCCATTTATTCAGTATGAGGAACCTTCCAGAAGTTCAAGAAAATACATATAATGAAAAAACTAGGTGTGGATTGAATTTTTAAAAATTTTTTTGCACCATAAAAATCTTGTACTTCAATTCTGTTTTTTTCCCCACAAACTTTTTAATGTCCCCTTGAATATATTCTTCTATGCCCATGCCAGTACTGGGTACTCTGATATTAAAAATGCCAGACTCCCAACTTTGGGGGTTTCTCCACTGCTTGGAATAACCTTCCTAGTCTGTTCTCTGCAACTGTCCCCTAAAAGCAAGCTAAGCCTTAGTCACAGGAGTGACTCACCAGGGTTACACCATGTACTTTCCCATTTTGAGGCCTTTGCTACTCACGTCCCTCTGTTTGTGATGGCCTTTCTTCCCCCATGGAGCATATATGCCCACCTGAGGGACAGAAAGCCTTTACTGAGGCCCACCACACCATGCCTGTCTTGATCATTGCTTCTTTCCTCTGTGTACCACTGACCCTCCTCCCAGTTGTCAGGAGTCGGATGAGCTGGGCATGTGTCTCATTCTCCCACTAGACTGGGAACTGTGAGGGCAGAGGCCTTGGTTCTCATCATTCCTGTGTTTTCTAAGACACAGTGACTGGCACAAAGTGGTGTAAAGGACATCTAAGTGCTCCACGATGCCATGAGCATGCTTGTCCCCTTGGTACACTTGTTTTCCCTTTCCTGTTTTCTAAGGGTGCCCCTTATTCTGGAGGCTCTGGATTCTAAGGGAGCATCAAAAAAAAGCGGCTACACACATGTGGAAGAAGCTCACAGCTGAGTATCAGGAGGTCTGGATTTTTGCCTCTGCCCTTTCAGCAGCCTGAGTCATGGGCAGGTTACATGCTCTCTGTGGACCTCAATCTCTGTGCCTCTCAAATAAGAGCTCACAGTTCTGAATCTGTTGCTATTCATTGTGCCTCTTTCAAATCAAACTGCCCTTGTCTCTCTGTCCTTTTCTTTACCTTCCGTCCTTCCTCTTAGGTACATAATAAACCAAGAGTTTACAGTAAACGCACAGGAAGAGCTGAGTGATGTATTCTCTTTAGGAAAGTACCTGGTCCCCTACTAAGTTGGTTACTGCCTCAGGAGTCTGCGCCTCCCAAAATGTGGCTCCTAAAGACTTTCAGTGTAGACCTGGCAACCCAACTGTAGCTTTTGATGTGGCTCTGACAGTGCTAGATGCTTAAGCAACCCTGATTCAGAGCCAGGGAAAGGCTTGCTACTTGCTGCCACTGACTCCAGGGACTGAACAGTGATGGTAGAGGGGACATCGTGAGTGTCCATAAGGAAAATGGTAAAGAGTGTGAATCTTCACCATTACCCCACACTTGCTCCCCAGACTTCAGGTGGTTCCAACTTCTTCACCAAAGGTCACCTGAAGAGAAGATCAGACCGTCCTTGTAATCACTGAGAAGTCACATGATGTCCAGACAAGGTCCATGGAGACAACCCATTGAACCATCAGACCCTGAATCTTCAAGAGGAGTCTGTGATTTTATAAAGAATTGGGGAAGCCCTCCTTTGTCTATTCATGACTCATTTTTCTTAATAGAAAGAAAGGTGATGAAGGATCTTGATGATATGATATAATTCATGGTTTTCGTTCAACTTATTCATTCATTTATTCATTCACTTATGTAGTAAAGATTTGAGAATCTGTATTAGCAAGGTACTGAGTTAGGCATCAGAGATGCAATGATTTTAGATAGATAGATAGATATAGATGATAGATAGATAGGAATATAGAGATAATGGAGATGGAGAAAAACATCAGACAGACTGATGATAGATAGATAAGTAGATTATAAATGGGAAGAACTATGGTGATAGAGAGAGATGTTGGATATATAGAGAAAAAAACACTGGGTCCTTGCAAAGCTGAGAGATTAGTTATACATAGGAGCACTGTACAAAGAGTGGCAACAATTATTCTAATAAATGCCCAGAGGGAAAAGACAGGTGAGTCACAAACTTGGAAAACTGAAGAATTATGATTTGTTCTGGGGATCAGGCAAGACTTCTTGCAGAGAGCCATTTGAATTGAGTTCCAGTGGAAAATGACCCTTTTTCGAGTTAATTTCTTATCACCGTCACTTGTCAAACTAATTGTAAAGGGGGTTCTGGAGTCAGACTGTCTGTTTCAGTGTCCCCCAAAAAAGTAAGTAGTTCTCCAAAGTTGCAGTGGACCCAGACTCCTTTCTTCTACTCTTCTGGTTCTAACCCTAGAAAATTGCTTTCAGCTTCAGGTCATTAGATGGCTGTGCTTCCTTCGGATGCAAAGAAGGGAAGGCCTAAAAATCAAAGGAAGTATTTCTTTCAAAAAAGCTACCTGGAAGTTCCACTTATTGAATTTTGCCTACATCTCATTGGCCAGAACTGGAACTCAGAACGACTAGTTGCAAGGATGTCAGGAGCAGGGGAGACGATTTACACCAAGCACTTTGCCTCTTTGAATGAAATCAGGGAAGATTGAGTGATAAAGTAGCCCTATCTGCCTAGGCTGTTGGTGTGACATATTTTCTTTTCATTACCATTATCTTG
This sequence comes from Tupaia tana, assembly GCA_026018925.1. Classification (NCBI taxonomy): domain Eukaryota; kingdom Metazoa; phylum Chordata; class Mammalia; order Scandentia; family Tupaiidae; genus Tupaia; species Tupaia tana. The sequence goes on from JAKSZU010000013.1 coordinate 87,094,299, forward strand.
TCTCCATTTTTGGCAATCTGTTGGATTTTCTTTCAGGAAACAAACCTGTTTTCAGAGAAAGTTTCTAATGTTCTGACTCCTTGAAATGAAGAACGTTAAGATTTTAAATCTCAAGCAGAAGGGACAGAGCTGGAAAACAGTTGCAGTACCTTCATTCCTAGGCATGGTCAGAACTATTGGTTATTTTCTGTTACCTAGGACCCTGGAACAGACCAATTTCTGTGTGTGTGTGTGTGTGTGTGTGTGTGTGTGTGTGTGTTTCCCAGACTTGGTTTTCTAGCTTTCTCTCAGATCTGGTGAGCTTCTATCCCTCTGCCTGCGTGCTTCCAGCCAGAAACGACTTCTTCCCCCGAGTGTCCATCTCTTTGTTTGGAACTCAGTCTGGTACTCAGGTGGGTTGGCCTTTGTCTTTCAAATAGTTGCCTAAAAATCTGTCTTCTCTCCCCTGCTCCCATCCATTAGGCCATAAAAATCCTTAAGGGTAGAGACTGGGTCTTACTCATCTTAAAGTCACTAGCACCTAGCCTGATAATTGGCCTGTGGAAATCAGGCAGGGCTAATAAACATGTCTGTTGCTGTTGGGTTTTATTGTTCCAGAAGAGTACTGGACAGACAATGCAGAAGACAAGCCAGAGGGGAGATTTCTCACCATGTCTCCAGACCTTTACTCGGAATCCTACTAGCTGGATGAGCTTAGGACATCCTTCTTTACTAAGTCTTGACTCGCAGAACCACTCTCCCTTCCATGCTACAACAAATGCTCCTCCTCCTCTTCCTCTTCCTCCTTCTCTACCACTTCTTCCTTAACTCCACCACCTCTTCCTTCAATTCCACCTCTGCCTTTTTTTCCTCCTCCTTCTTTTCTTTCTTTTTCTTCCCCTGTCCTTCTTGGTTGTCATTATCATCATCAACTTCATCATCGTCACTGCTAACTCTTACCAAATATTTACTCTTTGCCTGTTCTAAGCATTATCTATGAGGACAAGTCTCTTGCCTAAGATTACAGTGAATTTATAGCAGAGTTAGAGCTAAAATTCAAGTCAGTATGAGTCAAAACCTGTGTGATGACCCCTCCCTCTATCCCTCAGCCACTGAGGTGGATGGGAAACTCTTGTTGAAGATGGAGATGTGGTTTAGCCATGCCCCAACTCTGCCTGAAATTCTTCTCTGAACTGCAAGGCCCACTGTGGTGCATGCAGACTCCATCTGCACCAAGCCACTTTTCACCCTGATCTGTCTCTGTTTCACTTTATAAGCCTGAGGTTCTAACTGCACCAAACTGCTTACTACACAGCGCACACATGCTCTGTGCTTTTGTAACCAGATGTCTTTGCTCTGCACCCTTGCCACCAGAAATCGCTCCTCTAATCCACCTGGGGAAATCATACCCTTCCTTTAAGACCTGTCTCAAGTGATGCAGGCATTTAACTACTCCTGGATTGGACCCCTTTTAAGTTTTAGCTCTCTCTTTTAAACCCCCATGGAAGCTCTTCATCCTTTTACTTCTTTTTTTCCCTTCAAAGTTGATTTATTTCATTCATGAAAGATAGAGACAGAGAGAAGGGAAGGGGAGCACCTCTCAAAAGATCTCTGTGATCCACCCCAATCTTAGCTGACCCAGACCACAGGCCTCTGTTTGTGTACCTGCTGTTCTCAGGGAGACCCCAGGATGCCAATCTAGGACCTTCCTAGGTGAGTTCAGTCACACCACCATTGTGCCACTATCAGCCCTGGTACCCCTTATTTTCTGCTTGAGATCTCAGGAAACAGTGCAAAAGAGGAACTAAGACTTTGGAGACAGACATACTCCATCAAAATCCCTTTATGATCCCTAAAGTTTTGCAAATTTTGGCAAGTTCCTCGGCCTCTCTGAATTTCTTATCATCTATAAAAGAGTGATAATGTATACACTTTCAGAATATGAGACAGTTTCATACCATGGCACATGCCCCAGTTCCCCTGCCACCGTGACTGCCATATTGGTTACCCTGGCCACCCACCACTCCCTGAGGCCAGGATGCTAGGCAGCCCACAGATTTGACTGTCTATCACTCATCTTCCAGGGAGCAGACTATTTTTAGTGATAAGAACATTAAAAAGAAAAAAAAAAAAACAAATACAGACACCATTGGCTGTTCTCGTATCTGTTTCGTCTGCTAGGGCTCTCATTGCCCTCACAGTAATATCTTGGCCTTTCAGTGTCTCAGCTCTCTAGTTGCTGGTAGGCAGCACTTCAGAGATGAATATCTGCACTGCCAAAGATGGAAATTATTTCTCAATGACCTTGCTATTACTTTTTTACTGGTAGGTCAAACAAGGAGAGGACGCATGTATATGTGGAAGGAAAAACCCCGGTCCTAGTTATGGAACTACCTCGAATCACACAATGAGTGCTTCCATCAAATCTCTACTCCTGTCTGGCCTCAGTTTCCCATCTGCTGGTGTAACTCAGTTCCTAAGCTTCTACCTCAATGGGCTCATTAGGGTCTGTGAGTCTTTCAGGGGAGTCAGTTTGGCTTCCAATGTCCCGTGGCAAGGACAGTTGTTGGTGATGAGTCATTCTGACCTATAGGAGTCTGGAATATATGTATGGGTTGGGGTAGCTGGACATAAGACCTTTGCATGGGTCTGCTAAGAAGGTATGTGATGTCTATCTAGCGTCAGTTACGTGGAATTCAGTATCACTTGGAATACATTAAGGTCAACTTTTACATATTATCCTAAAGGCAAGCAATGAATATTTATTGGGTACTGGCTGTATACCCTTGTGATGCTTTTAGGATCTTTATATTTGTATTTATACTTTCACATGGATTATTGTATTACCCATGTACTTCATGTCAGGGCACTGAATCCTCATTGGTCCACATAATCTCTCTTGTATTATTTTAATTTAATTTAATTTAATATTTTATTTAATTTTAGAGAAATTTTTGCTATAGGGCACGTGTACTTGCTGGAGAGACAGATAGGGATAGAGAGATAGAAAGTGACAAACCACCCCTAGGAATGGCCACTCTGCAATTCTTTTTCCTCCATTCTCCTCTCAGGATTTTGGGCACACACATACATGCACCTGGTATGAGGTTTAAGCCACTGGGTCAGGGACTCGAACCGCTGCCCACTACATGGGAGTCCAGCGACATAACCAACAGGGCCTTCCTGAGCACACTCAGCATGCCTGTGTTCCCATGATATGGGCTGGCTAAGGCTTGGGGTTAATCACAATGTGAGGACCATGTTATGTGGAGAGGGGAGCTCGTCTGTTTGTCTTTCTCTCTCTCTAGGAAATAAATAAATCAACTTAAAATATAGTGCAGCACTATATTGAATTCTTTGATTCTCCTGGGGATACTGTATACAGTGTTTCCAAATCCTGGTAACCAGAAAGGTGATACAGAATTGCTCTGTGTATGTCTAATATTGACTCTTTCCCCAATGTTTTATATTTTTTAATAGTTTCTTTATTTATTTCTTCAGAGAGAAAGAGAAAGAGAGAAGAACTCACAACAGGGTCCTCATCCACCTGCAGCGTTAGCCATCCTGGGTCATGACCACTTGTGCCTCTGCTCTACGTGCCTTAGAGAAGAAATCAGGATGTCCCCATGAAAACCCACCATTGCAGAGTGCTCTTACCACTGTGCCATTAGTTGCCCCCAACCTAGTTTTTCTTAAATGCAGCCATTTCTTGCCATCAAAGATAGTTGATATATAATGTCACTATTAGTACCATAAAGTCATGTAGCATTTGCATCATGAAAACATTATCAGTTTGTTGTTAGTAAGTTATTATTACCTCGCTGTGCTTTTTTTTTTTTTTTTTTTTGGAGAGGTTTTTGCTATAGGGCGTGTGCACTCGCTAGACAGACAAAGAGAGACAGAGAGATAGAAAGCGAGAAATCACCCCCCAGGGGGGATGGCCACGCCGCATTCTTCTCCTTCTCCTCCATTCTCCTCTCGGGATCTTGGGCACGCACACACATGCGCCCAGCGTGAATTTCAAGCCACCGGGTCTGGGACACGAACCGCGGTCGACTACATGGGAGTCCAGTGACATAGCCATTACACCAACTGCTGGTCCCCTCGCTGTGCTTTTTAAACTTCTCTTTTTTAATAGATTCAGAGCAGGCCTCAGGTTACAATATTTGTAGGCAGCACACTTGAGTTGAAAGGTAATTATGTTGGGAATTTAATTAAAATGTTATTTAACAAAATGCATTTATTTAAATTGTTCCATCTATTTTAATAAGCAAAGCTTATTTTCTATTTTAAAAAGTGACATTCCATATTTAATAGAATCTAAAATGTCACTGATTATAAAAAAATCATTATTATATATTCCATTAGGAAAGAAAAACAATTCTACTAATTAAATCATCATATAGCATTGATGATAAGAAACACACTGCTTTCAAAGATGTTAAATGTGCACTTGGTTTATTTTCTTTAACAAATAAAGTTATCTAAATAAAGAAGAGAATTGATTGTATTAAAAAATAGCAAATAATTGACAACTTGGGTATTAGATGCATGTGGCACTGAAATAGTATAGGAAATGGCATATATCATGTAGGTGACCCTCATCCCAGCCTTGTAAGGGAGATGGTCTTCCTGTCTGAAACACAGAGTGAAGTGGTTTTCCCAAGGCCACACAGTGAAGAGGGAATTTAAACTCAGGCAGGTATGTCAGAAGTCTCCACTTCCAGATATTGAAAATCCATAAAACTCGTAGCCTTGCTGCTGTAGTGCGGCAGGATGGCAGCCCTGCAAGGCTGGAAGCCATGTGGCCACTACACGTTCAGAGCCCTGGGTCAGTCTGAGAAAACACACAGGGCACATGCAACTTGAAAGGGGATAACAACATGGCAAGACTCTATGGAGGGTACTTCTCTCTCTCTCCCCCTCTTTCATGCATGTGCATGCACTCTCTCCGTCTCTGTCTCTGTCTGTCTCTCTCTCTTATACACACACACACACCTGCATGCACACTCCATAAAACTAATGCCTGATTTCAGTGTGGACTGTTTTCTCCCTTTCTTTCTGAGAGACCCTGGTAAGTACACACATCATGGCTATTTCCTTTCCATCCTGAGCCCTTCACGGCACCTAAATGTGCACGTTAGTAGCCTCCTTTTTATGTTAACAATTGCTCCCACCTGGCTATAAATTCATGCACGTTGGCACCTTACTCACAGTGGCTACATTACCAATGGTGAAGTCCAATGATGATGAGTGGGCCTTTCTGACATTGTAGCATCAACTAAGATATTGGGGACAGGATAATCTAGCAATTGTTGTATTAGTTATAGTAATGTTTTGTTAGTTACAGATTCTTTCACTTGTAATTTTATTAGCTCCTTACCGGGATATTATCTCTATTTTACAGATGGAAAAACTAACAATATTAACTTGCCCCAAATAACACAACTAATAATTGGTAGACCTATAAACAGAGCCATGAAGATACTGCCTCTGTAATTTTTAAAATTATTCTTTCTATTTTTGAGATCATTGAAAATTCATACACAGTTCTAAGAAATAATATAGAGGGATCTGGATGATCGGTATAGTACTGGATTTACCGCTTTCTCCTCAATGTAATTTCTTACAAATGGATAGTACAATAACAGTACCAATATATAATCAAAATGCAGAACACAGTCATAGACCTATTTCCTGGGGTTGCTCTTTCATACACACACCTGCCTCCTTTTCCTGCATCCCTCCAATACCTCACTCCTGGCAACCACCAATCTATTCTCCATTTCTATTTTTGTCACTTCAAAAATGTTATGTAAATAGACTTATACAGTATACAATCTTTTGAGGTGGGCTTTTTCTCACTTAACTCCATTCCCTGGAGATTTTGTTCAAGGCTGTCTCTTTTTACTGCTGAGTAATATTCTACAGTATGGGTGTACCACGATTTGTTTTAATCATCTACCTGTCGAAGGTCATTTGGGTTGTTGCTAATTTTTGGCAATTACAAGTAAAGGTGCTATGAACCATTGTGTGCAACTGGTAATGTGAACACGTCTCCATTTCTAGGATAAGTGCCCAAGAATGCAGCTACTAATCTGAATGTCAGTTGCTGGTTGTATGGGAAACTGCCAGACTGTTTTTCAGAGAGGCTGTAGTTTCCGCCCCAACCAGTATATGATGGCACAGTTTCTTGGCATCCTCATCACTTTTTACATCAATTTTCATTTTGCCATTTTTACCGGTGTGTAGTTATATCTCATTGTGGTTTTAGTTTGCATTTCCTCAGTAACTAACAATGTGGAACATTGTCTCAAGTGCATAACGGCACTTTATATCCTCCTTGATAAAATACTGCTTTTTTCCCCTAAGTTCATCTACATTTTTCTCCAATAAACTTTTCAAAAAAATTGAAAGTTTGATTGATTTCATTGTAGATTCACATGTAATCATAAGAAATAATAGATCACTAATAAAAAGATGAATAACCCAATTAAAAAATGTGCAAATAGAGATCAGCAATTGGCATAATGGCTATGTCACTGGACTCCCATGTAATCAACTGTTGTTCGAGTCCTGGACCTGGTGGCTTAAACTCATGCTGAGCGTGTGTGTGTGTGCATGCCCAAGATCCTGGGAGGAGAATGGAGGAAAAGGAATTACAGTGTGGCCATACCCCTTGAAAGGTGATTTCTTGCTTTCTCTCTCTCTCTCTCTCACTCTCTCTCTCTTTCTTTCTGGCGAGTGCGCACGTCTTATAGCAAAAACATCTCCAAAAAAAAAAAAAAAAAAAAGTGCAAATAAAGGGCTTGAATATACGCTTTTCTAAAGAATATGTACAAGTGGCCAATAAACACATGAAATGCTGTTCAACCTCATTAGCCATCAGGAAAATGCAAATCGAAACCACAGTGAGATACTACTTCAACCCATTAGGATGGTTATAGTAAAAAAGATAGATAACAAGTGTTGATGAGGATATGAAGAAATTGGAACTTTTGAACATGACAAATGGGAATATAAAATAATGCATCTGTTTTGGAAAACAGTTTGGTAGTTTGGCAAAAAGGTTAAAAATACAGTTACTATATGATTTAAAATTTTTCCTCCTAAGTATATACTCAAGAGAATTGAAAACATATGTCCACATAAAAATTTGTACATGACTATTATCTATAATAGCAAAAATTGGGAAAATCCAAATATCTATCAATTGATAAATAGAAAAAGAAAATGTGGTATATCTGTGCAATGGACTATTATTCTCCAATAATAAAAAAATGAAGAATTGAGACGAGCTATAATAAATGTTAAGTAAAAGAAGTTGGTCATAGGGTCAGCAGGCGGCATGGTGGTTGGGGCTCTGAACTCCCACGTGATTGATGGTGGTTCAAGTCCCGGACCTGACGGCTTAATTTCTCAGACTCCCTCTCTCTCTCTCTCTCGTCAAATTAAAATAAAATAATTATTAAACAAAAGAAGTAGGTCATAAGGGACCACATATTTTATGACACCATTTATGTAAACTATTCCCACAATGTAGAGACAGAAAGCAGATCATTGTGTAGTTAGAGGGATGCAGTTTCTTTTGGGGGAAGTGATAATGTCCTGAAATTCATGTGATGGATGTGTAAACCTGTGGATCTACTAAAAGCCATTGAGTTGTGCATTGTAAGTGGGAGAATGACATGCTATGCAAGTCAGATTTCTAGAAATCTGTTTTGAAAAGGAGAAATGATGCAGACAGTGTCGGTGTACTCCTTACTCATTTTCCCCGATGGTAATATTTGGCTAGACTGTAATACAACAGGAAATAAAGATTGATGAGATTGGTGTAATTCACTGATTTTATTTTAATTTCCCCAAATTTACCTGTATTCATCTCTCTCTCTCTGTATTTAGTTCTCATGTTTTGTCACATGAGTAAGCCTGTGTATTCACACTGCCAAGAGTTGATTGTAAACAGCATTCTGATTGGTTTCTTTTTTCTTTTTTAAAATTTCCAAATTTTGCATGTGCTCACTGGAAAGAGACAGAAAGAGGGAGAAAGAGGGGGGGGTGAAGCACCCCCCCCCCCCCATGGGGCATGGTCATGCCATAATCTCTTCTCATTTCTTCAATCTGTTAAGATTCGGGGGAAAAATGCACATGTGCCTGGCATGGTTTTTTTTTCAAGTGGCAGAGGCCAGAATTTGGAGTGCAGGGGGCCACATGAGATGTAGCTCTTTTAATGATTAAGCCATGGAGCCAGCCCTCTGTTGTATAGCTCTGCTCACCTTAGATTTTGTCTGAAGCAGCTCTCCATAGACATTTTTTTTTCTCATTGTTAATAATCAAACACAAGGCAGCTCCCCTTCTTGTCTCCTGAGCTTCTTCTTGATTGTCCAAGAGCAGAAATCATAGAATGACAAGAATTCCCACCCACGCATGAGGGATGAAAGATCAGGATTGCAGACATCATTCAGCTAGATTCTAGAATCACCCACACTTCTGAAAGAGTAGGAAATTATCTTACCAGACAGAGGAATATGAGTTCTGGAAGGGGGCTACGCCCCCATGTCTCCAAGCTCTGCTTTCTCCTCCCACCCATTTCAGAAGCAATTTCTATAACTCTCAGGCCAGGCCAGCGAATTGTCAGCGCTTTCGGAGATCTGATATTTATTGAGTTGCCATTAGCAAACGTTCTCAGGGAGAAGAATGACAATGAATCATCTGTACTAATCCCTTTGTTTTCATCAGCCTTGCTTCTGTGCAAGGGGACAGCCCCGGTTGCTCTTCCACATCATCATCACTTTGGTTTCTCTCAAAATGTTTGCTCAGAAAAAGCCCAGAGTTTGGCCTTGGTTCACTTTGGGCTTCCAGGGGAATTTCCCGTCCTCCTCAGACTCCATGGGTGAAAGCTGTTTAAACATTTGCTCCTCGCCTAGCAAAGCAGAACTACACAGCTGGCTCTAGCAAAGCTGTCTTTTTGAATCAAGGACAAACTTCCTAGGATCATGTAATTTGGATCATGAGACGTGGCAGTCATTATGCTCATAATTCAACTATTGGCTTGTCAGGAAAGTCGTGACACATTTTTGCATAAAAAATATGTCATGATTTTTCCGATGACTTAATGTATCCTGGTATCACCAATTTTCCTGCTTTGTCATTATCAATTACACACTAGTCCCAATTCTGACCCCTACCTGGATCTTATAACCCAGACGAAATTTGGCTGTCTAAAACTTCTCTTGGGCACATGTACCCTAAACGACCCCAACTGTGGTCCTTGAAATCTGACCTCAGAACTCCCACAGAACCTCAAATCCTAACGCTTATGATCTGAAATAAGTTTAGAACTGTGATTGGTTCATGGTAAAATCTCAAAAAAATGACTACTAATATTAATAGTAATAATATTATCTATGACTAATGAGCTCTTACTATGTATCATGCAGTATATTAAGCCTGTCATAAGCATAACTTCGCTGAATTCTCACAAATTTGTGAAACAAATCGAAGCTCTGAGATATTAAAAGACTTGTCCAGGATTACCTCTGAATATAGTGCAATGGTGTTACAGATTTATAATAATAAATTTAAATTTCTACCCTTTAGTCATGGTTTCCTGGCAGCCTCCTACCTCTTTCAAATTCATTATCTCAGAGAATAGGTACTTGACCTACTGAGTAAGACCATAGCTTTACAATCTGGTTCTTATAGAGAAGAAAAGATATGCTAAATTCCTTTTACTCCCATATGTCTATCAAAAACTAAGCATGGGGGACCAGCAGTTAGCATAATGGCTATGTCGCTGGACTCCCACGTAGTCGACCGCGGTTCGCGTCCTGGACCTGGTGGCTTAAAACTCACGCCGGGCGCGTGTGCGTGCGTGCTCAAGATCCCAAGAAGAGAATGGAGGAGAAGGGATTGCAGCGTGGCCATCCCCTCTGGGGGGTGATTTCTCGCTTTCTGTCTCTCTGTCTGTCTCTGTCTGTCTGGCGAGCGCACGCGCCCTATAGCAAAAACCTCCCCCTCCAAAAAAAAAGAAAACAAACAAACAAACAAACAAACAAAAAAACAAAAAGAAAACTAAGCATGGAAGACTCAACATACATCTTTGTACACCATTAGCCAATAGGCATGACTCAAGCTGTATTAGTCAAGGTTTTCCAGAGAAACAGAAGATGCATGTGCATGCATGTACGTGCACACACACACGCACACACACACACACACAAAGGGTTTTCAAAATGTCCATGGAACACACATATCCTGAAAAACCTATGTGTAAACTTCAAAATATGTTTGAACCAGAATGAACTTGTACTTTAATTCCATTTTTTCACAAACTTTTGAAATACACATAGTCACACACATACACACCTTTCCAATAGAAATAGAACCAACAGAATATTGAGAGAAACAGAGAGAAAGAGAGAGAGAGTCTAAGAGAGAGAGTCTCCACATGATTGTGAAGACTGGTAAGTCCCAAATCTACAGGATTGGTCAGCAAGTTGGAGACCTAGAAAAGAGTTGATGAGGTGCCTTGAGTCTGAAGGCCATTTGCTAGCAGAATTACCACTTCCTTGTGGGAGGTCAGTCTTTTTCTTGAGGGCTTCATCTGATTGGATGAGGCTTATCAACATTATGAAGGGTTGCCTGCTTTACTCAATGCTTATTGATTTAAATGTTAATCTCATCTTAAAAATATCTTCATAACAGCATCCATAAATATTTGACCTACTATCTGGGTACCTTGGTCTAGCCAAGCTGACATATAAAATTAATGATCACACCAGCGAGAGAGAGACCACAGACTTCAAGTTTCACCTGTGACTTGAATTGCAAACACTAGCGGGGCAGTCTGCTGATAGGTATACCAAAGGAGTTTGTTCTGGTGCCAACCTCCAACAGGCTTTATACCTCGGGGCCTCAATGTTCCCACCACAACTAAGAGAGAAGTTGGGGATGGCAGGCAGAAAGCTATCATTCTATTTTTTTATTTTCCTGAATGGCAGGGTCTTGCTATGTTGCAATCCTCTTGCTTCAGCCTCCCTGGAGACTATAGATGTGCACCATCATGCTAAACCTTTTATTCTTTTTCTTTTTTTTTTGGAGAGGTTTTTGCTATAAGGTACATGCGCTTGCCAGAAAGACAGAGAGAGACAGAGACAGAAAGAGAGAAAACACCCCCCAAGGGGTATGGCCACCCTGCAATCCCTTCTTCTCCATTCTCCTCTCGGGATCTTGGGCACGCATGCACACGTGCCTGGCGTGAATTTAAGCCACTGGGTCTGGCACTTGAACCATGGTCGACTACATGGGAGTCCAGTGACATAGTCATTACGCCATCTGCTGGTCTCACTAAGTCTTTTATTCTTAAATGAGGTCTTGCTATGTTCAGGCCAGCTTTAAGTTCATGATCTTCCTGCTTTCACCTCCCTGGTCACTGCCATTACAGGTGCATACTCTGTGCCCAGGCTTTAGATTGGACGGGGAATCCAATCCAGGACTCCCATGTGGTCCCAGCCTGCAGAGCACACCAATGGGTCAGAATGCTATCATTCTAGAGATCAGACTTTTTTTTTTCCTTCTATAAAAACACTGGCAAATTCAATTATTGGCTTGAATAAAGTATACAGCATATAGAATATAGAATGCAAAGCCCCACATTTTATCTGCTAGCTGGTTTGAAGCAGTTGATTCATTAGACCAAGCAGTAAATGTAAGAAGCGAGGTGTGATTATGTTTGTGACCTTGTTACATTAGTAATAGTGAATGCAGGAAAGAAAAATAGGGCTTCGTAACCTCCACCCAGATTTTGTGCCATCTTCCAGAGAGTCAGTGTTATTAACCAATGGTCCCAGTGATCTTCCATCATCCTGGTTAGCTTCTTCAAGCCTTGACCCTGACCTCTGGCCATGACCTCTGAGGTTTACCCTATCATCACTCAGACTAACATATGAAGGACCTTTTCATCACTTCTTTTTATATCCCATTTCTATACTTCAATTACTTTTATTTTGAGAAGATACAAAAATACAGAAAGATGTAAAGAATAATATCACACATATCCCTACTATCTAAACTCACAAGTGCCAAGATATTATCGTATTTACTTCTAGCCTTTTAAGTTAATTAATTGATCAATTTTATTTTATTTTTTAGGTTTTTGTCATAGGGTGCATGCATTTGCCAGAGAGAGACAGAGGAAAAAGTGAGAGGGAAAGTGAGAGGGAAAGTGAGAAATAATATCCTGAGGGGTGAGGGGATGGAGAATGGCCACACTGCAATCCCTTCTCCTCCATTTTTCTCCTGGGATTATGGGCAAGCTGCTGGGGCCAGGACTTGAACTGTGATCAGTCATGTGGGAGTCCAGCACTTTAACTACCACACCATCTGCTAGCCCCACTTCTAAGCCCTTTTAAACAGTGAATCACTGCAGATGAAATTACTATTCCCTTTGACCATTATACAAAACTCACTTACCTTCTACTTGCCCCATAAACAAATGGGTTCATGAAGTTTTGTGTGGATTCTTCTAATAATTAACAATTAATTTTATACACACAAACACACACATCCATGAAAAACACAAAATGTTTGGAGTGTTTTAAAATGTAATCAAGTAGTACCCAATTGTACATAAAATTTCATCACTGCAATTTTCCATTCAATCTTAGCTTTTGAGACTGCATGTCATTAATCATGTCTAGTTATTTATCAGTCACATTTTCTTTGTGCTCCAAGTCATGGACATTACATTTTTTCTAAGTTTTTATTTATAGCCAGAATTGCAGTGGCTATCTCTGTATATGTTTCCACGGACACCTGTGTATATGTCTGCTATGCTTGTAGAAGAGGAAATATTGACTTTCTCATACTTGCGTGAGGTCGTTATCACACCAGGAGATCAAAACTTGTGTATGTGTCTGTCTCTCTACTTGGATGTCAAGTTCCTTGAGGTCAAAGGCTATATTTTCTTAATCTGTATTGTCAGCATTTGACATATGATGTTTAGATAAGTAAACAAATATGTGAAAATAAAATGTCTCTATCTCTCCTCCTGATTTCCCTAACTAGCTTTTTCTCTCACCTTAGCATCATGATGGTAAAGGGAATTCCCTGCCACCACTTACCATGGGTGTTACATTATCTCATTTAATTACCATAACTCGCTGAGACATACACTTTACAAGTGAAAAAAAAATGGAGGCTTAGAAAGGTGAAGTCAATTTATCTCCTCATACAGCCAGTTGAGTGTAAAGGTGGGATTTGAACCCAGATCTTCCCAAATCCAGAGCCTCTCTACTCTCCTCTGCTATCTCTCAAGCCATGAATTTGCTCTATGGAATTGGCTTGCTCTTTTGTCTTCATAAACAATTCTTTCCCCTTCAATAAAATCTTTTTTTTCCTCAGCGTTATGGGAAATCACCTTAATTAATTATCCCACCGCTTTAACTGATTAACCCACATCCTTTCTCTTGTGTTTTGAGTCTACATGTTAGAATCCTTAAAAGTTAGCAGGATGTTTTGGTATCAATGAGGTCAACCCCTTAATTTTAGAGATGGAGCTCAGGAAACTTGGTCAAGGTGACATAGCGTGGTAGAGGTCAAGCTAAGGTCACTCTTAGTTCTATTATGACTAGACCTGTTGCCCCATGATCTGTCTTTTGGATTACCTTATAGGACTGGCTTTCCTCCAACCAAAAAAAGAGCTGGGTGGCATATAGCCTTACCTTCTCTCACACTTTAGGGACAAGAACCTGGGGTCTGAGTAAGCCAGGAATAGCTATTGAGAAACCAAGGAATATGCTGTCAGTGAAGCTTGGTTTAGAAAGTGGCAGATGGAACCCCCAAGTAATTCTGAATTCTCTGGTTTAAGACCAGAGAGAAAGTAGACCTGACTGTAGAAGGACTGTATTAGTCAGCACAGGATAACTACTGCAACAAACATCTCCATAAACTCAGCGGTTTATCACCATAATTTACCACTTGCTCACGTCATGGTTCAGTGATTCTGATAGGTGTGATTTCTGCTCTGTGCAATTGCTCAGAGAGTCCATTTCTTTCCATCTTTGGACTCCATCTTCTCAAATACATAGCTTTCAAAGTCGTGCCCAAGGGAAATAGGGAGCCTGTGGTAAGCTGAGGGAGCTGGTGGCAAGCCCATGATCAGCGCTCAGACCAGGGCAGACTTTCCTGGTTCCATGTCTAGTGCTTGACAGTTTTATCACACCATCCTACTAGTCCACATCTCTATCCTCAATTTGTTCCTCTCTGAAATGGGAATCTTATGGCCTTCTCCACCCATGCTTAGGATTGTGAGCTTAGGCACTAAAACATGTTCTGTAAATGGGCATATACCCTGCAGATATAAGGATGGCTGTGGTTTCTCTTCTCTAGGACAAGGAGTCAAGCCTTCTGCTCAATTCAGCCTGGAATCCTTCCTCCTCCTCTCCTAAAAGTAGATGAAAAATAAGAGAAACATTCCTTATAAAGACAGCTGCAATGAGACCTGTCAGGTCCTAGCTACCTGCTCTGAGTATGTGGCATGGAGGACCTGTTCCCCTAGATGATGTGGTGAATCTAGTGCATGCTCTTCTACACTGATCATTTCCTACTTCTCCCAGCCCTCTCACCTGCAACCATCACGCTTATACCTTCAGGGTCAGCCATGGACTTTGAATCTTGGCAACGGCACCATCAGACCTCGACAGGGTGGTTGGTTGGTCAGGATGTGGAGTTTGGAATCCAGTAGCTCTGGATTCACATCTTGTTTCTAGCATGTAGTGGCCTCACTTTCCACATGTATAAATGGGGGGAAAAACGTGTAAGGTTGTTTTGAGGTCTCAATGAGCTCATTATGAAAACTGCTTAGCAGACTGACTGTAAGTAGGCAGCACTCAGGAAAGCTGTGGTTATTTTCATGCCATATCCCATGTGCTACAGATGAGCTCTGGGCACTTGCATAACAGCTGAGTCAGACCTGTGGCTTCCCAGCTAGCCCTATTTCTATGAGCAGTCCTTTCCCTCAGTATCCCTTCAGTGCCAGTCTCAAACCCTGCCCTGAACCTTAGCCATCTAAGTAGAGGCCTAAAGACTCCATCTAGCCCCGATGAAGCCAGATCCTGCGCTCCCCCACCTCTCTCCATGCCCTTTCTGCTGTCTGAAGAACTGTCTGCTGGATTGCCAACACAGGCATCACCATCTAGACCACCCAGGTACAGGGGTCTGGAATCTACAGCTTTTACATGGGCTGTTCATGGTTTGGCCCATATGAACCTCACTTATTTGATCTCATGCAGTGCTTCTAACTCTATGTTCCAACCACAATAAGCCCTGCCACAGCTTATCAGGCCTAAAACAACCTGAGACAGGGACTCAGGAGGTAATCCCGAGTGAGGGGAGGGGCAGGGTGACACAGAGAGGAAAGAAGAGCCAATATGTGCCATGTTATTCAGTTCCTTCCTTGAACAATGGTGGCTCAATCCCACTTGACTCTCCGAGGAGGCATATTGAATATGCCTCTGAATTATCCTGCTGCAGGACAGGAGCTAGGATATTTATCTGTTGCACCCCTCCTGCATTGGTTGAGTGTTCTCTAGGGATGTCCATCTTTGAAAATGTTGCTGGCTTAGATCTGAGTGGATTTCTCAGGCTCTGGAGAAAGCCTCTAGATAGAGAAGCAGAGAGACTTGGAGGCACATGTTGGAAGGAGAACCTGGCACTTTTGAAATCAGAGTGCAGAAGCCCTTTCACTCAGCAAATTATTTGCCTCTCTTGGCCATTTACATGGACTCTGCTCTGAATTACACGAAACTTTTAGGTTCACATATCACCTTCTAAAGAGAGTTTTGTCCACAACCTATCTGCAGGCGCCTACTCTTGGTTACTCCAGGTCATGTTAATTTTCTTCCCAGGTCTCTTCTCTGGGAACCTGGTTAGTGTGGGTTAAGACCTACCAGCCTGTGCATGTATTCAAATATTGGGATAGGTTTGCACAAGACTTAAAGCAGCCTGAGTCAAGATCACAACTGGAGAAGAGGGGTCAGTTCAGAAAGCAGATGCAGAAAGGGGTACAAAAGTTTAGGTTGATTATCAGGTGTTGAGGTCAAAGGTTCATATGTTGAGGGGAGTCAGTTCTACAGTTACAGTCATGTACAAAAAACAAGGGTGCAGCAAGCATAAAGTAACCAGGTAGGAAGAAACAGGACCCTGGGAGAGAGCAGACAGGCCTGAGGGTATTTCTGTAGTGATGTCGGGTGGTAGGAGGCTCTCTCAGGAGAGGACATATGCATTTCTGGTCCTGCTTTAGGCCAACTTAATGGCACTACTCCACTGCAGAATTTATTTCTGCAAATGAATGTGTGTTTAATTCTGTGATCAGAGAGTAAAATATATATCATCCAACATGTTCACCACCTTTCTTAGCTTCAAGAAAAGAAAGAGCAAATTCATTGACCACTTATTTCAGTTTTCAAAGCTTAGATCTGTGGTATAATCTATTCCTGGGTTCTATTCCTCAAGTGGTCACATGGGTGATGCCATCAAAAGGCTGGGAGAAGGGCCAGTAGGTGGTATAGTGGTAACGGTGTTGTACTCCCACATGGGCAACTGTGGTTCAAATCTTGGACCTGGTGCCTTGAAACTCATGCCAGGTGTGTGTATGTTCATGCCCAAAATCCTGAGAGGAGAATAGAGGAGAAGGGATTGTGACATGGCCATTCCCCCAGGAGGGAGGTGATTTCTTGCTTTCTGTCTCTTTGTCTTTCCTGTGAGCACACATGCCCTATAGCAAAAATCTCTCTTAAAATCAATCAATAAATAAATGGCTGACCGAAGTGACCACTTCCTTACATTCCTTGTTGCAGATGTGTGATCATCTGGCTGTCATCTATTTTGCCACTCTGAAGGTGATGGACATCTAGGGACTGAAAATACGGTTATTGAGTCTTGACCTAGAGTAAATGGCTTCTGTGGACACTGTGCAGCCTGCAGCAGCTCCTTGCATTCTGGGGACTCTGGACTGCAGAACAGCAGGGCAGTTACTCCCACGAACAATAGTTTTCCAAGCTGCAGGTGAGAGAGCAACTTCTCCATTAGATCACTTCAGCAGGACCAGCTTGTCTGAGTACAGCGTGAGTCACCCCTCAGACTGCGGTCAGGACCTGAGGCTGCAGGTTTCCCTTGGCAATGACCTCATGATCCCTATCTCAATTTTCCTCACTGCAGGATAAACAGCTCCATTCAGTAGGCAGAGTCTGCAAAATGATGCAGCTGACTCGTAGGCAGAGAAAACATTAGGGTGTATGTCCTTTTACCCTGTGGAATTTTTTTCCTTCAAACAGAGCTACCACTATAAATAACCTCTCAGTTTTCATTGTTGCTGAAGTCAGTTTCGGTAGTTCCTGATGGGGGAATTTCAGTGGAAAATAGCATTTACTCCTTATCGTTATCATCAGCTTCTATGTGGGCTGACTCCCTCATCAGCATTAGCAGCATATTAATTATGCTCACAGCCATCTTCACAGTTCCCGGATAATGGGGCTTTAAAGTAAAGCATTCTCTTTCAACCTTAATTGCATTAAGTGGAATACTCTCCAATGGTGTAGTTTTGAAGTTGTCTAGTCTCTCTGTGCCTCAGTTTTCTCCTTTGCATAATCAAGATTATGATACTCTTTAGCTCATAGGGTTTCTGTGGGAATTAAATGAATTTTTACATGAGAAAAACTGGCATATATCAGAAACTGTTATCAGCATTTGATGTTATTATTTTTTAGCATTAACACCCATTTAAAGATGTGAATCTGAGGCAGAGAAGGTGGATGTCTTTTTCAAGGTGGGAATCCGTGTGCCATTTCATGTTTTTAATATTCTTCTGTCTTTTTTTATAGAAGGACTTGCCAAGATTATGGATTAAACAGAAAGCAAAATTGGGCCACTGGAATGAAAAAGAGAGTAGAAAGCAGTGGAAAGAACTAGAAGGAAGAGATTATACCACAGATCTAAGCTTTGAAAAGTGGAATAAGTGGTCAATGAATTTGTTCTTACTTTTCTTGAAGCTCAAAAAGGTGGTGAGTGTGTTGGATGATATATATTTTACTCTCTGATCACAGAATCAAACACACATTCATTTGCAGAAATAAACTCTTCCGAGGTAGGGAAGGGGGAGCAGAATCAGTAGGAAGTCATACTGAAGAGTAGAAATCATAGTGTCCATTAAAGACAAGGCCAGTGTTGGCTGCCTTTCACACTTTACTTACATTTGACATTGTTTTCTCTCTGGCTCAAACTCTTCCAGAAAGCAGTTGCCATGACCCAAACCACTAGACCTAATCTCTCATGCTTTCTCCCATTCATATCAGTTCCACTTATTGATCAGCCAGTCCAAGGGGTATCAATTATTTTGTGTGAAGGATGTTTGCAGGGAATAAAGGGGATGTACTATTTGCTGACCACCACTAGTATGCCAGATACAGGGACAGTTCATACACATTGCTGCATTTGTTGTAATCGTAAGAGGAAGTTATTATTATTTCAGTTGTAAAGATGATACACTCTGAAGCTCAGGGAAGTTATGTAACTTGAGCAAGATCACAGGTTCTGTAGCAAAGCCAGGACTTGAAACCATCAATGGATTGATCCACTCATTAGTTAGCAGATTGCTATTTTCCTGTCTAAGTATCCTAAGATACGAAGAATACTAAGAAATTATTCCTGCCTTTAACACACCCTCAGTATGGCTGGGAAAGCAATTTCTTGACTCCACATCCACGGATCTTATATCCAATTTTAAGCCTTAGTACCAAAAAAAAAAAAAAAAAAAAAAAATGTATGTTCTACAGCGCACCTCGAGGCATTTAAATTCCATTTAAATTCCCTTGGGGTTTAAGTGGGGGGTGAGGATTAAGTTGTGACTTAAGTTGGGAGTTGAATGATAACATCCTATTTTTTACACTGAAGGTCTCCTATACAGAGGCTGAGTCTTCCAGTGACCCTCTTGAAACCACCTCAGTGATGTTTAAAATGTTTAAATGTTTAAATGTGAAATTTGGCCCTAGCAACCTCTTAGAGAAGTTATTCTGACTCAGAGGCAGTGAGATTCTTGGACTGTAGATTATATCAGGGGCTGAAGTAGCTTGCTTCATAGAAACTAATGAAAGAGAAGTTGTAGAAGGTTTAGAGTTTTGTCAATGTACAAGTTTGGATCCTCCCAGCGTGTGCCCTGGGGAAGAGCTTTGCTTGTGCAGAACAGACAACACTTCTATTTTATTCCACTTCTTGTCTCCCCATGGGGCTACTTCTACCTAGAAAGAACATCCAAGTGTCTTAGCATTTTCATGCCTGCCCTTCCTTCTATTGCATTAAAAACGCATGCTGGAGAGCTGGCTCTGTGACCTGGTGGTTAAGGGTGCTGGATCCTATGTGGCTCACTGTGTGGTTTGAATCTCAGCCCTGGCAACTTGGAAAACATGCCAGGTACATGTACCTTTGTGCCCCAAATCCTGACAGGATGGTGAAATAAAGAAGGGGTTGTGGCATGTGACCATGCCCCATTTGGGGTGCTTTCTCCCTATCTTTCTCTGTGTCTTTGGCAAGTGCACACACTCTCTGGCAAATTAAAACATAATAATAATAATAATTGAAATTCCAACTGGAGACAGAAAACTTGGAGCAGAAACATTTGACACCATGTATAAAATTATTAAGTGAACCAGACCTGCAGAATAAGTGCATTTTAGGGCTGGAGAGGACACTAAGATACCATTCTGCTTCATATCTGATCCACCACCCAGAAATCTGGGATTGTTCCAGCATCAGATACTTACTGCTTCTGTGATAGTCTGTTTGTTGTTTCTTTTTTACTTCTATTTCTTCTTTTGGCTCTGTGATTATACTTGCATTCCATGCAAACCTGTTTATCTTTTGTTGATTTTCGAAAGTAGCATTGACAACTGCAGCTGCCTTCTTCACGGTCAATAAGACAAATTTTATTTGGGTATAAACTTCTTTCCACTGGTAGTGACTGCTCAATCTTCCTAGTAACTTTCAGGCAGTTATTACACATTTACTCCTTAAATCTCAGTTGTGTGACTGCTATATTCAAGCACATGGCACTGGGGTTGCTGCACTGGAGACCCCAGTACTGATGCTGAATGTAGCAGAGCAGTTCATGCCCTCAGAATTTGCAGCCTGCTCTGGAGTTGAGACTGCTCTGAGTTCAAGGCTCTTTGCTACTTTCGAATTGGGCTTTCGGATGGAGACTCCTTTCCCAACCTGCCTCTGATGCTCGCCTGACGGGTGTCCAGGCAGAGTGTTGCCCTCAGATCCTATTCAGACGGGTCTCCTGTGTATTTCTCTCTCCCAATCCCCTTTTACACACCTTGGGCTTGCTCTGTTCTCCTCTGCTAGCTGCTGAGAAAATCTTGGTTGCAGAGAAATATATACACGAAAAGATGACGTCTCTGGGGATAATCAAGGTCTCATTTTATGGCCCTGATTGAAGAAGCTCCTGAACTCACAACTATAATAAGTGAACCCAGTTTAGTGATGTTCCTGCCGTATCTGGCAAGTCATCCGCATCATCTTAGTAAACATTCTTAGTTAGTCATGGTAAATGAAAGCCTTGAGAGATCAGTTAATTTTGCTCAACTTTCCTACAGATTCTTTTTAAAATTATTTATTTAATTTTATTTGTTCATTCATTTAAAAAAAAATTAATTTGACCAGAGAGAGACACAGAGAGAGAAAGAGACAGTGGGAAAGTGAGAAAGCAAGCCACCAGCTCCCACACTCGAACCGTGGTCGGCCATGTGGGAGTGTCCAGCACATTAACCACCATACCACCTGCTGGTCCCCCTACTTATTCTTAAGAAATGCTGGTTCTCAGTGTAACTGCATGATGGGGCCTCTGTTCAAAATTGGGAGAATGCAAAACAAACAAACAAACAAACAAAAACAACAACAACAACAACAACAAAAATCAGTTGACTGTATGTTTTGGGGTTTATTTCTGGGGTCTCTATTCTGTTCCATTGGTCCACCCGTCTGTTTTTGTGCCAATATCATGCTGTTTTGATTATCACAGCTTTGTAATATATTTTGGGGTGAGGGAGTGAAATGCCACCCATGCCACTCTTCTTGAGTAGGGTTTCTTTGGCAATGTGAGGTCTTTCATGATTCCAGACAAAGTCTATGATTGTCTTTTCTAGATCTGTGAACAGTATCTCTGGTATTTTGATTGGAATTTCATTAAATATGTAGATCAATTTGGAAAAAAAAATTGGGAGAATGCTCCCCAAGAGACCGTGCATGAGGAGATGCTCTAGAGTATTGCAATTATTTTGGTTGGACATACAAGGAGACTTCCAATGTTCGTGAAAGACTGGAATTAAAATGCAAGTTTATTTTGCTGCAAAAAAATTTGAAATCCGTGCACAAATTTTTTTATGATAGATAGCATTTTCCATGAACTTTTAATTAATTAATTTTTTTCTTGCCAGAGAGCACATGTTCTTGCCAGAGAAAGAGAGAAGGAGAACGTATTCCCTAATGGGATATGGTCACACTGCAATCCCTTTTCCTCCATTTCTCCAACCTGTTGGGATTTGGGGCACATAGGTACATGTGCATGGCATGTTCTTCAAGCCACCAGAGCCAGGGTCAGCCATGTGGGCTACAGCTTCGTTAAGCACAAGGCCACAGAGCCAACCTTCTGCAAACTTTTTTTTTTTTTTTTTTTGGAGAGGTTTTTGCTATAGGGCGCGTGCACTCGCCAGACAGAGAGAGACAGAGAGACAGAAAGCGAGAAATCACCCCCCAGGGGGGATGGTCACGCTGCAATCCCTTCTCCTCCATTCTCCTCTCGGGATCTTGGGCACACACGCACACGCGCCTGGCGTGAGTTTTAAGCCACTGGGTCCGGGACGCAAACCGCGGTCGACTACGTGGGAGTCCAGCGACATAGCCATTACGCTAACTGCTGGTTCCCTCTGCAAACTTTTGAAGACCCCTTTATATAACATGGTCTGTCTTTGAAAAGGCTGATATTTATAGTTTTACTTTTTTTTTCTTCTCTCTAAATGTCCTACTGGATTTTTCCACCCTTGGTTGTTAAACAATCTTAGCCCATTAGCCGGCTCCTTACTCAGCGATGTTGCTGCTGAGTTCTTGACAGAGCAATTTCTTTGCTATTTCTTGAAATCACACTCAGGTTCCTTCCCATTGAGTTAATGGTGTGAGTAAGCAGGAACTGAATTCACATCCACATCGATTACGTGGCGGCTTTGGAAAAAATCACTTCCTCTCTGAGTTTGTTTGTTTCAGCTATAAAATGATGATCTGAAAGTAGTGTCTCGGTCAGCACTCAACAAACTGAACATACAGCAAGAAAAGGCTAGTAAGGACTTCTTGACTCCCCTAAGTCTGGTGATTTATTCAGTCAACACACAGTGATTGAGAAATGACAGGCTCTGTTCCAGGTAATACTCAACGAGGGGGGGTATCTACAAAGTTCTGTTGTCATGGAGATTGGTTTCTAGAAATCATGCACATAAATAAAGAAAGCAGTAGTGCTCCCAGGGGAAATGTGTGCCATGGAGAAAAATAAAAGTACTAGGGTTGGCGGGGTGCGTGTGTATGTTTGCGTGTGTGTGCATTTGCACGTGTTGCGTTTACCTCGGATGATGAGGGCAGGTCTCACTGAGAAGACGGCCTTGGGAGATGCCTGAAGGACGTGAGAAAGTAAGCCATTCATGTGTCAGGGAGAGCATTCCAGGCAAAGGGCTTGCAGTGGATTGTGCTCACTGATTTGCACAACAGCAGGTGTCAGGAGAGGGCAGCAGGGGTCAGGGAAGTATGGGCCTCGAAGGCCTCCACGATGCTTTCATCTGAGTCAGGAGGCAAGTGTGGTAAAAAGTGCTACCATAACACCTTATCCAGAGAGGATCATTCTGTAGCTCTTTGGGGCCTAAACTGGCAGAGGCAGGTGCTGGTGACACAGGGCTTTGGGTTTCATCCTCAGTGTTGCCCAAGTGACTCCGGATAATCCTCAGGGCTTAACATCTAAACTAGGCTTTAGAGACAAGAGCAGGTGAGAGGGTAGTAGCAGCAGCAGGGACAAAAGCGTGCTTTCAGAGGTGCCTTGCTCTGTGCTGACAGATTAAGCAGCACGGGAGGCGAATAGAAGTCTTGCTGCCAGTGGGTCAGTAACGAGGCAAAGGAACAAGCGCAGAACAGCCCATGGTCTTGAGCTTGGCCTTTGCAAGCAGCAAGAAGGGATGAGTCAATAAAGGTGAACTAGTGATGGGACATTGACGTGGGAGAGCCCTTAGACACTTAGACACGCTAGAGAAGGGTGGTGGCCTTTGGCAAGTGACCCTTGAAGAATCTGAATGGAGATGACTGCAAGCCAGAAACACTTCCACCTGTGTCTCAAGTGACCATTCCCTCACCCCAGAATGTATCTGCAGGAGGTGAGAAGCAGAGGGGTTATGGCTGTTGACAGGAAGTTTTGCACATCAGGTGAGAAATCAAGATCAGACAAGGCCTGCCTTGTTCTTGCTAACCTCTGGGCAGGGTTGAGAGAAGCGTTCCAGTGAAGGTGTAGTTGTTTTTTCAAATGTTTCAGCCTGGGAGCCCTTTGCCATCAGCCCCATTCACAGCAGCACCTGGCTAGTACCCTCCTAAAGTCAGGTGGAGGCTGCCATCTGCTGGTCGACTCAAGTATTTTACCCAGATGTTTACCTGGTGCGTAGTAGAATTTTACGGAGAGAAACCTGTGTTGATAGGATTTTTCTCCAGGTCAGGTGCCGTGTGTTTCCCCCTTTAAATTCTCATCAGGGTAGGGTAGGTATTTATAATCTTTATTTTAAGGGATACTCAGAAAAATTAAATGACTAGACGAAGATGACTCAGTTATTGGAAAACTTGGAATTGTTTTAGCTATCACTACAAAGATGAATTAAGTAATTATGGTGAAATTGGCTTTGTAAACTGAAGTCTGATGAAGGAACAGGTAAATGGCAGGTGCTTAGGGCGTTCAGAATAAAAACTTGAATAAGGGAATAAATACACCGGTGTTATTCTTTGAAAAGTCAGAAGCCCTGACTTCAGAGTCCCACTATGGCCTCTAGAGGTTGGGTAGACGTGGAGGAACCCACTTCTCTACTCTGAAACAGTTTCTTCACCTGTGGTTGTAAACATACTGGACTAATGTGGGAAATACTTATTTTGACTGTGTTGTGTATTTTTTTTTTCTCTATAAAAGATTGAAATCTCTTCCATTCCTGTGGGAATGGAGTGATTTACAAAAGAGCTTTGTCCTGCCTCTTTTCCCTGAAGTTGTAATACTCTGTGAGCTCTCTGGGGAGGGAGGAAGCCCAGGGGAGGGAGCCCTCTGCTGGCCACTTACACACCACACCATCCCCAGCCTCCACTGTATGCGTCTGCAGAATACTTTCGGTAGCACATGGAGGCCAGAGGACACAGCAGAAGGAGCAGAAGCCTTTCTGGTGAGTCATGAGCTTTTTAAAGAGCAACATTGATGAAGTCATTCCTGGCCTAAATACCTTCAGAGGCTCTCAGCTGCACTTGGAGAACACCAAGCCTTCTAGGCACAATCCTACAGCACTCTCACCTCTGTTCCCCACTGCCCTCACCCTTCACATCCAGCTGTGGGCCTCCATGGCTCTCCTCTAGGGAGCCTTTCTGATTCCTCCATCCACCCTTACCAATGCCCTTGGGCTCCAGAACCCTGTAGCCTCCCAGCTCCTGTAGTTAGTGGGGCTTTGATTCTGGTTCCCAGCATTAGTAGCTAGGCTGCCCTGTTGAAACTGACACACCTGTCCAGAAAAAAAAAAAAAAAAAAAAAAAATCCCCCTGTAAGAACTGAGGGCAGCTCAGGAATTGGGGGAATGGAGACATGGAGAGGCTCATGGGGCTCCAAGTCCTTGAGTTTTACCTTCTAAACACCTCTAGAACTATATGACCTACCTCCAAGACACCATGCTGGTCAGACTCTATCTCTTTTCACCTAGAAGGGCTTCCTCACGGGTCTCCTCCCATCTGACACTGCCCAGCCAAACTCTAGACTGCAGCGGAAAGGTTGTGAAAAAACAGATGGGATTGTGATACTCCCCTGCTTAAGACTCCTCAATAGCTTTCTATTGCAATTAAGAAAAAGATAGAAATTCTTACCCTGGACTGGAAAGACCTGTGACTGGCTTCCTGCTGTCCATTGCATTCTCATCTTCTCATTGCTTCCCCTTGCTGTACCTCTGGCTTTCTCTCTGTGCAGCCTGTGGCCCCAGGGTCTGTAGAACTCCTCTGCCTTCTGCCTCCTGTCTCCCCTGCCTCCTTCACCTGCTTACCTTCTACTCAGCCTCCAGATCCAGGTTCAAATGCCCTTCCCTCAGGGAAGGCTTCACCTCAGCCCACCCTAGCACCCCCAGATGTTCTCATAGCTTCTTTTTTTTTTTTTAAAGATTTTATTATTTCTTATTTACATTGAATTGTTGTACTTCTTTGTGGGGTACAATATAGTTATTCAAAACATGCATGCAGTGTGTGATAATCACATCAGATCTTTTACCACATTCATCATCTTCAACAAAAAACATTGTATTATGTTGTGCATCTTTAGTTTTTGCTCTGCTGATTTTTTTGAGAGATGCATATGATTGGCAGCGCCCCCTTTTTGTTTACTCTGCGGTGGTATATACCATTCCAAATCTATTTTCCATGTTTACTTGCATTCTGTTTCTGCTAATCCTCTTTTTCCTGAGCCCCTTGTTATCTTCTAATATAGTATTTAATTGCTCATGTATTATATTCATCATTTATTGTTCCTTGTTAGACTGTAAGTTCATGACATCAGGGATCTTTTTTCACTAACAGATTCCCTCCACAAGCATTTGTCAAATGAATAAACTTCTGTTCTCAGTTTAGGGTGGTTTGTTGACATGAATAAAATACCCTCTTTTTAAAGAATCTGGATTTTTGAATCAGAGAACTTGGCTTTAAATCTTGGTCTGATACCAGCTGTGTGGTGCTGGGTAAGTCAAGTCACCTGACCCTCAGAGGCCTGACTGCTGTATGCAGAATGGAATAATTTTACCTGTCTCACAATTACTGAAATGATCAAATCCAAGTATATCAAGCGCCAAGCACAGTTCTGGGACTCTAGGAGAGTCAGTAGAGAGAGGGGCTCATAATCCGAGAGAAGAGCATCCATCCATGTACTTGGCTGCAAGTACCAGAACTCACCTGAGACTACCTTGGTAGGAAAACACTTTTCTGGAAAGATATCAGGAAGGTATAAAGTGAACAGGAAGTCTTAATAAGCTGGCTCAGAAAACTCTGTGGTACCAGAAGAGGCCAGGTAGCAGGAATGATCAGCCAGTGTGGCTCTGGGATTGTGAGAAACACCTTTCACTATTAGAGAAGGACACTGCTGGGCTTTGCCCCAGATGCTGGTCACAGCCCCAAGAATAGAAAGCTCCACTGCTAGATAACGTGATGGTGGTGGTGGGAAAGACAGACTCAGAGGCTGTTTTTTGAATTCCTTCCTCAAGGCTAAAAGTCCCTCTGTGGGTAGCCAGTTGGCAAAACCCAAGTTATGTGCTCATTCCCTCTCTACCAGCAGGAGGAGGAAAGTGTTTTCCTGTGCCTTTCATGGTGGGAGGCAAGGTCCTCCCCCAGTGGAAAATTCCCCCAAACTAGAAAGGATTTTGGATGCTGGGAAGCCATTAAATGACTAATGGCCACTCCAGGGAGAGAAGTACGAGGTAAAAATAACTGGATAATGTGAGCAGACTGCTATGACAGTGGTACTAAAAGCTCAGATGGTCCCAAGAGTAAGTGGCCTGTCAGGGTCCCTAAGAAGGGTTTAGGTAGAAGAACTATTGTCAAAGGTATAGGCAGAGTGGAGGAGACCCCAAGGGTTAGCCCAGTTTCTCAAGTCTAATAGCAGCTGGGACCCAGTGATTGTCCCCAAGCCTGTGGGATGAGGGGGAAGCAAGTATCTGACATCTGAGGGGAGAGTTATATGGCCACAGGAAGTTGACAGTGGCTATGACTCTTTCTCCAGGGAAGCCACTAGCCCACAGTGTTGCTCTAGAGTTGTAGCTGAAAATAAGTACGTAGACTTAACCTCTATCTGCAGTTTCCTCCTTTCAGTGTTCTGCTGGTGTTTCCCATGTTGATGGCCAACTGGGAGGGCACTGATACAATTCATACAGGGTGGCTTTGAAGAGCACGGAACAGACAGAAGGGAGGACAGCAGGTGGGACAGGAGCAAAGGGAAGACTGAATGCCTGGAAATGAATTCTCAGTGGAGATCTCCATGAGGAGCAGGGCAGGCTGGAGCTGGAAGATGGAGTAGAATTTTAACAGACCTTCCCTGATGGAGGAGTTTGCCTCAACAAAACCACAGAGTCAGACTAAAGGATGTGTTTGAGAAATGGTGAGCTCACACTTGGGACCAGAGCACTTGGAAACCAACTGTGAGGGTTTTAAGTGGCCTGGCCTCAGGCCCTGTGGTCTCCATTTGGGACAACTACAACCTTCCCAAGGCCATGACTGGGGATTCCTATTTGATATGGCTTCTTTATCAATTGGAATTTTACTATTGTGTGTCCTCTGGGGAATAGTTTAGATACAAGTGTGTATCTATAGTTCTGGAGAAGGAGTAGGATTTGGGCCTAGAGACTCCCAAGTCTGCAACCACTGGAGAGTTAAGCCTCCCACTTCAGGTTTGGTTGTTATGGGGAGCCTGTTTGTTTGGGTTTATGTAGCCAGAAGAGTGTTGCTATGGCTGAATTGCAGACAGCAGGTCTTATGATCGGAGACAGCAAATTGTATATATAACATGACAGCATTTATTAAAGCAAGATAAACTCAGCAGCAAAAGTATCTGACTGGTCCATAAATTCCTCTGATTCTGGCTTCTGAGACATCACATTCCATTTGAATGAGGCTATCGGCTGAAACACTTGCATTAAATAAGTCAATTTGCTGAAAATCTCTAAGAGAATGAACTGGGAATTGCCCCTCCAGACACATATCTTGTTTTAAAAGAGAAATGTTATGTCCTGTGTGGCTCTGACTCACAGGATTTGCTGAGTTGTAACAGGTCTGCTGTGCAGGGTATGAGTTGCCTGTTAGCAGATACGGCAAGGACACTAGATTCTCTTTATTTTAGGGGACATTGGTGTAGGGGAGAAGGAGACAGTCCTGACAGAGATTCTCTCTAGTTCTAAGAATTTGGGATTGAAGGAGTCTGATGGATCCAGTGAACATTGATCACATCTCACATTCTGCTACCTGTACTTTCTCACCCAGGAAAGAAAAATTTTCATCAGGGGATTGGGAGAAAATAGAAACAATGGGGCTAGAAAACGTGGGTTTAGATCCAATTTCTATTACTGATCTGGTAAGCAGTCAAAGCAAAGTCATTGTACTTCTTTGAACTGCAGTTTATCCGGTATAAAGTGATAGCAAATACTTATTGCACTTAATATACGAGGGTACTTCAAAACATTTGTGGGAATGTG
The DNA here is from genome assembly GCA_026018925.1 of Tupaia tana. NCBI lineage: Eukaryota > Metazoa > Chordata > Mammalia > Scandentia > Tupaiidae > Tupaia > Tupaia tana. The sequence goes on from JAKSZU010000013.1 coordinate 87,122,819, forward strand.
GCATTAAACTACTGGTTTATTTTGGTACAAAAACTTTGAAATCCATGCATATTTTTTTCATAATATACATTTTCTGAGAACTTTACAAGACCCCTCACATATTAAGCACCCTGCTAAATATAGATGATATATTTTGTTCTTTACAGAGATATTATGAAATAAGAAGTGTGGGTATTTCTATTTTACAGAGGAGAAAAGCAAAACAAGAGAGATTAGGGAATTTGAAAATGATGGAGCCAAGATTTGAACTCAGGCAGTCTGCTTCTGGGGATTTTAATAGCTTGCACGATAATCCTCCTCTCATCTATATTATAGAATTGCTAGGAGGTTACATTAGAAAATGGGTATAAAAGCATCTTTTATATCATAAACTATTAGTCTTGGAAATGCTGAGCAAGAAGTTGAATCTTTTTTTTTGAGAGGTTTTCGCTATAGGGCGCGTGCGCTCGCCAGACAGAGACATAGAGATAGAGAGCGAGAAATCACCCCCCAGGGAGGATGGTCACGCCGCAATCCCTTCTCCTCCATTCTCCTCTTGGGATCTTGGGCATGCATGCACACGTGCCCGGCGTGAGTTTTAAGCCACCGGGTCCGGGACGCAAACCGCGGTCAACTACGTGGGAGTCCAGCGACATAGCCATTACGCTAACTGCTGGTTCCCCAAGAAGTTGAATCTTAACTTACAAGTTTCCTCTGATCTTGTTTCACTGTTCAGAAAAGTGTCCTCCCTCCCAACCTTCAGTCTCCCTTTTCCTTTCGCCCTCCACTTGACTACCATCCCTCCTTACCTTTCCTTTCCAACATCCCTTCCTCTCTTTGTTCAAATACATTGGCTTTGAGAATTCAGACTCAACAATAAAAGACAAAATAACAGCCAAACTCAAAAGTACTTGTGCTTTTATTAAAAAAAAAAAAATACAATCAGGTACTGTCCAAATGCTTTTGGGAAAGGAGACTCTTAAAAATCCTTAGTTTTCATCATCATCATAATTATTATATTAATAATATTAATCATATCCTTAAAATCAAACAGTATTGCTTTTCTGGGTTCTGATGTATCAAATGTAAAAAAAAAAAGGGATGACTTCCAATGACACACATTTAATCTTTGCTAACAAAAATAATGATAATGAATTATACAGCTTTGTGTAAAATACGGCTGGTTCTAAAACAAACTACCACTGTACAGGCTACCCCCCTCTCCCATTCCCAGAGCCACCCCAAAGAAGTAAAAACCACTGTGATGTTGTCACTGGAAGATTTTCACTGAATCAAACAACAAAACAGAAACCTGTTGGAGATGGTTGTCTTTGGTGCGAAGGACGCAATCGCAGAAAAGGTAAGGCCAGTGCTGTTGCTGTTGGCCCTGGTGATCCGTGGTCAGCTTTGACTCTTGCAAATGCCCAGGTGTGGACTGCTGGTTGTACTGGTTGTCCTGATGCTTTGGTAAAACCCCTTCCTTCCTCTGGGCCTTATTCCTCTCTCACCCATGTGTCACTGGAATTTATGCTCGTTTGCGCCTGCCTTCGAGATTCCGGAAGTTGCTAGGTCTAAGTTTCATCTCAGCAAACTGGATTGAGTATTCGTGGCCCTTCCAGTGGAACCAGTTAACACCCTGTAAAAATGAAAAGGCCTCTAGATTGGTTTCCAATAAGGCAAGATGTTCCTTGATTACTGCTATGGAGTTGTTCAAACTAAACAATTTCTGTTTCTTCGTGACCACCTGTTAATGCCAGTTTTCTCTTGACTGTTTCTGTTGGTTTGTGTTATGAAAATTTTCAGAGGGTGCTGGCTGAATCTGACCAATTTTTTAAACTTAGTCAGACGTGATCTGCATTTGTATTGAGCTTTGGTCTGCTTTATTGAGAGAACATGGTAGCTAATGAAACTTGCCATCCTTAGGAAGAGGTTCTAAAAGAGTTCAGGTCATGATTGGAGGTTACAGAATTGAGTAGCAAGATGTAGGGTGTGTGTGTTTATGTTTACAGTTCACAGAGTATTTTATCAAGGGTTTGGTATGTAACATCAGAAGAAACAGAGGAGCATAAATTTACAATGCGATACACAGGGCTAAATATTTACTTGAGAGAGACAAATGGCCTTAAACAACTTATCGAACTTTTCTAGGCCTCAGTTTTACAACATTTAAAGTTATTTTTCCTTTGTGAGATCTGATAAGGCTAATCTTGAAAGATACTACAATAGGTCTTTAAAAAGCTAAGAGAATGTATACTATTAAAAAAAAGAAACTATGTGTAGATTTCAAAATTGTTTGTGTCAAAATGAACTTGTATTTTAATTCCATTTTCCCACAAATCTTTTGAAGTCCTCTCACGTGAAGGCTAAAAGCATTTATAAAGAAACTATAATATCACAGTGCTGGACACATGACTGTTGCTTGGTAAAGATATTACATTCCTTATTTCAAGTAGAGAGAAATAGCTTTGAAATTTTGGCCAAAGCTTTTTTACAAGAAAATGCTATATTTGTGTCCAGGCTTCCTGTCCTCTTCCTGTACCCCCTTGAGCAGTATCTACAGATGGTGGAATCTACCCATCTAGTCCTGCATACCCTTAACCCACTGTAGAGATGGGCTCAGGACAAGATAATTCCAGTTTCAGACAGTGCTCTGGGGAGGCTTTACTGTAGGCCCTGAGTTCTCTTCTCTACCCTGCTCCAGCTTCTCCCACAGAGAAGCTCATGGCTAAATGAGAAAACAGTAGAAACACTTGGATTATAATTTTTTGGCATTCACTGACATGGGTGGTCTCTGAGTCTGACAGGGAGCTAGGATTTAAAAAGGGCTAATTCATTTCCTGGGCATATGAGCTTGTAATCACTCAGTTACACAAGGTCCTGTAGCCCGAGAGCTTAGTCCACACTACCTTTTTCTTTCCTAGAATAGAAGTTCAGGGCTGGAAGCCAAGCCCTGCTTGTCCTTTGGCAGAGACTGAAGCCAGAGAAGGAAAATGACTTTACAGAGACTACACAGCACCCTGAGCAGAGACTGAGCTAGAACAGAGCATCATGTGACTTCTGTGTGGTCTTCTACATCATCTCTTTCTTCTTTCGAAGTTAAATGAAAGGATGGAGAAACAGATTTCCTCCTTTGACATGAAGTTTTACTTTTTTATTTTCAGGTGGACTTTACAGTGATATTAGGGACAGGGCAATGAGGGTGATAGAATAATGCTCAGAGTAGAAGCGTTGTTGAGGCAACAGAGCAAAATGGAAAGGACACGGGACTAGTGTCAAGAGATGTCCTTCAACTCTGGCCTTCTCTGTACCACAGGCATGAAAAACCACTTCCTGCTTCCCTTGCAGGATAAAGGTGATGAGCACATGCATTAGAGGAGGTGAAAGTGCTTGGGAAAGTATCAGGAATTATGTTTAGGTAACATTTACATTTAAGGTGACAGGTATCACTTGCTACCAGTTAACTCAGGCATAAACAAACGTGTGTATTAAAATGACTAATAATGGAAAGCAGCCAGTCCTAACACCTGCTACATGTCAGGAATCATCTGGAAAACCTACTAAGAAGACCAAACCAAACCAAACCAAAAACCAAACCAAAAACAAACAAACAAACAAACAACAAAACCCCAAACAATAAACCACCACCAACAAAAAAAGTACAGTTAAGCCAAAAGATGCTACATTGCACCTGAGGTCATTGAATCAGAGCCCCTGGATTCATGGGGTGTGATTTGGGCCTTTGCATTTTGACAAAGCCCCTGGGATTCTGAGCTGCAGACTTGCTAAGAATTCCTGAGGTCTAGGATCAGTGTGGTGTGACCCGGTGAGAACACCCACCGTTCTCCCTGGGATGTGGCCAGCTTCTGAGAAGAGACCAGGGCTGGGCCTTGGTCATGATTACGTAGCTGGTCCCATTGGACTTTATTCACTTCTCAGGCACATGTTGGTGCTGGCAGGGCTCTGCAGCAGGCTGACTATTGAATTTGTTTCACTCATTTATTTGTAAAAGGGATCTTAAGACTCTGTATGATGAAGACATGCTAGAATTGTGTGCTGGGTAGAAGAATGCGTGGGACTGGCAGTAGGGAGATTTGGTTTTGCCTCTGATTTCACTCTGGACCTCAGGAAAAATCACCTTTCTCTGGGCCTTGGTCACTTCATAAAATGAAGGGATTTGGAGACTGTGGATTTCATCCTAAGGTGTTCTTAAGGGCCCACAGGTGCCTTCAGGCAGGTCTGTGTCATCCTGACTTCACGCAGGTGACCTTCACTTGGATCTGCTTTACTTTTGAGGTTTAGCAGAAAGTTTTGTCTGAGGAAAGCTTTGTAAGTTTGGACCATTTGACAATGGTTCTCCTTGGGGATCCTCAAGGATTAACATGTGCTGTTTCTATTTTACCTGGCTGGTACTGTCCCTGAGATTTCTCATGTTGTGGGGCTATCATCTACCCTAGGTTCTCCCCACCCAGTACTAGCCAGGATGGAGGCCTGAATACCCTCCATCTCCCACATCCAGCTTCCCAAGCTCTGCTTGCTCTGGGCCTCCACAGTTCACTCACCTGACTGTGACTATTGTCCCCATATCGCCCCATCAGGTTGACACGGTGACAGTTCTTGTACCAGAAAGCTCCCTTGTAGGATAGGGCACAGTTAGTGATGGCTGAGTCCGTGTCCTTGTCGAAGGTGGAGAAAGATCTGCCATTGTGGTAGGCCATGGAGTCACCTGGGAGAGAAAGGAAGGAGGGAGGTGAGAAATCCCAGCTAGAGTTCCCCCTCTGGGCTATGAAGGGCAGCCAGAGGTAAAAATTGCAAGGTAGGTTTGGAGCAGGCTGGCCTTGAACATCAAGATTAGATTTAAGACTGGATGGGACTCATTTCTAATAGAAGCAGCATAATATGGAGGAACTGGAGGCCCAGTTTCGAGTCCCATTCTTTCACTTTCTAGCTGTGACTTTTCACATATCAGGCCTCTAACTGAACCTCAATGTTGTCATCTATAAAAAGGAACCAGAAAATCGATTGTCTCTACCTCACAGTGCTGTTTATACAGTGGCTATGAAGGCGTACTTCACATAGGTTGACCAATATGCAAAGTTATCACTATTGTTGGTACTCTTACAGTTTTTCTGCATCCTCTTTACATAAAAGAGCTCAGAGGGTAAGGTGAGAAATCTTAATTTGAGAAAGTGTGCTTTTCCCTTATATACAAGTATACACAGACATATAATTAAACCCCAAAGATATTTGATGTCTATGTTTTATATAGCTATTTTTAAAGAGCTTGTTAGGCTGAGGTTCCCTGATTCTTAGAAAAGAAACTTATTTATATAGAGTACTATTGGGGAATCTAGTTTGTAATTTAGTATATTGAACTTTGGAAGTATTTCAGTGCCATTTCTTTCTGTGTCCCTCCATATCCAACCCCAGCTGATTGCTGTGCACAAAATTTTCAAGATGTCTAGGCATTCTACCCCGACATTTTGTCAAGGGATTCAAGTGCCTTTTTAACTGATGATGCTACTGATTATGAGGATGGCAGTAGCTATTGATGAAACAGGATGCTCTCCTGTGGAAAGCTTGACTGTAACTAAAGCACATAAGGAAATTAAAACAAAACAAAACAAAAACCTGGGACCAGCAGTTAGCGTAATGGCTATGTCACTGGACTCCCATGTAGTTGACTGTGGTTCGAGTCCCGGACCTGGCGGCTTAAACTCACGCCGGGCACGCGTGCGTGAGTGCCCAAGAGAGAATAATGGAGGAAATGGAGGAGAAGGGATTGCGGCGTGGCCATCCTCCCTGGGGGGTGATTTCTCTCTTTCTATCTCTCTGTCTCTCTCTGTCTTTCTGACGAGCGCACACGCCATATAGCAAAAACCTCTACAAAAAAAAAAAAAAACAAAAAAAAAAACAAAAAAAAAAACTGCCATAGGTTATCTTAATAAGGAGAAATATTACGGCTCAGTTTCTCATTGGAAACACAGAGAGAGATGGATGGCACTCACATTCCTGCTGCTTGGTGGGTTTGTTTGCCAGGTAACACTATCCTTCTTGCCTGAAGTCATCTCAACCAAAGAAGTACTTATTGCTAGGTAATAAAATGTCAAATTCTTTGAGGGATGCAAGAACTAAAATAATTTTCGCCCTGGATCTCGCTCTTCATTACAGCTGAACTGCCATCTCGAAGAGCTTTATGTCCCCTTAGACTGGCTTTTGGCAATCCTTTATCTGGAGACTTCTATCTTAGTGGATGTTTTCTTTTTTTTTTTTTTTGAGAGTTTTTTTTTTTTTTTTTTTTTTTTTTTTTTTTTTTTTTTTGCATAGGGTGCGTGCGCTCGCCAGACAGACAGAGAGAGACATAGAGACAGAAAGCGAGAAATTACCCCCCCAGGGGGGATGGCCACGCCGCAATCCCTTCTCCTCCATTCTCCTCTCGGGATCTTGGGCACGCACGCACACGCGCCCAGTGTGAGTTTTAAGCCACCGGGTCCGGGACGTGAACCACGGTCGACTACGTGGGATTCCAGCGACATAGCCATTACGCCAACTGCTGGTTCGCTAGTGGATGTTTTCTTTAGTGCTCAGAGAGGTTGGGAATGTGTCACAGTGTCTGTGTCTTCTTTTTTCATAAACATAATAGAAAGTCACCTGGAGCAGGCAAGGGTTACATGGTCCCTTCTATTACCAAGAACACCACTGGCAACAGTTTTCTGCAGCCAGGTTTGCATCCACCTTCTACAAGATGTTTGACCTTGGGCAAATTGCTCAGCTTTCCCGAGTCTTTGCATCATCTGTATAACATCTTTTTTTTTTTTTTTTTTTTTTTTTTGAGGTTTTTACTATAGAGTGCGTGTGCTCGCTAGACAGAGAGAGACAGAGAGATAGAAAGCAAGAAATCACCCCCCAGAGGGGATGGCCACACTGCAATCCCTTCTCCTCCATTCTCCTCTCTGGATCTTGGGCATGCACGCACACGCACCCGGCATGGGTTTTAAGCCACTGAGTCCAGGACGTGAACCGTGGTCGACTATGTGGGAGTCCAGCGACATAGCCATTATGCTAACTGCTGGTCCCTCTATAACATATTTTTGAAAAGGTTTTGTAAGGATTAAATGGGGGTAAAATATCTGTAAAAGAGGGTGCTACAGAGTAGATCTTAATACACATATTTCCTTATTTATTTCTCCTCTAATGTGGAGCCAGACAATCCCACAAAGAACATTTTAAGTCAAAGAAATTTTGAAAACCTGAACTAAGAAATGAACCAGACAAAATATGAAAGGACCACTTGAAAAGTAATGAGGGGCCTTGGAGGTATGTAAGTTGAGGCTGGGTGACCACATAGCAAAAGTGTCTGATTAGAGAATCTAGTAGTTAGGTGATAGAGTGGACTATTTGCATCTCAATGTGTGGTCCAAGACCAGCAACACCATCACCATCACCAGGGACTTGTAAGAAATGAAGACTCTTGGCCCCTCCCAGACATTGTGAGTCAGCATCTGCAAAATATCAGAATCTCCAGTGGGTCATATGCCCATAATAAATTGAGAAGCACTGGATTAGATAAACATTAGGGCCTTTGGAAGATGTTTCTTATTTTCTTTCAATCAGTCTGCAATTTACGTCTAAAAATGAATAAGAAAAAGACATATTTTTTCGATGAGGTAGTTAGAAATCAACCCTGACTGCCCTGATCCCCAACCTGCTGAGTTTCAGTAGCCCAAATATCTACCTAACCCTTTTCAATTGCAGTTCTGAGCTAGCACCTCATAGGCATTCATATATCTGTTCATTCAATAAATGAATGGATTAACAAGGGAAGGACAGATGGAGGAATTAGCTGAAAACAAGACGATGTCTACTTCCGTAGGCTCTGAGGGCAGCTGCCCTGTACCTGCTGTCCCGCTGTAACCTTCCACCTTCAGCCTGTAGCGAGTCTTGGCGTCTCCCACACTGAACTTGTCATAGACGGCAAAGGCTGTCTCCCCATGATCCTGCAGGTCCACCCGGAGCTCGTATTGCCCTTGGGCTGTGATTTTGCTCAGGTTGTCCAGCCCTGTGGATGACAGGCAAGGATTGCTAAGAAGCGCAAGTGATTGAGACCATCATTTGTGTTCCAAGCTGTAAAAGCAGCAGCTGGGTGCGCTTGAGTTTCATAGCACAGAGACCTGGCCTGGAAATGTGGACTGCTTCTTGTTAGTACAATAGCAGGCAGAACAGGCGATGTTTCTGAGCATTGGGTAAAATCCGACTGACATTTCTGCCTGCTAGTCTTCCAGTGTATTGGGAAGATCAAAGGAGAGAGGAGGGTAAACTCACCGTTTGAACTCTGAAGCTCCTTACAAATGAGAGACAATGGATGTTAATGGGATGGACATTCCCTGGCTTAGGATGGGGTCCATAGTGCTCTGTACAGCTAGCTAGTTGGAAAGTATGAACTGCAGGGATGTATGCGTAGATGAAGACGTTGTAGTGTTAATGGGGAGGGTTTAA